>OX337244.1:16417891-17617891 GCA_946965025.1 Blera fallax
TTAGAAATCTTTGCTCGGAAGTTCTTGTGCAGCTTTAAGAACATGGGAAATACATAGAACGGCACATTCATACGTCCACTCTATGTAAAGCAATTTTCAAAGCTCAAAGTTTCGAGGAGAATCTTTTTGAAAAGTGATCAGAAAATATGCACATTTGGTTCATCTGTCCCACAAATAGAAATCACTTAAGAGCTGGAAGCTTTCCCTGACAAATAAAATGAGGATATTGCACAGAAAGGTACATAGTAAACGAGAGTTAGGGAATCCAAATGAGAATTCTTACTCCAGAGGGAGAAAAGGTGGCCTACTGATAGTCATAATACAAATTTTGACTACAGGCTTTTGGGAAAGTGACAGATGGCAAACTGATAACCTCTTCAGAACTAAACGATCTCACAGACTTGCTTTGGCATACCTCACAATGCAATCGAATTGAGAAAAATATGTTGATTAGAAAAAGTTTGCATATGATTCTTTTTTTTTCCATTAAAATTGTGTCAGTTATTAAAGTATAGATACATATTTCGAACGAATGGAAGTAATCTAATTTTGCACGTACGCCTTTGTAAATACGAATAGTTACACAATATGGTATTACATGACTAGACCACGATCTTCACCAATCAACCTCTCCAGCCAACTCTATCTTTATCCAGCTGCCTCTAGCTTCGCACGCTAAGTTGATTGCGGTTCCTTTTAAACTGTGTTCTCCATTTTATATAGAGTCGTCCTATGCTGTGTTGTCCTAATAATGGTCAGACAGAAAACCCTTTTCGCCAGACATACTCCATGCATGTCTTTACGATCATGCTCACAGAAAATTGAAAATAAATGTTGAGCAAGTCTTAGTTTAAGAAAAAAAAAGACGCACAAATAAACGCACAGAATTGCGAGATTCACTTTTTCAAGCGTAATATTCCACTTGGCAGTTAATTGGAAATGATCGCTTCGCAATTGGTTTATTCCTCAACAGTTATATGGCAAGTCTTGATTTCGTTTTGCGATCATTTTGCTATGGGATATTTTTCAATTTTAATCCGACATTTCTCTTTACTATTGTTCAGTCCGGGGTTTTCATATTTCGCAAAATTCATTGAAGAGTGCGTAAATACGCTTTTTGTTGCGTAAGTACCTTAAATAAAATGTTTCGTAAAATTTATTTCACGAATTGAAATTGCATTCCATTGCAAGCAATATCGTAAAAGTCACAATATCTACCTAAAATGTCTAGACTACCCTAAGGCAGTTTTGTTTTTTTGCATAGAACTCGCTTATTTTTAATGATCGTAATATGAGCTCCGCGGCTATGATGAAATATGTAGAAAGTGAGCTTTCATAAATGGGTTCTTTGGGAAAATAAGAACGATCACGTACTCGTATGTGCTCTTGATGGACATTAAAGAGCCCAAATGGGACTGAAGAAAAGTCGTGCTGCTACTTAAACTAGTGAATTGGATATGGATTTGTAAATAGGTCGCGCTCAACGCTCTCGATTCTTCGACAGTGATTTATGTTCATTTTTTTTTAAGCAATCGAAAAACAAACTATGCAAGCTTTATTCATGACAATACATGCTCATATGTGGTTAAGAGTGGTTTCTTATTCATAAAATATCTGAAAATTTATTATTAATTTGAGGGGGCGCATGTGGTCATTATATGAATAACCATCAACACGAGTATTATGAAAACTCAAACTCGAGCGTTCTGTAAGGACACTCGTATGATGGTTTTGACCTAAAAACTGGTCATAACGTCACAAAACTACCCTATAGCTTGTTCTATGGAAAAGTTAAGACTATGCGATTTTCAGGAGTCTACTAATAATAATTGTCATCCTTGAGTGTTCAACTCGTATGTAGATATTTAGGTGTGTATTCCAATCCTTCAGTGTTCATAAATTTCCTCTACTAATGCAGCCGTTTGATGATCTAGAATTAAGATGAGTTAATTCTAGATTTAGCGGAGTGGACAGATGGACAGAATAGTGGCTTCTAGAGCAGGCATGTGCAAGGTCAACATACTTTTGTGAAAGCAAGAAGGAACATACAATGGTGTGGGTTTTGTTTATTTATTTATTTTTCACAACTTTGATCTTACCTTCATCTTAATTTAAAATGTGTAATAATCCATATACAAAATAAGTCCACTTCAAATTAATGCTCTTCGCTTTAAACAACAGAGCCAATTTGTTCTCTAATCCTGTTCCGGCACAACACTGAACTAGATTTTTTAATTTATTTTTGTTTTTAGTTGCGTTTTCCAATGTCTTTCGTGTAATTGAAAGTAAATGCAACACACATGAGCCACACACTATAAAGATATTCACAAGTGGAATCATAAAAACAAAACTAGTTGCATCAGTAAGTTTGCTTCCAAGCAACTGATCACTTCAGGAACTGGAAAATAAATATTGAAGGCTACCGCTAGAAAAATGCTTAACCGAGTTTAACTTGACCAAGGAGCTAATTAAAAGACCGGACAGTCCCGGTGGAAATTTAAAAACAGACTGAAGCTCCAATTGATCGAAGAATGCAACAATACCTCGATGGTGTATCGTCCATCGCACTAACTATTGGCAGAAGAAAGTCGCTATCGCTAAGGTGCAGAATGTGGAAACTATAGCTGGGTGTCTACAGCAACAAGCAGTAGCGCCGCACCGCGCCACTAGCTTAATATACGACTACACACATGATAGATAAAATAAGTATCTATCTCTACGATCCGTGTTTTGCTTCAGTTGAAGTTCAATTGGTGTCTTTTGGTAACAGTTGTTGTGCGGTAAGTTGGCCGTTGTCGGTCTTGTCTTCTCTGAGTGTTGCCATATAAAGTAACGTGCATCAGACGAACATGACCATCGTAATATAGTATCATCGCTTGGTCTGCATGTGTGCATGTTATCACAAATATTTCAGACACCAAAAGCTGTAAATAGGAAATGGCGAAAAGGCGCGAGAAAGTGTTTACTTTGCACCACCTAGCTATCACTTGGGTTCATGATTAGACGCATATTGCGAGTGATGGCTTAATGAATGCGTTCTGAACATTACGATGGCAGTTAATTCGCATTATACAACTTACAGGGTTGGGTGTAACGCACCCAAATTCATTTGGCTTGGAGAGTAGATATTGTGATTATGCGTCACATTATTGCCTTTCAATTTCAAGCATATAAATTTGAGAATTTTAATATTCATACCAGGCGCTTAGGACGCTTTAGCCACCTGTGTTATTAGTTCCGCTATCTGAAGTAGGCATTTGAGTAATTCGGCAAAATGCATTTGTATTTCATATTCGTTTATTGCCGAAATAATTGTTTTAATTAATTTATGGTCCCGAATTTCACTCCTCACTTGGCACACTTTGGTATTTGTTAAGCATACAAACCTTAAAGAATATTTTAAATGAACTTTTTGTGACCTAAAATGTGTGTGCAGTTTTTATATGTAGGTACTTTAGGAAAAATGGTTTGAGAAGTGAAATGCAATTCGGTAAATTACAAAGGCCCTGGTATAGGACGACAATTAATGGTCTTCACAAAGTAAGATTAAGAACCCTTCATCGAACCCAAACTTAATTTTGTTCGGTTCCTTTAAGCAGGGAATTTTGGACCCCAAAATACATAAATAGCTTTCATGTGAGTCTTATTCTGGAAAATTGTGTTTAGGATAGATATGGTTGCTTAGAAGACATGGCTTGATTGTGAACCTCCAAAGATTCACCTTGTCGTGTTGTCTGTCTGCCGCTCCATCTGTCTGGCGAAGTCTTACATGTGTTGAACGTTTTGACGTAGAAAGTTAAAAATCGAAAAATTCTTTGAGGTTTGAGTACATTGTACCCTAGCCTTAAAAGGATAGTCATAGCAAGTTACATGGTATAAAGGCTTTTTGGCGCGTTCTAATGTCAACCCCTCCTCAGCTCAAACAATGCTAAACTCAGGATATTGATCGATTCCTACACGCTAAGAATTAAAATCTCGATAAAAGACAACTGCAACAAGTTGGATAGAATTTCGAATATGAAATGAGATTTACTCCTTCAACGAAAGGTAATATTATTATATTTCTCTGTTTCACAGACCTCAAAAGAAAAAACAAAAAAACCAAGAAACTATCTGTTCGTGCTCGTTTTTTATTTTCTTTACATTTTTTATAATGAGATGTACAAATTTTTATGTATGGTCAAATGCCTACAAAAATTAAATTGAATTGAAAAACAGGAACAGCATCCTAGCCTCTGTGTGCTAAAGCTACCACGACGTGTGTGTGGGTAAAAATCACGAATAAAAACGAAACTAGCAGTAATTTAATGGCCTCTGCTATAAAACTGTGGAGGTGTTGCAGCAATCTAAATATTGTCCTACTTACATTTATGAAGACACAATATTATTTATCTATAGATATTTCGTGCTGCCTCTTGCATCTGTAATACCTTTAAATTCTGATACACTTAATAGCACTAAATTAGTACATACTATACGTCTCTATGTGAACGAGTTCTACTCACACTGCATTCATTTCATCGTAAAATACTATTTCCCCCTAAAACTTGTAATTAGACATTAATAGTATGATGCACTATCGTGCATTTTGCAGCTTATCTCTTTCACTTCTTAACGAGAATTTGGTCCAAATTCTGTTGTGACATACTTTCATGAGATTAATGATTAAGTTAAGACTGACCGGAAAATGTAGATGCATGTCATATCAGTTATACTGCAAAGTATGTCACCATTGTTTACTCACTTTATGGTGGTTAACGTTTAATTTTGGTTTTAAGTCTTCCCAGTATTGGAAACTTCTATTTTTGCTTGCTTTCGCTACTTATTTTTAATTTTGTAATCTAAAAATCACTTAAGTGATAGTGTTTGATAATTACACAGTTAGTCAATGATGTGTTTTTATGTTTAATACAATACTTCTTGAAACATCTATAAATTCAATATTACCAACATTATAATTGTACCCTTTCAAAGGCGACTCTATAATTCATTAGTGCTTTAGAGAAGTTTTAAGATTTTATTCGAAAATCGATAGCAATGCACTGTCTAAAAATTTTGCAATTTAATTTTAGAGCACACGAAAAAAGGATGAAACTGCGGGGTTACTGCAGGCTACAAGGTAGGATAGAAAAAACTCAATATAATAATCGCATAATGAGATGGCAGAGGATTATTCATGTGCAGTTTAGCAAATAAGGAATTTTTTTGTTATAATGTGGCAGCTAGAAGAAGATCTATCAGATTTTGTAATCTCTTACCAAAGATGATATCGACGAGAACTTGTTATGGCTACTAGCAGATATCGATTTGCCTTATTTCCGTGTAATGTGTGAGTCCTTTAGAAAGGCTGCTGGAAAAAGTGCTACATAGGTTCTTAAAATGCAGGTCCCCTCCATTTGTGCGAAAAAATATAACACGCAAAACACGTGGACCATATATGTACATGCGTTATGTATGGCGTGGTACAATTCGCTTTTTTTTCTCGCATTTTGTTATTTCGTTGCGATCATTTCGCGATTTATTATTTCGCATTTTGTTTTCTCGCAGTTTTTATTTGGCAAATTCTTATTTAGGCCTGCAATTATTTGGCCTTAAGATATTCTGCATTCATTATTTCGCTTTTTGATAAGTTAGTATTTCTCTTTATAGGGTAGGTGAGCTAGCTAAAAAAAAAACAAACTTATGGACATTTCCTCAGCTTATACACCGGACGGCCTTCGGCATGACATTCAGGTGCTCAGGGGGGCATACATGTAGTTAGGTCTCTTTTTATTTGACATTTTACATTCTGGAAAATTGTTGACTTAAGTCGCATTTTAGACCAAACAAATTGTGGGATTATGTCATCAATTTCAATACCTCGAAATATGGATTTATGTCGCTTTGTGAGATCGTCATAGGGCAATATTTTGAAACATGGTCTTATGTCACGGCACCCAACCGGCTACGAAGCGCGAATTAACAGTTCGCCAGATAAGTCGTGGGAAAAAAAACGAAAGCCGCTTAATAGAAGAGCTAAATATAGAAATGCAAGAAAAGTAACGCGAGTTAACCCAACGGCGAGATGAATGCAAGATGAAATGACAATTTGCCACATGACTTCTGCGAAATAAAGGAAATACATTTTGATAGTCGCGAGATAATAGCTTGCGAAATGAAAACATGAAATTGACGGTCACCCGTTGCACCAGATATTTAATTGAATTATTGCTACCATTTTTATTCATTAAACTTAAAAAAAAAAAAAAAAACAATCAAATAAAATATGATTCATGTGCAAATTTTTGTCCATTAGAAATTGTTTGTTGATTAATATGTCTTAGCTATCTTAACTATCACTGGATCGATCTCTGCGTTTGGATAAGAATAGATGATGATGCAATTGATGATAAACGTTTTGATTTTGACGATTAAATACTTAAAATTGTGCGATAAAAAATCATCAAAACATACTTAACCTACATTCAACTAATAAAAGAAAAAAAAAGTATATTCTTTTGCATATTTTATTTTGAAATATGATTTTTAACAATTATTTAAACATTAACAACATTGTTTTGTTTTATTTTATAATTTTTTTTTTTTTAATATTTTTATTCGTTTTTAATAAAAATTTTAGTACATATCCTTGTTTCAGTTTTTTTTTTTTAAGTTTAAATATTTATTTATATTACTACATTTAATTATATTATTTATAAATAGCAAGTAAAAACTGAAATTATATAATACAAATATATCATTACCGTTTTGTTTTTCTTTTTTTTTTCTTGTTTTTGTTTTTTTTTTTTAATTTAATTTTAATTTACAATACTTTAAATTTATTTTGTTTTTAAGTGCCGTAAATAAAGGTTACATTTTTTTTAATTTAATTTGTTTTAATATTTATTATTTTATTTAATAATATTTGTTGCTCAATAATTTGTTATTTATTTTTTTATTTTAAATTCATATTTTCTTTTTTTTTTTGCAAACGATACTATCTATAAAAAAAAAGATATATCTACCTATGATTAATTTTGCAATATATTTCAAATTTAAAAATTACATTTACAAAATAAAAGTACATTATCGCCTTTTTTGTAGTAATTCTATTTTTTTTATATTTTATTTTATTTTCGATTTTTGTTTTTAAAGAATGTGATGGCTTTTTGTTAACGGCTTATTTGTTAAGTAATGATTTGTATATATTGTTTTCATGGGATTTTTAGTTCAAAGTGCTTTCGTGTTGATTTTTTGCAGAATCATAAAAAATATATGTAATTTGTTGTATTCTATGAATTGTTAGGCATATTTTTTTTGTTATTAAATATTTATGTATTTACTTTTTTTAAATTGTTTCACAACATCGAGAGTTTATTTAACTTTATGTTTTTTTTTATTTATTTAATGTGTATTTTTAACTCGGTAAGATTTTTTTTATATAATTTGCATGTTTAGTAATTTATTTTTAGTTTTGTTTTAAGTGTTATATTTATATTTTTTTGTTTGAAAAATGATTGGCTGCATTTTTTGTATTTTTTTTTTAATAAGAAATAAAAAAATTATTAAATTTGTTCTCGACGCTCGTTTAAATAATGTTTTGTTTTTTTTTATAAAGTTTCCTATAGTAATTAAACATATTTATACATCTACATAACGTTGAAGGCGCGTAATATTCACATTTTTCTTTAATCTTTTTCTTAATTTATCTATATTTTAAGTTTGTTTTTATGTGTAAGCAAATGCTGATTTTTTTTTTAATTTGCTCTTTAACTATGTATGTGTTTTTACTTTGTATCCAAGCAGTAGTTTATGTTCATTTGGTTTAGATTCGTGTCAATATTACTATGTGAAAGCTCGAATTTTGTTTTCTTGCAATTAATTTTACATATGAAAAGAAAAATTAATAAGATATTATGTATTTTGGTATTTTTTAATGATTATCTATTTTTTTTCTTTTATAAAGTTTTTATTCGCTGATATTAAAATATTTATCTATATGTTTTTTTGGTGTTATGCAAGCTCCAATATCATCTCGGTATATACTATACTATCATGATCGAACGAAAAAGGATTAGACTTTCTTACAGAGGTTAACGCTTGGAGTGAAACAAGGCTTACTAAGTTTACCACGATGATGAAAAAAATTCAGAAGAATCCACGTTTAACGTCTAAAAAAATCAACGATTCCATCCAAGCGCAACGCAATCTTACATTATGTAACTTATGCTAATTAATTTTCATAAAATAAACTAAATGGTTAACAGATGCAGATTCTCATGTACAATAGATTCTAACAAATAATAGATACGAGTATAGATAAATTTTCTTTTGTTTGTCAAATTGTGCGGAATGTGCAAAAATAAACAGTTTAACTTAACAAAAAAAAAGTGTATTGTGTAATAATGCAGACATACTTCAGTAAAGAAATGTTTTTTTCTTCCAACAATATTGTGTAGTACGGAAGAGTTAAAAAAAGACAACGTAGTCGACATCACCGGTGACAACAACAACAAAGAAAAAAGAAACAATAATTAAGTGAAATTGAAAATGGTTTGTGAAATTCGGAAGAAAGCTGAACATTTTTTCATGCACAGAAAATTATGATTGATATTTTTTTTTATTATTATCTATTTAAAAGTATGGTAGTTAGTTTCTTTACTTTGCTAGAGCTATATATAGCAAACGAGTGATCGATTTGACCTTTTACAATGACACTGATATTGTATGGGGCTTTGATTTGTACGAATGTATGAATCGGGCAGTATACTCTTATTTTAGACATGATCTGTTAAATGAATTTATTGTACAAAATTGTTTAGACATTTTTTTTTTACTTTATCTTTATTATCATTGAAATTTTATTTTTATAGATTGTTCTTTAGAAATGTCGAAAATTGTGATCACAAGTTGCTGTGCAGAAGATTGATTGAAAAATTTAGTGCTGAAGAGAGAAGTAGAAATAAAAAACTATTCGCCAAATCTTGCTATCCATTTCTCCATAAACTGAAAATTTAAAGAAAAATTATAAAACAAATGAAATAATAATAAGAAAATAAATTATATTGGGAAAAATAGAGTAATGTATTTGTTTACTTTGGCTAGAAGGAGTTTGAACTTCAATATGTGGCAGTGTATGTTTGTAACTATTTTCTTTTCTCTTAGTTTTTTTTTATTTTTAAATACATAACAAATATGTATAAATAAACAGAAAGTAGAATAATCTAAATAGTTGTGTTTAATTTCGAAAATTCTACAACTATGTGCTGTAAGATTTCATAATTAATATCATACATGGTCGACAGGCCATTCGAGTTGGTATCCATTTTTCTAACATGAGGTCTTTGTTAACATATGTATGTCCGATTTATCAATCTCAGGACTAATATTATTTATTACTCAAAAGCTAATAAAGAAAGTCATATGCACAAAATAGTTATGTCATCCATACATGTCACTAAATTTTGTAAACTCAGCTTGATTTTGAGAGATTTTAAGCCCCTAAAAACCTGCAGCACAAGCATTATTCAATGCCTTATATGCCATTTTATTTCGTTTGCAATCTTTTGAAGAAAAATGCTGGTAAGAATCCAAATATTCAATGTTTACTAAACCTTTCCATTAGCGAATTCGAACATGACAACAATTTTAAAATGTATAGCTGTTTCAAATAAATACGAGTAAATTTGTTCTTTAATCACCTTCGTGCAAGATCAAGTCATTACTGGCGGTAGGCGATCGCAGGAGAATCCTTATGACTCACAAGCCATGCTTCGTAAAACTAGTCGTCCAAGCCAAATATAAAATAACCCGAAAACACAGTTAAAAATACTATTCAACAGACGGATCATCTTTTCATCATCATCTTAAAGTTACTAAAACGCTCTGTGAAACATCTGGTAAACGTTCATATTTATGGATGTTCTCCACTAAAGGATTCATAGTAAAATTATAACAGAAGCGTTTGTAAGAGTCTGCCGAATATCGTTGGACTTAACACTGAATTTTTTGACTGAATTTTGTAAGACGATGACAATCCAAAACATCAAAGTTGGGCGCTGTATGCTTTGGAAAGAGGGGTATGGCGATGTTAGATTGGTCGCCACAAAATGCTGATGCGAGTTTATTAGAAAATGAGTAATATTTAATGAATCAGAAGCTTAAAGGATAAACAAATACCTTCAACCAAAGAACTTGCACGGTTCTTAAAACGAATATGCGCAGAAATTTTAGTGAAAATTGTACTTGGAGATGCCAAGCAATCATTAATAAAATCTGGAGACTGGACTCCCTACAAAAATCAAAAGATATGAGTTGGAAAAATTCTGATATTTTTCATTGTGTTTTTTAAGTCGTGTTTCTTTTAAACACACATCGTACTAAAATTTGCCCAAAGTCTTGGATCATTTCAATATTGTAAGTGAAATCGCCGGGGCTTACTAGAGTTTTCATTTCTTACCAAGCAAGCGACCTCATCGCTTTTAACTTCGTTTAAAGTTCCTAATTCTAGGTATTTTACGTAGAAAGTCGAAATAAGTAACATAAACATAGATAAAATGTGATACAATCTAGTAAGCGATGGACAAAAGTAGTTCACTCGCATATATGTACGTTGTTTTGGCGTGACTTATTCGTGATCTTATTCGCATTTGAAATCATTCACAGCGAACTAATGCAGAGTGATTCCATTTCCAAAAAAAGACACCAGTGCCTAAAGCCTATATTGTTTGAGATCCTAGCCAACAATCATTCAAAATTTCACAAAACCATAAAAATCGGTATTGAACATAAGATTCTTAAAAAAGAAAAGAAAATATATGTAGTTCTTAAATAAAATCCTTGTAGTAACTGATTTTTTCTGTACGATTTCGTATTCAAATAAAAATACCGTAAAAATTTGTCATTATTATGGAAAATGTATAACAATATTGACTTTAGAATAACTACAAATATATGTAAGTCTTAAAAATACCAAAAGTCTCAACGCAATATAAAATTATTTACAGTTCAACCTTGAATAAATTAACGTATTTAGATAAAACAAGAATATAAAGTTTGTGTAACATATCTCCTTTTAACCGTCTTAATGTATACTTTACATATACATATGAGCGTTTTCTTCTTTCTTGTTTTCTTTTTGTGTGTTTTGTGTTCTACTTAAAAACAAAATTATTGAAAAAAAAAGATTTTTTTTTTATATAAAAAAATTACGTTAATGTGATTTTTGTTTTCTACTTATTGTAAAGATTTTTTTTTGTATCCATTGTCCTACAATATGATCTGCATTTATAACACATTTTATTTTACTTAATTTGTTATTTTAGGGATCTAACATAAACAACCGTTTACTTAGAATTACAGACATTATATAAAAAAAAACGAAGAAGTGATTGTTTTAGTATTAAAGACCTATTTTTCAATTGTTTTACTTTCTTTTTTTGGCGATGATCAATATACATTTGTATACTTTTTTTTTCTATTTTATTTTCGCGTAGTCTTACGATTGTAATATAAAAAGGGGTTTTCGTACTTTTTTTGTTTTTTAGAAGATCTTTTCATGTCATTTTTATTTTTTAATTTGTAAATCCACTTTTTTGTTTTTTTTTTTTTGTTCTTAGAAGAAAGCATTCAATATTCAGTATATAAGTTTAGTAGTTTAGTAAAATTAGATGCGTGTTATTACTGGGTTTCTACTCTAAGAAATGCCTTTCTAGAGATTAGAGTTTCTATTTCTATAGTATCAAAGCGATTTCGATTTGTTTTTATCTATGTAGAGACAATTTCGTACCTAGTTCTCGTTTTGTGTTTTATATCTACTTTTTGAATGTCTTTTAAGTGTGTTTTTATGTGTTCACTCAGATAGTTCCTATAATTTTTTATATAGTATTTCTTTTTTCAGTTTGTGTTTAATGTGTAGCTTACCTTACTAATGGTTCCCAATTGCTTACGTCACACCATTAAGATGAGAAAAAACTGTCGATGGTTAAATTATAAATAAACAAAAAAAATTAAAGTGCAACAAAATCTTTAAAAGTCAACAACGAAAAACTACCAACATACCTCAAAGACAAAAAATAATAGAGAAGTATGCATTTTTCTTGCCCTAAAAAATGAATCTAAATGTCCTAAGGATACCACTATTTGAAATAATACTATAAGAAAAGAAACAAAATCGAAAAAAGAGATTAAATCAAAATTTTATTTACTTTTATCACTAACAAACGAACGAATATATATGTAGATACAAAAAAATGTGACCAAAACCTTAACGTTTACGTACAAATCAAATTCAAAAAAAAAAAAAAAAACAATGACAACTTAAAACGACAGAGTGATGGTACAAAATTAAAGTGCATAACATAAGGAATATAGAAAAATAAATCAAAAAAAAAAAAGGAAAAAGAAATTATACAAAGGTTCTAAAAGGCATACGGAATGGTGTGGGAAGCAATCTTAAACAAATGAAAGATGGTTTCTTTTTATATTTGCAATGACATTTGCTAATGGAAATAATTTAAAATATCCTTTGATTGCAACAGGATACATGCTGGGATAATCAAATGTTATTGCAAATATAAAAGTACAAAATAACGCATTTAGTAGAATTTTTGTTGTCTTCATAATTACCATAATTTGTTAAAAATTTTGAATAAAATAATAAAATTGATAACAATTCAAATATATAGTTTTATGTAGTAAAATTTTAGAATTTCAATTTCTAAACCGATTAAAAATTAAAAATATTTTTTGTAAGAATTTTCGAATAGTTTGCTGCCATAAATGCGTTATTTTGTACAAAAGAGTATTCTCCATCGTTCATATGTACGAATAAGGACCATCAGTTAAGGCGCTACACAGTAACAATCAAGAGTTATCATCCTTATTAGAACCACCCCCACCGACCCCAGAGCCTTGTGTGTTGGCATTGCGTCCACCAACTGGTGCCCGTACGGCTGGCGGCTTGTACTCTAAGCCTGGATCAAATTGCATTAGAACGAATACCTAAAAGAAAATTAAGTTTTAAACTTCATCTTCAATGATTTGAAAGTTGGAACTCACCTGATCTGTTGGCAGTAAAGAAAAGTCATCGGGTGGGTTTGTTATAACGTAACGTTTACTACTCGCATCACAACTTGAACTTGTATCTCGAAATCTATAGAGACCAATGCACAGCATACCATAGGATTTGAGCGCAGCGACAAACAGATCTCCATATTTGCCGCATTCCCCGAACTGGGCCAATGGCCCATCGTATAGCGAGATTTGACCCACTCGGCACCTAAGAAAGGATAACAATATTGGACAACGATACGTATTTTAAAATATCATGAACATGCGTAGATATTGTTTTAATTTTTAAACAGAAAATTTCAACGTTTTAAGTATATAAAAAATGTTTTTCTCGAAAGCACACTTGGTTCATACCAGCGCAAATTCAGGTTCAGCCTACTAAGACTGAAGGCGTAGAGATTTAGCGAACCCATTCTAGGTTAAGAAATATTTGAAAGCCATGTGGACGGTTAGAGGCAGAAAAGTGGAACAAAATATGATAACATTGTTAAATACTATTTTAAACTACATATTTTGGGTTTAGTTATTTACGTAGTTTGGCTACAGAAGAACTGACTATTGCATACTCCAATTGTAGAATAAACGTCAAAAGAGACTGCTACCATATAAATAATCTATTTCCAACCATAGAAGGGTCCGAAAAATCAGTTACAAAAAAAAAACAGTTGGATTAATTACTGTCAACGATGGTGCAAATTTTACTCTCCGAAAAATTCGTATTTCCGTGGGGTAAAATTAAATTTCAAATGGTTTATTGGACATATGTACCTCACGGCAAGAAGTAATTGTATCAATAGCTTATGTATCACCTATCTCGGTTAAAAAGGTGATTTGCTGCTGCATGTAGATCCAAAACATGCTCCTTTGTATCCCTCTACCAGCTGTGTACATAAGGGTGGAACACCCTTTCAAAATTCGAACTAAACAAAACCACCGTAACAAGAGACGTCTACTGCTAAGTCTGTATGAATGTTTTCAACAACGCACGAGAATGCATCAAAAGTAACTTCCGTAAAGCCAACATTAATATCCTGTCCAATAATCAAGTGGGTGAAATTCAATCTTTCAATCTTTTTGCAACAAGTGAAGGCAATATAGTTCCAGACAATATAGTTCCAGGTCATAGGGGCATCGTGCAATCAATTTTATGCATTTCATTTGCAGCGGTAGAATATGTGATATCTAATTTCATATCTTTAGAATTATATGACTCACCTATCACGATTACTTAAACTTTCAGCCGTACTGTATCCACCTCTTAGACCAGCACCTTCAGCCAGGATCAATTCTAGTTCCGGCGTAGCACCACCCGTTATGAGTGATCGTATCAGTGTTAAGGCGTTTTGATTGAAATATGTCTGAAACACAAATAGCACATTAGTTCACTTCAATTAAAATAAAAACTCTCTTACCGTTGACATCAATGAATCTAATACACTAACAGCGAACGCAGTACCGCAAGCGAACGGTTGTGTTAAATAAAGTTCCGTATCGGGATCATCGTCATCGTCTTGATCAAGAAACTGTACGTTACTGTCGTTCACCAGTTCTACAACATATTTAATTACGAATAAAATGCAAACTCAGTGGAAAAGTATCTAATTAACAAACCTGTAATCATTGGTACATTCGCACCATAAACAGAACCTCTTCGTTGCAGCACTATTGGACTACCGGCTGTCGCCGACAGGTTATCAAATTCTGGACCACGTTGACTTAATACACCTATAGTATCATCGAATGTCATCGCTTTAATATTTAACGATGCTAGAATTGCTTCCTTATCGGCTAACGTTGGATCATCATTACTAGGAACTTTGGCCGATAGAATACAACACATATCACATAGGTTCACATTGACCGCACGCAAATCGGCTCGACTCAGCGGCGATCCGTTTAGCACTGAGATTTTCGGTAGATTCTGTAACATCTTCCATTCCCGTCGGATGTAATCGACCGAACCCACTATCACCACATGCTTCAGTTCGTGATAGTGAAAGTTAGACGCACGCAATGGCATCACCAAGTTGCGTAGTCCTATCAGCGGTGAATCCGGATCGGCGAACAGGCAAACCACAACGTGACCATTAAGGACCGTCATTGCCGCTTGATTTCGATCCTAAAAAAAAAAAAAACCAGTAAAGGCAATCATAGACATCATCAAATTTTATTCCTAAATCTTACCAATATGCAGTCTTCTAGGTTTCTCGCCGGACTCCAATGGAACATTCCGGTCGAATCGTACTTCATTTCGGTCTTCTCGAAGTCAAAGTCTTTCGACTGATCATCAGCGATACCAGCCGGCAGTGTGACACCACCAGGCTGATTCTGTGTACCAGTACCAGAGCTTCGACTAGTCGGCCTAAATTTCAAGATAGACATACATTTTAAAAATTCTGTCCAGTAAAAAGCCTGCAGCTTGCATAGTTCCGAAATAATGTTTGAAATAAAATAATTTGCTAAATGCATTCTAAAACAGATTTGTTTACGATTCAGAAAGTATAATATACATTTTTTTTTTATTTGTGTCGAATTATGAGAAAGTTTTGTACGGTTTCTTGCAAATAAATAATGTATCCAATCCAAAACTGAACAAAAGATAAACAATTGCCTCCTAAAATGTTCCAACCATATACAAGTTGTTTGTGCCGAAAATGTGCTGTGATGCGAAAACGTGTGTCAAAATTATACTTATACTCAAAATTAGGTAATGCTTGAGATTATTGCAAATGAAAGTAAATGCCAAACTTTTTTGTGAAAAACAAGAGTGTTAGATAGCCATCAAAATCAAGTTAGTACGTGTGTGGTTAGAGAAATAGTGGTGAAGAAGTATTGTATCTCAATGATGATTGTGATGAGAATGTGGTCTGCTGTGTTAATATACTTCGAGTGGTCTCGATGAGAGAATTTTCAAAAAAAAAAAAAAAAAAAATTAAAAGCAGAAGAAATGAATATCATTTTTTTACCAAAGTCGTGCACTTCTTTATTTCTAAATATAAATAAGAGTGGTTTTAAGACTAAATTATATACTTGCCTTTATACTAGGAAAACTTAAGTTTTACTCAAAAGAAAAGAAAGAGTTGTAAAAAGCAGAACGAAGGTGGGTTAAAGAAGGCCAAGAACAAATTAAGGTAAAAAGAAGCCAATTGAAAGAATAAGTTATAAGTGCCGTCGACCAATATTATGTAAGTGAACAATCTGAAGCGCCATACAATCTGGTGACACAAACTTGTTTCCTCTTCGAGCAAAGCAAAAGCTGGTTAAAAGTATTGTTATTATTATTTTTGTTTCTTAGTGATATCGAACGTGCACTTCTATGAACTCTTCTTTGACACCTACGTGAAGCTCTACTGGATGTAGAGTGGCAGATGGGCATAGGTGAAACTGTCGAATGTATCACTTAAAGCCGCTGATAAATCTACTTATTTGACTTATCGTCTAGCCATCGAATATTTAAAGCAAGCATTCAGAAAGACCTTTTACAAAAACTGATGCAAAAAGATTCAGCGTCTTCACTTCAGCGCGGAATATCAGATACAAATTAAATTATTTAAACTTATTTCAATGCGATAAAACAGATATTTTTATTCTTGTCTTTCTGTAGGTAGCTTAACTGCTAAAATTGGTGAAAGCCTTCTGATCCCAACCCTATTATCTTATCTTTTCGTATCAAAATCCGGAGGGCACATAATAAAATTAGTATAAAAAATATCCGGTTACATTTCGAAGTTTTATACTTGAGTTAGCAACTTTTCTTGCTCCAAAATGAGATTACTTACCTAAACGTTAAACGTAAACAAAACGTAAAATAGTCATTATTTCATTGCAATAACAAATTTTCGGATATCTGAAGAAAATTACAACGACTTAAACAATTCCTAAAATTATTACTTTTACAGTATTGATTTTCAGAAAGTCTTAGTCTGATCCAACTACACTTAGTCAACTCCAATAAGTGCATTGAAGTTAAATTTCGCTGCATTTTTTTTTTATCCCAAAAAACTTCCATGTTTGACATCTGTTAGTGTCACTGTTTTCCAAACTCATAGAAAAATGTTGTTAAAACAATTTGTAAACTTTTTAGAATTTTCGGTAGAAATAATGATCTACCTAAATGAGTCGTCAATTTGAAGATTAATAAAGAAATTGAGGAAAATTCTTCGATTTTGAACATAAAGTCATCCATGCGCTATAGTAATGGAGAAAGTGATACTGAAACCGAAAGGACATAAATTCTTCACAAGAATTTGACTGTCCAAGAATTAACTTCACCTTACAGTTAACTCCAACGAGAGATCTGCGTCTGCAAGCATACAAGATCCAACTGACCTAAGAAGAGAATTTGTTAATTATTTGATGGAACATCAGTAAGTGAACGACAAATTTTAGCTATGGCAAAATTATCTAAATAGGAATTCGGCTTGCTCAAGAATGATTTAAGAGAAGCCAATGCATACTCTTCACGTCACTGTTTGGTTCGGTTTTTGGACTGATAGAGTGTTTGGACCGCTTTTCTTAGAAAATGCAACTGGAAAAGCGGTTACATTGGATGATTTGTACTTTAGAACGATATTAACTGATTTTCTTTTGATCTGAATTGATGGATTTTGATCTAAAAAACTTTGATTTCAACAGAATGTGAAACAATGGAGTTCCTGCAAGAAAAAATTCCACGGCATGGTCGTTGTGATTACAATAATAGATTAACAACTAAAAAAACATCCTCAAGCTCAAGCAAGCTATTCGCAAAATAGAGCCTCAAACAATCAACAATGTACTCCAAAAATGGGTTGAGTAGATTGACTATCGGATTTTTCACAATTTTCAAGGTTAGATTGTAGCACGGAAAATCTGAATTCCATACTTAACAAAAGATAAAGACAGGTACAATCAGCTGACCCACAATTTTAATGAAAATTATTAGTTTTCCATTGAAATTTTCGACACAAATTACAAGTTGTAGGAACAAGTAGTTTTCAAACAACAGTCCAAGGAGACCAAAAGGGTTCCCAATTTGAATTGGCCTAAATTTTTGTAAATGGCCTTATTTGTCTGAAGTTTTCTGAGGGATGTGGATTAGTTTAGTTAGAAGGTTTTATCAGGGTCTAATACACATTGCTGGAACTTGCGAAAACAATTCGAGGTGGAGCAGCTCGATTCGACCAACGTTATCAAGTCAATCAAGTTGTGCGAAAAAATATAACACTTTTCATATCCAAGGATTGAATTTTTGTTTCTGAATTAATGCACGAAGAGTGATTGGGTCGCACATCTCTAAGAAAGAATGATATGATGCCAGCACTGTCACTGGCCAGCACTTTAAAGAGATGTTGCAGGACTTCTTGGAGAGGGAAATGGAAGAGCAGCGCCTAGACACTACATCAACAATCTGCAGATTCTCAAATTGCTGAAGGGGAATATAAAGCAAGAAACTAACAACATGATGTTCAATTTGTCGGAAAGAACTAAGCAAAATACCAATCCCAATTATGCAATAACGAAAATGATCGTTCATTGATTGATATTCATCTACTAGTTATAATATCATACATTTTCAAAGCGAATAACATGAGAAATGTATTTCAATTTAAGGAATTAATTCAAGCACATTGTGTATAGTGGCACAAAACTTCAGCTTCCACATTGATATTTAGTATAAAATTATTTTTAGAAACAAACTAAATTTCTCTATAAATTAAGATTGAGATGTTGTTTCTTTTACCAAAATTGTGGTCTTTTTAAAATCAACGCCGCTCACATCTACCAACGAAACAAATACTGTTGCAATGACGATATAAAATTGAAAGATCTGAGTAAGAAACTAAAACTCTTAATTTACTTATTACAATTAGCTCATATTTTTAACCACTAAAATATCTACCTTCTCTTTACTGGTTTTCAATACCAATTTAGGAGTACAAAAATCCGATGAGCATATATGTATAACTTATATGAAAAATGAGAACTAATTTCAACTAGAGATGCATAGGAATTAGATAGCTTACGCTTACTGAACTATAATTATCTTATTTAGCCAATAAGACATTCAAAACACTATCATTCAAAAAACTAAAAAATTAATATGTTGTTACTGTTCTTTAAAAAGACGGTTTTAAGGATACACTATAATGAAAACATATTTATCAAACTAATAAGTGTTCTTCCACAGCAGGAACATGTTTTCGAATCCAAGGAAAATGGTTTCATTGCTGGGATATTTCTAAAACGCTGACAACTCAGCGGAATTCAGAAGAATTCAATAATGAAATTCAAAAAATGTGCTATGTTTTTGGTTATTATTATAAAATGTTAAAAAAATATATATTTATCAAAAGTATTAGAATTCAATGCAGCATTATGCAAGCTAAGTTCTAAGATTTCTAGTTTAAAAAAAAAAGATTTTTAAAATGGACAAAATTCGAGAAAAAATTCCTTTTTTTATGAAATGTTTTAAAAGATTGTTTAAAAATAGTTGCATGCTCTATATGATATTAGATGAAAAAAAGTAGTATTTTAAAAAAGAAGTTCAAAAATCTTAAAACCACTCATTATATTCAATATCAATCTAAACAGGATTAGAAAACCCTGTCTAAGCATTGGGGTAAGGTGAAGACTGGAAAACTTGCACAGTACCTTTCGAATGATATTCATTTCACTGAGAGAAATTATTTGAAAACAAATTAGTTTACGAAAACATTACAAGAATTATTGTTATTATTATTTTTTTTTTTTTTTTTGTTGAAATACGGTCTAGCAAGACAATGCAATGTAACATAAATTAGACATGTAAACAACAAGTAACAAGAATTATGAGACATAGCACAAAGAACACGACATTAACATCATTATTATAATAATTGTGGTGGTAGTTGTAGTAGAGTAGTAGCTTAGTTTTTTTTTATCATTACACATAAAACAAGACAACACAAAACAAAAGGAAATTAGACGCATACATGAGCTTTTTAAC
Organism: Blera fallax; assembly: GCA_946965025.1. Taxonomy (NCBI): domain Eukaryota; kingdom Metazoa; phylum Arthropoda; class Insecta; order Diptera; family Syrphidae; genus Blera; species Blera fallax. The sequence goes on from OX337244.1 coordinate 16,437,909, forward strand.
TTCGTAAGCAAGTTGATAGCCCGCATAAGGATTAGCATCGGTTTCTGTAGGCCTGAAATTAAATTTGATTTTAAGCAATATTTTGTTTGATTTTTTTTTTAAATTATTATTGGTGAATTTTGTTTTTTTTTTGTTCATAATTTTTTAACAAATTTCCATACAGTAATTTCTAAAAGTCAGTAAGAGTAAGCAGTAAGTACGTAAAAAGGTTAAGAGTTTCAAAGAATCGATAGCAAATGATGGTTAATGAATTCACCACGTTTCCCAAAGAAATATTTGGGCTTAATTTGCAAAGCAATAGAACCTAAGCGATCTATATGTAAATATTCGAGACGTACTCTTAAATTCGAGTGATCGACGTAGTTCTTTTTAATTTAGCAAAGTTTGGTATTGTATCTATTTATATATTACCAATCCTACGCGACGAGGCTGTCTACAGTGGAACAAGATACTTACCACAAGTGCTTAAAAAGAAAACTATAAACAACTTAATTTATTTGCTTTTTGTTTTGGAAATTTAAGTGGTAATAGAAATTATAGTACTAAGTCTGGCAGAAAGTAAAAGTAACCTTCTTCTTTTTTTTCTTTTGTTATAGGTCGGTTTTTTTTTTTGAATAGTATGAAATATAAGTATGAACTTAAAGTCGTACCTATTGTATGTTGATGGTGACATGAGCGTGCCTTCGATTTGCCCTCGATTTACTGTTGGTTTCACCTTGTTCACCTGTTTTGTGGTAGAATTCATCTGAAGCGTTGATCCTCCATTTGTACCATTTGGCCGGCGTCCATTTCGATTTATAACTGAAATATGGAAAAACAATTTAAGGTATTGTTCACTTTCTAATTAAAATATAATACGAGATACATATCATGAAATGTCAACCGTTATGATAATGATTAAGACACAATGAGTAGAAAGGAAAGTGTTCGAAATGTTAAAGGTACTATTTGGCACCCAGTAAAAGGCAGAAACTTGGAAAATCAAAGTAGATTTTTCCTTTTCAGTTAGTTAGTAAGGTCAAAAAATATAATAATTTATTCCACTAATAAAAACCTTCGTAAATCGAAATAGAATTTTGGAACACCTTCCCGGTATATTCAATATCAGGAAAACAACAGGTACAATAAAAAAAATCCCTTTTTCCTATTAAGAGAGCAAGAATTTGAGTCACTGTACATATTCACCGAATCCTGCTGAATATAAAATATTGAACGGCACACCGGGAGCTCCGATCTCAGTCCTAAGGATTACTTTCTGTGGGGGTACTTCAAGTCACATTAAAAGCAAACCGAGAGCAATGTGGTGCAGGCAACATTATTTTGCATCATAGAACTGTCAGTACTTTCCAGTTTGGAATGAAACCGAAAGAAAGGCCGGTTTGTAGAGTAATTTTTTTTTCTTATTATATTGAATATTAACCCCCAACGTGGGTACCGTGGCTCAAGTGATTAGTGCGTTGGATCGCTGAGCGGCAGGTTCAACGTTAGAATCCCAGAGAACACCAAAAAGTTTTTTCACGGCCCCACCTCTCGCGAATGTCTGACAAACGTCCGAGAGTAATAACTGTCATGAGGAAGCTTCTCCATTTGCCTTTCGGATATGGCTCTAAACTGTAGGTCCCTTCCATTTGTGTGAAAAAATATAACACGCACAACACGACTGGTTGCGAGAAGCTAGGGCTTAGACCAATTCGGTCTGTTGTGCCAATTATTTGTATTTGTATTTGTAAACCCCACCATAGTTAATGTACATTCAATACATGCCTTTGAGTTTAAGGACCGAGCTACAGCTATTCCGATCCATAGTTCAGTCCATACATACATACGTGCAGTGCATGGGAAATTCCTGCCACTACCAGAAGAAAACTGCAAAATGCCTTGAATCAGTTTGCGGATTTTCTGATCTAACAGCATGGGAGAGAGCATGTGAGGATCCCATATACCTCACAATTCAAAGAGGTGACAGTAGATCAGATATACATACATTTCGTAATCCATTGCTTACAAAGCGATGCAATGAAACTCGTTGTCGTATGACAGAAGAAGAGGGGTCGACCGACACATAAATGTCGCGGGACAGTCGAAGAGAGATCACGACAGCTAAGTTTAGCAGAGCGGCGAAATATTTCCAAGAATCGAATGCACAGGGGGAAAATAGGACCTAAGTAAGTATACATGTTACTTGAACAAAAAAGAACTAGTTAATTTAGTGAAATCAGTGATATTAATTTAAGTACTTACGAGTCATGTCCTCCCGATCTCTCGTGATATCACCTGCAAAATACAATCAAATTTAATAACAAATATTCAAGGAACTAGTGCAACAAAACTAAAAATTATTTTTTAATTCACATTTACACAATTCGATAGCAACAAACGATGAGAAATATGCCAATAAATTAAAAAAATTAATACACGATTTTTTTTTTTAATGTTTCCTTCAAATGAATGTAAGCAAAACGAAAAATTTGAAAAAGTAAAATCAAAGAAAACAAAAGTTAAATACATAAAAACACAGCATTATGATAGAAATAATTGTATAATATGCAAATTAATTTACAACAATTTTAACATTTATTCTTAAGATCGTATTCAGTTCGCAAAAAAATGTATTTAATAAAACATGCTTGAGATATATTTTACGTCACGTCTCTTTCGCGTTAATTAAATAACATTTGGTAAAATCAAAGAAAATATATTTTGGGTTAATATTTTAACAAAAGAGACCAACAAAAGTAGAGAAAACAATTATATTCATTTATTATAAAGCCAATACAGGACAAACACAATAGAAGCGTTGACAAATGAATCAAATAAAACAAAATAACTTAAGTTAAATGCGTTTTTACTGCCTCAAAAACGAAATTCAAATAATAATATTTAAGGCAAATAAGGTGTGAAACAAAAAAATCTAATGTGGCACTTTGTTGTTGGGATTTTGCATTGAAACAGAAATGCATTTGCTTCATAGTTTATTTATTTATTGGGGGCAGACATCATTTCTTGCTTTGTTTTTATGTGTTTTTTTTGTTTTTAATTAATAAATTTTGATTTAATTGTATTAGTATTCTTTTACCCGATGATGATCCACGCACATGCACCCTTTTGGGTAGTTCTGGAGGAGTAAATGTAGGTGCGGGATGATGGTCATCTGTAAAACATTTCACTTGATCAGAACCTCAAACCCACATTTCGATTAAAAAAAAAAAAAAAAAAAAAACAAGAAAACAGAAATCAAACAAAAATATTTCAATTCAATTTTTTTTTTTTATGTGTTGAGGATTGGTTAGGGAATTAAATTTTTAAATTAAGAAAATAATTAGTTGGATAATATATTTTTTTTTTTTTCAAAAAAAATATGGAATCTACATTAATCATAATCGGTGTTAAATTATCAGAAAAAATAATCACTAAAGTCGAAGGTAATTGGCACAGGAAGACCTGGTTTTCTTACGAAAGGAAATGTCAAAGTAGGTGTGTTCTGAAAAGGTTTCAGAAATTTGGAAAGAAACCGTGAAAATTTTATTCAGAATTAGGTTTTGAAGAAGTCTTATATAATCCACTGCTACAATTATTGAAGAATATTTTATTTTAAAATAGGAAAGAAAATCCCAACAAGTCCATCAATCAATTCTACAGATGGCAGAACAAAAATGTTAGTACTTTGCTCTTAAAAAAGCTTTCTTATAAGTTGAGCCTATGTAAAGAAATTATTTAAAATACAAAAGCAAAAGCAGTACCTACCATGAAGTTAAGTTAGCTTAGTTTTATTACTTTACTACAGTTACTTAAATATTTAAGCATTTTCTATTCGGGTAAGCCTAGAAGGATAATAAAGCTTACAAGGGGGTCGATTAAGAGTATTTAAATAAAATTTGAATTAAACATAAGTCTACTCTTGTATTTCATCTAAAGATTGTCGAAATCGGGTATGGGACTGCGAAGATTCATACCTTCAAATTATATGGATACATATCTCATTTACGAAATACTGATTTGCCGGTATGTGTTTGGTTTGTAGGTATGTGTGGCTATTTCAATAGGAAAAGAATATAAATCTAATGAAGTGATATAGGAACGTTGTTAAAAATATCTTTAAAACGCATTTGTAGGTAGTTCAACTTAAAAAGGAAGTTTGGAGAAACTTCCGGTCATGTCTGTTACACCTAACTCAATATCAAATTAGCGGGTCTTGATCAAATATGCTAGAAGGCCCTATTTAAAGGCAGAAAAATGAGACTAAGAGTGTTAAGGGGTTTTAAGAACATTCAAGTATACATATGACATACATTTAGCAGGATTTGATTTCAGTTTAATGTTTAAGTTTGTGATTACAACCAAGTGAGGAAAGGATAAAACATTGTGGGTGAAAAAATACTCCAAATTTCTTTACGATAACAGAATTTTGATATTTTTCCCGTAACCTTCTCAGAACTTTACATACTTTTGGTAATTTACCCGAATTTTAGAAAAGTTGTTGAAAAATGTTGTTCAAGTAATGTTATGTAAAACATTTTTGATTGAGTTCAATCATTAGAAGTAAAGCCATAATTGGTGTTCATATTTTCTTAATATTTTTTGAATATAAGGAAACACTATATACTTAAATAATAATGAAAAAAAAGATAGTTTCTGTTTCTTGATCAAATAATTATATACATTTAAAAGAAAAAAAAAAATCACTTGTAACGGGATCAATAGTTCTTTAGCAATTATGAAGCATTAAAATGGATCGATTACATGATTGCATTTTTTCTCTGGCCAACTACCCTCAATGCTAATAATATGTTCATGTTTTAAAATATTTAACAAATTATTTAAAATCAATCTAAACACTAAAAAGAAAAATAAAACAAAAAACTGGGAACAGGATGAATTTTTTCTAGGGATATTCGATAAGATATGTATGTATTTCAAAAATATTCGTTATTAAATATCAAAGCATGTTTTTTTTCTTTTTTAAATTTTACTCAATGCATTCAACTTGCAAATTACCTAATTAAAATTACTTAAAACATATAACTAAACTATCTACGTAACTAGTGTTATATAACATGCATTTCTATCTCTAAAAGTACCCATACCGTGCAACACTACTTTATGCAGAGATGCAAACCAAAATTATTTAAAAAAAAAAAGATCAGTTTAGCCAAAAAATTTAAGAATCTGTTTGAGTGCAAATTTAAAAGCGTGTTCTTGTGTGTAGCCGCAGTTAATTTAATTAAGAATAGAAAAAAGGATTGGATTGTTTGTGGTAGCATGAATAATATTATTTATCACTATCTACGTCAAAAATTTGCATTCAAATTCAAATGAATGTCATCGCTTTTGTGTAAATATCTTTTATTTTTTTTTTCTTTATTTATTAGCAGAAACTTAGCGCATCCTTATTTAATGATTTGAACTACTACATCTAGAAAATTGTTTTATGTTCCAAGACTACTAAAGTTGAACGCTAGTGTTCTCTTTTTTTCTAATATGCTTTGTTGTATATTTTCATTTGTGATATTATTTTATTTTTTTGAATTTCTTTTCAATTTAGTTTTTTTTAAACATTTAATGTTTGCAACGTGAATACGCTTTTTGCATTTTTGTTGGTGATTTTGTGATAGTGCGTTGCAGTTTTATTGTTGATACTTTTGAATACTGTTGCATTGTTTTTTTTTTTTATTTTATTTTGATCGCAGTGAAAAGTGTATCATTAAGTTATATAGTTCATATAATTTGTTTTGTTTAAACAAAATACATCAAATTTAAGAAATATTCCTTCAATATTTTTTTTTACTATACTAACAACGAAACTAAGGAAAACAGACAGAAGTTCAAAATCAATGAAAAATCAAATAAATCAAAAAACGGATTCGTTTTCTTATTCTTGTTTAAAACATATACGAAAACTTACGAAAAAAATAAAAGAAACAAACTTCAAAAAAGTCATTTCTGATAACTTACTTGTCAGAGAGTAATCATCATCTATGTAATCCATTTTTTGGGGAGTTTTTAAATGGTTGTTTTTTTTTTATTTAATTTTGGATATGTATTGAATTGTTAATTGCGGATTTTGTGTTTTTTTTTTTGAAAATAAACATTCACCCATTAGATACGGATTTATTTTTTTTTTGTGTATGGGACAAAATTAGTAAGTTTTGTTGTTAATGGGTTGGAAAAGAAAGAAAAATTGTTTAATAAATATAATTGGTAGGAAGGTTAGTATTTTATTGTTAGTTAAATTTTTTTAAACTTATTGCCAATTTGTAAAAAAAAAATTAATTTATTGTATTTATTGAAATTGTGTGTAAGTAAATAAACGAGGTAAAAGAAAAAAAGTAAACTTAAATAATAAATATGAGAAAATGACACTCCCATATATAAAACACTCATTCATAGAAAAGTATTTAATGTTACAAAAATACGACATCATGGAAAATACTTGACACAAAAAAAAATATCAAAAATTAAATAATGTATTGTAATAGAGACAATAACTCATATGATTTAAAGGAATAACAGAATTCTATTAAAATTTAATACTTATAATAAAATAATAAATAAAATTTTTAAAAATAAATCTATAGGTCACATAAAAAAACTGTTTCAATATATATTTTCTTTATTTAGATCGTAGCATGAAATTCTGAAAAAAAATTTAGGATTTAATTTAATGAGATTTCATTCAATCTTTTCTTTTTCTAAACATTAAGTACTAAATTAAAAAATGATTCTTTGATAATATGTATGTATAGGGTAGACCAAGTAAAAGTATTTTTTAAGGTGCGATGACTAAAATTATCTTATCTTTGGAATTTGGAGTAATGACTGTCAAGAGAAAGCTTCCCAATTTGCCTTTCGGAAATGGCTCTAAACTGTAGGTCCCTTCCATTTGTGTGAAAAATATAACACGCACAACACGAATGGTCGCGAGAAGCTAGGCCCTGGATCACATACGGTCTGTTGCGCCAAGAATTTCTATTTGTATTTTTGGAATCTTTAAATGGCAAAGCACAGAGGAGATTGTATATACATACATATGTTCTGATTTCAAGTCAAAATTCACAAAACAAATTAGTATAACTGACGCTAGAATTACTTATATAACTCTAATACACATTAAATATAGAAACCAGTGGCAGTTAGTAGCAAGAGAAATAATGGAACATTAATACTCAAGATATATAGTTAGTAGCAAGAGAAATAATGGAACATTAAGACTCAAGATACCTCCTGAAGTTCCAACGAGTGTCCACGTCCTTTTGCGCACTAAGACTAAAATTATTTTCAATTACAATTACTCGGAAGATGTACTCTTTTGAATAAAACAATAATCAGTAAAAAATTTTGAGTACTGTAGTTTTAGTATTAATTTTAAAAAAGAAACCAAAGGTAGCCTATCCTCTATTATGACATAAAAGGAAGGCAGTAAACTGCTTTTTCGCTCGATTTATTTAGGTATAATTCTTAAATTTGTTTCTGTCCCCTCTTCAGAGCGTGTGGGTTACAACAATGGCACCGTTATTGTTCTTGAGTTATTACTCCACATAAAATGTGTAAGCATCATACAATTGTTAGAACTAAAAGACAAGGAAACGGAGGCATAAATGAGGGTAATAGGGTCTCCATAATCTAATAGCCTCTTCTGCTGTAGAAAGATATTTTTCACAAAAGAATCTTGTTTATAATTTAACTAAATTCTGATAAATTTATATCAATGATGTCTTCAAATAAAAAAATATCCAAAGAAAGAATGAAATTTTCTCTTGAATATTATTGAAACATTTAAGAAAATATAAATATTATGTATATATGTGTTATAAAACAAATACGACATAAATTTCTACTTTACACCTTTTTATGTGAGTTTGACTAAATCTAACAAGATATTTAAATTACGATAATTAAGAGAAATAAATAAGTTATAAGGAAATCAAATAGAAACGTTACATTAACATTATATTGTAATAAATAAAATATTTATGAAGATTTCTAAATACAATACGATCTACTAACAGTATCTAATAAATAGACATTTAAAAAAGTTAATTTTGAATTTATTTTTAGTATCGGACGGACAAATAAAAAACAAATTAACAAAAAATACAGTAATAAAAATTAATTTATCACAACCACTCACAATACGTACACACAAATGAGTTAAAAAACAAAATACATGAAAATATAAAAAAAAATCATTATTTCATTGTTTTATATTTTTTATCATATAAGTCGAAGAAATTATAAATTTTGAATAGTTAAAAAAAAGACACCAGTTAATTATCAATTTCACTACAAAACTTAAAACCATTCGAATTTAACGTAATTTTATTATTCTTTTTTTTTTCTGTTAGATCTTTTTGATTTTTTTTTTATACGTACTTGCACGTCCTACCATTTGTACGGCACGGACGCCTTTCCTGAAGGTAGCCACTGTGGTCATAGAAACAAATTTATAGGATTGTAAAAAGGTAAATGAGGAGCATGAGAAATTATAAGAAAACAAAAAATAAAAATAAAAAAACACTTAAAATGAAAATAGTGAAATAAGGGGTTGTACTAAACTAAGGTTAATAATAAACGAACGACTAATATTGTTTTTTTATATTAGTAAGTATTAAGTACTTAACAATATTTCATTTCTCACTTGTAGATTAGATACAATAGATTATTTTAGTTAAGATTCTGCTAATATATTTAGGGGCCTGCCTATATTATTATATGAAATGATTAATACTCTAAATTGGTGTATGTTTTAAGACACATTTATTTAAAATTTTTATTTAAAAAAAAAATATATATATAGTCTATGCTTATTTTAACTGCATACCCTGGGTCAAAAAGCATTTCAAAATCCTCTGTAAAACGTGTAATATTTTTGATGGGTTTACTAAGCTATTGGTTGATTTATAAAGCCACACACACTCCAAAGTTTGTATTATTTTATATTATTTGATGATTAATCGGGACACCATTTGGGGACGTACATATACGCAACATTTTCTCGCTTCGCAGAAAATATTTGTTTATACATTCCTTTCATATTGTATTGTATTTGAGTTTTCGGTAATCTAAGTGGTCAATTTCTAAAAAAAAAAATAATAATAATTAATGAGAGTGAAATTGAAAACGTTGTCTTTTCTCTTAATGGTTCAATAAGAGGCTTGATAATCCGATACGCGGTAGTCTTAAATCCGTACGTTGTAATATCATTGCATAAAGGCAATTACAATTTTACTCAGTTTGTGATTACAAATAGTGATTGCAAAAAACAGGCAATTTTATTTATTTAACAAAAATAGAGATATTGCTGTCAATGTATAAAAAAAAAATTGCTCAAATGTGACCATACATTAGGTAGATAGAAAATGATTAAAATTTATAATTACATATTTTTCCAATCAAAAAGCTGTTTTTCCTTTTTCATTGAATGGAGCAGGAGATTAAGAAATCGCTAGATGGAAATCTTTTGTCAGACGCTTTTGCAAGTTGCACGGGAAAACGATTTGAAATAATTTATTTGTTGTGGTAATGTAAATTGTGACATCCATATCTTGAAAGGTGTTAGAGATGTCAAGATCAGATAAATGTATATTTTTAACCTCACAGGTCTGAAAATGCTCTATTAGGATAGAAAACCCTTCTGTGTTTTTTTTTTTTTAAAAAGTCGCGAATTATAATGTCATGACTTTTAAAAAACTCATTTACGTCACTTCTTTATGTGATTCAATTGAAATTTATTGCTATGATGCAGACCAGGAAATCCTTATCGTCCTATATGAATTGCATTATCGTTGCCAATACTACATACATATGTACGTATACACTAAGTACGTGCGTTGGACTAATGAGAGGGGTTCGAGGTTCGAGTCCCAGAAAAAACCACCTCTAGTGAAGGTCTGTCAAACATTCCAGAGTAATCACTGTTTTTGACAAGCTTCTCAATTCAAAAAAAGGCTTTCAGATATGGCTCTAAACTCTAGGTCCCTTCCATTTGTGCAAACAAAAATATAACACGCACAACATGATTGATCGCTAGAACCAGGATCAGATATGCTGTTTTGCGCTAAATATTTGTATTTCTAATACTATTTACTAACTAAGTACTTATATTTCTGTGTGTAACAAATTTTTCAATATTTCCAACTCGTTTGTAGATAGCAAGGGGTGCGGAACTGTGTCATATCTAGGCAGATCTAGGCCCAAATACTACATAAACCGAACACAAGAGCTATTAAAAAGAAACGCTGCAGATATTGCAAGAGTTCTGGCAATTAGTACTGGCCATTGGCCCATCAGAGTTCATGCGGCCAGAATAGACATTTCATTTAATGTACATTGTCGAAGCTGCAATATTGCTAAAGTAAAAGAAACAATCTTACACTTCCTTTGCAAGTGTCCGGCTGTAGGCAGGGCCATACAGCGCAAATTAGGTAAACCCTTCTTTGACAACCTAATAGAGTTAGCGGAGATAAGCATTGGGTATATTATCAATTTCCTCAATGTAACTGGGTGGATTTGAATAATCCTTACTCTTTTTCCCTTATCCCTATTAGTTTGCGCTCGTTTTTACATCCGACAGGTCACTTGTACTAAAATGGCGCCTCCTGCCCTAATTATGTCTTCAGCATTGGCTGGTTGGCTGATACAACTACTTCTACATACCTACCTACCCAGTCCTTTTAAAAGCTTAGTTTAGTTCTATAGTTTGGTATGGGATTATCGAGCGTTTGTGACTTTTTTTTCCTGAAACAAAATTATTTTTTTACTTAATATAATGTAATTTTAAGGAAAAACCCAGCAATTCTTTTGATTGATGACGATTTTACAATTTCACCCTCTTCAAAAATTCATAAATATAACTAAGTGCAAAACTTTGGTACAATAAATAGCAATATTGTAACCTTATAATAAAGAATAGCGCAAGTTTTATGAAGCATCGTTTAGCATTATTTTTGTTTTTTTACTTTTTAGCATTACCTAAGTTACTTAATGGACTATTGTGTCCATTTATTTAAGTCCTAGAACTTAGTTTTTTTTTTGCAGTACAAAATTAAATTAAAATTGAAAAAAAATTTATTTAAATTTGCTCATTTCCCAATTTTTTTTTTTTTTTTGTAAATTGAATGCAAAATAAAAAATCAAATCCTTTGCGTTTCAATAACGATTGTAATAATAAACATTATAATGAATAATAAGATCAGTATAAAGCTTGCAGTAGAGTAATTTAAAAAAAAAATTAAACAAAAAGGCATTAGCAACAAAATATTATGAAAGTTCTTAATTATTAGCAAACTGTTACGGTTTCATGTTTTTTTTTTTTCATTTTTAATTCTTAGATATGAGTAAAATTCTTGATTAGTTACAAAAAATAATACTCGAAAGAAATAAATTTAGCAATTCGAACAAAATTGTGAATAAAAATGTTTTTTTTTTTTTTTTTAAATATATATTTTTTTAGTTAAAATTTTGCATTATTTGAAGGTAACATTTGATTTTACTTTTCATTATGTAGTTTATTTGAAAATTTGTAGAAATTAATATTTAATGAGATTGCGAAAATATGGGTATATAGCAACAAAATGCTACATAAATCATATATAAGGTAATTGTATAAACGGCTATGTTAGCACATTGTTTATAAGAAATAAATGTATAGGAATTTTTCAAATATATCCGTACCATCAATTTGATTAATGGCTGTGCTAAGACCTTGATTAACCATTCCAGTCTGCATCATAATCATGCCCACATCTGAAAATCGCACAATTAAATACATAGAAAAAAGAAAACGAAAATAAAAGAAATAAAAATTCTAACAAACAAAATACTTTTTTGGTGTTTTGTACAATTTCATCTCCTTCGTATGTATTATAACTTCTTTTTGTATCCTTTATAACATACCAAAGCTGTTAAATTTTGCATATACATATATATAGAACACTTTTATAAAAGATAACACAAGCTAAGTTTTAAATTTATGGTTATTTACATTTTGAATTCATAATACCAAAGATGTCAACGTGTTTTTGGCTTATGAGCAGTGCGCTTAAGCAGCATATATAAAATGTATGTACGAGTATATTAATTCTTCCCATCTTAAACTAGACTATAGTATAAAAGATTTAACCAACTTAGTAAGTAGAAACAAATTTCATTCCAAAAGCTTGTTGTGATTAAACATTTATTGAGAGAATTTAAAAATTCACGATCGATAGTATGATCTATCAGTTAATCGGATGAAAGCTTTTTTCATTTCCATTCGTGATCTAAAAAAATTACTTGGATTCATAGTCAAATATTCATACCAAAATCGCCATCGGCTTTCGATTATTTTAATTTGCCGTGTAAATCTTACTGAAGTCAGAAAAAGCTAAAGTGATTTTGTCATCCTAATATTAGGCAAGTTTTTTTTTAACTACAAAGTTTCCTTCTTATTGGAAAAATGAATAAAAATCCATTCCAACCACAAGCACTTACTTTAACTGATTGCGATGATCTCTTTCTATATTTAACTGTATTCCTTGAAATAAGATTTTAGGTGGTGGCAAATATTTTGTCGATGATATAAGAGAAAGCATTACTCGATGGCAAGGAATTGTTCTGTGGTAGATGGAACGACATTTTTGTCACATGTGTCTCATTAGAGCAGATGGTAAACGCTTCAAGTATTTTGGGCTAGGAGTAAATATTAGTTTATTTTTATTATTATTTTTTTTATTTTTTTTTTATTATTTTTTTTATTATACGTGAGTCTGTTTACCTCGATATAATAAATCCATTCGTCCGTGGTCGGATGGAAATTTCTACGAAAAGAATGCCCAATTCTAGAATGAAAATATTTCAGCGATATATACAGAACAAAGTCCGGAAGTTTGAATTTCAAATCCCAGAAAGCACTAAACAGTTTTTCACAGTCCAAATTCTCGCCTTTCTGATATGGCTTTATAGTGTAAGCTCCTTTCAATCGTGCGGAAAAATATAACAAGTAAAAAAAAATGTCGCAAGAAGCAAAGCCCCCGGACCACATACGGTCTGTTGCACTAAGTATTTGTATTTTGTATAAGTAACTCAAACGACTAGTTATGTAGATTTCAAGAAAGGACAGCTTATTTCAATTTAACTTCAGTGTTACCCTCATAATACCTTACTGAGAGTTCTCGTCTCATGACTTTTATTATTTTTTTTAATGTAAACTTATAGACTTATTTTTTAATGTATGTACAGCTATGAACACTCAATCCTAGAAAACAGTCTCAATCCTCATGAAAAACTAATTTTGTTAAAGAATGAGTTATTCTCAAAATGCTAATTTGCATGTTATTTGTATGTTTCAGTAAATAAAAAAAACACTTATTTACAAAAACCAAAAACAAAACAAAATATCAAACACCCAGGGTATATCAGTAGTGCACCTACTTATGCAAAAATATAAATATTTATATATTTCAACCTCTAACTTAATTATTTTATTTGATTAATATTCAATTCTACTTTCTTTAGTTTTCTGTTACGTTATATACATTTATTTTATAATACATATAAACTCATTCCTCAATTGCAGTAATTATAAAAAAACACTCCTAGAACGTGATGGGATATGATATGTTTATTATATTTATTTTTAACGATATTATTATGTTTTTGGTGCAAATCATGCACTCATGATAAGTTAAAGGTGCAACAAAATTATATTCAAATATATATGTACTCTCAGGCAAAATGTCTCCTTTTGGTTGTCGAATTTAAATTTAACTTTCTCTAAAGGAAAATCTACAGCGGACAATTAAATATATTTGTTTGTTGTTATTTAAAAATTATTATTCACTCATTTCACTTTCAATTGTTCTATTATTAATTATTAATGATACAATTTTTAACCAAACAAATATTTCAAACCAAAACGATGGGTGGAAATAAAATTAATAAAAAATAAATAAATCTGTGATACGAGTAGCTCTTGTCATAGCAATTATTTTTCTTTTCAAACTTTAAGACAGTTTTTGTGAAGTTGAGAGGTTAACAAAGGAATCTGCAGGCTTGAATTAGGAAAAAAAACGAATCACGGTCTCTCACAATACAATTCAATAGTGTAAAGCATATAATTGTTTCGCAAGTTTGATTTCTTAAGAAAAATAAGTATGAAATTGTGAAATCAAATTCAGAGGTCATTCGAAAATATTAGAACTAAAAGTATGTGTTTTGTATTATTATTACTTTTTTTTTAACAAAAAAAGACTCTTTAGAAAAATGGGTTTTGAGATTTATTTTAAAAAATTGTATGGGATGCATTTTCGCACAAACATATATACAAATTGAAAATAAGCCTTTAGAAATGTTTGATTAAAAATAAAAACCAACGAGTCTATATTTTGAAAAATAAAGGATCTTTTCGAGATTGAAATGGGTTAGAAAATAAAAGAAAAAGAATTAAAATTAAGTACTTTTTATATAGTAGGGGCACAGGGACATTAAGGTTCAAACATTTTATTAGAAGTTTTGAAGGATGGTAATGTCCGAATGTGAAATTAAGAAAGTTCTTATAATTTCTTTTGTTGTATTAATATATTTTTAAAAATCTGTCTCTACTTTAGAGTTTTTTACTTTTTGTTTTTTTGTTTTCTGAGAAAAATTCGACACTAAACAAATTTGTAAATTCGTGAATAGACTCAACTAAAGAAACATATTTACAAAAGGTGTCCGTTAAATAAATATATCAAAACTACAGGAAACGTAATTTGAACAAACTGAACGGTTCATTTTAAAAATATATTAATCACTTTTGAAACATAAATCGAAATATTAAATAAGATAAACCAACAAAATTTCAAAGTTAATATAGGTAGTCTAATACAACGAAATAGTAAGAACGAAATTTTGGAATTTTGGGTTTTAAGGGGGAAACGGGAGGAACAAAACCAAACAGAAAGCAAAAACTTGAACAAAATGTTTTGTTTTTTTGGTTTATAATTTTTTTTTTATTTTATATTTTCCTTTACCTAAGTCACCAAATTTGTTCCTTGGTTGTACTGTCACTGTTTGAAAAATATTTTTCATATGTTTTTTTTAATTCATTTTTTTTTTTATTTTGTTTGAATTGTTTGCATTTTTTTGGGTAGAATGATGATCGCACCAACGCGTCATTTTTGTTATAAGAAAAAAACATAATATCATTATATATTATAATTTGTTATAATAATTAATAATAAATATTATATAATTCTATAGAAATAGTTCCTGACTCCTAAATCTCTTAAAATTAACTTTACATGAGTTTTTTTTAAAAGCTATAGAAAGTTTTTGTTTCTTTTTTAAAAAATTTTAAATAAAAAAAAAGTTCTAATAAGAAATAAAATATTATATAAATTATATATAAGAGAAGTAAGAAAAAAGAGAAATTAAAAAAGAATATAGTACGATACTTACAATTTTTACATTTACACTTTTTAATGAGGGTTTCATCTTTAATGTCTTCATGACACGCTTTGCAGTAGAACCAAGCTCTAATTAAATTTTTATTTATTTAAATTTCATGTAAGAATTTTTTTTATAAGTTGTTTTCTGTTTTACCTTTTAACTTCATCGGCACTTTGTGCAATGAAAAATCCTTGAGTATTCGCTTGGATTTTAGCACCACGAGGATTAATAGATATCTTACTATCGGCACCTTCTTCGGCTCCTTTGATTTCGATGGCTAACAGCAAGAGTTTCAGCTTCGTAAAGCATAGCCTATAATATGGAGTTAGGTTTTAGTATTTCATTCATTTTAATAAGTTTTCTTTATAATAAAGATTAGATTAATAAACATATTTCTACATTGCGATGTTTTAGTTTTTATGACAAAATTCTTGACGCAAAAAGAATATTGAAGCAACATGCGTTTCACGATTACATTTTAACCTTAATATAGCACCTCTAAATATATCGAGCTGGACCGATGATAAACGATTTATTTATTTTTTTGAAACTAGTTTGCTCTAGCACTCATCAGTATCTTATGGACACAACAAGCCTTGGATGAATGTGAAAACCACGTTCAAAATCCGATTAGTTCATTGAAAGTTCTAGAACTGGTTTACAAATCATAACGAATAATGAATAATATAGTTGATCCACAAAGTCGTTTTACCAGAATAATAGTGAACATCACAAGGAATGTAGAGTATCTCATTTAGCTAAACTCGATTAACACGCAGTTAACTTGTTCAGACAAAAATTGTCTGAGAATTATTAGATTAGAGAATTCCCAATGACGTTTGTCTACTCTACGAATTGGGAACCCATTAAACTGGATAGCCGAAAAGACTCTGTACAAATAATGTACGAAGACAAATCTGTAATTTCCTGGAGACACTGACGAAATATTCGCATTCTTGTTCGGAAAAATATTGGGAAACACACAGTTTAAAAAAAATATGTTCATAATTTGTGACCTTGAAGGGATACGATTCAGAATGAAGCTTTTTTTCTTCTATCCTAACGCATCTGACGTCAATAGTACTATGGAAACAAAAACCAAACAGTCTTCAAAGGCTTAGTAAGAATATGAAATTGAATTACTTGTACATATGTATGTACACTTATAGAGGTATACTATACTTCTAGCTGTGTAACACATCACCTAAGAGCATAATGTAGTTCTTTGTTTAGTTATTTAATGCCTAAACGTATGCTACAGAATGTGCACATATCATCAGCACACACATGTACAACATTCACCACGGTCGCCCCAAAGACACCATTCAGCCAGACAAAAACAGAGGAATTTTTTGCGCTGGGTAAACTTGGCCTGCCTGCGTCCACATCACAGAGCCACATCACAGACTATTATATTCAGAAGAAACACAGTCGTCTATGGGTTTCGAAAAACTATGCAGGCCAACCCAGAGCCAGTTCGAGTCCTGAAAAAACATTGTCTGTGACTTGTCTTGTAAGTTCATCGAAGATGTAATTTTTCTGAATTCCAATATGACTTCGCATCAAGACACGAAGAAATGCATTTAGTCTTCTACCCATGTATGTAGGTGTGTAGAAGGTGACAATGAGATAGCTTAAAAGCCTTGTTGATGATAATGGTTCGCCTTCATAACGAATATTTCATCGAGTGTACGTTAACCATTAATCGCTAACCAGATAACCGATTGAAAGAGAAAACTTCGACATCGTGTCCATCCTCGAAATACGGTACAGTCCGTTGCATCCTCCCTTACCCATCCGGTGACATTAAGTATTCTAAGCTCAAATTAGAAAATAGACAAGTATTCCCACATCAGAAAACTTTCGGGATAGGCAACAATTGACGATCCAAATTATCTTTTTAGGACTTAACTTTGTTGGTTAGCTCTATAGAGTTTATATGGTTTCCTTATAATTTTTTGTTGTTGCATAGAAGAAAATTATTAAATAACTTTCCTATATTTATAGATGATGCGTATTTGGAACCAAACGCATGTATCACCACAGGGCCTTGGCTAAGAAATTGTTATTTTGCTTAACAACACTAACGCATAAATAAATAACATATGAACCACACCCAGACTAGGCAGACATTGAAGAGGTAAGTCGAGGAGGAATCCAGAATATTGGGGATGACTTGGAGGGAGCAAAAGTACCAAAGGGTTACAGAACTCCGAACACGATAGTGCGATTTTTAAAAAAAGAAAAGTTATCATTGTCACTACAACGAGAAAACTTTGAATGTTTTTGGATCGTTCCAGCTCGTATAAATAAGGTCAAAGTAGAACTAAATTTATAAAATATTTCCTTAAAGAATATTACTTCATTTCGAATTATCTTAAAAACATCGCAATGTCAGTAAAATAAATATTATTTTTTTTAAATACGAAATATGACAATAAACATCCATTATAACACTTAATTATTTGGAAGTGTACAAAAGCAGCGAAACATTCATGCATGCACTACACAAAATCTTTACAAACCATGACAACAATTACACTACCAATACGATTAAATAAAAAAAATAAACATATTTACAAATAATAGCAAATAAGGTTCAGCAAAGAATAAATCTACCAGGTATTAATAGTAGGTAGTGCTTTGAATCAAAGATTATGTGATACAAAGAAAGTAAGTCATTTGGAAAATGCGCATTGCGATAAAATTAGGTTTAAAAAAGTGAAATTGTATTCACATGAAAGTTACATTGTGAGAGAATATGCTTTTCAACATGTGTAGAAAAAAAATTATGTATTTATTTAAACAGTAATTGTTTATTTGTATTTTACAAAAATTGCCACACTAGATAATGTGACTGTTTGAAGTTGTTCCCAAGTGAGTCTAAAAATTCATTGTATAATACAGCCATGTTCGTTATTATTTATTAGAGATGTGCTAAAGCTAGAAACTTTCTTGAAATATTTATAAGATTCAAAAAACATGAACAGGTATCGACAAATTAAGTACACAGATATATGTACATTACATGTATACATGTAGTTTTTTTTATATAGAATTTCTATTAATAAGCAAAATTTCCATTAAAAGAGCGGAAATTGGTTTTGTAGATAGCTTAGAAAAGGTTTCTGTATTTCATAGAATTCATAATACGTGACAAGATACGAAATTGTCACCAAATTCGCAATCGGTTTTGTTTTAATGCAAGCAAACAAATCTATTGATACACGAGAACTCGCATATGGAGAATGAAACAGAATTTGATTTAGTTAATTGTTCGCAGTGGTTTTTTAACAGATGTACGTAGAGAATAACTACTTCAATTTGGATCGAAGGGCTATAAAAATATCGCATAAAAGGTATCGTAGTAATTATGTAAATTAACGAAAAAGTTTGACAGCATACAACCACCTAATTTTTTTTATCCGAATACCGAAGTGCATTGTTTTCAACGCGATGTACTTATATGTGTAGTGTATGTTCGAGTATATTTTATTGTTTCCACCACAAGTAAAATCTACTAAATAGATTTTAATAAAACAAAAACATATGTATTTCTTAGAGTCTCAAATGTGTTGATGGATAGGTCAAATCCAACTACAAGTTGGTCGCTAGATGGTTCAAATAGTATTCTACATACGAGTTCTTATTGGAGCTGATTTCAACAAAAAAAAATGAGTACTCCTTGGAATTAAAAATTATTCCTAAATAATTGAAAATTAAATTTTTCTATTTTTTTTTTTTTGACTGTTCTTAATTTTATATTTTCCTTATTTATTTCTACAGGATTAACAAATATATGTACATTTTATATATTTTAGGAAATACTAAAAGAACTAGAATATTTTCTCTACAACATCTTCGAAGTCATTCTTCGTTACAAGTTACTTATTTACTTCTTCCAAAAAGTCCTTAATTTGTCTGAATTAAATTAGGTAATAATGCAATAAAAATGAAAAAAATATGTAGTCTGATTTTCCACAAGGAAGAAGACGCCCTAAATAGCGCTAATTACAGAGGCATCAACCTACTCGAAAGTCGTTTATAATACCTTATCTCTATCATATTGTGTCTCATGGAAACTTTCGTCAATAAGCTGAATAGCCTCTACCAGTGGAATTTTAGGCCAACAAATCGACAACCTACAACATTTTTACACACCCATCATCTCCCTATCGATTTCAAAGCATATTTGATGAGCCATACAGACCCATGTCTAGTTTTGGCACCAGTGCCAAACTCTGTATAAGATGACGCTGGACAACGTTCTCTGCTCTATTAAGTGCGGTAAAGACCTCACCGAGACCTATGATACCAAAAAAGGATTTAAACAAAATGTTGTTTATTGTTGTCATGTGACTTCTTCAACATCATCCTTGAAAGGAATGTTCGAAACTTACGAGACAACACCGGATGCACAATCTGCAAAAGTCTATGTAATTACACGTTTTCGCCAACGATACTCAAATTATTGGTAGAACTCTGATATGAATAAGCTTCTCAATCTCGCCTTTCAGATTTGGCTTTCAACTGTAAGTATCTCTTATCCGTGCGAAAAATATAACACGTGCAAAAAGATTGGTTGCAAGAACCTATACTCTGCGCACTATACTTTAAGAAACCGCGTCAAATATTTGTATTCATATAGAATATTTAAGTACGTAATACAAAAACGTAAGCGGTTTTCAAAACTTCAGAATCACGCTTACAGCAAATTAATTTGAGACCGCTTACACTTTAAGAAATTAAATTCTTAAATGGTCATTCGAATACCATTAAGCAAGTCTTGAAGATGGAGAAATTTAATAAATATTTGCTTCTGCTCAGGAATGTAAGACGGTAGTCTCTCCAATTAAAATACATATATGCTTGAAAAATAATATCAAATTAAGAATATCAATATCAATATCATCATTTCGCTTTACTTAGGTACTTATGCTCTTATATGGTAAATTACTTAACTGGCGTAGCTAATTTAAAACAACACTTAACTAATCCCACCAAACTTGCCTTAAGTTAATTATGATTGTTCTAATGTATCTCTCATTAAAGGAGTTTGAAAACACGTTAAGTTATAAACGAAATTAGCTTTTCGTTATCATGTAATGATGGTTCATTAAATCCGTATCTTGGCTTCTAAAGAGGTCAATTCGACTTGGAGCACAAAGTTCTTGATCAAAAATCGATCATTAAGTCTTTTTTCGAGAAAATGCTTATACTCGAAAATATCTTACATGTAGGAGAATAGTTTAAGAAAAAAGCTAAAACTTTTACATTTAGAATTCCATTGAGTTCATCTTACACCCATCTAATGATAAAAATCTTCCTGCAATAAGAGGCAATTGCTTATGAACCGAAAAGTTTTTAAATCATCAGAATATATTAATAAAAAGCATTCTTATGATATTAGGAATCTCATTGATAAGAAATTGGCCCACAGCCAACTATATTACTGATGAAGATGCAGATGCTGCTAGGTAATTGTAATTGACCTTAGCATTGTCAACGAGAGTGCAAGTGAGCCTTCGACGTGTGATTATAAAATTACATTATTTGGTCCAAAAAATCATTACGAAAAAAATTTTCATAAAAAATTCGATGCTTTACTCTTTCTTTTTAAATTTGACTTCAGCGCTTTCCTTTCTTTATGATGTGAAATAGCATCTGTTCATAATGGCTCCGCGAGACTTTAGATCATTAGACCACCAATTATTAAGAGTTCTTCTCCTAAGTAAACAACCAATTCCATAGCTATATACAGCAATCATATCTTAAAATTTAAAAGAGGTAGAAGTAAATATCTTATCTAAATTTGTTGGAATGTTAATAACTTAACCCTAAAACTATAAAACGCTCTGAAAAATACATATGAACTCTTCTTCGTATTATACTTGTCGACGAATAAATAAAAAAAATAATAAATAATGGAATGAATTTTAATCAAACAGAATAGAGAAAAAGGCGCACTGCTGATATACATTTCAAAAGAACAATATTGTTGTATTGACAGAAATATTATCCAGCAAGTATTACATAAAGTTTAGACACCTTACGATAAATAATACTATTTTATTTCTTTGTATTATATCTAAAAATTTGCCGATACCATGTGCCAAACTAAAACAATTAAATACATTCATTAGTTTTTATCTTGTTAGATATTTTTTTTTGTTTACTGAAAAATAAAGAACACTCTATCAATTAGTCATGCAACTATTAAGTGATTGTACACCACTTCTTAAAAAGAAAATTTTAGTTTTCTTTAAAATGTTAAAAATGCAAAAGTCTAGTATCGAAAAAAATGTATATATATATATAAGAAAATATATATATGTATGTAAAAAAAAACTATTGATTAAATGATATTACAAACAACAAACAAAACTTTTTTTTTTCATGGCATTCCATTGATTCAAGACAAAGGAAATGTTTTCTTATTAGGTATTTGGTACAATCATTTTTCATTAATTATTAATATTATCAAAAAGAGTAATTAAAATCAAAAAAAAAGTACAAGAGTTGCTGTTATATAAATTTGATTTTTTTAATATTTTTTTTTTTTCTTTTTCACTACAAGTCGAATTAGGATCTTACTCGCTGGCTTGTGGGAATGTCATGCCGGTAAATGAAGGTGAAAGGGTTTCTGTATACATCTCACACCCTGTACCTTGAAGATAATCATTTTGCCAGGCCTGAGTATCTGGTGACTGTAAGATTAAAATGGTTTTGTTTTTGTTGAAGGGTTGGATATTTAGACACAAAAATCGTTACAAGGTGCAAAGGAGTATCTTTTTTTTCTTAATTATTTATTTGTTTACATTAAGATTAAGAAAATATCGCGATTGCCTAAAAATATACGAGTATATTTATTTCACATCGTGCTTTATCTTACACTCTTTCATGAAGGATTATATAAAGGATTTAAACTAATTAAAAAAAGTAGTTAATTGACATTTTTTGATAATTGAACCAGTTCCTATCCCTTTAAATCACACTTCCATCCCCTATTTTTCTTTTTCTTTTTTAAATTAGCACTAAGCATTCATAAAATTTGCAAAAGGAAATAAAAATCAAAGTAAAATGGAACGCAAAAAAGCCACTAATAAAATTATTAAAAAAAACTTAAAAAAAAGAGGAACATATTGTAAAACAACTAAAATTGGAAAAGAAAAGAATAACTTTTTACAACACTAAGAATAATTGCAGATCGCAACGATACGCAATAAACTCGGAACGTTCACAACATGAAAAGCCTCTTTTTTTCTTATTTAATTTCGTATTTATTGTGAAGTGTAAAGTAAATAGTTTATAGAGTGTCAGTTGAGTAAAATACTGTATCCTTTTCGAATATTACTAAAAAATTGAGAATGGATGTGAAAATCAGTTGAGTTATGAAGAGCAAAAAAAAGAATACCTTATGCATGAAATTAAATGCCAAAAGAGAAGAAATTTATTTTGGAAATATTTTATTTATTATTTAATAAAGGGGACGAACTAAAAAATTAAAGGTTCAAGTATCGCCGGTTATTATAGGGTTTGATGGTACAAAATCTGAAATAGAAATTTACCTAAACAGCCTAAAATTTCAATGTTCTTATTATAATATACCTAAAGGTCCAATTGATGGAACACTTAAGGAACATTATCTAAGTTAAAAGACATAGATCTCACAAAAGATGGAAAGGAGAGCTAAAAACCTAAAACTGCTTCCCATATACCGAGAAGTTATGCTAGAGTAAGCCCGCGTAAAAATTCGCAAAAGTAGGCATATCAATGAAGGTTTTCTGAAGCTAGGAGAATTCAGAGAGTATCAGTGACAGTACCCTGCCATGCATTGTTGTGACATGGCAGATCTTTATTTTCCTACCTAACGGTAGGCAGAAGAAAAAAAAGTTAAGCATTTTGGCCACTATCTGTCGTGAATCTCTGCAGAAGAAGAGAACACTATAAAATATCAGATAGGATCAGACGTGTACTGTCATGGATGTACGCTAAAACTTCAATAAATAAAATGCACGATTGGATGGATTTGGCAGCAGACCATCAAGAAGAGGATAATGGAAAATGAACAATCTCAAAAACTACATTAAGGACTTGAGTCATTGGAGGTATGCTTTTAAGTATAGGGGTGAAGGTACAAAAGCAGTGCAAATGTGATGTTTCATCTTCTGCTTGCAGTAGTTAAAATAATAAGTTAAAATCGTTGGTAACTTTACGCAACATCAAAAAATGTAAGGTATGGAATGTTGGAAACAGTTTAAAGAGCTGTATGGCAAAAATGGATGAAATTGAATCCGTAGATTAAACCTGGGCTTATTATTATAACCATGAGCCAAAACAGGAATCCGTGTAATAGTGTAAAGGAATTTTAAGATCTTAGCAACCGCTGAAAAGATGATAGCAAGAGTATATTGGGACTGAGTTTCTAGGACGCTTAAGAGAATCTTTTAAAAGAAGCCGAACTCTTACTTCATGACAAATCGGAGAATTCATTTTATGAAAACTTAGAAAAATTAATCTTTGGATAAAAGAAGTGTATCCATGTTCAAGGACATTATATTGAAAGATTTTATTATAAAATCCATATACCTCTGCCTCTTTCTATTTTTGTAATGAAAGGAAAGTAGCCTAACTAGTAACATTCGTATCATAAATCCACTTCAGAGCAAAATAAGATAGACTCTCAGTTTCTAGACCGATTATACTGAAGTTGAAGACATTAAAATCTGTTGTACATTAGAATCTGTTTGAACAATTTCAGCACGGACAAACAGGGAACGACTTACATTGTGGTATATTAAACCCGCTCTCACACTCCGCTTTTCAGACAAGGTGTCATCTAACCCAACTCAGATTTTATACTAGAAAAGAGATCAGGTGAAATTTAGTTATAGAAATGGAAGCCGTTGAGAATTGAAGTGGTTTAAATTTAAATTGTTCCAGATAGGGACACTTCACAAGACTGAGAGAATAAGCCATTGTGTCTCTTAGTAGTCGCCTCATATATTAAGACGAAAACTGATCTTTAACCTCATATTTCGTCTCACGAATTTACCAACATTGATACATATACATATATATTTCATTGAGTTAGAAACAATTCGTCGCGGCTTAATGCTATTTAAAAAACGTTTGCTTGAGGTCTTATATTTGCTTTTACTTGGAATGTTTGCAATGAGTTTTCTATAAAAAAAATACGAGTATATGCGTAGGCGCGTTTTCGATGTCCTTCTCCAATTACAACCATTTTAAATCTGAAATAATTAGTTACAATTGGCTACATAATACCGAATCCGAGAAACCCAAGTAGATATTCTTTTAAAAAAGACAAATTACAAAAAAATATATTTTCTAATCTATAAGAAAGTATACGCAATTTAAATTCTAATTTTAAATATCACAGAAATGCATTTTGGCAACATGGTAAATTAAATATTTAGCACTTTATCTATCTGGTCAATAGAAACACGCTTATCTTAAAGTTTAAGATTTCTTAAAAAAGAAAAAAATCTAACTCTAAGGACATCACATTACAACCACTGCAGTCATATACACTTTCGCAGGTATACAAACAAATATTTACAAAATATTTCATTTCAAGCTGTTTTCGTACGGCTTTCATTTACACAATATCAACAATGAAAATAGAAGGAAAAATTAGAAGAAAAAAATTAAATCAACAAATTACGATATATGAACAACCTTTTTTTTATGAATAAACTTAATTAATGTAATGGCTGGATGGGTCAAAAAGCGAGTTTTTTTTTCTCGCAACATAACAATGACACTTAAATGTACGATTATGAAAATTAAAATACAGAATCGAAAATGCAAGTGTGTTTTGCTTAATGAAAATCAAAAATGAAGAAAATAGGATACAAGTATTTCATGTATAATACGAGTACATAGTAAAAAATAGTACATTGACTTGACATAGAATACTAAATATGACCAAATTACACGTATGTATACATATATAGTTTATGTGGTGTTTTGTTTTGTGTGTTTCTTTTGTTTTATTTTTAATGTTTTTTTTCTTTATAGCTTTTCTTCTATTATAAACCAGAAGACTTACTCAGTAGCCTGAGCAAATGGTATTCCGATAAAAGTAGGACTCAATGTTTCTGTGTACATTTCCATTCCAGTTCCGCGTAGATAATCGTTTGTCCACGATTGCATATCTGGTGACTGAATATTGATTTATTTTATAAAAATAAATATTTTTATTCTTAGGAAAAAAAATAACACAAATTTAACAAAACAAAACAGACAAAAAATAATATTTTGTGGCAATTACATTCTCAAATTGAAATTAAATGATAAACATAAGTTTAAAAAATAAGTAAAATTATTTCATTAAAAATTAATTTAATTTAAAATTTGTTCGATTCCCTGGTTTATAGATTTATATAAAAAAAATATTTATATTTAGTTAAATACGTTTTTAAACCTGTTGACAATGTTGGACGTTCTTTTATCCAAAAAATACTTAAAGATTTCAAGGTATTCCTCAGGATTTTCTTCGAAAAAAAAATTATTATGTGAGGGTTACGGTGCAATACTTACTGTTTTAAACGATCGCATAGCGAAAAGATTCGCCATCATCGTCGAGAAACCCGGCGCCAGACAACTCTGTGCTATAAAACCAAGTTTCAGTTCGGCCAGACAGATGACATCGTCTCCTTGCTTCCAGTCCCATGAAGGAATATTCAGCAAATATGCCTATGAATACATCAAATTTATTTAGTTGTCATATATCGAACCAATTGGAAAAGGACCCCCACCTTATTGTGATATTGCATTAATTGAATAATAACCCTAATATCATCACTGTAATTTTTTATTGAGATAACTCTCATAATATTGGCAGCATCTTCGGCGTCTGGATCTTGACAATATTTGTTTGCTAGAACCAAGCAGGCATCAGCTTCATGAACCTGTCGGTATTGAATTGAAAATAACACAAAAAATCAATAAGTTAGGCTTTTTTAAGAAATAAAGTAGAATTTTGGGATATTCTTGGTATTATGTTGTCTATGGTATGAAGGACAGACAGCCCAATTGAGTACTTGCATTGATAGCCGAAGGTAATATACACCTTTACAAAATTTAATTCAGTGAGTTATATTTGATAACAGGATGACAAGTACGATATTGTTTTTAGCAGTAGAGGCTTTCACAACAATTAATAAACAGACGAAACGAGTTTTGAAGTGAACAAGGGTAACAAAAATCTCTGAAGTTCGAGGCAACCAGGAAGAACCAACGTCCATTGAGCATGTGGAGATCTTAAGAATGAAAGATCTCAAATAAATACAAAAGTTAATTGGATTGGACCAAAATAGAATACTGTAGGACTTGGATGCATGCGACAACACTTTTTAAAACTCATTGCCACAGCTGTAAGGATGGGAATGAAATAGAAAATCGTATTTGATTTATTTATTTGGAGCATCGGCGATTAAACATCGCTTTTAGAAAAAGTGAGCTCTACATTCCTTCATCTACAGCAGTAAGTAGTTTTTCTTGTTGAAAATTTTTAAAATAGTATCTACTTAGTTTTTGAAATAAAAAAATATTTCTAACAAAGCTGGAAATTATAAAAGGCAGTGCCC
This sequence comes from Blera fallax, assembly GCA_946965025.1. NCBI lineage: Eukaryota > Metazoa > Arthropoda > Insecta > Diptera > Syrphidae > Blera > Blera fallax. The sequence goes on from OX337244.1 coordinate 16,464,929, forward strand.
AGATGCCTCTACCAGCTCCTTCATAATACCAGACGGAAAAAAAGAAGTATCCGTACGTATAATGTGCATAAGGAAAGCACTGTGCATCTATTTCACCAAATAATTTTATGATTTCTATGAAAATGAAAGATTGCGATACAATCATTTGAATTTATTCACTTCAATGAGCATATTACCCTATCAACACAAATATTCAAGAGCTGGAATGGATTTATTAATTTTCTTTGTTAAACTAAATTTTGTTATTTAAAAAAAAAAAAAAAGATAAATATTTAAAAATTATATATATTTAAGAAAAAAATAATGTATATCAAGACGGGTAAATTATACTATGTATTAGAAAGTAAAGTAGAAATGCTGCAATATACATAGAAGCATACACAAAATACAAGCAATCAGCGAAGCATAAAGATTAAAAGAGTTTTGAAATTTGTTTGAAGTAGATAAAGAAATTTGAAAGTTTAAAATTAATGCAGATTTTCAATTAAGTTAGCAGCACTACGGAATACATTAAAAAAACGAGTAAAATTATGAACAATTAACATGCAAAACATCTAAAGCTACTAACACTTACCAACAGTAACATTTATTTCTAACACACATTTTAAATTTTCTAATTACTCAAAGAATATATATACTATCTACCATTTTACATGATACACCATCAAAGCTACTCTAACCAAGTTCATATTTTATTCTTCGATATCTTACATGCATTATTATACACAAGAAAATGAAACTCGTTACATCGTTTTATATAATACGAGTAACTATAGACGTACACAATGAATATTAATTTGTTTTATATATATAATTAGCCTGACATTCTGTATGTTGATATAAATTAATGCCTCCTGAATTTCTGGATACCATTATTTTTTATTGAATTATAACTAAAATGGAACGATTTATTTTTTTATTTGTCTTTAAAACACTGAAACATATACATATATTCGTAAGTAATTCTATATAAAATTGATATTCTAGCAGCAATTACACACATATAATTTTATAACAAATATCACAATGGTGTAAACAATTATAACATATGTTTCGTTGTGAAATTTTTTGACTTTGGTAATTTTTTTTCTTTTTCTTTATAAAATTTTATATAAATAATTGCACTAAAAGAAAAATTAAAAAAAATTATATATTAAGCATAATCTAGACAGTGCTATATGATTAGCTTTCACTTAAAGGTGATTGAAGGAGTAAAATATTAGACTAAGGCTGCCAACCTGACTTTAAAAAAAAAATTTTATGGGAATCAGGTTTTAACTTTTTTGAGGCCTGGGCCACTGATGATAACTACCATGACGGTTTATTCATCATTAGAGTTTCATTAACCTGCAATGTTTCAAGGCGACTTTATAAGTACTGCTGATCTTGAGGTTTAAAAAATTATGACTGCATACAAATAAATCCAAGACCAATGATACAGGATCACAATGCATATCCCAAGAATCTTGACATAAAGTTTCAAAGCTCAAAGCTTCGGGAGTAAGCGCATGGTAACAATTAAATCTTTTAACTGTCGTTAAAATCTGAATGCTACTATTTGTTTGAAAAAAAACCTATAAATTCATACCAACTATAAACTAAACATTATCCTATTCAACTGCATTTGTTAAATCATCTCAATTAAATTATTTTCTTTAAATTACCAAAGTCAGTTGTAAATAGCAAAACATTTTATAGTTAGTGTTATAATGTAAAAATGATTTTTGAAAAACTTTAAGCGTAAAGTATAACGCCTTACACAAACGTGTTATGTAATGTTAGTGTATTATACATCGAACATAATTTGCGATTATTTTATTTTCTTTTTTTTTTTTGTCACAACAATTTGATGAATGGATGAAACACAAAATGTAGACTAAAATAAATAATGAATATATTTAAAAACTAAAAAAAATAAAAACATTTATGAAGAAAATTGTTTTTTTTTTTTGTTAGACACTTAAGAATATGGTTTCTCGCTGAAACTTTGAAATGTACGATTGCGTTGTATTTTACTTCTTTGTTTATTAAAGTGACAAAATAAAAAGAATTTAATGAAATAAATAAAAAAAATAAAACGTAAATAATAATGTTAATTGCAGAAGACAAAAAGAAAAAAAAACGTAATAGGAATGAAATGTAGTTTACCTTCACCCTCTGTAGATCTATCGGGTTCATAATGGTTCCCTGGAAGAATTCCACTGTGGTGAAATGTCGTTTAAACAAACCCTCCAATTCCAGATCGGGTGGTTTACTTTGTTTGTTTAACAATATTTTTGTTGTTTATTTATAATTTAATATGTATTGCAATTGGATTATTATTATTTTTAACGTAGAGAGGGTTTGTTTCAGTTGAAAAATGCAATTTATAAAATTTGTTGGGCAGTGTTTTTTTGATTGCAAAAGAGCAAGTATTGATGAAAATGATAAACGTTTGTTTTTTTTATAAATTATAAACGTAAAGGGAAAGAAAAAAAGAAAGAAAATTGTTTATTAAAAATGACAAATTTTCTATAATAATCGGTTTCAAAATAATTTCAAATCATAAAAATAATAATTATTAGTTTTACCATTTTTAAAACACATATCCTAAAAAATATATAAAATTGTTGGTACTACTTTCCTGTTTAGGTAGATTGATATACAATAAATAATTTAATTCGTATAATATTTAACATCGATTACACTTTAAGTTTTCTTCTACTTATATACGAAACTATTCATTAACACAGTTTATTTGAATTTTTAAGTTTTTAGAAATAGATTATTTTAAATATACATTATTTAAGTTTAAGAGATAGAATCATCTACATAACGTTGTATCTAAATTATAAAAATAGTACAAATAGTATTGAAAGGTGTGTGTACATGATGTTTCATTCTTTGTGCAGTAGATGTGACCGTATTCTTGAAGCCTTAATAAAATCATAGAAATCAAGTCACTGCTAGATAATTCTGATTGTAAAATGTTCACCACATAAAAATATCGATAGTTTAGTCTAATTTTAGTTGAAGGGAAGTATTGAAATTCAAGCACATATGCAGCTACGGAAGGAACAAATAAAAAATAATTAGGACTAAGAAAGCATTCGGCAGACAACCAAGAGATCTGATATGAATCATGCTAAGACAGCGAGGTGCTCCAGAAGCCTACGTCCAGGTGATCATGGACATGATGGAGTAAAGACAAAAGTAAGTTGCCCCGCCGGAGTCACCGAAGAGTTCCCAATTAAAGTCGGTGTGCACCAGGAAAGCGTCTAAAGTTCTTTGCTAGAGGAAGTGTACCGATTTTGGAATACGCTCCTAATATGGAATAGTTTTTGAAAACTACGTTAAGTATGTATCTATTAATTTCTTGCAAAGCTTTCTTTTCATGCGCATATTCGTTGTTGGTATCCTTGTAGTCGGCGTTTGAATTAGACGTGCGCAGTAGTTAAAAAATTCTTCTTGGTGCAGTGCGTGACATAATATTGTGAGTTTATTTTCTTTTTAATTTTTGATCGGTTTAACTTTAGTCAAATATTTTTTTTGTGCCATTAGGAAAAAATTCAACATTTGTAATAATTTAAAGTTTTGAGGTGAGCTCAGGTGAATAACTAGTGAATTTTCACATTTTTCAGTGAACGTCGTTGTTCCTAATATGGAATATCCGAGGTTCCTAATATGGAATAGTATTCCATATTGGGAACCAGCTTATATAATTGTTTCTTTTTGACGGTGGATATCTTGTAAGTTTTCAGATGGCACCTAATGAGAAAAAACGTAAGGCCTGGGACAAGGAAGACATGAAAAAAGCCATCGCAGCCGTAAAATGAAAAGAAATAGGCTTCAAAAAAGCTGCAGATACTTTTAAAGTTCCACGGACAACACTTTTCAGACTTTTAATTCGTCTTCTGTTGAAGCCTTAGATGTACCCCTTGGTAGAATAATAGTTCTTAGTCCAGAATTAGAGAACCAATTGGTGCGGTACGTCCTGGGAATGGAAAAGAAGTACTATGGTTTGACACGAAAGGATATTAAAAGATTGACTTTTTGAAAAGTGTTCATTCTGAGTTTTTTAACCTTTTTGGTTTTTTCATGGAATGTTATTGTTTTTTTGAGTTTTTGTTTTGTTTTATAAGTAGAATGAAGTATTTTCATTAATAAATCTTTAAAAGATTGAATAAAATTTTATTTTTCTATGTTTAAAACTGAGCTTATATTTTGGTATTCCATAATCGGTACCCTTCCTCTATTTTTTGCAGTCCTGGATTATCTGCTTGAAGAAAAAGCGACGGACCCTAAAGTGCATCCGTTATCCCAGTAGGGATGCAGTAAAGTGGAAGGGTTATGTTGCCTATAATCCTAATCATAACGTCGCCGAAGAAAAGGAAAGAAAAAAAGAAGATTGCCTAGAAAAAGCTGACTTTGCATTCTGTCATCGTTTTCTCCCTATAACCTCAGATTTAAGGATCTATAAAGTGCTAACAGACAGACGAACAGATGCAAATATGAACCAGAGCAGTATATGTACAGAACCGTGAAAAGGACTATCTGTGAATATAAATAATTCTCTTGGTGTAGTAACAGTAATTTTTGTTACAAAAAGTTGCTTCAGAAAAAATTAACGAACTGTCGCAACGTGCGTCGTTCTAAAAGAAATTTTATTGCGTTTTGTAATTGTATCACATACAAGTGTGAATCCCGATATGAATATCGACATAGCCAAAATCATTAGAGGTTATGTTCTACTAAATATTGCTTAGACCAAAGTTTTTAGGTTAGAGGGGAAAAGCTAAAAAAAACATTCCAGAACATTAGACAGAAAATTGAAGTTATTCTAGGCAAAGAGACACAAAAGAGAAAGACCCGTAAACTTAAGAGATTCCCAGCAATACTTCCACTTGTTATCTCAGAGTTTTGGAAATTTTCATCTTGAAAACATAGAAATGTGTTAAAGTAGAATCCAAATTGGGAATACTAATTCCTTCCGAAACATATGTCATTCTTTCTGATTGAAATTGAATGAATATCAGTATTTATCTAACAACGCTTCGACCTAATGTGAGTTTTATAAAACTACTTACTATTAAGCAGCCACAAGTTAGGTACCATGAAGTTTGGTTAAACATAAAAACTTGAATTTTGAAACTCATCAACTTTAAGCAAATCGGTTTTGTAAAATTTTATTAAGGCTTCTTTTATTATAAAACTTACTTTTTATAAATGTGCTTTACCACTTTCTTGGCACGGAGATTCATTTAAGTCTGTAGTATATCAGCATTATAATATGTTTTTATTTAAATAATTAATAAAATTACATTCTAGCTCTACGAAGAACAATTTAAAAAAGCAAATATTTATTTTATATATGGGTATATATTTTTTTTTAAAAAAAAGGTATAACCTTCAGTATAATTAAAAAAAATCAAATTTTAAGGAACCATTCTAAACTATTTCATAGAAAAAAAATTAAACAATATTTATAATCAAGACAGAAAGAAAACGATATAGTTCATTCCTTGAAGCAAATTTGGAAAAATTAAGCTAAAACGTAATAAAAATCAAAGAAACAAATAACAAATAAATACTTTGGACTCAAGGATAGGGCTTTTGAAAGCAAACGTATGGTTCGGTTTCATTTGACAAAAGAAAGGAAATCAGGATGGACTCGAAAAAAAATTCAAAATAAATTAATTGTATTATCCTTCATAATAATAGTTTAGAGTATTTCGCATTCAGAGAATTAATTAGATAAATGATAAATAAAGTTGTATCTGAGGTGGTAGCTTTAAAGCGATTGGAATCTGTTTTTTTTTTTTTTCTATTTATTATACCTTGACTCGCTCCAAGTCGACAGCGTTCATCATAGTTCCCTGAAAAAACGCCACAGTCGTGTAGTGGCGCTTCAATAGTCCTTCTAGTTCCAGATCAGGCTCCTTGCTATTTGTTTTGATTTATACATGTATACATTATGTTTTGATAAATTTATCTAGTTTTTTATTTTTACAAAATCATAGTATTTACTATGAATATTATATAGTCTCTCAATCAATCTACCTTAGAAATAATCTTATCTAGCTATTAAAAGAAGGTATTTCAAATTGCTTGCAACAAGAGATATAAACTCAACTTATTGGAAGCAGTTCTCTTACAAAATATAAACATGGGACCGAAAAAAAAATTTTAAAATTAAATTATGTACTCAATAACTTGAAAAATACAGAGTATTGACTTACCGATGTAAAAACACTACTTCAACGTCCACGTCCTCTCTGTCTTCGTGTAGAAAATCCTTCAGGAAATGTGACACTGATTCGTATGTTATATGGCCACATACCACAATGTGTCTAATTTATTTTCGTTTTTTTTAATTCCCAAGTATATCCATCATTCGATCGATCCGTATCGGCGATGTAGATAAGTCCAATTGGATGGAGTTTGATAATTTATTCCGAATTTTTCGAATCGAAATTCAACGGAATGCAAACGAAGGAAAACAAAAAACCTTGTATTAGATACTTTTCATATTAATTAAATTTTAATTTTAAACAAATTTTATTTTCAAAGTATCTTACAGATAAAATAATGATAAAATGATATTTATTTATGTTTAGTCTGATGATTGTGTTTTTGATACATTTTAGTGTAAGAATGTTAAGTGTTAATTTGGAATTCAATTCAAGAAATTATTTCCATTTTTATGAAAAAATATTTCCTTAAATTGTAAAAAAAAAAATATATAAATGGATAAATGGATAGTAAATATGAAAAAAAAATTAAATTCGAAAGAAAATGTTGAAAAGTAAAAAAAGAAAATTTACCACGATTGTGTATTATTGTAAAATAAAGTATAATAGTAAAAAAAAATAAATATAGACTCTTTTTTACTTTAATCTCAAAAATTATTAATCCAAATAATAATTACATAAAAAAATAAATAAATTTCAGTATTTTTTAAAATATTTTAGTCTGCTACCCCATAATTTATTTACACAAAAATTACTGTTTTGTATTTTATTGAATCAAATGAGAAAGTCGAATATTACTGGTGTAAATTTTGTTCTTGCAGTCCATTTGATTCAATAGTGATTTTTTTCATTTAAATTAAAAAAGAAAAAAATAAATACTCTCATAACAAAACTACCATGCATTTCTAGAGAAAATTTTTTTTGTATTATTTTTATCAAAATCACGATAACAAAGTACATAGCAGCAAACCTCATGAGCCAATGTATAAGAGTGTAGTGCAAAGACTACTTTGGTTGGTTAAGTATATCAATGTTTACTACTATGAAAAATATGTATTTTAAAAAAGGATAAACAAACATGAACATACAAATAGTTATAAAATAACAATTCATTCACTATTAACATTACAACATTCCGTTTTAAAGTATGTCCTGGATTACAAACAAATACTCAATCACTGACAACTTCTAGTCTACACAAGTACAATGGTTCAAACATGCGTGCATAAGTATATTTGCTGTCGCCTATGCAATTTGCAGTATGAGTCTTATGAATTATATTGGTTTTATTGTGAAGGATAACAAGTTGTTTTGGTATAAAATTTTGGGTGTCTGTTTTTTTTAATTCTTTTTTTTTTTTTTTGTAATTTTTGACAATATCTTGAGGAAGGTTTTCTATTTTGTTTTGTTTGTGAATTGAAGAACAAACCAAGTTCATAGACAGAATACAACGATAAGACATTAAAAGAAAAAAATATTACTCCCATGATTTGATTAAATAGCAGGGAGTCCGTTCGTAAACTCAAATCTTGCAAAGATTCCGAAAAGGACTAACACTGGAAATAGGAGATACCATTTTGAAATCCGCATTATCACCAGACTTATTTAATATAAGCCACGCAATGTGGCTTTCAAAAGAGCATGCAATATTGCGCAAAATATGTCTTTACGAACGGCCCCATACATGAATTATACATTTTATTTATTTTAAGTATTTTCTCATAACATATTGATATACATACATATGAACTAAGATTCCACTATAAGGAAAATAATAAACATGTCGTACAAAAAGTAATACAAGTCCCACATCATTGTACGTACTTTAAAATCCCACGCGACAAAAACATATGTAGTTATAAAATTTATTTGTAACTGGATATCGAAAAAATATGTATTTTACAATATAATATATGTCATTTTGGTTATTACCTCCCTCGTCTCTTACAGCAAAAACCAAAAACTATTTTCGACAATTTCATCAAAAAACAATTGCCAACTAGATGAATACGCAATAGAGTGCTCACAATTTAAAGTAAGAGACCTGTTTAAAGATTTGAGAATATCTAAATGACATCAAATATTATGATTAAGATTTTATATGGGCTTAACAAACGTTTTTTTTTTTTTTTTAAAGCCAAGGTTTCAAAAGTTAAGATAAGCCCATCCATCTTGCTATGTGTGAACGTAGTTTAGTGGTTAAACTTGCCCATCCTATCAAAATCCTTAATTCAAACTTTCTGGGAACTTCAGTAACTATTTTGAGATGTTTACGAAAACTCGAAGAGTTAGAAACTTCTTTTTTTTATAGGAAATTGAATCTTATTGCAAAAAAAAAGGTGACATGTATATTTGAGTTCGCTACGAGCTATGATGATGATCAAGTACTCCCACAAAATGTACTCAGTAGTATTTTAATCCCAAGTCAGTGTCAAATATTTTTCAAAGTGTCAAGTAAATAATTTTAGTTCCAAAGAATGAATATTTCTCAAGTATCACTGTCGTAAGCACTCGAACGAGGCTTCCTTAAAGCAGACAAGATAAACAAAATACAAATATTTGGCGCAACAGAGCGTATGTGGTCACAAGCCTCTTGCGACCATTTGAGTTGTGCTTGTTATATTTGTTCACACAAATGAAAGGGACTTGCAGTTTAGAACAATATCCGAAAGGTTTTTTTTTTTAAAAATTGAGAAGATTTTTCATGACAGTTGTCACTCACGTTTGTCAGACATTTGCGAGATACCGAGAGAAAACTTGTTGGTGTTTTCTAGGACTCATGCCTCAAATTTCTAGCTCAGTTGTCCAACGCCACCTGAGGTTTTGTTTTTAACAGTTTGGCAGATCCTACAAGTTTTGTTAGCTGTTTAATTTTCACATACATATGTATATACAGTCTACTGCTCATGATCAGGAGAAATGGCGACACACATATTGTGCTAATATCAAGCATTGTCTAGCAGAACAAAGGCTGCAGATAGGGCTAGGCAACAATTTTCTTGGGCTAAGGAGACTCTCCCATAGCTCAGTTGTTCATGCGTTAGACTACTGAGTAGAACATTCTAGTTTTGAATACAAAAACAAACAAAGGAATAATTTTTCCATGACAATAACTCCAACAATTATCTAACAAATTGTTTAACACAATTAATTAAACAAATTAAATAATTTTTTCTTGCAGCTCACGGACACAAACATATGTGGTTTTTATCGTATATAGCTGAAGTGAAATATAGATCAAACCATTTATAACCCTGGAATTGGTCCACTTTAACTCTAAAATAACCCTGGATTATCGACTGCCTCTCACGTCAGATGTTTTTTTTTACGGTCCTACTTTTCGCGAATGTCTGATAAACGTCCAGGAGTAATAACTGTCATTTTTTTGATTAAAAAAAATAATCCCTTAGAATGTTCCTTTCATTTGCATGAAAAAATATAACACGAATGATCGCGAGAAACTAGAATGTCGGATTGATTCTGTTACTATTACTACTATTACTTAAGTTCAAGGCCTTCCGCAAAACCAACCGCAGATTGGTAGATGGAACGTGTGATGGTATTAGCCAGATTTGGCTTGTGCTAGATCTAAAGCGTTCTAGCAATTTGCTTTTGATAAAAAGATTGTATATCAATAAAATAACGCGTGCAATTACCGGACACTGCCCCATGGGCAAACACGCCAAAAAGCCGTATTGTCTGCTCAAATAATTCTGCAAGAGCTTTAGAAATGAAAAGGAGCAAGGTAGAATTTTGCATTTCTTCGACAATCGTACGAAGTTGGATTTTAGAGCAAACTTGCTTAACAACACAGGGACCTACAGATGGCAGGTGCGTCCAACTTTGCATATAAGGATCCAATTGGTTATTCAAGCAGTTTTTGCAGAATTTGTAGATCCTTGGGGTATCAAAATTGACCAATTGCTGATTTAAATGTATCTGCATTCCAAATGCACCTTGAAATAGTGCATACCGAATCAACATTATCAGAGGAAGTAGTCGAGGTGTCAATTCATATGATCTTGGGGCTCAATTGATAAATTCATTTCCCAAAATCAAATTATCGCCAAATTCTAATTTTTTATAAGACCATGGTTTCGTTCGCCGTATAGCACGTAGAGCCAACATGTTGAAACCACATCACGTTTGAAAAAAATCCTTATTCGGCAGCCATCTGTATAGACCAGCTAGACAGACAATGCCCCAATTTGGATATTTGCGCATACATTCTTTCAGATTGGAGCTACGAGTATATTCTCTACAGTACTAGCATTCCTTTGACACGTTCATACTCATTTAGAGAGTAAATCTATCCACAATATGACGGATGGCTTGCTCGAATGAATCCAGACGAATTCATGCGCCATAAAAATTATTCTCGATTTGACCACCGACTTTCAAAGTAAATTGGAATAATTTAGTAGAAAATGGTGCATCCACTCATGATGACTTGCAAGATTATTCTGAACGTCAAACCAAAAAAGCAGGAAAACTGAAACCTCAATTTGAAGTTGTTACTATTGAAGTTCTATGCAAGCAAAAAAATCGCTTTTAACGTAACCGGTCAATGGAGCATTATTTCGAAATTACGCCAGACAGCAATGGAGTACATTGTGTAACTATAATTACTGAATATAGGAACGTTTCCACATTTGGTTGAAGTTGACCGCGTAGACATGTGATACCACCATGTGACATAGACATGTGATGCGTAAGTGCCGTGGTTACAGAAAACAGTTTTTAAACTAACATTGATAAGACTAAATTGCGAAATGGACCAGTGGACTGACTGGCCTTAAAAATTTTGTGACTTTTGATTATTATTTTAGGATTTTGGTGTTAAAAAATATTCTTCCAAAGTTTGATAGCTTGATGAAAAGTTTGCGTTTTATTTTAATTTAAGGTTGTAACACTATTAAAATTTAAATATGTTAATGTTTCACTTTTTTACACCAACAAAATTAGATGGTTTTAATTCTGCTACACCTAATCACTTTTATTTGTAATATGAAGCGGAGGCCACGTGTTTTTTTTTTGTAGTGCATGTTATTTCGACGCTGGAAATACACACGCACTTGAAGTATCGACAGATACATATGTAGTGTTAAGATTCTGCGGTTATGGAAAATATTAAAAACAGATTTTCAGAGTAATTACCGTTCTGAAAAAACTGTGCGAAATTTGAAAAGAATATTTACTTGAAATGAAGTTCCTTCAGCACTTGATGTAAACAAGCTCATAACATTCTATATTCTCTTTCAATTAAAATAAAAATCGCTAAAAGAATATTGAACGCTTTTATTTATTTGCAATTTCAGAAATAAAGCAGCAAATGACCCCCACCGACTGAAATAAACACCCAAAGTAATACTATCTTAGCCGATTTGGCTCAAATCTAAAAAATGGAAAATTGACAGAAAAATTCGCAGCTTATATAAATATTTTCTTGACATGCTACATTGAACTGTGGTGAAATATTTTTACATCAATATCTTTAGGACAATAAGTCTTAACATACTTGTAAGTATCGAAACAATAAAACAGAATAATTTTCTGATAGTTGCAAAGAACAATACCAAGTCCCCAGTATATTTGATGTAATTAGAAACGATTCCGGTTTTCAAGAACCTATTAGTATAGTGTCTTACTTATCCTAACCATACCAAAATTAATTTTAATTTTCATATACCTACAAATATTTTTTATTAATAAATGTGCAGTTCTTAATAAAAGTGCATGATTCCCGCCTTGAATGACGAAATAATAAACAACTTTTTTCACTTTCATTTGAATTACTTTTGCTCAATATTCACATCTTTTCGGAGACATTATGTGCGTAACCTAATTTTCTAATTTTTAAACTACATATAAAATGGTATCGGACTTAAAGGAGATTTTTATACATTCCTCGTTCGCATAAAAATTTAAGTCCATAGAAATAAATACTCTCAAGACACGTAGAACATAATGTAGCTAGACAGAACACTAAGAACAACAGTTACACTTCAAAATTAAATTGATTATGTACTTATTTTACACTGAAAAAATGTACATAATTTAGTTCAGTGTCAAAAACAAAAATGATAGTAATTGAAAATCGAGAGACTTATGTAATACGCTTTTGTCCTTATCTGCTTTATTTTGCAGTATCATCCTACACATATGATGTCCTTCAATCTGGATTTGCAGGCCAAATATCTGCAACAACAGCGACTTTTTGTATTCAAACGAGAACTATTATAAATGTAAAATTTGTCACTTTCACAACTTTATTAAAAAAAAAAGTTTTGCATATTGGTATGAATTGTCAAAAATTCATCTTATTGACACCTTCTCTTTCCAATTTCGTTTGCTATGGCCAATTGTTTGGAAAAAGTTTAATTTGATTGTAAAAGGGATTTCCTAGGAGCCTTATGTGGTTCAAAATATTTGTACAAAACGACTGCACGTAATTATTTACAAAAATACAAAAAAAAAAAAACGTAAAATAAACTTTAGTCACACTGTCACTTTGCTATGTATGTAAAAGAGAGTCTTAAATCCTTGCAGTGATACATTACCATGGAATCGTATCCTTGTTAAACACACCATTTCCTCAAGTTGCTGACCAAGGATAAAATAATTATGTAACGTAAGCCAAAAGCGATAAGGACTTTGAAAATACAATCTGAAGAATTGGTGTAAAGTAGATTTTTGAATTTCTTAAGTGCAGATATGTGAATTATTTTTCCGCCTAGATTTAGTTATTTTCAAAAATTGTATCATAAAGCAAAAACAAAATTATTTATAAAGAAAATCTAAGAAAACTCTTTCTGCTCCCACATAAAGCTCCGCAAAATAAAAAATGATTTGAACAGTGGAAAATGCAAATGCTTGCAGTAATGTAATAATTAATCAATTCAAAAAACAAACTCTGTAAGCTCTAAAATTATTTCTAAAATAAAAGAAAAAAAAGAAAAAAAAAAGATTTTTGTGTTATATGTAAATAGAAAAAGTTTAAAAAAAAAGATATGCCTGGCCACGCATTTGAATTTGTTTTCGATATTTTTTTAACTATTTTTTGTTTTTTTTTTTTTTTTAATATTTTGGTTCTTTGTGCTTTTTCAAAAAGGTATCTAGTTTTATGTACTAAAACACAGAAAATCCAATTTATTGTCTCAACAATTTAAGGGTGGGTGGATTTGTGTTTTTATTAAAATTTGTTTTACTTTAATCTGCATGAAGTTCAAAAGGCTGAGGGATGTAGGTATGGCTAGTTTTACAATTGTTTGCATCTTCAAAAAAGTTTGTATGGTTGGGTTGTTTGAGTAATTATTTACAAATGGCTAAAATATCGTGCAGTTCTAGAGATCAAACCTTGACGAAGATTTTTTTTTATTTCATTGTGAGGATAAGGATATGAGGAACTTTGGTTGATTGTAATTACTTTAAGAGAATCAAAATAAAGGTTCAACATAAGGGAAACAATAATAAAACTATATTCGCTGACTAAATAAAAAAAAAATATATCAAATCATATAAGGAAGAGATTGATTTTTTTTCTTTTCAAACTGAATATAATACAGAGGACATTCACACGCAAAACTGTTTACCACACATCCGAATCAAAATCGGCATACTTAAGAGTACTTTACAACAATTACAATAGTTTCATATTTAGTATATTTATAAAGATAGGAGTGAGATATCACATCATGAAGACTTAGCGCACATATATCGCACTATAAATTTTTTGCCAAATTATTGAAAGAAAATATAATTACTTTCATGTATGAATTTCTTGTATGAACACACACACACGCGATAAATCTTCAAGACAGTTAAGTTTAACTATATATTTACCTACAGTTCGATTTTTACTTATTTTTAAAAAAAATTGTATATTCGACAGTGGAATTCCAACACAGGAGTAAGAAAAAATAGTAGTAGTTTATTATTATTCTTAAGAATAACGTATAGACACATACAGTAGAAATATTATAGATATATAGAATATATATAGACAAAACACGACAGATAAACACAAAACGACGATGTTTTACGACCTAAAAAAAAGACAAATCTATTTGCACACTTTAGAGTTTAATAGTAATATAAATCTTTTTTTTTTTGTATTGAAAATAAAATTCAATGAAATAAATATTTATATTTACTGAAACGAAGACAAATTATAGAAGTAGAAGTAAAACAAATGAAATTTATTGAAAAGAAAATATAATTAGCTTTTTTTGGAATTTTGGTATGTTTTTTTTTTTACAAAATAACAATCAGGAATCAGAGAGAAAAAGAAAACACAACGAAAGAAACGAGATTTTGAACTGAAGAAGTATTTATCAATAATAGTACCACAATTAGGTATTCACTAAATTACTAAGTTATGGACATTTTGTTAATAAGTGAAATAGAAAAGGAAACCAAAAAACTACAACACAATTAGTACACAATTACAATTTCATGTATTTTGAAATTTAATTTTCTGCTTCACAACTGCTATCGACACACAAATATTTAAACTAAATATAAATAGTTTAGTTAATAAATAAAGAAACATTAAAAGTAAAATATATTATGTAGGTTTTTTTTTTTAATTTAAAAAAAGCATTTTATCATTTTTAATCGAATTATGTATTGTTTTAGTATGTAAGCGTTTGTTTTAATAGATTTTTTTTTGTTTTTATGCAACGAGAATCGGCGGGGGCCTACGAGTAATTTCACAAAAACCTGTTTCTATATAAATTGTTTGTACGTCTATACGTCTGTATAAATAATAGCGATTGTGGCTCACTCCTATTTAAAATTCTCAGAGATGATTTTAAACTAAAATTTCTTTAAGGTAATAAGAAGTTTAATATCGTTTGGTACTCTTCTTCGCCTTGTAACATATTCTCCCCCTGTCTGCCATATTCGCAGTAACTCTTTGCACTGATATCCTTTGGGAAAAGAATAATTTGCTTCACTTTATTCCATTATTTGAAAGCCACTTTTAAGCCACTTATTTTTTTTAGGCCACTCTCTTTCATATACCCTATTAATAATGACATACATACATCATATTCAATAGTAGCAAAGAAATCTACTACGTTTTGTAGCACAATGGCTGAGCTGCATAAAAATGGATACCGTTTAAAATGAAAAAATTTGATTTCTGAACTCTAGTTTAAGCTTTGTGTAAACCGCATTAATACCAGTGAAAACTTTTTCGTAAGTTAAATCTCTTAATTAATTTTAGTTGATTGACTGGCTGCTAAATGAATTTGCTTAGAGAATTCTCGTTAATTTGTTAAACACCATCGGAGGCACCTATTTCCAACTTTCCACCTAAGCAGACATTTAGTGCTGCCGGGAAGAAGGAAAATTCTTCTTTACGTGTAAATTGAAAAAATGTACCAATTATGTATTCTATTTGAACACTCTCGTATGTGATCACAATTTAGCCACTTTTAGATGTTTGGCAGGTTAAAGATATTTGAAGTTAGAGGGATTTATGTACACACATACATAATTACGTTCATATGTATGCAAATGCATAACTGCCAAACCGCTGTCATTTATTAGTGTTAAAGGCTAACAGTTCTTTTTTTGCACTACTGTTTTGTTTTAGATTTGTTTAATACCCCTGTTTCAAAAAATCAGGACACGGCTCTAGCATTCAATACAATCGAACACAGTTGGGAAAAATTCTTTCTTCTTTGTGTTTAAAAACTATGTTCTACACACACCTTTCTGCACCGACTGTTAAGTTAGAATGCTTTTATGGAAAGTTTCAAAATCAGGACAATTTTTTCATTTGCATTTAAATCTCGTTTACGAAAAATATAACCGACTTAATTTATGTTAGAAAACAAAATTAAATATTTGTTTCTACTCTAATTTTTCCTGATAGATAGAAATTAATTTATTTGCTGGGTTTTGGTTGTATGTTGATCTAACTTCTTTCTAAAAATTTAGTAATACTTCTTTTAGTCTGACTAATAATTTTCTAACCAATGAAATAGATTCTAAACGCAATCTATGTAAGTATTTCCTGGTACTGATTCAACTTATATTTTCGAAAAATGTAGAGAAGTGAATTGAATTTAGCTGGAGAAATAATTCTTAAATAATTAAGAAATGCGTGATTATGCTAAAGATAAATTTCTTTACATAAATTAAATTACGCTGCTTGTGAAATGTGAGTCCCTGAATCGACAAAATATGTAAAGTGTGGCAATTGATTTCGTCTCGAAAGAAAATTGGTGACATACTCATATAAATACATAACTTCCAACTCCAATTGTGTGAAATATTTTTCCTGTATAACTTACGATAGGGAGATGTTGAGGTCTTATAGTTTAAAAGCTGTACCCTCTAAGCCACAAAAATTAGTTTAATATTTTTATTCATTTGGCTGATTTAAGGTGTATGGTGTCTATTTTAAAATACGAAACCTCTGAACAAACCATTCAAGTAAAGGTTTGCTATTTTGATTTCCCTCTTTAAAGAGATACAATTCTATATAGAAAATTTGTGCTTATGTACTTCACATGGTAAATATTGGTGTAGAAAATATTTTTGACATGGAGAATGAACTCTAAGAAACTAAGTTATAAGACTTCTTTTGTTTAAAATATGTACATACACAAGCAGTCCAAGTGATTTGCTTCGAATTTCAAGGCTCAAATCGTCTAATCTTTTGTATAAAATTCGTTAAGTGTCGTTATGGCGGCAATTAACAATATACTTTCTTTCAAAACTGGCCTGTATTGTTAATTTCGTGGTTGGAATATAAACTCCGATTTCATCCCACAATCCTCAAATACAAACTTAACTTAATCTGGCTAAATTGCTATTCTGTAATCTGTAGTAATAGCAAGGACAGACAGACACCGAATTTTTAGATCCACTTTAGATAAATTTCTCCATAACGAAAACATCTTTCGAGCTTAAATAATTACAATTAGAAGTCAAATACTTACTGGAAATTTAATACTAGCCTTTGCAGGAGTAGTTGAAATTGCTTCTCGCATTCTAAATATCCTTGTTATGTACTCATTGAGCCCATAAGTATATATATAGAAACAATCCCCTTTCCAATAACTGCCTTAATAAGGGCTATGCAACCATCTTGAAATATCACCTAGAGTTGATTTTGACATAACTTAAAATTTCTTTATTAACCCTATTCCACAGAAGAATAGTGTACATAATTAATTTGTTTACTTTATCTGGACGAAAAACTGTTTGAAGGAGTCAACTACAGTAAATCTTAAGTTGACATTACCTAAGATCCATACCTACCAAGAGATATTTTATTGTGTTCCGCAGTCCCCGAAACAAATTTGTCTGAAAGATTTGTTCCTTCCTTTGCAAGTACATAAATACCTTCAACACTTTTCTTGTGTTTACTTATAGAAACTCTACTCAAACTGATTGTAGGGTTATACCTGTCTTTCAAAAGTAATAAAATCTATATTCCCAGTCATTCTCGTTGCAAAATAATTTTTGATTTACTATGTTTAATTAAAAATGAAGCCAACCAAATATGATTTGAAATTAATTAGACGAAAAATTAACACAAAACCACAAACAAACAAAAAGATTAGTAACATTTATTAATATAATTATAATCACTTCGACTGGACACAGTAGTTAAATAATATTATAGAACAATTACTTTAATAAACACCAATCTTTAGATTTATCAATAAATTCCCTTATTGGTTTTTTTTAGTAGTAACAATATTTTTTTTAGATTGTTTTTAATGTTTCCAAAGAAAAAATTAACACAAACACAAAGCGTGCAACATGAGAATGATTAATTTTTATTTTAGTTTTAGTCCATATCACAAAGAAAATAAATCAAATTAAAAAAAATTAATTATTTAAGGCAATTTCTATTTCAAAACATTAGTTAAAGTCTTATTCTGTTTTTTTTTTCTGTTCTTTTTTTTGTCTTTAAGTATTTTATTGTACTGAGAGGAAAAAAAAAGGGTGTAAACGTGATAAATTTTGTATTTGTTTTGATTTTCCTAAACAAAAAATTAAATTTTGGGTACGTGCTGTGTTGTATCGAATTATTTGATTTGGAATTTGTTGGCTAAAAAATGAAATATTTTTTTTATGGAGAAATATATGCGATTAAAAATAATATAATCATATAGATTTAAACAAAGTGATTTACTTAATGTGTGTTGATATATATTTTTTTTATATATAATTTTGTTGGGTTTTGTTTTGTTGTGGTGGTGGGTTACTTAGTTTTGGTTAGTTGAAAATTTCGTTTTTTTAGTATGAATGGGACGCAAAAGAAAAACAACGCATTCAACAAAAATCATTAATGTATGATTTTTTTAAGGATGTATTTCAATTTTCTTTTTTTTTTCTTTTGATTTGGTGTTTATTTTTTTATTATTATTATTATTTATTTCTCTTTGTTTTACTTCAGAATGAATTTCTTTTGTTTTGGTATTTTTTTTTTTTTAAAGAATACTAATTGAAATTTGTTCTCACCTTCGACCCTTTTCATTTTTTAATGTGCCCCCATATTTGGCTCTTGTTCCAATCAAGTCTATTATCTCAGGTATACAACTTGCAAATATCGCCTGTTTTCAATACGAGAAATAATAGTTAAGCATAATTTCGATAGATTTTTTTTATGTTTGTATGATTTTTTTCTTTGTTTTCTGCTACAAAATTTTGAAGAAAAAACAATCAAATTTGAACAATTTCACATTTTACCGTCGTGTCTTTTTTTTGTCTACCCAAAGAAACTTTCTGACACCCTATGTAACAGGTAAGTGTATGGCGATAAAATAAAACCCTGCGATTATTTTAGGAACGGTGCTCCATAACGAAAAAAAAGTGACAGATATAATGTCGTTCCGAGGAATTTGTTGCTTGAGAATCCTTAAGTCCAGTTTTCGGTGAATACCAAAATTAATAATTTTTTTGTTTTATTATTTGTTTGATAAACATTTTCAAAATAAAATAATTAAAATTAAAATTTTTAAAATACTTATTTACATAAATAAAAGGCTTTATAAGAAATCAAAAGAAAAAAAATAAATAAGCCTATTGTTTTTCAAATACCTACATTTTATAAAAACACACTCATAGTTTAGAGCAATTTTCTATATTGAAACAATAAACCAAAATAATTAAACAAAAAAAATAAATTTAACCAAAATAATCTACTACCACAATATTCTCTTTCACACAATGGATGGAAAACACAAACTTATTGATTTTTTTTTTTCTGTAATAAAAAAACTCAAAAAATCTATTAAAGGGGTGCCGTGACTAATTTCTTTTGACCCCAAACAATTTGTTCTTTGAATTTTTTTACATAACTAGGCTTCGATTTCTTGGGACATTTATGTATATATTTTATGGTGATTTTTTCATAGTTCACTACAATAGTTTTTCTTTAAAAAAAAACTTAGCTCATTGAGATCATTTTTCTTTAATATTGAGGGGACATTTCAGGATATGTGTAATATTTTTGACAAAAATCGAGGAATTTTTTTTTTTTCATTTCAAAAAAAAAGTTTTGGGACTTTGTTCTTTTGTTCTAGAAAAAGTATTGAGAAATGGAATTAATTATAATTATATTGAATCTAGGAATAACAATAAAAATAAATAAAGAAGGGAGAAAATTTTGTACTTATAAACATTTTTTTTTTTTTCTTAATTGATTTTTTTTCTAATTATGCGTGGCTGCGGCATACAGGCTGTGCAAGCAAAAAACTTATTCAACATTATTATTAATTAATATTGTTAAATGTATTAAAAGTAAACGTCTACGGAATAATTTGTTTTTTTTTTCTGTTAATTTTTTAATATTTTTTTGTTCGATTAACTAAAGAAAAAAGCTAAAAAGTAAGTTCTAAGAAAAATATATTTATAATTATGTTATTTATATATTTATATATAACAAAAAAAAACAACACAAAATACAAAAAAAATAATTAAAAGTAAACAAAAAATTAAGGTTGCTTAATTCAAATAAAATTGGTACTGTAATACA
Organism: Blera fallax; assembly: GCA_946965025.1. Taxonomy (NCBI): domain Eukaryota; kingdom Metazoa; phylum Arthropoda; class Insecta; order Diptera; family Syrphidae; genus Blera; species Blera fallax. Next base: position 16,485,164 of record OX337244.1, read on the forward strand.
AGGAATTGCATATAAACCAAACGTTCAATTAAAAAACTGTTTGTGAGTGTTTGATAAAGAAACAAAATATTTTTGTAATTTTTTCGTCTAAAAAAAAAGACAACTCAAACCGTTTTGCACTCCCCGAGCAAAAAAAAAATCAAACAAAATAGAAAAAGAATTATTTTTCTTAAAAAAAAAAAATAAAAATAAGTAATCATACAAATTTTTTACAAACAGGACAAAAATCAGTGTGCGCAGTGATTCGATCCAATTAATTAGAGCTATTTGTTGTTTGTTAATATAAGTTTTCGAAAAAACAAGTCTAGTTAAAATATTAAACATACTTTACAAGATCTAATTGTTGTTGACGAATTTAAAAACAAAACAAAAATATTGAATTAAAAATGTAATTTAATGAATATTGTTCGCTTTTTTTTTTTTTTTTTTTGTTTTTGGTGCCAATGAACTGATTTTTGAAGTTTTGTTTTCTGTTTTTTTTTTTTTACTTTTGTTATGTTGTTGTTTTTGGTTTTTCTTTAATTTCTTTCAAAGGTGATATTCAAAAAGCAAATAATATATCTAATTATGTATAGATTTTGAATCCTAAAATTGACTGTACTGTAAGCATTATGTTTTCAAAAATTCATCGATTTCTGTTGAGCCGCTTTTTGAGTAAGTTTTGGCTGATATTTCTTTTAGTAATTAATTTTTTTCTATTTAACTTAAATCTTAAACATCTTCTGTAAATTATACCAATAATGATAAAAAATTTAAAGAAAACAAAAAATAAAATAAACATGCAATTAATAAAATTTAGAATTTTATTTATTCAAAATTAAATTATTCAAAATTTAATAAAATGTTAAGTAAATAATATTTCTTATTTGTTTTTTTTTTTTTATTGGCAACTTATTGATCTACAATATAATGTAAGTAACTTAAATATTCTGCATTCCCAGTACGAATTTTTTATTTTTAGATAATATATCATGAATATGGAATAATTTACAGAAGGTAAAAAAATTCAATTAGTTATTATTTTTATCAAAGAGAACAGTAATAATATTTCTATTTTAGGATATCCATCTTTGGTATAAAAATTAAAAAATATATTTGTACTTTTATAACTTATAGGCCACGAATTAAATTGAGCTGAGACACATGCCGCCAAGAAACCAATGCCTTTTGAAAATTAATATTTTTCTTAATTGATGAAAGAAATCAAAATAAAAACTAAGTGTGTTTAAAAAGCTGTAACAGTGATTTTTTTGGGATACAAATTGATAGTTATTTTAAAAGTTTTTATTTAAATTAATACAATTAATAGGTTCACCTTAGTCATTAGCCTCATCGATCATAATGAAAACGAATCATCAACCATACTTCGGAGCCATGAAAGACGAACTTACTTATGCGAAATTTGTGTAAAGAATTAAAGAAAAGAAATGCAAACTCTAAATTTGTCGAAATCTAGAGGAGACAGGTCTTACGAATAAACTACGTTTTCGGTTTAGCATTGAATTATCCTTTGTTGCTAATTTATAAATCTACAGAGTTTTAGAAAGCGAGATCGGTTATGAAAGGTTAGGTAATAGCGACCCCTTAGGTTGTATTGTGTTTGCTGGCTTTCACATACCTGATTTAAGAACCATTGAAAGATTGAAACTAATGCAAATCTTTAAAAAAGCGGGACTATTGGCATAAACGTCCCGCCCAGTAGTCCATCACAAATCCATAGTGCCCACTTAATTCAAAAAGTACTTAATCGTTTTTGGTGATATTTGAGATTCAAGTTCAGATCCAATAAGTAGGTTTTTTTGAAGTAATAAAGAATCTTACAGTGCTGCAAATCCGCATAATAATTTGGGAAACTAGTTTGGACGCCGTATGCTAGATTATTTTGTTTTTCTTTTCAATCTCAAAATCAAATTCATTACTTAAGAACTAAATCACTTTGTATCCCAAAATATATTCATTTGATAAAAGAGTAGGAATGTCCAAAAGGGTGATCTATTCTTTCATTTTAATATTATTTATTTATGTACTTATAAATTTGTTGTATATTTTCGAAAACAGTTTTTCAATTGAACGTGTATCCTTCCAGATTAATTTTATAACACATAAATATTTTGTTCAACCTTTTCAGACATTCATAGTGTATTGTTGTTGTGTGAATTGAAATGATGAGTAAACAGAAGTGTTTAAAAAAATGCAAATTCATCCTTAAAAATTTGTCTGACATGACTTTTGTAACTGATACTAATAAATCATAAGAATTATTACAGTAAATCGACAGAAAAAAATTAATTTAAAGAAAAAATAAATTAATAAGTCAAGCAAGTGTCCTTAAATGCATTCGGTAATTTACTTTAATAACAAAATAAAAAAAATAAAAAATAATCCTTTAACGATTAGTAAAAAAAAAACTAAAAAGAATAAAACTAAAAATAAAATAATAAATAATTAAAAAAATAAATACAATTGTTGATTAAATACTCTTTTTTATTACAAAAAAAATAAATGTTTTTCGCTTCTGGTACATCGTGATGTGTACCTTTTTCTAGGATCCTTGCTATACGTCCCACCATATTTGCTTCTTTGGGCAGCCAGTTCAGTAATTTCTGGAATCCAACTAGCGAACACAGCCTAAATTTAACATACATACAAATATTTATACGACATTATGACTTTTGGTTGTTTTTTTTAACTGTTAATTATTGCTTTCTTTTCAATTATTTTTATTTTTTTTTTTACTTTACCAGCAAATAATTGAAATCTAAAATTTGTTTGCTTGTACTAAAAAAGAAATTCCTTCCCTGAAATTTTTCAACTTAAACCCTTACTTCGATATACTTACAACAACAAAAAAAATACCACTCATTCACACACTTTTTACACTTTCTTTAGAAAATATTTATGTACGGTACCCTTAACTTTTTATAACTAGCTTTTTACCAGAATTTTAGAGAAAAAGCGAGAAAAAATACTTTCTTCTAAATAATAGAGGAAAAAAGTCGACTAATCAAATGGGAGGAATTCGAAATTCAAATAAAAGAAAATACAAAACTTAATAAACAATATACAAAATATTCAAAAATTATATAAAACAAATAAGAATAAACTAAGGAAAAATATTTTAGAAATTAGTTTAAAGCATTTGAAACAACGTAAGGTATTCAATAATATTTTGTTTTTTTTTTTTCTGTAAATTGTTTTGTTTTTTTTGGGGGATTTCAGAAAGAAGGATTCAAGGAATTTCTTTTCTATATATCTCATCTTGTTATCTCTCTCAGTTTGTCCTTTGTTGAGTATGTTATTTTTTCGCACCCTAAACAATGTGTTTTGAAACAAAGAATAAAACATTAAACACTGATGAAATTCAAAATTTTAAAGAAAAGTATGCACCAATGCGTGACCGAAAGTTGAATTTTGTCTCCTTTTTTTTTTTTTGTTAAATTTCTTTTTATCCACATAATAATTAACGTCATAAAACAAAAACAAAGATAAAGACAAATATAAAAAACACATATATATATATAAATATATTAATATCTTACGTTGCTTGAAATAATTTAAATTTAAATTTTTTTTTTTAAATTCTTACAACAAACAAAATCAATTTAATTTAATTGTTTCTAGGACTAAAAGTTTTGCTATTAAAAATCAAAACTATGCTAACACGAAAAAAAAAATTATTACTGGTAGCATTGCAAATTAACACATTTATATTATTTTGTTAAAAAAAAAAAAAATAATAATAATAATTACTACTACTTTAAAAGGATTATTTATGATTTCAACTTGTTTTCTCATCTTTTTTTTATTATCAATGAAGATAAAAAAAAACTGTGCAAAACAACATGGTAGTCATGAAAGTATAATAGAAATAAAATACAAAAACATTGGAAAACTTAATGAAAACAAAATGAAGAAGTTATAAACAAATTAGGAAGTTTCATTGAAGAAAATGGGAGGGGAAAAAATGTGTCTGTCCTTGACTTTTCTTGCCTCATTTAAGGATACAAAAAAAAACTTTTTTTTATGAATAATATTCATATGTTGTGGGAAATAAAATATTTATAAACTACGTAAAAAAAAACCATTGAAAATAAACAAAAAATAAATCATTATCAAATAAAAAGGGTAACAGACTATTTTATGTATAAATTGGTGCTGAAACGTTAGAAACGAATAAAACAAAATTATTTTAACTAAATAATTGGTTGTAAATCGAGCAGTATAATTTTTACTTATTTTACTTTTTTTTGTGTAACCATTTAAAGAAAAAATTTACACGGAGATTTTCATTATTTTTAATTTTTTTAAATTTTTGAAGTTTTGAAGAAGAATTTTGTACATAAAAATAGAAAATAAATACCACATAAAAGAGATTAAGACTAGAAAGGCCTTAATCAACTTCTACCTGGAGTGAAAAATTAAATGAAATAAAAAATGAATAATTACAGGAAATAAATTAGTAATAAATTTGAAATTTCTTTCTTTTTTTAATTTTTTTTTTAAGTTACTGTCTTTGTTTTTGATATCTTATTTGTCTACCTCTTTCCATGTTCTCTTTTCAGTTCACCACCATATTTATTGCCACTACCGACGAGTTCAATAATTTCCGGTATACTGCTGGCAAACATTGCCTAAAATTTTATTACATTGGGATTTTATATATTAAAAATAATAATCTTTCCAGTTTTTTTTTAATTAAAAAGAAAAGTATTTATACAGACAAAACAATTAAATCATTAAATAAATATAAATTTATTTAATATTTTAAAAGTAATAAATAAAAAATAAATATTAAAGGCGTTTCGTAGTTTCGATTTGACAAAAAAAAATCTTTAAAAATGGTAAACTATAATTTATTTTAAATTACAACAATTACAGTTTTATTAAAAGGTGACTTATAATGATTTAAAGCAGGTGTTTCTCATAACTATGAAACTCTAAGAGTTGATGTCCTCTGTTGTACGATTCTAATATGCAACTACAAAACCAAATGAAATTTTGCAATCTATATTTGTCGGGCGTTATTGGTTATCGCGTAATTAAAATTAATAACATGATCAAAAGTCTCGAATATTGATCATTTGATCATATAAGGATCGACACCTAGGATTCCGATAGCTTTTAGGTGAATAAACCAACAGGGAGGCCAATGTTTCCCCTGATCTTCTAGCAGATAAGACTTTCCGAAAACTGTCACCAACTGAATTAGCAGAGAAAATTTGTGTCCAAAAAATACAAATACAAATTCTTGGCGCAACAGACCGTATGTGGTCCAGGGCCTAGCTCCTCGCGACCATTCGTGTTGTGCATGTTATATTTTTCGCACAAATGGAAGGGACCTACAGTTTAGAGCCATATCCGAAAGGCAAATTGAGAAGCTTTCTCTTGACAGTTATTACTCTCGGACGTTTGTCAGACATTTGTGTCCTCGGGAGTATAAAAACAGCAGGGCATTAGGGTCGCTATAACGAATGTGGTATTGCAGCAAACAAAATCAAGGACCTGAACTCAAGCTGCAATAAAATTATACAAAAGAAACCATAAGCCTGATTCAAGAGATTGAGGTTGGGGAATTTATAAATGAGTGAAGCCGTATAGTTTTAATAGTTAGCTGAAAAGTTTTTAAATTTCCTTGATTATTATTGACCATGAATTCCCCCCACCCACTTCAAAATAGCCTGCGCAAATCAACAAACCTTAGAGATATTTAAACAGACACAATATCGCATCATTATGCCTAAGTTCAAAAGCAGATCCGATCTGTGCAGTACTACAAATTCTTGAAAAGGCTCAGGAATGCCGATCCGATTAAAAAAACGCCAAAAATTGAACAAAATCTGTTGGTATGATGAACACCAAGCGGCTGTTCCCCTCTGAAATCAGTAAAATGTGCTCACAAGCTGTCGTAAATAGATACATATATCTTAATGATATTCATGCGAAAGGAACTAGTAAATATCAGAATAACGTAAAGTACATAAGTGACAAATCAAATCTGCAGCGAAGCACACCATAAAAAAAGATTGAGTATTCCTAAGTAAAAGGATCCTAGTCGTAGAAAATGTTAAAATAAAGAAAATAACGGCACGCAGGACTTAAATAAATCTGTATATGTGCATATTTGCTTAATGTTACAGTAGTTAGTGAGTTGAATAGGACTATTGAGCAGTAGGTTCGCGATTTGAGTAGATAACAATTATAATGATACAGACTCTTAAACTGGCCATTTGAACATGGCTAACTTTGACGTCTTAGCGCCTTCGTTGCTAACTATAACGCATGTGTCTCTGTTACAAGTACATTCCCCACAACTCCTAGAAATAACCTGGACTGAAAACTTTTTATACAGGGAACAGCAAAATTCGTAACTAAACGAGCATTCAAATAGCAGTAACGGACAGCTTTACCCTGAACCTAGACTAATAGTTCTGCATTAGAAATACGAGTAGTTTCTACAGTCTCACATGCTTTTTATACCTTTTAAGGAAGGAATAGGAAAGAAATTAGAACAATTCATGTCAACAAGATGTTGCTGTCCACAATTTTCTATTAAATCTTAGAACTTGTTTGATTCCAGCTATTTTTTTCGCATTTTAGTGACTTTTTGAAGTTGTCTAATCTAGGAACGTAAGGCTTAACAGGATATAACGACTTTTGACTAACTATCTGCTGCTGCATTACACTGCTGCACTAATTTGTATCAATCCCTTCCATTTGTGCAATTTTATAACGAACACTAAATGAATGGTAACGAGATCCCATACCCTAGGGCGTATACGGTTTGTTGCGCTGATATTTGTATTTTTGGATCTAGATATCCACTGAATATTGTATGTGTAACTCTATATCATTGCCAGCTATACATTCTTGTGGTTACAGGCAATTAATTGTATAATTTCTAACACATGTATGCAACACTTTAACTGACAAACAAGACAAAAATCCTCCTAGTCTATGATAAGGATTCAACTCAATGGAATAGGTTGATACAGAAAGGGTGTGACATATTTAGACTAAGTGTACCCATTTCAGTAGATTGGGGACGATTTTCATAGCTACTTAGATGCAACAAGAATTTATCATGTAATAGTAGACTAAAAGAAGACACCAAAATCGGCAATGATAACGAAGAACTTTGGTATGTCATTAAGAGGCCGTCTGCCGCAAGGAATCAGGCAGTCAACTAAGTAATATCACCGAAACAAGAAGCACTTGCCTGAACCGAAACTAGATTACAATACATCTAGCATCAAATACGCTTACCGAAAATATAGGTTACGAACAACAAGTTGTAATTACTGAAAAGCTAATGTAGCACTAGTTAGTCATACCATGCAAAAAAGCAATAAGGCTTAGCCATGGAACCCACTAATTATAGTTCGGAGAAAGTGTCCTCGATAGATAAAATGAAGCTAGGAATAGTTGAGACCCATTGCGACAAATCGTAAATTATGTCTGGTATTGGATCTCACAAGACTTATATGCTGAATTTGTCTCTACAAGGTACTACAAGGTTCATGTCATTATATCATGAATTTTAGATTTCTCGTGAAGTCAACAAATTCAAAGACAGAAAATAGATTACGTCCGCAAATTTGTAATTTCCACAAGAACATTTGGGTACATGACATAAGTTCTTGACATGAATTATGTCTGGTGGAGGCGTTGTATGATAGATTCCTAATCTGATAGGTACCATAACTGAAGAACTCATTTTATGAAGAATGAGACGTAAGAAAGGAAAAGGACGGCAGTGAAATATGATGAGCAATATAATACCACCAACCAGGGGAGAACAAACTAAACTGACTTATAAAATGTGACGAAGTCTGGAATGGGAAGTGTTACGCCCCATCGCGCTGATGTGAAGCCATACTTTTATACACATATGGTTGGATGTTGATAGACTTGCAAAAGAGTAAGGAGTTCATTACATATTTTGTTAACAATTGTCTCCATTTTCATATACCTACTTAATTTAAATAAAAAATGTTTAAAATTGTGGTGTGCAGAGAAAAATAACTATTTTCACTTCTTTTTTTATAAAAATATATCGTTTACCATTTTTAAAGTTAAAAAAGTTTTTTTTTAGATAATCTTTTTCAGTTATTTTTACCCACTATACGCTGGGAAACTTCTGTTTCGTTAACTTTTCGAGTACAAAAATGTATACAACATCGGTGTTATTATTTTTTATATTTATACATATACTCGTATAATTATATTCCTTTCTTGGAATTAGTTAAGGAACATGTATATAGCTTTCTTCAAAAAGCGGTTACACAATATGCAGCAGCCAGCATTTCATGCAAGAAACACAACCATTTATAATTGGCAAAATAAATTTCCAAAATCTTGAAAATCCTTTTGCCAAACTTCAAAGTCTTATTTTATTTTTAACTATACAACAAAATTTATAAGTTAACTGCCTATCATAAACATAAACAATAAAAAAATATCTAGTCCTACAAAACCTCGTATTATTAACGTGAAAATGTTTCCTAACTTACTTATAAATAACCAAAAAAAAAACTGCATGCATGCAAACTTTAAAACTTTAATACAAAAATAAACATGTAAACTATTATTTAAAGGTATTAAACATAAAAAAAAATTTAAGTTGCAAGGCACTACTTGTTCCGGGTGAAGTTAATTGCAACCTTTTTTTGAAAATTAAATCAAGAAATCAACTAAGCAAATAAACAAAACGTGTAAAACAGAAAATATTTTCGTTTTTTAAAGTTTAATTTCGATTAATTTTATGAAAAAAATAAATTAATATATAAATATATTCATTTTGGTGCAACTATTGATATATAAAGAAATATTATTTTAGGGAATATTTTTAACTATATATACAAACTTTACTTATACTTTCTAAAGGGATCTCATTTTTAAGGAATAATTAAATTAATTAACTCAATTCTTACTTTTACGGCAAAATAACAAATTTGCTTTAGTAAAAATAAAAACAAATGGAATAAAATACTTTTTTTTTTCAATACATTCACTCCACATTGTTTATAACCTAATGGAATCCTATGCATGTGTAAGTCTGTCAAAGCCCTATTTTTATTTTTATTTCCATAAATGCCTAACAACCTATTGAAAGCGAAAATAAAATCTAAATAAAACTTAAATAACTCAGGTGTATTTTTTTTTATACCTTTACGGCTAAAAAAAATCCTGTAAAATAAATGTTTTACTTCTTGAAGGATATATTTTTCTAATGATCTTTTCTTTTATATTGGCAGCATTGTCATTTTAAAATCAACAATTATTTCTTTTTTTTTTGGAAAAAAAACATTGTGCACATATTTATATATATAATTTTCTTTTACTTAAAAAGAAAAGAAAAACAATTAAGGAAATTAAATTTATAGATAGAAATAGAGAGAATAAAATAGACAAAGAAACAAGTAAAGGAATAAAAACAAAATAAATTTGAACTTACCAAGCCGACGAGTAGAAAGAACACCAAAAACGTTCTTCCTAAAACAGTCTCACAGTAAACGTCACCATATCCTACCGTCGACATGGTCACAATTAGGAAATAGACACAGGTCCAATAGGATAATTGATGAGGATTTTTAAAATCTAGCGGATCGCCAGAGTTTTCCAGCTAGTTTTAAAAATGTGAGACGATTAGAGCAAATAATAGGAAAATAAACTCGTTTTTTTTTTTCAAAAAATATTTTTAAGGCACAAAATTAAAATAAAAAAAAATATTGTAAAAAGCAAAATGAAAATTTTAAAATAAAAACATACGTATACATAGACATATATAATTAGAAATTGGAAGCAAATATTCTTACCAAGTGTATTATGCCCGCTGCTGTTAACCATACTGATATAAAAATTGATACTAATTGAGCCAATCGTATAGAGCTCGATGTTTTTAGTATATTTAAATATTGTAAAATATCTGGGACAGTCATAAGACGAAGCGCTCGAAGAAATCGGAGACCTGTTATAATGTTAGATAAACACAAGTATTTCCCTTTTTATTTTGTAAATCATAAATGTTGGTGTATACTGCTATATGTGGTTGATCTTTATGAAGCAATTTTTAAGTGATTTTTTTTATATTAATCTCTTTTTTTAAACAAGCACTACTATTCTTACTCAAAATAATTTAATAAAGTTTTTTATGTGATTTTCAACTACAAGCTTATAAATGCAATAGTTCCCTACCATTTAATAAAATCGCAATAGAAGACATTTTTCCAGCTGCATTTTGAGTACACACTTCAAGTCCAATAAAATATGTTGTTTATAAATGTTAAGATCAAATAGTTGGCGGAGGCAAAAAACAATTAGAGACCGATAAAAAATAAAAATTAGATTACAACGTTCGTAGTCTTACATAGACATTTACTTAATTCCTACCACCTTTTACCCCTATTCCAAAACAGTATTTTCACTCTCGCAGGATAAAGTTTAACTTCTTTTCTGTCAATCTTTAAGATAATAAATTGTGGGAAATATGAAAAATACTTCATTAAAAGACCAACTGATCGATAAAAAAGTAATCGAATAGAGAATTAATCGAAAGGACTACGCAAATGATGTTTTAAGGTCGCGAAATAGGGGTGAAGGTAGAAAACGGTAATGTTACAAATACTTCTTGTCGGAAATAGCATGGAAGTGCTAGATATTACCCAGTCACTAACAATCCTAATTTAGCAGTTGAAATTCAAAGTTAATACTCCAACCTTGGCTCCGTTTCGGAAACCTAGAAAGACAAACTGGGAAGAGTATAACAAAATTCTGAGTTGGGTTCTCGATAACATAGAAACCAGTGCGCCTAACTTGACTGGTGAAATTGATGCATTAGTGACTAGTTCTACAAACAAAACTTTTTTAAGTCTTGCCGTCTGAGCAGCTGTGCAAGGAGTAATAAAGCCACATAGTGGACTTTTGAACTACATAAGGAAAAAAGGAAAAAGTAGCCGCTTTTCAATCGAGCGAAACAAACCTGGAACTCACAGGATTGAGACAATTAAAAAAGGAGTCTTAATGATTACAATAAAACGATAAGTAAAGCACAAAGAAATTCTTGGTAACTTTTCTGTTCAAACTTAAAGAATACAAGTGAAGCTAGTAGCGTTAGAAAAATCATTTCACAATATCCTAGCCTACCTGAACTTTATCAAAAACTCGTATGACAGGTAATCGAATCTTTAAACTTGCTCCTAGTCATACAGAAGTGCCCACCTTCAATAATGAGCCATTAGAGGCACCGTATATTTCAAATCGCGTATTGTAAACATTTGAAGCTCTTATTAGCGATGAACAACTTCCTTCCACAATATTCCAGTGGGCCCGAAAATATAACCCCAGCTATTCAGATTACGGTTATGTACATACCAAAGATGTAGAGAGAAGTGAAAGAGGTTTTCATACCGGAAAAATCTTCTACACTTCCCCAAAAGATTTCAGATCCATTAACCTTTCCTCCTTTTTTTTAAAAACGTTGGTGGACCTCATATTTTAAATAATATAAACACAAAATTACTTTTTATGCTATGTATGTAGCTATAACAATGCGTGGGACCAATGACTTAAAACTTTACGGGATTTCATGGAAACAGCTATGGCAAAGTTGGTCATGTGGTCTTAATATCAATACGGCAAAGACTAAGTTCATACTCTTCACTAAAATGCACAGAATTAAACAGATCACGCCAAAAAGTTGAGGGGAATTAAGCTCAGTTTCCCTGATCATAATGAATACCTTGGCCGAATTTAATGCATTGGCAGGGAATTGAGCTGGAAAATGAATGAAGATGAACGCATTAAAAATGCTACTAAAGCAATGTTGCGCATCTCTGAATGGAATATCTATCAGTGGCAATCTATTTTTTTTATTATTTTTTTTTATATATCAAAAGAGCAACCAAATCCCAGAATCGCTCAGACTCTATTGGAACAATAGTACTCCCAGGCAGCAACTTCTTTTTGATGTAGCAGTTGGAGAAACTCAGATTTTATTCATTTCTCTGATGAACTTGGTGGCTGTAATTGGCTGTAGTTACAAACTAACTCTAGATCCTATTATATTTCAGTTTCCAGATTTGGCAGATATTTTTCAACAAGGGAAACAACAAACGAAGTATAATTTCTAGCTGCATTCAGTCTGCACAACTTATTATTTTGATGAACCCCGCTTTCGATCCACATAGTCAATAAAAAAAATAATGCCAAAGCGGTCTTAATATACCAATCATAATAATAATACCAATCTCGGAATAGAAAATTATTCTAAGCAAAATTTAAATATATTTTAACAAAAACCCATTTGATGTCCGGAATCAACACGAAACTCCTGCATTTTTTTAGATTTATGAGTTTTTGTAGATGATATAGGTGCAATAAATTGTGCAACGTTTCAGGATAACTATAACTTTAAAAAAAAAAAAAAGTCGACACCGGAAATCTCTGCTGAAACAGCAATCGTAAAAAAGCTTAATTATACTGAAGCAAAAGAGTGAAGTTTTCTCCAGGGTCACATTGCATGTTGCACACCTTGGTCACGTCAATGATTTAATAGCCATTATATTGAAACCATTAAGCAATCTCCTTGGCTTGCATGATGTTTATAGCTACATATTTGAAGTGATTTAACGCTTTTTTTCTAAATGGTAAGGGAGAACACGGATGTATTTACTAATAAAAGTCATTGTTAAGTTCATTTGATTTAATTCAAGCAATGAATTATGTAGTCTAACTAAATATATTCAAAACTACATAGTTGCGAAAATTTCATTCAAAAAGATTGAAAACTTTGGGAGCTCTGGGAATCACTGTAACGGAACACTACATACACATACATGACTAGATATCTATGGCAATTTTTTAAAAAATCTCGGTACCCGGAATTGAATATTTAATTACATAGGTCAAAGGTACAGGGAAAGCCAGCCTACACTTTGACGAAAATTTGGAATGGAAGCTATAGGTACACAGACTTTTAGCAAATTGTCGAAAATTCTTAGTAAAAATCCAGGTAAATAGGATATCTCGAAAAGTAAGATCAAATGCAGAATTACCTCGTGCTAGACGGGCAGAAGAGCTTGTGTATATAACAATCTAGCCTTTGATGCTATTAGCCTTGGATTATTTTCAATAAATGGAGAGAATTTTCTATTTTTATTTAATTAAATTTTTAATGGACGAAAACAATTCATCTTCAAAAGATGGAAAGAAACTAAGCAAAGAGTATTGAAGGGGCTAATAAACATATATAAAGTTATCTACCCAGGGCTTGTATCGGACAAATGATACTATAACGCATTGGTATCAGGTGCAATAGGATCCAGAGCCAAGCGACATATAAAGACGAGCTCTAAGGTCCCCAACAACAGACAACACAAAGAGCGAAAAAAAATCAGAAACTCCAAAGCAATAAGATAGAAGCCGCATTTATTTATTTATATAAGTTTACTACACGAAACTATTTGAATAACTTAAGACAAGTTCGTAAAATGAGGAAAGAACTGTCAGAAGGTAAAAAGAATCTCCGACGGCGTAAATGCCTAAAATAGTGGCAATTACCTCTTCTCAATCTCATGATTCAACTGCGAAGGTCCTTATGACACTCAATAGCGTCGAAGAAGGAGTTAAGAAGGAATACAGGTAATATCAGACTTTGCAGATTACCAGCGGTTCGAAAAAGAGATGTGAGAAACTAGGACCAAATGCAAACAGGAAATGGGTTTTAGCCTTCAAAACAGTATGAATAATCGAACGGATTATAACTTCTCCTACATCTATCGAAAATAAATTCTTCAAAATGAAACTTTCATAAATTACTTCATCATAGTTCTCATTGACTATAACACGGGCAAACATACCATATGGGTACATCAAGGACCTTTAGATATGGTTACTAGTTACATTCATGTACGAGTATTTTGGTATTACAGTGGTATTGAATCTAATCAGCTTGTCCTTAAATGAAAACCTATTTCTGACTGTCATTTATTTATTTATATTTTTCAGTGAATGTTTAAAACAGTCCAACAGTTGTCCCTGACATGAAGGCATTTTCCGGACGTGTGGAATTCAACTTACAATATGAGTCGTAAGTCATTTTTTATAGCCATCTGCGTGAAAATAAAAAGTACATATGTACATATGTATATACTTCATGCCTCCCACATCCATTTTTCAATTAATGGAAGGTCATTTTTAAGTCCATGGCAAGGCTTAGATATTTATGTATTCTAAGTAATTGTTTACCAAAGACGTTATTCTTCACTTTCATACTATGTAGGATGAATGACCAAAACATAAAAACAAAAAACAAAAACATACAAAATAGAAAACAAAACACATTTTATTTGAATTGCGTATGTGTTAAAATATCTTTTATTGCGATTTTATTGTCTATTACTAAAACGACGACGTGGAGGAGGACTATAAATACAATTCATCTCACATTTTGTCTGATTCTCTCTACAGCTAAACATAAAAATACGTAATAGCGCTTCATTGGAATTTTAATGGTTATTCAACTGCTTGTTATGCCTTGTAGTACAAAAAAAAAATTAAATATCAACAACAACCACTTACCGATCCATGTCCGATCTAAATATATTGATACAAAGGACGGGGGTATTGTAAAATAATCTACAAAACTGTACATTTCTAACATAAACCAAAGTTTATCGGACGCCGCTATGAACTGAAATAGAAAATAAAAGACGCAATTTAAATTTTCTCTTCCTCCTTTTTATGTTCTTAAATTTCAAATATTATAACTTACTCGTATAAAAAAGTAAACCATAAAAAATATATTGAATGCGAGATCGATTTGTTGCGTAATGTTATTACTCCACTTTTGACACCTTTCAACTTCTTCGCTAGATGCGTCAATAAAATATATAATAAGTGATGCAATGCTGAGAATAAAAACGAGAACCACCTGAAAATAAAGTAAAACAGAAACAAATTATTAAAAAGTGAATATCATTCGTAAAATTAATTTATTAGAATATCATCCCCATTGGATGACACTCAAATTGTCGTCTAAGATTTATAAATCCAAGCGATTGGCAATTGTGTGCAGCCAAAACACTTGTCTCAATGGGTTCCGTCTGTTTTTAGCCAGGGATGTGTCTAATGTTTTGAGAGGCAATCAAGAGATCCATAGAAACATGATTATTAGCAAACACCACCTACAACTACCCCTACATACATACACTAATAAACCGATTTCCTTTTGACATTCCCCAGATAAACTTAAGCTTGGGCATGTAAAATTTTCCACCGGAACGAAAATAAAAATAAATCATTCTCAAGTTTGCAATTAAAATCGAATTATTCCACTCACGGATAAAGCTCAAAGATTGCATCTTGCACATGGCGGTAGAGTGAGAAAAAAATTATTCTCCAAATTTATTGGCTTAATCGAACTTCGCACAGTGTTGTAGGCACACACATACGAGTATAGTGTGTAACCATGCAAACCTCAAAATTATTGGCAAGAATTCAACGAAATTATTACGTTTTTTTTTTGTAATGCACTTGGTCTGTGTGTTAAAAGCGTTTCGGAATGTTATATCCTTTTTGGCCCAGAATTCAACCCCCCTACCACCTGTGAAATTGTGCAACGTTTTGTAATTGATATTGTTAAGCTGAAATTGCTGCACATTGGATAGTATCTGAATATCCCTTGGGAGTAGATTATGTCACAGTGTGAAGGGCGGCATTTGGGGGTGGAAATATAGGTCTACGAGTACATTTGTGAACTTGGCGCCATCTGAATTCAACCCATTGAATTGGACACAGCATGGGATGACACTTTTATTTCTTCTTCATGGAACTGAAAAAGAAGGTCAATATTTCCATTAGAATGCAATCTAATGAATTAAAATAGAATTGCATGGTGTTCTTGGGATTCGTATCCTTCTTTTTTCTTTTTTTTACTTTTCTTTTCTCCTTTAACATTTCCGAAGAAACTTTTGTATACCTTTGATAATTGGAAGTTGGGTCATTGTTTTCCGAAAAAAAATACTATCCAATGAATTTTAAATGCGGAAATTAGAGAGGAATACTATTTTTTGTCACATTCAAATAGATAGAAGGTTAATTCCAAATAGAAATCAATGGTATAGACAAAGGATAACGATGGCGAATTAAGAGGAACAGCCAATATAAAGGAGACCTTATTTAAACAGGGAGCGACTATTAGTCAACTCCTTCAAATCATGTTTGTTTTTCCTAAAATATTTTCGACTACCTTCAAATCATGTTTTTTATTATTTTTAAATGATTCATTTCGAAATGAATATACATGCACTCAACTAACTATGAAAATAGTTGAAATATATGCATGGAAATATGTGCAATATAACGATTTATTTTTTTTTAAATTTCTGAAACTATTGTTAATAAAGTAGCGACAATTAGATTCGGTTGCCTTTATAAATTGAGATTACATTTGTAATGTGGTCGCGTGAGTCCAAGCAATTAGCGAAGGTTTTAAATTGCTATAAATTAGACATAACCACCGTGCACGAATCGGGATGAGATGGATCGAGATAAAAAGAAAATTATAAACTAAATACAAATACTTGCCGCAGCAGACCATATATGGTCCAGGGCCTAGCTTTTTGCGACCATTCGTGTTGTGCGCGTTTTATTTTTTCGCACAAATGAAAGGGACCTAAAGTTTGGATATCCGAAAGACTTTTTTTAGAAGCTTTCTCAAAACAAAATTACTGTCAATTTTGTTCGGACATTCGCGAGTGGTAGGACCATGTAAAAACTTGTTGGTGTTTTCTGAGGTTTGAACCACGAACCTCCCGCTCGGTAGTCTAACCTATAAGTCGCCCAAATGATGATAAACTATAACATTTATTACAGCAATTTCTAAGCGGCAAATTTTGACAAGAAGTCTTGATCTTTCCACATGTAGATGGACGTGGCATGGTATAACTTTTCGTATTAAGGCTAAATCCCCCAGCAGGTGAAAAGGCGACGCTACCAAAGAGTGTTTCTATGAGTTTCTCAACCTTTTAGTGTCAAAATAGGAAAAGGAAGACATCTGTGTTAGTACGATCGCTAAGCATAGTCTATATAACACAACAACTGGAAACAGACTAATTGACTTTGCTACGCCATGAAACATCACTATAGCCAGCACGCGGTTTCTGACCTTCATAAAGGTACAAGGCGGTCCACTGATCAACAACCCGTCCACCAAATTGACTACATTGCGATCGACAAAAAAAGGCCTCCAGTATTCAGCATATCCAAACCTTGTGAGCGCCCAATAAGGCTTGAACTGCTAGCTGGTTGTAGTCCAGATAGAAATATCCATCATGCTACTGGTGGGTCAACACTATCAAAAAGCAATCAAGGCAGCGGAAACAGATGTGCTGGACGTCTGCCAAGAAATAGGAACACGCAGCAAAAAGGCATATAAAGTGGCGCTGCAAAGAAGGACAAGGTCTGCTTGCGAGCTCAACGGAAAGAAGAGCTGGATGAAGCATTGCATTTTCGGAAAGATAATTGATGAGAAGCGGGCGAACTAGTATATAGCGAAGTACCGCTCTAAGTACCGCTAATGATGTTACACCATTTCATATCAACAATCATATCAATGTGTGTGCCTGATGAATGTAATCTCAGGATCAGGATCGATCAGGCCACCTTAACTTTGCTGATTATAGAGAGACCAACCTCCTCACAGCTATGTCTAGTTTTGGTATCCCTGCCAAACTTGTCTTCCTGTGCGCGTAAAAAATTGCACGTTTGACGTTTCAGATGGCTAGGATATGTAGAGCGAATGGATACCCACGCTCCGTACCTACAAAATTTTCTAATCTAACCCGTAGGGACAACGCAGCAGAGGAAGGCATCGCCCTAGGTTCTCAACTCGGAGTGCGCAACTGAAGGCAGTTAGCTGAAGACCGGACTTTCGAATACATACAACCAGATCGAGACTAAGAGTAAAATAATATCATACCTGACTATCCAAAGGAATTAAATCACGCAAAATATGGATACGTTCTCAAAAAACGTTTGTATTTACATATGTACATACTTAGACGGGCGCTAAAAACGATTTCGTTTTTCAAACTTTTCGATAACTGTTCTATTATTGCAATCGAATCGTATTATTTACGACAATTTGCTCTGAAATCATCAAAATAAGATGAAGTTATTCGAATTTTCATTTTTATTGCATCATTTTATCGATATATTCAGAAACTCCGCTCCTTGAATACTTCGTCAACTTTAATTGACTTTTCTGACTCTGACTGTGACTCATTTCAGATAAACAAACGAATCATTTGCATCAGAATTGATGTGTCTTTAAAGTAAAACTAAAATGAAAGCCATCACTATAATATTATTATCCTCACATTAAGCAACTATGCACATAATTCCTTATATCAAACACAAGAAAGTACAAATTACAAGAGCACAAGTAGCAAAAACAAAGCAATGAAGGATTCTTCCAAAGGAAAAGACTACGACGACATAGAGAAAAGGAAAACAGTCAAACAAGAATGTGTCACAATAGACGTTCCTAGTGTTTTCTAACTCCTCTGTCGTAGTTCCACCTTAAGAATTTAAAATGTACGAAACGATCCACGCTATGTACATATATATATCGTTATTTCGCAATTTTACCAAGGACTGTACCACCACACGACGACTGCACTATACACGAGTACATCATTAAGTCTGAGACAATATTCAGGAAGGAATAGCTTCAATTTAATGATGAAAATTTTTACGCTTTTGTTTGTTCAAGACTTGTTTTCGTTTTCTTCCCTTTTTTTCTGTTGTTTCTGAGTTCTCTGTATATTTTCCTTTTTTTCTTGTTTTCATGCTGGCAATCCTTTATTTATATATATAAGTACGTTTACAATGAAAGCAACTGAATTTCAAAAATTCCCATTTGAATAAACACAGTAGGTATGACGTTCACACATAGATACATATTACCACTATACTCGTATCTATGGATATTTATATACTTTTCTGTATAGAGGTCCTTTGCTCAGCGGTGTAGCTCAGTTGTTTGTCGCCTCGTCCAGTCTAATTAAGAGTGGCAGTTACGTCATGCGGAAGCTACCATGTTTTTACTTTCTTTTCGTTTTTCGTTTTTTTTTGTCTTGCTTTTGCTTCCTGTTTATGTTTGAGTGTTTGAAATACCAGCAACTGAGTATGCCATTAAAGTTTGGGCGCGGGTAAAATGGATCGAATTTTTAGGGTTAATAAACTGACAAGAAACGTTTTTCTTTTTTTTTATTTAAAGGATACAGGATGGTTTCGGTATAACGATGCCATGGCGTCGTTTTGAATTACATCAGTAAGTAAATGTAGGTACTTTCGCGGGAGCCTTGATTTTTTGTAGAAGAAATTTTCAGATTTATTGGGTTCGTTAAGGAAGTTGCATTAAAAAAGGCGTTTTAATACGATTGCTAAATGAGTTGCTGAGTTGAGTTGAGTTGTTTTTAAACGGAACTGAACTGATCGTCAATTCAAGAGAATGATTCCCTAGTTTCGGATCTTCAGATCCGATTTTGAACTTACTTACATCCGTGTAAGCGTAGCTTGTACATATGTAGGTATCCTATCCTCTCTACTATGACCCATTGCAATGACCCACTCTTAAACGACCTAGATAACTCTAGATTTCTAACCCAAGGTTGTGCAGATGAAAAGCAAAATGCTTTAAACAAGGACTGGTACCAAATCGAAAATTAAGAAGCTAACCCAATTAACAAATAACAATTACCATCATCCCGTTCAAAGAAGCCGACTAAAGTTTTCTTTATATGTATGTACATACATATATCGGTTTCGGATTTCGAAAAAAAATGAGAACTAAAGGAGTCAATAACATTAAGGCAGGGAAGATCCGGGGAAAATATGTTTTAAGTAGAAATTATCCTTTTGGCCGAGTTATGAATGAAAACATTTTCTGAGAGACTTCTGCTGTGTATTCAGGTGATAGACATAGATAGACATTTTAAGTTAGATTTACCATGACAACTGGGTAATGCAACTAATAGACATATGTAATCTCCTATTTGCAATATAGTCTAGTTCCATTCCATTTATCGCCCGCTAATTTCGAACTTACAACCTAAGCCATTTCGATCAACATCCAAAAAACGAAAAAACCTATGACGCACAATTGAGGAGTTAGCAGAGTTTTGGTATATTAATCAATTCACAAATTACTCAAATAAGGCTTTCTGTTTATTTCTAGCTTTGTAATATTTTTTGGAGGCCGTAACACCGTGTTATTTAATAATCATGAACTAAATAATAAACTAAAAATAACTACCGAGTCCAGCAAAAGTATAAATTAAAAACGTTGTGTGATTAATCACAAATACTTCCACTCGCTACACTGCCACGCCTTAATTATTAAGCTAATAAGACTTTAACTTCTTTTCTTGCTTAATATTATTTTTCTATTTCTATACCAAAGTCAAAATGTTTGAAAGAAAAACAACAGTTTCGACAAGTTTTATTTTGTTTTCAAAAATTGTCAAAGTAAGTGTGATGCTCAGGACGTGTGATACGCTGCAGCTCTATTAAAATTACTAAATCCTTCATTAACTAGTTGAACGATAAACAACTCTCAACGATGTTCACTTTAATGTCAAAAAGTTGAGTGGCTATATTTCATTGACCAGAGGTTTTATCCTAGACATTCGCCAGAGGTGGGCCCCTGGAATAACTTTTGGTGTTTTCTGGGATTCGAATCTCAAACCTCCTACTCAGTAACCCAAAGCACTAACCTCTTGAGCCACGGCGTCCATGACAGTGGCTTATTATGACAGATATGACCTGTTGTCAAATATTGGCAACAGGTGGGGTGGTGAAAATATATTTCTTTGGGTTTTCTGAGTCTCGAATGTTGAACCTTCGCCTCAAAAGTCCGATACACTAACCAGTAAGCTACTATATTATATGTTAATCACTTTCGTCATTTTGTTTGAACTCAGTGCGCTATAAAAAAGAATAAAAAAAAATATGGATGAAATTTTTTTCCACTAGCTGTTCCCTGCCCATCTTTGCTCGTTCCTTGACTTGCTCGTATTATCCACATCCCTTCCTTAACAGTTTTCTGACCTATTCTGAATAATTGTTGATATATTGGTGAAAACCGCATCATAATCGTTTCAGTGGATTGGGGTTTTTAGCGAACAAACGATTTATATTTCTAGTTTGTTCAAGACGTAAATTTGAGAGAACCATGTAACTGAACCTATTCTTTGGTAAATAGCTATATGTATGTACGTTATTTAATTGCGACCATAAACATTATACTATAAACGATTTCCCTCCGTCCGTAATGTTATTTTCTCGAAAATCTTATCGGCTTAAAACTTGCATGCCTAACCCTTCGTGGGTTGAGAACGACCTGATTAAATGTTTCCCCAGCATGCATGTTCGTTTATTCAATCACAAGTCATTATGCGTGTCAAAGCCTAACCTTATTCCTTGGCAATTTTTTGTAATTCTTTCCACTTAAAACCGAAAGAAAAATCCTTTTACAGAGTAATTGCGTCAAAGCCTGCAATTAAGGTCAACATGATGGTCATTTCTTCGTCTAAAGTTCACTTATTCTTTCACAACTTTAATGCAATTAATTCTAATTGGTTCGCAGGAACTTTTTGAAATTTTTCCTGGAATATTCTGATGCAAGGACATATTTTAATTTGAGCATCAGGATTCAGACAAGACAATGTCATCCTGTCCAATAAAATAATTAAAATAATCCTCATGAATCTCCATTAATAATTTATTATTTTATTATGTTATTGAAAAAATATGTATTGCTACCATGGTTCGCAATCCATTAGCAATGCGAGAATATTGGCGTTGTTCCAATCATAAAGAGTTTATTATTTTTATTTTGTTTTTCCTTTTTAATTTAAATTATGATCCATATGCCTGTGATTTCCATTCGCTTAAAATTTCTACGAGATCATTCAGATAAAGTTGAATACACAAGAAAAATTGTGTTTTCTTTTATTTTTCGTATTTTCCAACAGCTTTGGTTGCTCTTTGCGAGATACGGGGTCAAAAACTCTTAAGTTTTTTGAGAAAAAAAAACAAAAGTTTCCTTGTGTATACGAGTATCTCATGTACAAAGAGTATTTAAGTTTAAAATTAAACTCGCACTTATTTACAGACGCAAAGTGAGTGCGTATTTATATTTTTGGAAAACCACACGGCGCGGCGTATCCAGCGTTTAGTCGTATACAAGTCTGGTGTGAGATTATTTATTCGGTTGACAGGTTCAATCTTATATTGATGATATTTTGATGTTTATGTTGATTTTGGACCACGCCGCATCAGAGATTTCATTTGCGCTTCTTGAAAATATCTTGGGGTAAGTAAATGTTTCCATATGGCGATGATTATTGGAATACTTGTGTGTACGTTACGCTTTCGAAATTTTCTTTTTTTTGAGGAAATGGCAAAAAGTTTTCTTAGATGTTTTCTATTATTAGTTTATATTAAAACCGTGTGCTTTAAATTTAAATTTATTGCGTCAAATAGCACTTTGAGGTGACAAAATATTTCTGTCAGTTGTCGTTTCGATGAGACGATGCACTTTAATTTATTTATCTTAGCAAAGGTATACTTTAACATTTCAAAAATTGATGAAAATAAAATAAAAATGTCGCATCGTTCGAGTTTTGAACATACATAAACTTTAGAACTCGATGTATTAAGAATCAGCAAAGAAAAACTTAAAAAACGTATCCCACTTGACCCAAATACAGAACTAGTAAATTCTGGATGTGATGACTTTTAGGATATTTCAAAATGTTCCTTAAAATTTAAACGGTTAGAAACTTGTGTGGGAAGCTAATTTAATTATACACCGAGTGATCCAAAATACAAACGATTTTAAAAATACTAAATGACTTTAGCACTAGTATTATAATTTTGGAAAACGAGTAAAATAGCAATCAAATCGCCCACAACGCAAACATAAAATACTCATTGTGGAACACGGTATAATAGGTCTGACCTAGCAGGTGTAAGTTCGAACCCCATCTGGCGCAAATAGTTATTGTGGTTGCACAAGTATCCACCTGTTGTTTGCCCCCCTACTTCAAGCCTTAGTATGCAAAGCGTGATGTTTACTGATGAGTGTATTTGATGTGGTTCTAGATGCTGCAGCTCTTCTAACCAATTTATCGGCCGTTTCGATACCTTCTGTGCCCTTATGTCCAAGGATCCAACAAAACCTAAACTTGTGTTGTGTTCCAAGAACTTTTAGCTCTTCTCGACAGCACAACCTTGGATTTTAGGTCAATAACACTTTTATTGCTGCCTGTCTGTCGAAGGTGATGCCTTCTTGAGATATTGCCCCAGCGCAGTCTCATTGGGGGGTATTTGTCACTGCTATGACCTCCTGTTGGAAAACACTGCTGTGGTTCGAGAAGCGAACTGATGTGGTTATGCACAAAGGTTCGGAAAAGATACACCAATCTCCATCTTAGATCCGTCTGTGTAGATAAAGGGATTGCGGGTTAGGTAACAAATTGTTTTTACATTCTTCCCTGCTTGGAAATGTACTTGAGAAGAGTTTATTGAAATCTAAGTACGTCGTGTAGTCCATAGTAGGTACATTGCCCAGATATTTTTTCAGAATCATAGAATAACTTGTTGTATTTGGTCTCCAGCTGTCTGACTGACCTATTCTTAGGGCACTGATTGCTGCTGAAGCTTGTACAAAGATATTCAGCGGAAGCAGATTTAAAATAGCCTCCAGTTCCGTAAGTATAGTTCTCATTGCACTGATAGTACTAAGGCATGCCAGTCTCTGTACCCTTGTGATGCCCACCAAATTATCTTAAGAAATGGTACATTCCTTATCGCAGAAGTTAGACACTACACATCTAAGACGTCAGTGCTGCCACCGTCGAAATAGATGGCCCATCCTTTGCAGTATACTTACAAAATTCATGTAGGAGAGGTCATAACCAATATGGATTGAAAATGTTTCAAACAAAAGAATTTGAATAAAAATAATTATTTTCGCATTCACCTAACCATGATTTTGTTATTATCTACCAACTGCACTCATAAATCATTTTTTTTACCAAACTTTTTGCATCTTTTGCTGTTTACGTCATCAAAATGATATAAAAATCGTAAACAAAATTGTCGTCCTGCCATTTGTTTTGACGTAAAATATTCTTTTATGCACATAGAATCACTTTTTTATTTATTAAGCAGACAAACTTGTGTTTCATCTTTGGCAACATTTCAAAAACTCTACACCGCAACCATACTGGTATAAGTTCCATTCTATTCTATCTAATAGCACAGCAAAAAGATTTAATTTTTTTTTTTATCTTCTTCAACAAGAAGAACATGAACTGTTGGTAAAGAAAATTTTGAAATTCACTGAATTATTGTTTTATATTGTTTAGAAAGCAGAACCGGAAAAAAATATGAATTTAGGGAAAAATTATGCTTGCCAAGTGCAAAGTTTTGAAAGTTCCGATTCGGATGCATTAGAAAATCTGTCAGAAATAGGCCACTAAACAAAATGAAATCTTTGCCAAAAAAGTTTGTTTTTGAATTATCCCATAGATTCTTAATGTTTTTTTTTTTTCTTTTTTATACACTCGTACCTACATATAGAATGGTGTATATATTTTATTCTTTTATTATTATTACCTTGTGGTGGAATAGGTCAGGGAGTGCACTAAACTTTGGGTGTATTTCTATGTGAAATTTCTAACGTCAGATGCTTCCATGTGGCTTGGTCACATGGAACACACGGATATATGGCAGATTTAATCCTTAAAAATCCTTTCTTTTTATTATTCAGGAATGCCGTTTGATAGGTGTCATGTGTCCATGTATTTTGGAAAATCTAGCAACATCAGGTTGTGCCTATTAATCAGGGCTGTCTTATAGTGAAATACGGGTGTGAGTCGGATTAGACATAAAACAAAT
The DNA here is from genome assembly GCA_946965025.1 of Blera fallax. Classification (NCBI taxonomy): domain Eukaryota; kingdom Metazoa; phylum Arthropoda; class Insecta; order Diptera; family Syrphidae; genus Blera; species Blera fallax. The sequence goes on from OX337244.1 coordinate 16,510,133, forward strand.
GTTTCCGTCGAGGATATAAATGGGAAAATTGAAAATGGAAATGCATTTTTCTTCAAATCCACATCTGTTGGGTGTAAAGTCGCCAAACTGTATATGTAGGTAGTAGTGCCAGAAAGTCTCTTGTAATGAATGTTTGGCATCGGGTTTGAAATATGAACTGTGGCTTTTAGTTTTTAATTAGAATTCATAATTTTAAATTAAAATGAAAACTTTTTCCCATAAATTGAATGAAAAGCACATATGTACATGTACATATGTGAGGTTTTGAACCAAGAGGCCAATTCAGTGGTGAGTAATGCCTAAGGGCAGGACGAAACAAAATTATACAGCAGGGAGACACCATTTGGTTGTGCGACGTTAGGGTTTTCTGTACATCAGATAGACCAAGTCTAGGTCCATGGACGAGAATTTTGTAATTCCCTAGCCCGACTTGCAGCCATTGAAGCTAATTATTATAAAGTGTTGAAGTTTATAGAAGTTTTTTACGTAATAGCACGACATGTGCATAGAAAAATTTGTTGAAAAATTTATCTTTTTTTCTGCATTTTTACAGCTCCTGTAAAAGTTTGTATTGAAAACCAGACCGATGATTGCCTTCCGATACAGTGGTTGTCAGGATCAAATTTACTCTAGGACCGATGGTCTTGATGGTCTATTGTGGCATCCATTTGAATGAAGTTATTTTCCAGAAGTAATCGGAAAGTGTATCATCTTCAATAAAGCAACAATTAATCGGGTCCTTGCTCTACGAGTACGCTTTACTTCGTCTCTTTTCACACGATACTGGACTCCAAGCCCAGAGGCTGCTGCAATTGGAACGCAATTGCAATACGCTCTTCGATTCATTTCTAAGTATCTACCGATTGCCATGTTCTGCGGTTTCTTTTCCTCTGTGCTTCGGTTGCGAAATTATTTCCCACATATGCATCTCCAGTGGTCGTCCAGGTTTGTATGTTCAGAACTGCTGAATGTTTCCACTCCCACGTTAAGATAGTCCCTGAATTGTTGGCAAACTACAGTATCACGAAGTCTGTTAGCATTATAACTGCGTATAGTAAGCATGTTGGTATAAGTTCTGCTAACGGATGTAAGTGGCTTCACACCTATCATCGCATTGTGGTCTATCTGGTTAAATGTTTTCTGAACATCGGATGAGACAGATCTGATCTTGTGGCACGTCCGTTGCCCAAAGAGTGTTGTTTCTATGACTAGGCGATTAGCAATGCAGACATCGACAAATCGTTCGTTATTGCAATTTTTGAGTCCAAGGTAAAGTATAGTGCAAAGAATAATAATAAAGCAATTTAAAAACGGGAAGCCTGTTCGAATTATGAATATTATGTCGAATCTGTTGAAAAACCAACCACGACAATGGGTTCTCCTCTACTCAGATACACCTAAAGGCGCAAAAACTAAAGCTCTAGCCAGTGAGCAATCAGTGGCAATAACTTTTACCTGGGAATAATCATAGACTGAAGACTTACTTGGAGTCCACATCTTGACAAAATCCTAGCCAATGCTATCTCAGCGTTATAGGCTTGCTCAAGATTGTTCGGAAAGAAGTGGGGTCTAAAAACCAAGGATGATATACTGGACCTACCTTACTATCATCACCTACGCTTCACTAGTGTGGTGGGAAAAGGTTGAACAAACCTCCACCCAAAACGCACTCAAATAAATTCAAAGGCTCGCCTGCACTGTCATCACAAGTGCTATGCGTTCGTGCCTTACAGCAGCTCTGGAAGCTCTTTTAGATCTTCTTCTTTTGTACACAAGTATCAAGAATTCGGCCGCAGCCACCGCCATAAAGCTTCATCTTTCGTGCAACTTCTAGTTGGGCATCTAAAGACACTGAATACAATTCCTCTGCTTTGCAGCCCGTCGCTTTGCATTACGGACTTTATGCCCTCTCAGATGAACTTCGTCAACCCATTTGAAGCCATCATTCCGGAACGCAGTATATGGAGTAATAATGTTCCAACCTTCTGTGTGGTACATCGATGGCTCAAAAACAGAAAACGAAGTTGGTGCAGGCATATACGGCCCCAACTTTAAACAAGCAGTTTCTCTAGGCTGATTCACATCTGTCTTTCAAGCCGAGATATTTGCAATTAGGCCAGAGAGGGCATCAGACGCAACCTCCGTAGAAAACAAATTGTCGTCTTTTCCGACAGGCAGGTGGCGAAAAAGGCTCTGAACTCCTTTCCTTTTGAGTGCAAGCTCGTCTGGAACTGCCTGGACGCCCTAAAGCAACTCGCTGCTCACAATCAAATTACCATTCATTGTCATTGGTTTCCAGGACGTGAGGGAATAGATGTCAACGAAATTGCTGATGAGCTTATCCACCAGCCACATAAAGTTGGAGCTTAACTCATTGATCTCTGCTCATGATAAATACTCCCTCTGTTATTATTGCCCTAATTTAAAGTCTAAATCAAGGACACTCCAATCACCCACCGCCCACTTTTCTAAAAATTTAGATCATGACATCATCTTAAGCCAACTTTGCCTCCATAAAGCAAATTTTACTAATAACCGCAAAGAACTAAAAAAGAGAAAACTCTTGAAAATTGGTACCACTTAAAAGTACTCAATAGCTTCGTGCGACACACATAAAGCCTCAGAAAGTGCTGAACCATATATAGCGCCCATTTTCCGCCTAAGCTAATAGCCTGCATTGCCCACACTCTAAGAAATGCAATATTAATCACTTTCACTTTTCTGGCTTTCAAACTCTTAGAAGTAATAACGAACGAGAGGATACTTCCAATCGACGTTGATGAGGGGGCAACGTCGATGAAGACGACGACAGTGACGGCAACGGCGACGGCGACGGCGATGGCGACAACGAAGACGCCAACCTAAGAACTAGGTCAATCACAGTTCAAAGGAATTCAATAATGACTTATATGCATTACGTAAAATTGTTCTCTCTAATACGTTATGGGCCACTAAACTAAAAGCTTCCACTAGGAGGTGGCGATGTTGCATCCATAAACCATCCAATGCTCAAAGAATCAGCGCCAGCAGCAGCAGAAGCATCCCTTCTATGTCATAAGGGTAAATGAGTTTCCTCCCTCATCCTCACTCTTTCTCTTTCTCTGACGCTCTCTCATCTCTGGCAGAAGCAAATATGCATTTTTTATTTTATTTTCATCTTTTTGAAGTACAAAGTTAAATAAACGTGAAATTGCACACAAAAAATACGACTACGAGTAGGTATACTACGTTTTCAACTTATTCGTGTCTTCACTTCCTTTATCCTCTTTCACATATTCGACATCAGCCGCACGATGAGGATGTGGTTGTCGTTCTTGCCTAAGGGGTGGGCGATGAAGGTAGGAAAAAAAAAATTGCTACTTATCAGGTCCTTGTGCAGAAGTACTTCGCCGCTTGGTTGTGGCACAGTAGAGAAAAAAAAGTATAAAACTTCGAAACTAGACTACGGCGGAAATGATGACTTAAGGATACTCAAGTTGGATTGGAAGGCTTTCCATTTGTGCAAAGGAGTTTTTTTTTACCGTCGAACTTGTGTGATTTTTTTTCTTTATTTTCTGAACCGGATGTACCGGAATATGGATTTGATTCTACTTAATAAGAAAAAAACAATTTTTAAGGTAAATCTCTCACCATTAGGAGCTCATGAATGTTGGCCACCTGATGTGCTGAACTTGTGTATGAACACTTACTTTAATCAGGAAAATGATTCTTATTGATTACTCGTAAATTACTTAAACTAAAATAAAAGGGCCATAAATGCTTCAACTCTTTGCGAATATAAGCTGAATATGTGCGCACCGAAACTACGAGTGTTGCGTGTGTTGTGCACCCACCTTCTCTATTTAATTTGCTTTATGTTATAAATTTTAATAATAGAATTCACGTTTCAGTATTCTGTTTATTGTTTTGCTTAGATGGGTGCTCCTTCCTCGATATGATTGATTTCATGTGGCAAATTGGAAACTTGCCTATTGTTCGCGTGTTTAGTTGTTGCGATGTAGACACCAAAATAGATTTTTTTTTTTTTTTCAGATAAGTGGTATTCTCAAAATCCGTGGCGAGTTAGAATTAGCTAAAATTCGAAATTCGAAAGAACTTGACATTTGCTATATGAATAATGTATTTTTTTAAATACAGAATGAATTCAAGGAAATTTTTAAGAGATATTGTCGATGGCAAACAAAATTCTGAATATTATATCCAGCCTTCATCCTCAAGTAGATTATATTATAGTAGAGTCCTTTATGACCTCTTTGTAAGATTCATAGAATAATTTATGATTCATGCTTGTGAAGGGTTTATCTAGTGGTATTATACAAACAGTTGCACAAAGAGGTATTAAGGATTCGCATACATCTCCAGAGCAAGGACTTTAAAAGTTTTCATTGGCAGATTCCTAAGAATACACAAAATTATTCAGTGCATCCCGTAGAAGACCTACTGAAGGTACTCATACACTACTATAATTAATGATTATTTTAGGAAGAACAAGAAAAATAAGACTTTTGGAAACAAGTAATATTTTTGTAGAAATGGTTATAAAAGGATTCGCAAGTTTCTTAATGACTATGATTTAGTGGCCCGGGGGCAATTCAGATTCTGTTACAAAATAATGATAAGGATGAATAAATGGACTTACAAAATTGTAGCAAAGTTAAAGAAAACCTTGATACCAGTAGTAAGTTAAGGGCTTTATCTCGAAATTTAGTATTTTTTTTACTGATTTTCGTAGGACAAAATTTATTTCAATTGAAAGATATCGTCCTCCTTGCGAACTTCGATCTGTCTTAGAAGTAAGTTATAAGATCATTGCCATAGGTGGGCAATAAAACGATTTAGATCGCTCTTCTATACATTACCTACAAGGAGCTGAAAATATAGAAACTATTCTTAGGCCGGCCTATTCTCTTGGCGTAACGAACTTTGCGAGACCATTCGCCACAAACCGAAGGGGGTAATCTGTATTCTATAGCAGATTAAAGTTTTCACTACATTCCGTATAAATTAGCGGTCTTCAAAGCCAAATAATAGACAACTAGAGCCTCCAAATTCGGATGCCAAAAATCATAACCTAATTTATAGCGCCGGTGATTTTAATACATCAGTCACTGAATGGGGTAGTTCGTCGAAGAATGGGGTAACCTGAAGTTTTCTCTTATCTCAATGTCACTCTCATGAGCACTGAAAATAAGTACACAGATCAAGAGTTTGGCTATCATAGACATAACCTTTATGAGCAGCACCTTAAAGGTCTAAATCAGTCACCCACAAAACAGAATATAGAAAGGCTTATGCTGTCATCCGAAGAAAAATGGAAGTAAGCGAGCTTCGTTGAGGGGAAGGGAAAGAAAACAGATGTAAACTGGAAGCGATCAAATCTCTGGAATTTGTCACCTTTAATACATGAACTGCCCTAAATTGTCGCTGTCTTTTAATGAGATGGCTAAACAATTTAATAACCACCTCATATGGGTGCCGGGCCACAGAAATTGCATGGACAACGAGTTACTGGACCTCTCGCCCAAACCTGTGAATTGAATTCGAGTTTCGGACGAATATAAGCTTTATAGATAGTAGCGAAGTATGCAGTTTACACCTTCCAAAAAATCACCTCCAAATTTGAATAGCTGCGCTTTTAAGACATCAGAGCCGCCGGCCTTGTTATCCTTCAACTTATGAGTATCTGCACCAGTCTCTTCTATACTGCGGGATAGGATTACTCGTACATCTTCGTTAACTAAAAGGTGGGGGTAGCTTTATACCCCAAAACGATGAAAAAGGCATAAGCATTTCACTCATACCCCCATCAAAAATAGATCCCCTCAAATGCACACATTTTACAATTTCTTTCCTCCATTTTTTTCTACTTTGCCTGTGCTACAAATTAAAATTAATCAGATAACTTAATTTACAGCACTCAACTTTGACTTAATTTACAGCACTTAACTTTTGCAATACATTCGGATGGTTAATTACCAGCTCTTAACATTTTTCACACCACTAATTTTCGCTCAAATATTATGTAGATTTTATAAGAAAGCTCCATTTTATGTGATTCAATAAAGCCTCAAGGTTATTAATTAATTAAGACTGACTCTATAAGGTAAAACGAGAAAATCCAGCAAAACCAACTCTTATCTGGCTCATCGATTAACGCCCCGACTAACATTTTCCGTTTATTATTTTCCTTTCGCGTGGCCATTTTCCTGATTACGAATCTAACACAAATTGTGGTTCCGTTTCCTTCGCTGAAGGTTACATAAAGACATCACGAAACACTTAACACTTATTACCGATTTAGGCTGGCTTTCGAATTCCTAAATAATTTTGTTTCTTTTTTTTTTGCCCAAAATAAGCTACATGACATGGTATAGTACTTTAGCAGCTATTTCCTTTTCTTATTAAAAATTACACTTTCCTCCTTATGCCAAACCGATTTCAATTGTTTTCAAACATCTGACACATTTCATGCTTTCGACATTAATTAAATTTCACTCTGATGAATATTTGGGCATTTATCTGTGAAACTGTGAAATGAGGCCTTAGCTAGTGGATTGTTATCAGAGCGCTTTGGGAGAATTGATCCCCCTTTGCTATTAGTTAATTAAAATAGTTCCGCCTGAATTGAATCACTTATTCGTTACCCGAGGCACTGTAATCGTTTCGTTCGTGATTTTCCAATCATGCCTTTGAAAAATGATGCAAGAAAAAAGAAAACACAGAACCATTTGTTGTAAATGTAACGAAAAATGGTGGGCGGAAATCGAAACTATTGTCTGCGACATTGCATTTAAAATAAGCGCATCTGAATGGCGCCAGTGAACCCTCTTTCTACACAGGCACTGCTGTGTCATGGTTACGACGATGATGATGGCAGTAAATTACACTAGATGACACTCTATAAATTTGCATTAAGTGACGAACGACGACGACTGCAGGGCGATATGAAGCTGAGCCTGATACTGCGACTACGATGTGCTCCTGATGACGACGAAGGCGACACAATTCACTTTGAATAATGTCACCATATAAAACACAAGAAGAAAAAATGCAAATTCTGCACAAGAATGAAAATGGAAACCATTATGCCATTTTTAAATTAAATATCTAAAAAAAAATACGGAACACAACGAAACGTATCTGTATCTGGTTCCAGGGATGCAGCTGTTGTGCGATGTTTCACTTTGAAATAAATTCTCTTCAAGGACATTTGTGTTTTTTTTTCTACAAACTTCGCATTTCATCATGAACTTTTCGCACTCTCAGCCGGTGATTAATTTGCTGAATTTCCAGCTAAAGCGGAGCATTTTCCCACGCTCAGTTTCACTTTTCTACTAATTTAATGGTAAATTTATTAATCGAACTGCTATTTGAATATTATAGCTGTGGAGAGTTGGAAAAGTTCGGCAGCTGTGCAAATTCAATTAGAGATTGTTAGTGTAAAGTTTTCTTTCGCATAGTGATGCCACTTATAGACACAAAGAGGCGAATGCACAATTTCTCTCCTAATTTAAGAAGAAACATCTATTAGAAGGTTTCGGAGGTCAGGGTTGTTATTACTGCTTGCCCAATGCACAAGAAAGGAGATCCCCGAAACTATCACAATTAGAGAGGCATCACCCTCCTCAACATCGCGTATAAGATTTTTTCTGAAACATTGTATAAATGTTAAAGATCTTTCATCAACAACCTGATTGGTCGCTATCAGTACCATGTCTAGTTTTGGCACTCTTGCCAAACTTGTCCGTCTGTACAGGATAATGGTAGAGAATGATATCACTGAGAAAAAAGCAAAGAATAATTTAGACAATCTGACGCGCAGTGATATGACTTTTTCAAGATTAAGAGATTGCTTAAAACCACAAACCAACAGCGAAGGCGCAACCTTTCAAAAGTCTGTGGAATTGCTTGAAGACGCCAGTCATATTGACATTATTGGCAGAACTCAACGAGCTATCACCGGCGCGTTTGCAAGTATAGAGACAGAAGTGGCTAAAATGGGTCTAGTGGTAGTCAAAGTATATACTGTCAGCAAGAAGTTTAATGGAACATCGACGAACCCGACAGAACGTCACAGTGGACAGCTATATCTTTGGGGTTAATGGTAAGATATTCGGTCTCAATTGCGTTGACGAGCTTTGGAAAAGAAGGTTCAACGACGAGTTGCATGAGCTGTTCAGCGGCATCGACCTAGTTAAACACACAAGACGTTTGAGATGGCTAAGACATGTAAAGCGAATGGACACCTGTTTCCAGTTCGCGAAATCTTCGAATCTAACTCAGGAGTACAAAGCAGTCAACCAAGGCATCGCTTTAGGAGCCACGCACAAGTAGAAAGCTATCTCAAACTTAAAGTGCGGAACTGGAAGCAATTAGCTATAGACCGAGCTAATTGGAGAGTCTTATTGGTTGAGGTCCAAGCTCACCACGAACCATATCGTCATCTTCGCACGAAAGTATTTGTAAGTAGTCAAGAGTTACATTTTCTACAATTACGTTTCCTCTGTAGTACAAGTCAATGCCTATAGGTGTCACCTCTAATGGGAAAAGTAGGAAAGTTAATTTCAATTGAAACGGAAATAATTATAAAGCAATGATTAGGAGACTCTCTTCTTCTTCTTTTCTCTTTAGGATCATAAGCCTCCCACTTTACTACAACCCTACTGGTCCGGCTGTGAGGTTCGCCAATTTGACCTCCGAAATGGTAGGGAGACTTTAAAGGGCATAATAAAGACGTACGTAGAGGACCAATCGCAATAATACAAATATCACTATGGAAGCCATAATTCAAGAAGATGCTCACTTATCCCACACTACATTCGAATACCTATAGAAGATCTTTTCGTTATGCAATCACCTAATTAGATTCTGTTTTCAAGTTAACACTGCCTAATAAAAAAAACCAATCATTTCGCAAAGTACAGCATCATATTGAAACCACTTACTACATACCTGAGTTATGTCATTTCAGCAAATTGAATTCATTGTTGACACATTAACGAGAGAAGTAGGTAACTTTGACTTCTTGCTAAACTATCTTATACCCTAATCAATCAAATCAAAACTTTTTGATTTTCACGTGTCTAAGGACATGGTGGGAGCAAGTGAAAGAGACTTCTGACACTAAATCATTAGACGGTTACGCACTGATGTATGCATATCGCAATACTTAGATATACCTGTACATACCTTTCCTTTAAAAAGGGTGTTTTCATATTTGCTCTTTTTTTGTAATAAAACTACGATCCTACAATAAGTGCTGAAATCAAGGAAACTCAATGCTATGTTGACATTCAGAAGTAGACAATTCCTTGCATGGAGTGCTATAAAAATATTTTTACCTCGCCTTGAATGAATACTTCACATGTAATCGCATGTAATTTCTCTCTCTAATTACAGTGGAAATACATACGTTACGGTGGCTGATGTTTGGTAGTAATTAAAATTTTCCAACACTTTGGATGCATGAAAGGCTTTTGAAGTGCAAACTTCTGGCTAAGAATGTTTTAAAGCTGAAAAATGGTTTAGAATTTGAAGGTTAATGTGAAAAGAACTTTATAACGTTTCTTTGATTGTATTTTATAAAAATTTGTGATGTTTTCTTTTTTAAAGCTATGATCTAAGCAAAGAAATGCCTAAACTTTGATTGTAATGACTTTCGATAGCGACTGTCTCAGTATGCTTATCAGAGAAAGTTTTACCCTTGATCAAGGCCCAGAAAGGGTAGGAATTTATTTTAAAAATCGGTGTCCTGTTCGCCAGTAGGCGTGTTTCAATAACGAGCAGAAATTTCGATGCTTGGAAAGTTTTGTCCACAAATGTTTAGTAAAGGACAGATGTTAATTACCCATGTCTAAGCTTCTCAATTCCGCAATTTGGAATTAAAAAACTGTGACACTCTTTAAAAAAAACCTTTAAATGGACATATGCAGCTGATCTTTTGACTTCTTATGAAAGTCACCGGAAAATGCTGTCTGGAATGGTACGCAACTCAGTTAATACTGACTCGGTAAACACAAAAGTTGCTGGTAAACACAAAAGTCGAAAATATCGAATCTCTATGACTTTATCGGAAAACTCAAAACCGTCAGTGACTTCTTCGCATCTCTCACCTAAAGACAAGTGGTTTCTGGTACCATTCGCACTGGAGCTTCGATGAATTTGTGCAAGAAATATACGTATTTCACATAGACAAACTTCACTTAACCGCTGCTTAACCGTATATTCAAAATAATATAGGAACACAAGATCTATCTTAATCTAGTCGAAAGACTTAATTCATTCCAGATCACACTGGAATCCAGGGAAACGAGATGTCCGACGAAGTTGACAGTCAAGGCTCAGAGGAAGTTTTTCCAGACCCGAACCAGGTCTGTTGAGGAAAGTTCGTTGAAGTAAGGTGTCAACATTGTTAATGCAATGGTACTGCAGTTAAGTCTGAGTGCAACAGTAGATAATAGCAACCTTCAACAAATTAGGAAAATGATTTTCAAACAAGAAATCCTTTGGTGACATTTCACTTTACTGAATAATAGTGCATCTGTCAGATAATGAAATGTAAAAAAATAGCACCCAGACGCGGTTTTGGTGCCAAGCAGTTTTATTCAATAAATTCTTTACAGCATTTCATGCAACTTGTAAAGCTAATTTAATTTTTTATTTGTAAACAAGTAGAATTTTTTATTTCCTACATAATAAATTCATTATGCAGTCGCCTCCTTGAATTTAAGAGAAAATTCCAACTTCCTTTACTGTACATGCTGCAAAATGAAAATCCTTTTCATCCACTGTCACTGCAAACTAATGACAAAGAAAGCCAGCATTCGTGACAATGCATGCAAAAGTGGAAATTTCTTCAAATTCTACATGCAAGTATCAACTCTCATTCGTTCATTCATAAAAGACTTTATACCATGCTAGACACACATACGTAGACAACACCCACATCCTTTCTAACTCCTGCCATCTCCTCATTCGTACATTTTTAAGTTAACCCCATTTTTCAAAGTGCAAGTTATGTTACTCGGATCCCATTTGTCCTTGCACAGTCACATAATTCTCTGCCCTTAATATTATCCAGCTAGCATTATACTACAGTTGCATGTTTCTCTTCAACTTTTGTATGTGTAGGTGCGCGCGCGTTTCTCTCTGTACAATGTAATATGGATACTTCCCAAACAAGCACTAACAGTTTGGGAATACATTCCTGTTCTTTTCATAAATTTCACTCGTTTCTCCCGCGTTGAACATTTTCTTAGAAGTAAACTTTCCAAATGGAAATTCCACAAAAAAAAGGGAGAAAAAAAAAAGAAAGAAACAGTATAACACGAAACGAAGAAAATATAGTACAGTGGTGGATAGGTAGTTGCACCCAGAGGGTGCCAGGGGTAACATGGTTTGTAGTACAGATGACAACCCTTTGGCAGCTGAGACAAGAATAAACTAGAGCAAGTTTTAATGAGTTTGTTGTCGATACGCTGTTCTGCTACTGCATTACGTATCTATATGTACTCGTCTTTACTCGTATCTGCAACATCAAGTAGTGAAAGGGTGAGAGTGGTGACAATTAGGAATAATGAAAGTAACGCAACCTACTAAGAGGGGCCAGGGAATTGAAAATTTATTTTATTATGCTGAATTGGATTTCTTTGAAATTTTCCTGAAAGAGGGGATGAATAGTGTGCTTGGTTGGACCTACTTAAAATGCGGGAATTCCATTGATGTAAATATTTCTTTGTGGGGTTGTAAACTTTCTTAGTTTCTACAGCGCACCTAATATAAAAGTGTTAAGCTTCAGCTATGCTTGGGGACAATCATGTTACACGCCTAGTTCTGCATTTTATAGAATTAACTATTTTTGTTCTGACCAGGAAAATGTGTAATTCATTTGGAATTAGATCATTTGCTGACGGAGGGCTTTTGTTTTCTAAATGTGGGTCGGCAGGCCATGGAAATTCACTTAGGGTTTTGATTAGCCCATTGTGCTCTATTCATTTGGTAGGCATAATAGAAACGTTTGTTTATATCGAAGGGAAAATGCCAAAAAAAAACTAGTGATAGCCTGCAGCAAAATTGCCCAAGCCCATTCAGGAATAAAAGGCGTGGCTACTATGATACCTATGGGAATATGAATGTAGATCCAACTACCCTATTTGAGGAGGATAGTACCTTATTATTTTTGCAACATTATTTTGATGGTGGATTTGATATCTAAATTTGCATATCAAGAACAACGAAGTGGATGTATCAAGGCAATATCCTTGACTGGCTGAATATAGCTCGAATGACCCCCTGATGGAGCTGCGACGAATATATATTAAACCTTGAGACTTACTCAAGTCATATCGTTCATTGTAGGATAAAGTGCAGAAGTAATGCTTCAAGCGATCCTATCCGGAGCTACGCGTTTCATGCCTCAAAGTTATCGAATGGTTAAGATTAAGGATAATATTGCATCCTGTATTTGGCAACAAAACTTGTTAGCATTATAATGTATTACTAACTTATTTATACATCTTCCGTTGTACGCTACAACATCCACATATAATAAGGTACTAGTACTTGCTCTACACACATGCATTTGTACATCGGGTTTTTAAGACCCGTTGCATGCAGCTTTTGCTTTACAGATTTTTCCTCCCACATTCAATTCAGTGCTATAGTTCGTTGGGATAAAATGCATTGAACGTTGAAGTTTGAAAGGCTGGATTCCTTTTCTTGGCATAAGCCTTAAGAGCAATGCACTACACTTTATGCTTCTGGGAAAATATTGGCAGATATAAAACGGTTATAAAACGACTGTTTATGGGAGGTCCAACGTGATTTGAATATTCGTTTATTTCACACTAACATCTTCTACAGGTAAGTGATTTGAAGACTCCAACTGAGTCTGAGAGTGTGACTGAAAACCAAGGTGTGTCCATTTCGAGACGATCACAGTAATTGAACCTATCCGCAACCACTTTGCACCGCATTTTACATAAAGATCTTGAACTACATGCTTATAAGGTCCAGTAGACACAAGCATTGAAGCCAGCAGATCACGCACAACGCCGTACTTTCACTGATTGGTTGCTGGGAATGAATAAACAAGATCATGATTTTTTACATAAAATTATTCTCAGTGATGAGATCCATTTTCATTTGTCTGGATGCGTAAACAAACAAAACTGTCACATCTGGTGCTCTGAAAACCCAAAAGAAATGGTAGAACAACTTCGACATCCAAAACGATTGACATTTTAGTGCCGAACGATGTTGACTGACTTTTTTTTTGCCTGAAATTGATGTTATAATGCTATGGACGTGAACGACGCTTACTTTCAGGAGGACGGTGTCCTACTATATAGCTGGTGAAACAATGGCTCTATTGAGTGACAAATTTCCTGGACATGTGATTTTTGGAATGGTGACTTCAATTGGCTGCCGAGATCGTACGATTTGTTTAAGCAATGTTAAAGATAAAATCTACGCCATTGCTCACCAACGATTTACGTACAAAAATAAAATATCAGAGCTGTTATTTGCTAAATACAGCCGCAATTATGCGAAAACTTTTCATCAACTGACTATTTGTAGACAGACCCGAGGCATACATTTGGAAGGTATTGTAGTGTACCTCAAAGTTTGTTCTTTAAGTGAAAATAAAAATAGCACCGGTTTTCTATTGATTTAAAATGACATAAGACGAGCCTTTTTCTACTGCGATGTCAATCTAGATTAGATATGAAGACTCTGTGGACTAGAGCATTCTACATTCACTTTACATGTCATAACCACCTCAACCGTCAATGAGCAGTTCTTCGGCTATTTAAAATTCAGCATCTATAATTGGTCATTGCATCTCGTCCTCCAAAGCCCGTCAACGCAAATAGAAGCAAACGTCTTTAGAAAAACTTTTCGTTCAGAACGAGCAACGATAGCTTCATCCACTTATTGAAGGTGGAAGGTGAATTCCAATTTTTCCGCGCCGTAAAGTTTGGCCAGGTAACAAGGATCTTACAGAGTTTCTGCTTAGTTATTCCGGACGAGGGCTTTACTAGTCAATTGCTTTTAACTCAAAGAAACAGCGATTGCCAATGGTTATTCTTAATTTGAATTCTACACTAACGTTATTGTCAGATTACATATGTCGACTGCGGCGTCCGATTCATCGATGGTGCATTTGGTTGACGTCAAGCAAATGAATTTACATGATTTCACAGAATATATCTGTTCTTTTTTCAAAATGATTGCTTAGAAACTATGCTGAGAGTTTAAAGAATATGCATGTACATACGTGTCTTTATTTAAACAAAAATTACTTAAGTGCGAGTGGTTATGTAGTACTGTACATAAATGAAAGAAAATGTGTGTGGATAGAATGCATAGAAACAAATCTTACTTCGGTCTAACTACTTTCACTTAAGCTCACTTCAAATCATCAGTTTTACTTCATTCAACAATTGATAATATTCGCGTACAGTTAAATTATATCCGTAAGGTAAAAAGTAACTTATGATGTAAACTTATTAAAGACTTTCTTAAAATGAACAAAATAGCGTTCTCAAGATGGACAAGTAGAAGTTCTTGGCGCAACACACCGTATGTGGTCCAGGGCCTACCTTCTCGCGACCATTCTTGTTGTGCGTGTTATATTTTTTCACACAAATGGAAAGGACCTACAGTTTAGAGCCATATCCGAAAGGCAAATTGAGAAGCTTTCTCTTGGCAGTTATTACTCTCGGATGCGTGCATATGGCATCGATGAGTCTCTTCTTCAATGGATTAGAAATTACCTTTCGGGGCGTTCAATACAAGTTATCTTGGACGGCTTCAAGTCTGATATTCACCATATAAATGCTGGTGTCCCCCAGGGCTCAGTTTTGTCTCCGACTCTCTTTCTCATTTTCATAAATGATCTCTTGTCTGCAACCTCTAATCCAATCCATTCCTTCGCTGATGACAGTACCCTCAGTTTTTCATATTCGTTCCCCACCTCACGTCCCTGCTCTTCGGCCGTAGAAGAGGAACGGCAACGTATGTTAAACTCATTAAATTCCGACCTCGACAGCATAATCAAATGGGGCTCAACTAACAGAGTGGAATTTAATGCATCCAAAACTCAATGCTGTCTTCTGTCTCTCAAGCGAAACCAAGACCCTCAACCATTATCCATGAATGGTACTTGAATCGCCGAAACCGAAAGACTTGCCATTCTCGGTATATGTATTAACAACCATCTTCGTTGGAACGATCACATATTCGAGGTCGCCAAAAATGCTGCAAAATGTCTAGGATTCCTTAAACGATGCAAGAAATTTTTCACCCTGTCTGATTTGGCCTCAATATATAAGGCATTCATCCGCCCAAAGATGGAATACAACGCCCATATCTGGTCTGGTGCACCCAAAACCGTCTTGCACATTCTAGATAGGGTCCAGAACCGCGCGATAAAACTAATAGGTGATAGAGATATTGTGAGCTCTATAGACTCACTTGAACATCGTAGAAATGTCTCTTGTCTTTCCCTGTTTTATCGCTTATTCCACAAAAAATGTTCCAACGAAATAGCCACTTGCATTCCTCCCCTTCAAAATTTCACCCGCAATACGCGTCACGCTTCGAATGCACATCAGTTCACCGTAAAGCCCAATTTCGGACGTACTGTCAAATATAGGGATTCGTCTATAAGCCGAACGACACGTATGTGGAACGATCTTCCAGGAGCTGTATTTCCTCATCGGTACAACATCCAAACATTTAAAGCCAACGTGCACCGGTATCTCCTCTGTTATTCTTTCCAAACGCCCGTGCCCTGAATTCAGAATAAGAGTATTCATACCCCCTTTGGTGCGTGCCAATTATAAAAAAAAAAAAATGTTTGTCAGACATTCGCGAAAGGTGGGACCGTGAAAAACTTTTTGGTGTTCTCTGGGACTCGAACCTCGAACATCACGCTCAGCGATCCAATGCACTAACCACTTGAGCCACGGCGCCCATCTCAAGATGGACAGCCATTAAAAAATTTGTAAAAATGACAGGTCAGCACTGCAGCATAAAGTCTTTAATACCTTAAACATTTCTACGTAATTTTAGATCAACTATATCGAAATGATTTGCCTCAATTACCATTCCTCCTTTCAATTGCACTCGACAAAGCACATCAGTTCACTTGTCGCAGACATACTTACTTCAAAGCTAAAGAAAAAACCGCTATCGTCACAATACCTCGTGTGAAAAGGACACGTGTCAAGTAACAATCAATTATTTCTATATGTATGTACATACATACTTTTCATGTATCTGTACCATGTAAAAAGGACACACCCCATATTACTTTCAACGAATTTCAAAACAAAACAGAAAATCGATTCAATAAATTGATTTAACAAATGAAAAGGAATGACACCGTCCACAGGGCGATTGAACTTTGGAACACATTTCCCGTTTTTTCTCGTCTTCTCTTGTCTTCTGGTAAAACCAGATATGTACGTGCGACCAACCCAAGAATATTATTTATACTTAACGGGTTATATACGACATGCAAACATGCTATATAGAAACAAAACAAACCCCAAACCAAAGGAAGGATCCATCACGGATTATAAATAGTAATTTGGTTGGTGTGTTGTTCCATTTGAATCTATCGGCGTAGTACCAAGGAACGATATATGTATGTATGTACGTGACTTTTCGAATTAACTAAGGATAATGCTAATGCTTTTGGGCTTTTTCTAGTTGTATAATAGATTTTCCTTTTTTTGGTTGATGAAAACGTTTTCAAATGTTCTTGTCACTGAACAAGGAAAAAAAATAACAGAAAAGACACGGAAATAGTTAGCTCGAAATTGTTTTAGTGTACTGTCGATGGCATTTTTGTGTTTCCTTTCCAGCACGATATCTGTTGTCGTGGCAGTCACAACAAATCACACAACATATTGTACCAATAAAACTACCTTAGTTCTAGAAGTGCAGCTAGAAATCTGAACGCACCCATTATGAACTGTGAATTGATGGTTGATGCCACGGACTTAAATATGGAGAATGTTTTGAGAGTTAATGAAGATTTAATATTTAATGCCAATGGAGAGCAACAAGATATTTTAATATGTGTCTAAAATGCTACTTGCATTTCTCGAGAATATTCGCAGATAAAACGCAGTGGAGAATTATGAAGCCCCTCCATCGAACATACAGCAACCATTCGTCCACTAACTAAAATGACTGAAATGCGATCCAAAAAACAGTATTGTTGACAATGCGACTTATGTTCCACATTTTTTAAAAAGACTTCGGGAGAAGTAAAGAGGTTCGAAATACCTTTTCCTCAATACTTATGAATTTTTACTAAAAGTTCAAAGTTAACCATCACGCATGTGTTATTTTTCTGATTTTCGACTTTAATAGACTTGTTTCACAGACATGCATCTCATTAAGCAATGTGTAAGGAAAGTTCTTTGGACTATTTTAACTATATTATCTGACATAAATATCAAGCACAGAGATAAGCCCTAAAGCCTACATTTATTAAGCGAATATGGTTAAAGATTCGTGTCAATACGGTTGAGAAATGCATTCAACTCTGCCAATAAAGGCAACATAGTAGAGTTCCCATAGTAGAGTAATTTGTCGTAAAGAGGTTGATGTTTGAGTAGGCATCAAAGTTTAAATTTCGGACCCGAATAGTAACCTGGCAGGCCCATGATGTTAAGCTTAAAGTGAAGCCCTCCCACCGTTTAGGCTGCGACTGGCGGTTAAGATGAGATGACTTTTGAAGTTCCTTTGTGTTGATCCGCAAATTGTTCATTATCTTTGGATTTGAAAGGTTCAAGGAGAAAGAACTTTTAGTTTATGCTACGCTGAAAAGTGTGCTTCTACGAGCATTCAGCGAATATGACAAATGTGATCTTTGCATCAAAGGAACTCTCAGGAATTTTAATGAATGGTGATGACGCAAACGAATAAAGACGCTCTGGTAGTCAAACGAAGCTACGTAAAAATTAGAACATGTTGTCACACACATACATACACACACATGGACTATGACTAAACCCATTAGGATACAGAAAAAATAACTTCAGACTTATCTTCATTAACTATGCCTCTTGTCGAACCTTTCAATAAAGTTACTCATTTGGAAAATCTACGAAAACAAATTATTTGTCTTTGCCTCAACGTAACTCAATGAAATTTTCCCTCACTCATCCCCTTGATATTGTCTCTTGATTAAGTTTTACCAAGTCCTTTAACCAATATTCCAAAGAAGCTATTTGAAACTTTCATACTCAGTAACGCAAAACGAAAATGGAATACTGACTTCCAATTAATCTAAATGTTTATGGTTAACCAAAAACTAGCCCCATTCACACAGACAGACAGAAAAAAAAAACACAGGACTCCATCTCAATCATAAGTAAGGACTTTCAGCCATTCGGCCAACTATTACTCGTCCACCAACTGAGGCTCTATTATCCTTCTGGAGCGTCGACCTGTTAATAATTAAATATTCGAAAAAAATCGATAAAGTGGGTCTGAGTGGATATCTCTCTACACAGGCATCTTCAGCAGCCCCGTAGTAAGAGAGAGAATGAATTGGATTTCTTTTTTTTTATGTGATTTTCCGTTTGTGTTTGTATTTTGCGTCCGTTCGTTCGTTGAAAGTTCTCCTTTGTTTTTATTTTATTTTTTTTGTTCCCCTAAAGGAAAAGGCTGCTAAGGGGGGAACGGACTTGCATGCATGTGTGCATGTAATTTCAGTTTGAATGAGATTACAATAAAACAGGAAAAATGAACACACAGAAACACATAGTAAAGCAGCTAAGAGGTTTCCATTTTATGATTTCTTTATGATGCCTGGCCAAGCATTTCGTTCAATGACCGCATTGTGGGTGGTTGGGAATTTCAATTTGGTGGATTAAGTGGTATCGAATCCATTGCATAGATGTGGTGCATTACATGATTGGATTTTATTTCTCTTTATGTTCCACTTCTAGTTTTGTGGTGTTATTTTCTACACGGTTATAAATTGGATTTATGGATTTATTCATGGGAATAAAATTGCTGGTGATAACAAAACTACAAGGATTGTTTTTTAAATTTTTTTTTTAAACCATTGTTAAATATAGCTTAGACGTAATGTAAGTTGTAATTATTTTGATAGCTTACAAAATCGAGAGTAATATATGTTTTCAGATCTGTATATCTGCATGTCATCAGTTTTCAGACCTTAAGTTTTGAACTAGGAGACCAA
Organism: Blera fallax; assembly: GCA_946965025.1. NCBI lineage: Eukaryota > Metazoa > Arthropoda > Insecta > Diptera > Syrphidae > Blera > Blera fallax. The sequence goes on from OX337244.1 coordinate 16,529,364, forward strand.
AATATCATACGCACTGCCTGCTACCCAAAGCAGTTGAAGTGTGAAACTTGTTTTTTTAATCCATTTTTATCGAAACCCAATGGTGATATAGTAATAGTAATTAGGGACTTGAACACCAAGGTAGGAGGCGACAATACTGTCATTATCATCGGGCACCGGATCTACAACAAGATCAGCTGGGTCTTACCTGATTTGCGGCGAACATATAATTAGACACACAACTTTGCGATAAGCCTACGCTTTAGGAGTTGCCTTTCTGACATTTGAAACAGTCGTGGAGCTGATAGGAAAGGAACTCGACCACCATTTTATGATAGCTCAAATTCGCTCTCATTCTGCTTCCCTTAGTAGTATTCATATCATGCTTACTATATCCAGGTATAATACCGACAGACTTCGGGATCCTGTAATGTGCCAAGAATTCATGAATATCTTAAATTAGGAACAGAAAAAATCAGCAGTTCCAAATCGAAAAAGGTGGATGAGCATTGGAGATCTGTGGAAAATGTATTTGCGACCAGAGTACAAACGTTTGTCGGTCAAAGACAGAGGAACCACAGCACATGGCTATCGGCAGCAACTTTAAGATAGATCGGAGAGCGTATTACATTAAACATCATTTGGACCATAGCACGATGGTGCCAAATTTGAAAGAGCCTTCCGAAGCAACAAATTTCCGTATAAGCAACGCCATCTCTCCCAAATAAGAATAACAAAGCAGTGGGCATTGATGGAATCCCTGCCAAAATTTTCCACGCAGCGCCAAGTAAATCTTCAAAGCTATTGAGTCGTCTCATAGTAATCGTATGAAAAAATTAGCGATTGTAGTGACTGTGGAAACGCCCGGAGTGTATGTGTTCGTCCCGCGGTGGCCAAAAAAGTATTATAATACCGGACTCCGCTTTGTATATTTAATATATCCTTCGAGAAGGTTTTCGACAACATTAATTGAGAGTTCATCTGGTTAGCTTTGCGTAAGAGAAGCTATAATAAAGGCTATCGCACTCTTCACATCGGTGAGCTATCAGGCGCTTTTAAAATCAGGAGTACGACATTTATCACCGCTGCTATTCTTGGTGATAATAAGCGATGCTATCAACGCTGCATTATCAGAAAAAAACAGAGCAATTCAATGGACAATGAAATCGTACCTTAAACGCATAGATTTTGCTGACGATGTCTGCCTGCTTTCACATCTTTTTAGATGCTACTCTGCGGCACATGACCCTTACTCTGGTTTATAGTATAATACGACACAAAAGTCGACTAATGCATATCCCTATATGATGATTTGTATTTAGTCAGAAGTAAGCCTTGGTAGAATCCAGAAAAACTTTTCTCGCAAAGACTCCAAAAACCAAATGAACTAAATACACACAATGTGCCTTATAAAGTAAACAGGACTTTTTAAAAATAAGAACAACAAAAAGGTTTTTAACCAAAACCGATTTATTTCATTCAAAACAGTCCCTTTTCGACTCCATACAGGGATTTGCACGGTCTAAAAGCTTGTCGAATGAATGTTTTAGATTGTCGGCCGGAATGTCCTCCAAGACGTCGGTACAAGTCTTTTGGGTGGCTTCTACGTCCACAAAAAGCTTTCCTTTCATCGCAAATGAAAAAATATGGGAAATATAAAGTCGCACGATGAAAAATCAGGCGAATATGGGAACTGGTTACCAGCTAAAATGCAATTTTCAGCCAAAAAAATCAGTAACAAGTGTCGATCGATGAGGTGGCAAATTATCGTGCAACCACAGATAATAAACTATTTATTTATATATCTGTGGTGCAACAAACGCAAACTTCCTTCTTCGATGCTCATTTTTTTACAGATGACACAAACATACTGTCACTTCAGACATACTGTCATATCTCCGCTTCTGTTCGTCCAAATATCATGAAATTTTGACAGTACATCAGTGAAGGATCTACCTTTCGCAATTAATGTAAAGTAATTTCCAATAGATGGCCTCACTAGAAATACTTATTTTTGTAAAGCTCTGTTTACTTTGGAACGTACCTCGTACATATATGCTTGCCTTCAAAAAGCCTATGTTATTAACTTCTCACTCAAATTGTCTCCAAATACTCATGGGTCTAGACTAGGCTGTCCACTTCTAAGAACTAACCTGGCCTAAAACGATCTCAAACTATATATGTACATATGTATACATATGCATGTATGTATACAAAAGAACTAAATTTAAGACCATGCGTGCATTTATTTCATTCTTGATAAATCGATCAGCAAATCAACTTCCATAGAAACCTTGTACTGTCTCGACCTACCAGTACTCCATTTGAATTTCATACATAATTTAAATTTTTATTCCTTACACAATCCTGACATTTAACAAAATTTATTCATGAATTAAATTGTCTACAAAACCAAATTAGGCCGTCAAATAATTCGAAAGGAAATTTATTCGCCCACACTTCCGTTTTATTACCAGGGGAACATAAACCCCAATTACAACCATATGTTTATTTTCCACCTCATTGTAACATTTAACATATTTATGCACAAACACACACACGCAGCTCAAATAAAATCTAATATTGAATACTCAAAGCTCCAAAATAAACAGAATCGTCCTCGTTCACACATAGAATTTCCTCTTTATGCAATCTTGGGTAATAATTTTCATTTCACTATTGCGATTCTTTCCCCCAGAGATACAGATACAGCACTTCACTACCAGTGTAATTAAAAAATATTTTTTTTTATTCCTGTTGTGATAGCGCAATTTTTCAAAATAAAAAAAGGAAATAAATGTTCTGCATACATTTTGATAGGTATTTTAATTTTTATTACACCTCTCCCTCTCTAACTATCTCTCGAGGTCTGGCGAATCTCGAATCTGCATGGCCAAGTGCTTTTTCGGTTCTTTATTTACCCGGCAAATACGAAAGTCTATCTACGACCACCATTAGGGTGGCGCAAGAAGTATCCATAAACTATGTGTGGCTGAACTATGTTATTTAGAGAGTAAAACACACAAAATAAAATAAATAAAAAAAAATCTTGGCAAGGACTGTATGGTGCAAAAGGCAGATTTTAAATATTCATTTGGCACTCATGTTTGTGTCCACCAAAGTCGGTTGTGTTATGCCATTGTTTTGCAGCCTCGTTCACATTATTCTTCACCTAGCTACATATGTTAAATATCCACCGATTCTAAAGCAAACAACGCAACGAAGGGATGTGTGTGTTTTTTTTTTTCTGTTAGAAAATGTAACGCATACCTATGGAAACGTGGAAACAGTGTAACATTGAGGATGTGTATTTACCTTGCGTGTGGTAGCTCCTAGAGGAGTGCGCTATATTTATGTATGTATGTACGTAGTCGTACATAGTTGCCACTTATGCTGCTAGCATACTCGTATATTATTGCGCATGAATGTATCTCTGATCAAATCCTAACATAAAAATTCGAATAGATACCGGAACATAAAAGTGCGGTTGAAACTAGTTCATGGGTTTGAATAATTTACGATATGTATCTACATATGTACGTGTAATGGGTGGCAGAACAACACACTTTGCAGATAGAAAATTTAGTCAATAAATAAATATTCTCCTTCTATTTGCGTGACAGGAAAATAATAAACCTAGGTACATAAATTTCGAAATTTTATACCTATAGTATTGCTGGAAGAAAATGCATATTTTGATAAATTCAAAATTAATAAAAGAATTCATATTTCTGTCAATTGCAATGACAGCAGAATACGACAACTGCAATAGCAGAAAAAAGCAAAATACCGAAAGTTATTCACTCTGGCGTAACTTAATTAACATATTGATGACTAATGTTACTTGGAATTATACATAAATCAGTGAAATCCTATTATTTTTATAATCAAGGATAGATTTAGAATTGATGAGGGCAAAGAATGATAGCAGGGAAATATTTGAAATTACAGAATTAGATAGACAAAGTCTAGAACTTATTGTCCAATTATTCAAATTTTCTTATAATAGGATTTTGCTGTCACTAGATAGTTCGATGAAGGCTAGGTGCATTAAAAATTTCAACGCTGGAGAATTTTCTTTGAACTTGACATAAGCTTAGTGGATTTAAGATACCATTTCATTATCTTTTGTTTAGATTGTGCCGCAAAAAAGGTCATAAGTACTTGTAAAGGGTCAGGCAACAAGATGTGTCATTTTAAATTTCGCGTCATTGTTCAACTGTCATCATTCAACTAGCATTGTGATGACTTTTGATAAGATAAAACTATGTATAGGTCGATACAAATTCGCACAACGCGTTGAAATAGTGAAAATTCAGTACAAACATGATAAGAATAAAGTAAAGATAAAGTTTGTACTGCTTTTGGTCATCATTAAGCGCCTTCTCGCACAGCTATAGTGAATTTAATCTATAATTTTGAACATCTCAGACAGATTAGTGACGTGAAAACTGCAACTTGTATTCGTCCGGCAACGTCAGCAGAATATATTTCCGCTGTAGCTGAAAGTGTGACTGAAAACCCAGATGTGTCCATTTCTTTGACACGATCACAGGAATTGGGCCTATTCGCAACCGCTTTGCACCGCATTTTACATAAAGGTCTTGGCCTACATGCTTATAAGGTCCAGTTGGTACAAGAATTGGTGCCAGCAGACCACGCCCAACGCCGTACTTTCGCTGATCGGGTGCAGGAAATGTATGAACGAAATTATGATGAGGCTTATTTCTATAAACTTTCGCATCTGAGACTCCGATAGTAACAAAAGAGAAATATTGGAAATAGAAATAGTAAAACGATGGTTCTATTGCGTGACAAATTTCCTGGACATGTGAATTCTTGAAATGGAGACTAATACCATTCGACTTTTTCCTTTGGAGCTATGTATGTCAAAGTAAAGTTTACCAACGAATTATGAACTAAAAAAATCGCAGCTGTTATTCGCTAAATACAGCCGCAATTATGTGAAACGGGATAAAAAATTTCGTCAAAAGAATGACTATTTGTAGGCAAACTGACGAGGACATTTGGCAGATGTTGTATTTCATTACTTACTTCAGAGTTTGTATTTTGGATTAAACTAAAAATACTACCACTTTTCATAAAAATGTTGCGTTTTTCTATTGATTTAAAATGACACATTTTGTAAAGTTCGCGGAATGGAATATATGTATTTTCATTTTTATAATTTAATCTTTCAAACATGAATACACTTCTTAGATCTACTACTAGTGCGCGGTCTCCAAATGATCATTTAAGCTACCTGTTGTGATAACCAAAATGTTTTCCCGTAAGTTAGCCTTAATCCAAATTTACGAAGAGTTTACAACCAATTGGTGTCAGCTTAAGACTGTAAATTATATATGTCTTTATCTCTACAATCCTTTTTAGTCTAACAATGCCTAATGGACACTACTGCCATTCATTTGAGAGTTCTTCTAGGGTCCTTATAATTTTCTAACAACGTTTTTTGGATCTCCTATTACTTAAGCGACATTTACAGGCTAGAACACAAAAGTCTTGAAATATAATGAATAACCTCATTTCCTTATACCAATTGAAACCACCTGCGGGATTTAAAAAAAAAGGTAAGTAGTAGAATGTAATTTGTAATTATTTTAAACTCGCATGACCGCTCCCGGATTAAATTAACAGAGCAGGAGCAAAGCATATAAAGTGCATGTCTAGACATATTTGTTTTGACCACTCCTTACTGACCGCAATACTTCGCATTCACAACGGAGTCAAATTGTTAATGGCACTTAAGTGTTCGAAAAATACGAATTAGGATGTTCAAAACACCTTACTTACATATTATATGCATGCCTTTTAAGGTTATTTCAATTTTATGTACTGTCCTAGAGATTTGCTTGAATCGTATAGAAGACTTGAGTGGAAGACAATTCTTTCTCCACTAAATATCGGACCTGTATGTATGTAAGTATGTTTTCTATCATTATTTAGTCATTATATGCATAATATCCGAATTATAAAATGTTCATCAAATCAACGAATTTCAAAACGACTCGTCTTAGACTTATTTGAGGTTATCATTTTTTGTCCACATTTTTGTACATTATACTGGATTTTTATTTTTCAAAAACTTGGATATTTAAGGAGCTAAAGCAAAGTTTTCGCAATGAATGTTTAAATTTGCATTTAAACTTTTTTCACACTCTACCAACATAAAATTTCCTTAGATAAAAACTGTAAATTCATCAAGGCACTCAAAGTTTCCTTCGTTCTACTCCCTTTAACGCTAAACTATAATAAAATTTGCCCGCATGTTGATGTTGAACTTAAAAACTCTAAAGGGTAAAAAAATTTTTATAACAAAACACAAAACGAAATAAAATATGTACTGCCCGTTAGACCTTTTGGAAAACTCAACAATAAAATTCCCAAAATTAGAATTCAACCTGACCTTTTTAAATAATTAATTACTGCGTCGGTCATGCCAAAGAGAGGTTCTCTATCTAAGGCAAAGAATAAAATGTATTCCACATACGCCACCAGTTCTTTCATTCATAATTTCATTACACTTATTTCTAATGACTTGTTATTTTCGAGCACACCTATCCACAAAATTCAAATGTCATTTTGATATACATATACATAGGTATACATAGCAACAAATTATCGATACTATATGAGTGTATAAACTTTTTTTTTTTGAACTTACCAAAATTCGACCAGTTGTCGTTTGACCGGATATAAGTTCACCAGCCCAGTCTTTTGCTTCTGTCATAAAAGTTCCCTCGAACTCTTGTTTGTTTCTGGATGCCTTTTGTTCCTTCTGTTTGGGATCGTTTGGTCCAAGTTCGGGCTCCTTGCGGCAGCATATGAACGCAAACGCCCGCCATAGCAGTACAACCAATAATCCAGCGAGAAATGTGAAGATGCTGGACAATAGGAAACACCAGTATTTTCGAACTTTGAGACAATCGTCATCTTCAAATGGTGAATCGGTTGTTTCTGCTGATACTGATTCAACTCCGCTTTCGTCACACCGCGACATCCCCTATTCGAAATAGAAAACAAAACACAAACAGACAGAATTTGTTATTTAAAGAACACCTTTTCATTGACTATACAACAACAAAAACAACAAAAAAATGTGAATCACAAATTTAATTATATTGCAACAACTCTGCCCCAAATATTTAAGTGTGTTGGCCCCCCAACAGCCACAACACTCACCCCAGCACACAAAGTAAAGTTGTCCATTATGCGTATAGCACCTAATCCGATTGGCCAGCTCCAAAAATAGATCCGAATTTGATTTATTTTTAATAACAACAACAACAAAAATATATATTCTCAACCAAGAGGCTTATAATTCACTGCCAAAGACATTATGATGCCTAAATAATAGCACTAACAAGCTACTGTTTCTGCTGTTTCTACTGCTGCTGCTGCTGCTGCTGCTGCGATCCGTTGGCGACACAAGTGGTGGCTAAAATGAAAATAACCCACCGACCGAACGTTCTATGACTTTTTAAGATTCCGACTCGCAACGCCGCGGTTGTCGATCGATCGCTTCGCAGTAAAGGCGCGAACGTACTACCGACGCGCAGACCTAAATTTAATAGATTAATTAATCTCCTCGGAGCTAGAAGATTGCACCAAACGAACTGCATTTGTTTTGAGGGTATGCCTGTAATAATGAGTGACACGGTGGTCGTTTCAAGACCGCGGGCTGTTGTGTGAGAATTACATTCTTTTTTTTCTCTGAGTTGTTTGGCTAGGATGACATCATGGTGACGCTTTGGGCGCAGGCAAAATGAATCCCTAGAGTTTCTTTTTTGTTCAGAATTAATGAAATTAAAAATTCTTTCCTTCTCAGGAGGAACGACGAAATTCAAATGTGTGACTAGTTTGTGGCGGTGCATTTTGCGATGGTTGGGTGTGTTAATGTCCTTTCGGGCAATGATATGAATTGCTGTTTGTCACATTTCATTATGATTAAGTACCAACAGCGCACATTTTTATCATTGAACTTGGTCTTTTATAATTAATTTGTGTGTATCTTGGGGTTGGTTGAAGATGATATAACAATTTAATTGAGAGCAATTGTTGTGCATTGGGATTCATGAGGAATGTAATTGAGATAAGTTAGAACATTATATTTAGATTAAATAAAAGAAAATGACATTATATTCCATTTAAAAGATATTCGCAGTAACACATTGTAATTGCTGCGGAGGTCATACGTGATACGTTTGACATTATAAGATCCTTCTTGTGATGAAATTGGGCGGGAATGTATTGATTTATCGATGTGAGGGAAACTAAAATTGCATTTTGAAGCAAAGTCTTCCACTCAAATCCTGGAAGGTGCGTAGGCAACTTGAAAATACCTTCGCGTGCTGGACTATTGGAAAAGGGAAGTTCGGGGGGGAGAGCCCAATATGGGGTGGCTTATTTTTGCTTTTCATTGTTTTTCTTTTTAACAGATCTAAAACATCCTTAGACCACAACTTTGAACAATAAGGAGCAAAAATCATATAATTCATAGGATATTGCGAGTAGTTTTGATAACAGCTATCTGTAAGTCCCCGTAATTATAAATATTTTCATACAAATTTAATTAATCAAAACGGAGAATTGCGAATTTGGAAAATAATTTACAAACAAATAAAAAGAAAAAAAACAATTACTCAAAGTGATACGAGAAATAAGATCTCTTATTTATATTCTTCTTGGTACACAACTGATAACCCAGGCATATTTTATTGTCATGGTTAAAAGTAAAACTGAATTAAATTATGCGTAAGTAAAGGAACAGATTTCAGGTTTTAACTAAAGAAAGGGCTTTTGTGTTTTACTGCACACCATCTTCGTTAGCACTTCTAGTTTCTTGAATATGTCTATAAACTAAAACTCTGGAAACACTTATAAACATAAGAGGCTAACGATGGCTATCCATAGGAAGGTATTTAAAAATTAATTCATTAAAGAATTAGGGAACTTTATGCTCTGTTAAAACCATGGTTTACAAGAAGTCGGGCTTATTTAAACAAGGTAGAGAGTCATTAAATGATAATGACTATCTTGGAAGACCACATGGCATCGTTCTAAAAGTCGAATATACCCTCAAGGAACACAGTAGTCTCCAACTTTAAGAAATTGCAGAAATAGAATAAAATAGCATTTTTTTTTCTTTTAAAAAATTACAACATGCTATCGCAGAATTTACAGTGAGTACAGAGATGTGATTTAGATAAGTATACCTTTCTACTGAAATATTACCTATATGTAAGTTTTTAAATAAAATCTATAACAAAAAGAACATTCGTGAGGAAACAAAGATAAAAAACCTCAAATTCGAGGAAGAGAAAAAAAAATTAAATATGCATATGCATCTATTTACATATGTATGTATGTATATAAAATAAATAATGTAAATATGAATATGTATAAAAGGTAAATAAATTAACATATAACATATATGTACATATATTACTTAAAATACAAGATATACAAAAATTACATACAAATATTAAAAAAAAAATTGTATAAAAAAGTAAAATGCAGAAAAAAAAAACAAATAAGTATTTTACGAGGTAAAAGAACATCAAGTATGATAATCTATTTTTAATTGATTAATTAAAGGATTCTCAGGAATTTCGAGTCATTGAGTTTTTGTGTTCTTTTAGAGATCAACTCAACATTAGCTCTGAGATGAAGGCCTGATGTTGAATGATGCCAGGGCAGATTCAGCATCACTTTTAGTATTTTATTTTGTGATATTTGTAATTTTTTTATGTGAAATTCGAAATTGCAGAAAGGTTTAAAATATCCGAAACAAACAATAAGCGGTGGGGGTACCCAGAATGCTTACGCCGCATAAAAAAAGTACCATGTGGAGTGCTGTTGGCAGTTTTCGGAACTGTGTGGTGGCAATCCAATAGAGGTCATCAACAACATTGCTACTGAAGATAAGACTTGGGTTCATTATTGTGACCAAACCAGTCAAAGCAGGAGTCTGTGTTTTGGTGCAAAAGGGGTAACGCAGCCCCCAAGAAGTGCAATCAGCTCAGACTCACCATCTAGTTAACAGAAACCAAATTCTCAGAAAGATACTACGCTCAATTTCGAAGATCCTTAAGAGAATCCATTAAAGTAAAAAGGGGGGGGGGAAGTTTCACAAAAGAGGTTCTCTTATTTCATGGCAATGTACCGATCACAAGGCCCAAATTACCGTTATGGTTTACCTAATGCACGTTGTCTGACCCTGAATATGGCCGGACATTTGCAGGAATGCCGCCCACATAAATAGCTGTATCGCAATCCTTGATCACTTCCCCTTCTTCCATTCTTCTCAACTTGAAAGCTTTACTCAAAAAAAGTTAACTTAAGCTTAATGTGGGGTTTTATAGTCAGTCGAAAACGTAACCAGCTAGTTTAAGATCCATAACCAATTGCTCTCTGAAAGCATGAAAATCGTCTTTCCTATTATGTTGGAGTTACGATAAAATCGCGTAATTCTAAATATTAAGACTTCCACATGGAATACAGGTAAATGTATAACAAGGCTGACTAATGGTTTTTTCAAATATTCCAACTTAATTTCTCACACATCTTTTGGATACGTAAGTCTCCGACATGTCGAAAGCGTCATAGTTAAAGTTTGACAATACACTGAAGTATTGAAGTATAAAAGAATATTATTCTATATCCCTTACAAGGATGTCATATTTTGAAGTAATTCCAAATAGCAAATAAACGGCTCAGTGGAAATAGAAGAAATTCTTTTTTATTGAATAAGGAGTCATAAACTGAACCTTAACTCTATACTTATTCCACTCCATGTACTCGGGTTGCTCAAAATATTTCAGACGACACTTGTTTGAAATTCCTAATTTTGTTGTCATAAACTTACCGTATGTCTGCTGCACTTAATTTTTATTGCTAACAAGTTTCAAAATAAATAGAACTTTTTAAATTAATACAATTCTAAGAGAAACTTCTCAAGACACATTTTGACCAAAGAAAAAAGTTCTCAGAAACATGTGGTTTTGAACACATGTTACGTGAATCATTTTTGATATTCCACAAATGTTTCCAACACGTTTTCACCAATTATGCTTCTCACATTAAACATTCAAATGTACACCACATTTAGCGTTACGTTTTTAAGGAGTTTTCTCACGAATATTTTACCATCGGATCACGTACTCTATTCGAAATAGGCAAAGGAAGGAATATCCTTGAAGTTAAATTCTTTCCGTGGGAAATAATGTTGTTTTATGGGTGTATGTCATGTCTGTCATTTATAACAAAAAAAAACGTATTCAAATCAATCAATGGATGAGACCAAAATATTTATTAGATGTCATATAGAATGGCAGTACAAATATTCTGTTATCTTTATAACGAATTCAATGAATACCTAAGTAGTATAAAATTGTTTGATTTGGTTTAGTAATGTAACCCCTTCTAACAGAAAGTACGAGTAAAAAGAATAAAATGTAGATAAAATGAAAAGTCATAGGATATTTATTCATTCTCATCTATAACATCCACTTCAAAAGGACGCTTCTTTTGTGATTGCCTTTGAATAATAGACGTTAATTGCGTCTAGCACTGTCAAGTAAATATACATACGTAAAAGCAGAGATCATGTACAAGCCTATTTTTGGAACCACATGCAATAACTTATTATGTGGCCCAGAAGGAGATATTGGATTTCAATTACATTCATTCAGGCCTAAAATTACAACAAAAATTGTTAATCTCTTTTGAAGAAGTAGAGACTATAACTTATTACCTAACTTAGGTGGCGCAACAGTAGTTAAGAAGAAAAATCCGCTTACTCGTATTGATTGAGCAACTCTTAAGTTTATCCTCAGCTCTTGTTTTAAATTACAGAGAACAGTTTTAATGCCAGTATTTTACAAACTTTTGAAAATAAAGTGCTCAGCGAAATTGTTTCATGCACATTCAAAATAACGATATCCTCAGAGATCTCAAAGTTCCTTCACTCAAAGACGAAACCAAAAACTTCGCGCGAAAGCACAAAAATCGAGTAAGGCGACATGTAAATAATGCAGCTCTACAAATCCGGAACGAGAAAAATGTATTGCACCAAAGGACTAAAGTCCTAAAAAGGACTAAGACCCTGTTCTTAAAAAAAAAACAAATACTTGGCGCAACAGGCATACGTTGTCCACGGCCTAGCTTCTCGCAACCATTCGTGTTGTGCGTGTTATATTTTTTACACAAATGGACAGGACCTACAGTTTAGAACCATATCCGAAAGGCAAATTGAGAAGCTGTCTCTTGACAGTTATTACCCTCGGACGTTTCTTAGACATTCGCGAGAGGTGAGACTGTGGAAAAAACTTTTATTTCTGGGATTCGAACGTTGAACCTCCCGCTCCGCGATCCAACGCACTAACCACTTGAGCCACGGCGCCCACCGACTCTGTTCTTAGGATGATAAAATTTAACCGCGTCTAAGTAGTGGAGCAAACAGGAACTTTCATCATAAACTCATCTGCCAAATGTCTTTATTTTATGATAAAAATAATTGTTTAGTGAGTCTTAACTTAGGTAACTGAAGTTACCAACAAATTTGTATTGAAGGGGGTGTTTTTGATGAGTAAGAATGTCCCACTACTATGAACACGCGTCTTCGGTCCTGGTAGTATCCGGTTTTATGCTTTATCACTGAAACTTGGGAAACGTAGTGTAAATTCAAACCCTCCAGGGAATGCCAACGACAACTTCAACAAATATAAAAATTTTTCCAAGTACTATACCATAAACCATGTAACTGCCTCAATCAGAGTATTTCTGTGCGACTCCGCTCTGATAGGAATCGATACATTGATCTAACCACTAATTCCTTACCCTATTGTATTGTTATTATTGAATGCATGGTGAAATATATACGACCAAGACCCTAGAGAGAATATGTAAATATAGTTGATCGCTATCAACATTTAAGTTTGAGTCACATATGTCCATCCGCCAATCCATTTGCACAATACTTTGAGATCTCTAATTTTGAGTCAGAAAAATAAAATTATTTCAGCAAGTTGAACGATCAGTTCATGGTTCATCGGTTCATTAGAATCATTGGTCCTTCGGTTCCTGGTTTCCTCACCCAGCAAAACTACCACGACACCCAAATTTCCGAAGCAGGCAAACACAGACGGCAACTGAAAAATCTAGAAAACCAGGTCACAGCTTACATAACTTTTAAAAAGGGGGCGAAAGTCGATTAAAATGAATAGCAGTTCTAAGGAGAAATGCAGATAATTTCAAGTCGTAGAATCGGCATATATGTATGTACATACCTACATAAGTGCTGAATAGGCAGCGTGATACGCACACCCAAAAACAAATTAGCAAAAAAGGAAAATGAACAAAAAAAAGCACGTGATCAAAAAGAGCAAAACAAAAAAACAAAAAGGCATACTCATACTCAAGCAAAAGAAGTGTACCAATAAAGTGAACTAAAGAGAAATAAAAAAGCTTGGTTCCTTAGGTCCTTTAATATCACAACTGAATCGGTGAACTCCTGTTCATTAAAAAAAAAATTTTCTTTCACAAAAGAGATGGTATGGTCTTTACTAATTTCAAAATCGCTGAAGACAGTATTTATAGAGACGAGTTATTCAGATCCATTTCTAACTTTGGCATCCCTGCCAAACTCGTACGTCTGTAAAGAAGAATGATGGAGAACGTTCGCTGCTACGTCAAAGCCGGAGTTGAACTCACTGAGACCTTTGATGTCAAAAAAGGATTTAGACAAGGTGACGTGGTGTCATATGACTTCAAAACATCATCCTCACAAGCCAATACTAGAGGCATAATCTTTAAAAGTCTCTGTAATTACTGGCATACTTGGATGATACTAACTTTTTTTATTAATAGTAAGTAGTAAGGCCCTGTCCTTAATAACTATTTTGACTCTATATAAGACTCTTATCATCCCAAACTTTACGGCGCAGAAATATGGACTTTATCGAAGGATGATTCTTGTTCGAAAAAATCTTCTTAAGATATTCGGCACCGTTTTCGTTAATGGTCTATAGAGGAGAAAATTCAACGACAAATTATAAAAGTTGTACAGCAATATCGAACTTGTCAAAACCCTGCATATTGGACTTTTGAGATAGTTACATACATATATCGTAACAAATGTCCCTACGTGGCCTTTTTGATGTACTACACAAATTGTAACGTATTTCTACCTTCGTATTCTAAATGATTAACTAATTTCTTTATAATTCTAATACAATAACATTAAACCAAATAATAGCAATCAATCAAAAATCAATAATTTTTTACCTTCTATCGTAAAGCGTCAACTATCTTCCTTAAAAGTGTGCACATAAACAAGCACTTTAAAGCTTAGTCAATATCGCCGTTTGTCATAGTTTTATTGGAAAAACAATATGAATAAGCATTTAGTCTCCCATATGGTCATGAATTGCTATAAACTCGACTGGTCTTTACCTTGAGCAATTGTAAGACGCAAGACGGAACTAACAAACCAAGACAGTTTTCCGTTTACCACCTACTTACGTTTCTTATTGATTTTTGGATTTTCTTACGTATCTTAAAAAGAAAAACTACTAGAATGCATAGAATATATTTGTCTTATATCAGTTTATTTGGATACCTTAGAAAATAAATTAGTTTCTATACGTTTTCCTTGGAAAAAGAAATTCAGTAGTCATCTCTATTACTGTAGACAATTTTAAATTCGCATGAAAATATCGTAAATGAATACACATGTGTATATCCCGACGAAGCCGTACGATTTTATACTCGTGATACCAATAATTTTTTTAAATCTTTTTCAGATTTTTACTGTAATTAAATTTTGGAATGAACAAAGTCTCAGCTCACATACTTTTCCATTAACTTATGCATGAAATACTGTAGGCATAATTTCAGATGGACTAGAGAATATCAACCGAGTGCCTATTTTAGTTTTTTATGTGCAATAAAGTTGTTGGAAAAACACAAATTAAAAAAGTCGTTAAATATGGTGGCCATTGTGAAAGAATGACATAATTATTTCAGAAAGTCCTCAACTTAATTTATATTTCTTTGGCCGTTCACACGTGATATTTATGTTTTCCTTTTTTATTTATTTAGATAAATCATTGCTTATACTCGATAGAAAAACAATATCTAACCACATTGGCCAGCCATTCGTTTTATTTAAGGATAAAAAAAAATATATATTAGGAGTCCCGAAAACTGCAGCCATACATACATATGTACATATGTACATAATTTCTTTCAGAAATTTTAAAGCATTAAACAAGTTTTATTCAAGATATTCTATTTCTAGTCTATAAAACCCGATACATTTATATTCGTATATAAAATTTGAAATATGCGACTACAGGTAAGCAAGGAAATTATAGTCAAAATATTAATATTATTAATTAATCTACGAGTATAGAAAATAAATAGCAAAAGAGTAATTCTAATTTTATATAATGTAGGTTAATTTCGTTCCTTGCTCTATAAGGGATGATCCGTTAAAAGTACCCACCTACTCAAAAGAATATATAAAAAGAACATCTGTGTCTGCCTGTTCGTTCGTATTTCCGACGATTTTCCTCAGATTTTATGTCTGGATCCTGCATTTAAGATGCTAAGTAAACTGTTGTACAAAATGACATTTGCTTTGCTTCAAAGACAACGAAAAAAATTGACAGAAAATCAATTGCATCAAGCAATGCCTAAAACATAATAAAACTTGATTTATTTTCGCTGCATAAATAATTCCAATAGTTGGATATAATGATTATATTCAAAAAATCCCGAAAAAATTCCGAGAGATTTTAATTCTTCAAAAAATTGACAATGGTGATGCCTTATCAATAAAAGTAGGTGGAGGATGGAGTGAACTTTCAGATTTATAATCAGGAATAATAGTACTAATAGCCAACAATTTGTGCTGCCGTCAGGACCCATAAAAGAATGCTTATCCACAGCTAATGGAATTTAGTTTTAATATCTATGGTAACCAAGTTCGACTAATTGGAATTTAATTGAATATTTCGGGAGACCCAAAACGTTACTCCTTCCAACGTCTTTTTGTTTGACTTTCGATTGCACAACTTTGCATCCTACAATTGTCTTGGATCGCAGTTGTCATGTGATGATATCTCTTCGAAAACTTATAATTTTCACCGGCTAAGTGTCAATATAATCTAACCTTTATGACTAATCACAAAGTCTGTATTCCAAAAGTACAAGATACTTAAGATTTACTCAAATAATTGGCACCTTACTGTTGTCAAAAAACAAAATCTATTAATATGACATTGAGGGACCTTGACGCAGGTTCAATATTGAATGCTTTTGAAGTAGTTGGCTCACATGATTTGCAACCTTAATCCATTCAAAGAAGCTGAAAAACTCTAAATCAGAAAGCCATTTGGAATCGTGTTAGTACTTAGAGACAATATAGTTCAAACTTCTGTCACAGTGTCGGCTTTTAAGAAAAAGCAAAAAGATTTAGGCTCAAACCGCCAGTTGTCAAGCTTTCATCTTCGAATGTAACCCAACAGATCCCAGATATAGATGAACCCACCGTGTTGTTAAATTGTTATTGTGGATTTATCGTTACTTTATTTTACTATGTTTCATCTCACCGCAGATTCACCTAAGTAGGATAATGTTGATGATCTAAAATTGATCCAGTTGTGCCGCGTAAAATAGAAAATACTCAGTTTGTTAACTCCTTACTAAAATTATCCCGAATTGTAGAAAATTTTACCAAGAAAGCCAAGTTCACCTGCTGAGTCTCGTGCTGGAATAGATAGTGCGCACAGCAGGTATTAACATGGTAGGCACTGTCTTTCTTACAACATTTTAAACAGCACTTTGTAGGCGCGCGCCGTGGCTCAATTGGTTAGTGCGTTGGAACGCTGAGAGAGAGGTTCGACGCTCGAATCCCAGAGAACACCAAAAAGTTTTTTCACGGCCTCACCTCTCGCGAATGTCTGACAAACGTCCGAGAGTAATAACTGTCCTGAGGAAGCTTCTCAATTTGCCTTTCGGATATGGCTCTAAACTGTAGGTCCTTTCCATCCAGCACGAATGGTTGCGAGAAGCTAGGCCCTGGACCAATTCGGGCTGTTTCGCCAAGTATTTTTATTTGACTTGTAAACAGCACTTACGGACTAGCATAAAAAGACAAATAAATGTTATCGATGAACAAAGAATCAACGACAAACAACAACACCCCTTCGATAAAGATTGACGCAGGAAAACCACTGCTATTTTAGTTTAGGAAAACAGCTGGGATTAAAACTCAAATGACAAAGTTCCTGGTCGATCAGTTTTGTTGTATGGTTCAAAAAGTTGGACCATTAGCATGAAATTGGAGCAGATTTTAAGCTTCTTAGAAAGAAAAATAATTTGAAGACGACCTCTGGATATCGTAAAAGATGGAAAAATGCTGTTATTCAGGCAGAGATACATATACATATGTCTTCCAGCGGTAATCCAGTGATTTCACTTTGATACAAGATTTGCTATTTTTGCTGTTATTTTAGTTCGATTTTCGGTTTCCCTACACAGCCTTTACTCAACATCATCACGTTCACAGCTTTAGTCAAAAAAATAATGCGAATACGTTATTGTGCAGACAAAGCCAAAAATCACTCTTATCCAACACGGTTTCATAGAGCTATGAGGACAAAAGGACTTTGGCCGAGAAAAATTCCCTTGAAGACGTTAAAAAAAGTAATAGTATTACATACGTGTTAAGACACTAACTTTGTAAAGGAAAAAAGTATAGGAATCTTGTTCTAGCTTTACACAAACATGACAGCTTTAGACTGAAATCCTCTGACATTTCGAATATATAACTCTGAATCATCTTCTATCCATGTGGGCTATTATTTGTTAAATAGCAGTCAAGTGCCAGCCAGATATTTCTATTAATTTCCCAACCCGAAAAGCAAATGTACATAAATCACTCTTCTTGATATTCAAGCCAAGTTGCAATTGTTGAACAGAACTATAAATTATATCACGGTGAACTATCAATTTGAAGGACATGGTTGTGTCCCTTAATTTTTATCCACAAAAAAAAAAAACAAAAATCGATTAAGTAAATAATTAATCACTCCCAATATGAACTAAGCATATACATACTTGTTTGAAAAACTTACCTAGTACACGCTAAACCACCGAGGCACTCCAGGGTTGCCAACATTCACACTATAGAGTGAAACATCTGTAAACACCATCCACGATTGAACTCAAAATGTTGGCCAATATTCCTGTTTACATTCAGTAATCCACACCAGAGATATCTTTTTGCTGTGAAAAATCACTCCCCGTATTGGCGATTAACTACTAAATACACTTCACTCCACACTGCGATGCACTATATTAATATTTTTTTTTATTAATTATTGTACTTAATATCTTGTGCGTTGATTATTATTTTTTTATATATGTAATTTTACTGAGTGGGACTCTCTTGAAATTTGTTATTGGCGATATAATTTTGGATTTTTTTTATTTCGTTACTGAAGTAATAATTTTTTTTTTTTTTATATATATATATTTTTTTATACTTTACGATATGTTAAATTATTTATTTTTCTATTCTTAATTTTATTTACACAAATAACGCACATACTTTTACACTACATGAAAACAGAATACAGGCACATTGATTATGTTATATATGTATGTATATATTATTATAAATACAATTAACTTTGCACATCTATGTATATATATTTATCTTTATTTTATTTTTGAAAACGGCTTTAAAGTTGCACTATGCACTATTTTTGTTTGGTGTACGCTTTAATTTAGAACGCCTATTGTTGTTGTAGAGAACTACTCGTATATGTAAGTGTAATTATTTTTATTTAGAATTTATTTTGAAATACACATTGGTTTAGTATTAAAATTAATCCAACAGAACTCGCTCTTCGCACTGGTACTGATACTGGTTGTTTGTGTTCAATATTTTTCTATTGTATATCTCTGATAAATTCCTTTTTCTTAAAAACCTTTCCTTTTTGCTTTTTTTCTTTGTTGAAAAATAAAAAAAATATTTTCTGCGTATCGAATTGAAAAAAAAAAAAGACAAACTTTTTTCAAGTGCCCTGTATACACGCCGCGCACATACAAACAACAACAGGACAACTAGAAGACGTTAGGAGGACACAAGAATTACAAAGCTTCAACATACACTCTCTCTTCACTCACAACAGCAGCAGCAGCAAACAGCAGAAGCACAAGATACGATGACACTGTTTACGTATTTATAATCTAACGAGTTACCCATTAGAATAGCGACGACAAAAAGGACGATAGGCACATATACGTGATGGTGGGTGATGACGATGGTAAAAAGGAATAACAACTAAGGCATATATATATAGTTTAGGTCACTATGGTATTTAGTATATGATGAAGAAATATAGCACAACTGACAATGACAACGACAACGAATACGAATACAAGTTCGAGATACACGGAGAACGACGAGCGCCACAGAGAGTTCAACAGTAGATGGAGAGAGCCGAGCGCGAGCATAAAAAACTAACAACAAATTCTCATGTGTGGATAGAGAGTCAAAAGGATAGAGGAAACAAAAATAAAAGAAAGAAAGCTTTCTCTCCCTCTCTCTTCACACGATAATCAGCGCAATTTCCTTTTCACTCGTCTCAATTAAATGTACATTTGTAGGATTTTTCCTTTTTTTTCTGTCAATTTCCTTTCTTTTTCTTTTCCTTATTGAATCGTTTTCTTTTTTTCAAATTTTATCTCTTTCGCTGTACACTCCCGATTTAAAAA
This sequence comes from Blera fallax, assembly GCA_946965025.1. Lineage (NCBI taxonomy): Eukaryota > Metazoa > Arthropoda > Insecta > Diptera > Syrphidae > Blera > Blera fallax. Next base: position 16,549,152 of record OX337244.1, read on the forward strand.
AAGCACTATCACTTTTTTTCACAAAATTAATCAAAAATAAAATCCAAACAAATATATGTGTGAGGCTGCTCTCTCCTTTTTTATTTAAAAAAAAATAAATAAATACATTTTTTCCTTTGTAAAATCCTTTTTTGGGGCCGTCGTCGTCGTCGTCGCCGTGGTCGATGTTCGTATGTGAAGCACAGTGCCCTAGTTTTTCTTCCGCACACACATACATTCACGCACACATACAGGCATATGAATTCATTTCTATATACACATTTTCAGATGGAGTTTCCCCCATTATCCTTGTTATAGAAAAAGATACATCATTAATAATTCTTGAACAGAATCGAAAAAATTTTCTATGAATTCGCCCGTTGAACACGATTTTCACACGATGGGAACACCTTTTGAGACAAATTCGCGACAAATTCGCTCTTTTTGAAAATGTTATTTAACGGTGTAGAGGATTTTTTTCTTATCTGGCAGAAATCCAGTAAAACAGAACCAGACTATAGAGCAGATATCTTTTCCACTATATTATTTTTATTTTTTTAGAAATATAAAAAGAAAATTTTTTCCTCACTATTATACATATAGACTGTATGTATGTGTACACTTTGCTCTCGAACGACGAACGCAGCACACGAACCTTCCTCGAATAAAGCCGATACTATTCTGAGGAATGAAAATTTTTCCCACTGAGAGAAGAATTTTCCTTTAAATTGCTTGATACGGTGGTGCAGTGGGGGAAAAACTTTTCATCTTGCGACGGCAAAGAAAAGCTCTGAATCAATATCTGTTACTTGGTGAGATGCACTAGCGCATGTGTGGAGGTGGGAAATGTTCAGGTTGTGTTGGGAAATTTTTCGGTTTGTTTTGTTGTTTGTTGTGTACGTGTCTGTTTTGTGTTCACCCTATATTAAAGCGGTGGCGATGATGGTGGGGAAAGGTCGAAACATCCCTTTGGCCAAGTTAAGAGTAATTTTTTTTTTGTTAGTGTCCTGCGGAAAGGATGTCACAAGTTGGCGACAACACGCATATTTAGTCTAGGTTTTTTGGTTGGCACTGTAATTATGTACTTTTTAGAGATTGGTGGGTCTGAGTAGTGAACAGCGGGACCAAGACGAAGAAATTCGATTGAAGTATTTACCTCGTTTTGGGGGGTTATTATATTTTTTTTTATTAGATTTCGGTTTTTGGGTAAAGCGTTTTATTGATTTTGAGGGTACTGCTTACGATTTTACTGTAATTGTTTTGCTCCTTTTTGGTGAGTGGGTGTTCTAAATGATTTCATAACTGGCGCGCTTTAAGTACATGCATATCTGAAAGAAAGATGTACTTACATCTTGTGATTGTTTGAAAAGAAAACGAAATGTTACGTATACGCCCCCATACACAAAGTCATGTATAGTTCCGCGCAAAATAACACTGAATAAGTATCGTGAGTCCTGATCTCCATCAACATTGTTGTTTCCTGCAACGAATTCTTATACGTACTTTGTTTCAAAACTTTATCTCGTAATTACTTATTTTGTGTCTAATGTAATACATAGTAGAAAGTAGCTACAACGAATATACATAATTGCTGTATTCTATCCTTCGATTCTCTGTTTTCAAATATGTAGTTCGCATTTTTAGTGAATACGATATAAGAAATGATTTGGATTGTATGTTACGCTGGTGATTGCTACTAGAAGTGTTGATAGTATTTATGAATTGTACATACTTTTGCATGTACATACTTATGTATGTACACACTTATACATGTATGTACATACTTATGTATGTATGTACACACAAATTAAAAGTAAGACTATAAGAGCGGATGTGATTTTGACAAGAAAGATCTTATATATGTACGTTCCCGACCTGAGGCGAAATCAACAGGAGTTTTCACACAGTGGTTTTTTATAACCTTTTGTATAAAACATAAACTTGTTTAAAATAGGCAGCTGCATTTTTCCGAAGGCAAAAATGTTAAGGGTCATTTATGAAGTCATTTTTAAAATCTTAAGGAAATTTACACAATGTAAGGGCCACACTTCGGTCGAAGAAAGAGAAAGCAAAACACAAATCAAAATATCTTCTTTGTTACATGTGTACCTATTTGTGTTTACTGTGCAAATGATTCATATTATAAACTAGTCCATTTCTAGTTGTTTGAAAATAAAAGAGCAACCAAATCCCAGAAGCACTCTGACTCTATACGGCCCATTCTACCAGGCAGCAACACCTTCCTGGTATAGTAGTTGGAAAAATTCAGATTTTATTCATTTCTCTGTTGTACTTGTGGGTTCCGTCGCTCAGTGGCTAGTGCATGGGACTACTGAGCGGGAGGTTCGAAGTTCGAATCGCAGAATCCTAGTGGGGTTTGTTCAGCAAATTTCCACAACGCATTTCTAAAATGAGAGAGTCGGACGGCCTTATCAAGCAATGTCGGCAACTCTAGTACGTAGCTAATTAAGCAAATCATATGTTTATACCAGTGCATATAATATGAGCAACGCCCTCCGAATAGTAGAGCGGTGGTGCCAGTGTAAAGACAGTGTATTTCCATTAATAGGACAACAAAAATACAGCAGACCGTATGCGGTCTAGGGACGAGGTTCTCGCAAGCATTTGTGTTGTGTATGTTATATTTGTCACACAAACGGAAGGGACCTACAGCACTTTTGGAATAGAAAACATACAGGAAAATTAGATATCTCGAATATATATTTAAGATAGTCAGATCCATTATCAGACACTAACACTTGAGATATTGATATTATAAGCATTATACTAATATAATAGTGAGCACTTTTATGTATTATGAGTAGGAACTTTGAAGATCAATTCATTATCACACACAAACACTTCAGATATTCATATTATAAGCACTCACTTACAGACGGCGCTACAATTCGGGGTAAGCCTAGCTTCAAACAATAAGCCTCTCCAGTTAGCCCGGTCCTTAGCTAACTGCCCCCAGTTGCGTACTCCAAGTTGGTTGAAGTCCCATTCTAATTGTGCGAGCCACATTAGGCGAGGTTGTCCTCCACTGCATTGTCTCTCTGGCCGGAACATTGATGTTTTTAAGTGACTCATGCCCATTCTGACAGTAAGATTTATTCTTCGTTTAATTTCTGTGGAGGTCTTGTTTTCACAATTAATAGCAGAGCCAAGGTAGACAAAGTCCATTACTACTTCGAAGTTAAACACAACACTAATATAATAAAGTGAACACTATCATGTGAAGGAACTTTCAAGTTTGATTTCTTCATAATCCAAGGCACTTTGTTGGTACTCACGTGATAAATGATGCTGGATGGGTGATATTTCTGGACATATGAAGATCTTAAAATATTTTAAAACTAAGAATATTTCACATAATTCTACGTGTCATCGAATGAAGAGATGAGTGGGATTTTAAAACATACACACCAACAGTTGTGGCTATAACCGTTAAGATGGAGTGAGTACATTAAAATTGTTGGTGTCCGACAATGCTGTTTATTATCAACCTTACTTTTTTATAGTGATAAGTGACAACTTATCCATGCCATTAACACCTGAACTATGTAGATTTTAAATTTCAATCGCATAGAATATTTTATTGGCACCAATATTCCACCAGTTTGCTGACAGGGTCAAGCTTAGCATTGAAAGTTCCGCCAGGCTATGAAATGAACCACCCCTATTTGCACGACTCAGGATAGACGAAGAATAATTTCGACAATTAGAAGAAAAGAGTTGATTGAAACTAAGACACTTTGCCAAAAACCGTACAGTATGGGACTTAGATGTGGTAAATGCCTTAAAGCTCCCGAGGGCACAGAAAATAAATATCTCTGGGACTGGGATTAGAATATCTCAGCCAAAAGGCTGGAGCGTTGTTCATATTCTCGATATAACCGATTAAATGCAGTCGTTCTGACCTTGACTGTTTTGAATAAATCCTGTACAGCTCCATTTGTCCTATTCCCACACAGGACCAAATTTATGGATCAGGACTCGGCACCATATAATATTCAGCGTTCCAGAAAGCATCGATTTAGTTCTTTGATTTGGGAGTTTTGGGAGTTTTTTGTGAGAAAACGCCTGAACCGATTTTAATGATTTTTTTATTGATTTCGAAATCGCATGGAACAGGGGTAGATAAAGCTACTTATACAATTTTGTTCTTGGGAGACCACGAAAAGAGACAAAATAACTTAGAAACACGAATAACAACAACTTTGCCTTTGTCGATTTTAATCAAATTAGTTTTGTCGTTTAGAGTTTCTAATGACGCAAATTTCAAGTCCAAAATCATGATTCTACGTCATCTAGAAGCTGAGCAATATCAAAAATACCATTTCTAAAATTTAGAATTTGATTAATTTTTCGTCAATCATGTCTCCCAACCATTTTTTTTTTTCTTTATTCTCCTTTCGCTGCCTCTTCGCTAGAAGGCTGGCGATAGAAGGGTGTGTGTTTTCTTTTGCTTTTTTCCTTATTTTCTTGTTATATGTACATGCATACTGGATAAGTTGCGTGCATGTTGCACATTTTCAGTATTGTAGTTTGACCGAATCAGTTGCTATGTATTCCAACGAATGTATGGCGTCAACTAAAATGAGTAAGAGATATTCTAAGCCTGATATTGGGCGAAGGAGTAAAGATACAAAAATTAGGCGGATGTCTCGGCTGAGAAATGTGTAAAGTTTTTTTCTCTTCATTAACTTTAAGATCAACTCTTCTCACTTGTTCTTCAAATGCCATTGCACCGTGATAGTATGTTGGGAAACCTGGAAGCTGGACTAATTTTTGGTAACGCATCTCTTGAATAAAATGCGTAACACATTTAAAATAACTTGCAGCGGTTATTTTCAAAACAAACAAGATTCCAAAGTCGGTCATCGTTTATTACCATTTTTGTATACTATCATATGCCATTTCTGGACTCCGTAAATAAGTGGTGGTTTCGATTTGATACTCATTAGCCGTCTCCAAGATAATTAAAAGGCGTGGCATTGTCGTTTGGCCGAAAGTCGTATGATGTGATACGATCTTTGTGGTGTATAAAAGTTTTAAGCCTTCACTCATCAGATCTTCACGAGATAAATTGTTTATAGTACACACATCTAAAAACATTCGCAAACATACCGTTCATTTTTGTTTTTTTTTTTTTTTTGGAGATATGTATTAATTTTTTTCGTTAAGAATTTATCGTACTGAATTCAATAATATCTACTATCATCGCGGGAAATTGATTTTAATTTACATCCACCACTGTTCTTCAAAAGTCACAATCGGAATTGACAGGAATGTCATTTGAACATACAACCGTAGAAGTCGGATGACATTTAAAATTTTCATTCAGTCGCCGACAGACATGACAACGGTTGTTCACCTTGTGAAAATTATCTACAAAACAAATTCATAATTTTCATATAGATTTACTTAAAAATGCCGGTCGTTTTGGGTGGTGGAATAGCTGGCTTATCTGCCGCTTATTACCTCACACGCCGATACGTATATCCGGTGACAATTTATGAATCCTCCAACCGTCTCGGCGGATGGATTCGTTCCGAGCGACATGACGATAAAAATTTCGTTCTAGAAGCAGGCCCTCGGACCATTCGTACTAAGGGACCGGCTGCTATAAACACTCTTCAGCTGCTGGAAGAGCTCCAACTGAATAATGAAGTCGCTCCGGTATGTGATACCCACCCGGCTGTCAAAAACCGTATGATATATGCAAAAGGTAAGATGAAAATAGAAATATACTTTTGTACTTATTTATGGATATTATGTGTAAAGGTCAACTCTGCATGCTTCCCAACAGTTTGAAAGGAATCTTCAAGACTACACCTCCCTTCACGAAGCCACTAATTTCAGCATTGTTTCATGATCTAAAAGCCGTCAAATACAAGCAAAAGCTCGACGACGAATCGATTTTTAGCTTTGTCGAAAGAAGATTTGGTAAGGAAATTGCAGAATACGCGATAAGTCCAATGATTTGTGGTATTTGTGCCGGTGATGCAAAGGAAATCAGCGTGCGTTTCCTAATGAACGATCTATTTGAATGGGAACAAAAACATGGTGGAGTTGTTAAAGGATTGTTTTTACGGAAAAAGGAGAAAGTGTCTGTAAAACCACCAGCTGAAGGAATTCTACAAAAATTGGCGAAGCAACAAAAGTGGAGCATTTATTCTCTAAAAGGGGGACTTGAAATTTTGCCCAAGAAATTGGAAAATTATTTGAAGAACTATGGTGCAGAAATCAAATTGAGTTCTGAGTGCCAAAATGTAACCTTTCTCGGCGACGGAACCGCTAATGTCGTTATCAATGGAGAAAAAATACACACTGATCATGTTATAAGTTCAATGCCTGCTTATCGGCTTGCGTCTGTAGTCGGAGAACAACATCCAAGTTTAGCATTTCGATTGAAAACTATTCCTTATGTGGATGTTGCTGTTGTCAACCTGCAATACAGTACGCCAGACGTATTAGACCACAACGCGTTTGGTTTTCTTGTTCCTCCCATCGAAAATCTGCCCATCTTAGGTGTTATCTTTGATAGTTGTTGTTTTACCATGAGGGGAAATACGGTGCTTACAGTTATGATGGGCGGATTTTGGTTTGAGAAAATTTTCGGCAAAGATCCAACACAGAAGAATATTCTTGACGTGGCTATTAAGAACGTAAACGAAATTCTTCACATCGATAATGTGCCAAAGAGTACCAGGGTCCATATTTTACGGAAATGCATACCGCAGTATACAGTGGGCCACAAAATAAGAGTAGCAGAAATAAGGAGGTACATCGAGCAGTATAAGCTTCCGTTGACTCTTTGTGGTGCAGCGTATGATGGTGTCGGTGTGAATGATGTAATTATGTCAGCAAAGAATGAGATTGATCGAATTGTTGGCTGTTCATAAAAAAAAAACATATATTTTCAATATAAAAATAAACGTGCAATCAAAATTAGATTTGTTTTATTTATTTTCCAAATCCTCCAAGACAATTCGGACTAGGTTCAACTACGTAGTTGGGATCCCATTGCTTTGGAGTTTTAGCTTCGATTGAAAGCGCATGCACGAAGCCTCCTTCCAGCTTTGATTTAACTAAGTCATTCACTAAACGGTGACGCTGTAAGAGCAAATTATGATTTATTCTCCCTTGTATACTTTCATTAATCTTTACCTTTATGAGCGGAAGGTTTTCGAATTTTTTCGACACAACCAAGACTTTAAAATGTGATTCGGAACCCTTCGGAACATTGTGCATGTACGATTCATTCATGATTTCAAGGTGTACTGGTGCCAGGTTCTCCGACAATGTTTCCCGAATAGCAGTTTCAATAGGACCTGACATGCCTGCATAGAGTCTTTTAGAAGAAGGCACTGCAAAAAAGACCTTGTTCAGTCTAAAGGATATTTTAAATTGTTACTACTCACCGCTAATAACTTTTAACAATCTTTGTCTAATCATACCGCATAGTGTTTGATAACATTTACAAATCAGCTGTGGTTGATAATTCACTGACACACGAACTGAGCAATTTTTTTTTCCCTTCCAATTCATTCAAAATGGAAAATTTACTGTGAACACTAGAAATTTCTAATTATTTTTCCCTGACACCAATAAATATTCAAAATTACTAAATATTATCATACGTACTGATAGAAATTGAATTATGTTAGGCCGAGGTTTCCAATATAGGAAATCGAGTTTGCCCTTAATTTTATTTCTTTTACTTAAAATGGTTTATTCTAAGATATCCTGTGTAAAAATTTTGGAGAGGAAATTTGTTGTATTTTTTAAATTTTTTTAAAGTTTTCAGTTTCGACTAGTAAAATGCATGTTTCTTCCTTATTAACTCAAATAAAGGGTGTTTAGTCGACTTGTACTGCTATGCATACCCAATTTAACATAAAAGGACTTGAAACGATTCTTAATTTTTTCTTTATAGGGTGTTAAAATTAAAAAAAATATTAGTTTTAACGATTTTTATTCAGAAAATGGATATCTTCCCCATATTTAATTTCAATACGTGATAGCAGGCATTTAACTGAGAATTTTGGTTTTTGACTGTTCCGTAAAAAACTTAGCCCCAGGCGCCTGCCTGACAGTTGTTGGCATACCTTTAGCGGAGCGACGGTCGCGTGAGCGTCTAAACCACTGCGGAAAGCGGAATATAAATAAATAAATCGCGCGAAGCGCGCCACTTACCCACTGTTGAATATATAGCTAATTTTAAAGGGGAGAACCTTTTCGCAATATGTAACTACCAAAAATCATTAAAATTTAATTTAATTTTAATTGATAAATAAAATAGACTGAATCCTTTGGAGGGATGTAATTTTGTAAGTTTTTTTTGTTCATTCCATTCAATTGATCTTGTTTTTGATTTGTTTATAGCTATTAAATAATAGCAACATGAGTTAAAGAACAATTTTTTTTTATAGTATTATTAACTTCCTCTCAAATTTTTTTTTGTTGTTATGCTTTTTAGACCTTTTTACAATAATAAAAAAAAAAAAATTCCGAATTTCCTATATTGGACACCCGCTCCTTATGTTATCAGTTCAATTTTATCACTGCATTTAGTTCCCAAGTATTCCCAAGAGTCGGTCTCTTTTCTTTTTAAATTCCAATGTATATTTTTCAGCTATATCCCTCGGTGTATTTTCGTCTCGAATGTTTTTCTTATGCACAAAACATATGTACATATGTACATGTTCTGCTAAAATGGAAACTTTAGCAATTTCGCTATCGCACGTATGGGAAGAGAACGATTATTTTTATTACAATTTTGAAATGCACAAAACACAAATTATTGGAATCGCTGGGGAATTGAAACTAGATTCGTGCCTTTTTTTAAATCAGCACAACAAAACAGCTTCAACTGTGCCTGTTGATATTTTATAGCCTGGCTATTTCATACCTTTGTTATTTTTTCCACAACTTTATGATACATCCATGAGACAACAATCATTACATCCCTGCCTATTCACATTCCTAGCCCACGTGCATGGAGTTCAACAGCACACATCTGAACGTTCACACGAAATATGAGCTTATAAAAAAGTTCAAGAAATGAATTAAAAATTTAACGTTTTCAATAAATAACAAAACAATCGTTTTTTCTAAGCTAAAGTTTATTTATTCTTTTTTTTCGTGTGGTTTCCATTTCTTCGGTGTCACTGTTTCAATTGAAAGTGCATGAACTGCCCCACTATCCAACTTCGTTTTGACTAAATCGGTAACCAAACGATGGCACTATAGAAATAAACTATCATAGCAATGTTTTATTTGTGATATTATAAAGCTCACCTTTATGAGGGGAAGATTTTCAAATTTTTTTGAAACAACTAGAACTCTAAAATGCGATTCTGACCCATTTGAATGGTCTACCACTTCCAAATGGACTGGCTTCAATCCCTTTGTCAGGACTTCACGAAGTTCTGTTCCAATCGGTCCTACTTTTGAGGTTACTGACCTTAATGTATTTACTATAAAATAAATAAATTTCTATGATGCTCCATAAATTTCTAGATTTACTTACCGTTTGCAATTTTTAACAGACTTTTCCTAAACATTTTTTTTGGTGTTGAATAATCAAAACAGCTGCGAGAATTTTGACAGATTTTATCAGGGTATTATTTGAAGTGAGCAACTTTTATACTTAAGTGATTCACAATGAGCATTTGTAATAATATTTAATCTGTAATTATGAGCAGTTGATTTTTGTTATGTACTCATTATATTTTTTTCCCCTCATTATCCATTGTGGATCCTTCAGGTTCTTGGTATCCAATTGAAGAAAAATAGCAGATTGATTTGATTGAACTTAATGGAACCGCAGTTGGTAAATACAGGGTAGACCTGACTGATATAAAATGTGTATAACTTTTGTAATTTTAATCTTTTATTAGAGTTTATATATTTACATGAAAATAAAGTAAAAAAAATTTAAGAATAGTTAATCCAAGTTGGGTTACTCTGTTGCAATAGTCATTATTTCCCCACAAAAATGCATAGTTTACAGTAACGTGAAATTTTATTTGAAGTGAATGGTGAATAAATTTGTTGATAACTCAAGTTTTGCAAAATATTGATTTCTTATCCGTCGGACAATTTGCACTATTAAAGACTACGGTCGCCTCTAAGTCGGCAACATAGTCCCATGCAATACCACCTTACCCTAAAGAAGCTCCATTCGCAATAACGAAAATGCAGGCAAGTACCCCTCGTTAATTAGTAATAGTTCGTTGCTCTTTCCTCCGGAAATCACCATAACAATTCGGTTATCATAACTGTCAACCAATTTGTTTTGTTTGTTGTTTGTGTATTTTTAAAAATCGATTTTCATTACTTCTTAAATAATTTTCCTCAGTTTAGTTAATCTAACTGCAATGAATTAACACAAAATGTCCGCACGATTTTTCTACTGCGATGACAGTTTACCATCGTCAGACTCAGACTTAGATTTTCAAGAAGTGCAATATTCTTCAAGTAGTATCGACAGAAGTAGCATTGGATCTATTCCCTGGGCTGATGATGCCATCAAGCAAAACCAACTCGACTGGGAACGTGTGGAGAGGATGTTTCGAGGAGAAGAAGAATTATCCGGTGCTGAGACTGAATTGAGAAATGAAATTCTCGAATGGCATAAGAAGTTTCCAAATATCCTTCGACCCCAAAGACCTTCAAGAGAAATGGAAAAGTTGTCAAGCCTTAGTTTTACCTCAGATGATGAAAGGGATTATGAAGATGACGATGACGAGGATGCTGACGGTACAGTAACTCCCACAAATAACGGTCCAACTTCCATGTACCAATCGAAGCTTTCGGCAAAATCTCTTGAGCCTCTTCCTACTAAGCAAATAAAAGCACACGAAAAACTTATAAATATGCTCGCTAATGATCTAAGGATAAGCTCAATGCCAATGGCCGTGAGACGACTTGGAAATGCTGCTCCACAAGAATTAAAACTTAGTGGACGACGGGCGCTTATTAGAAGTAGAGGTAATGTTGTTCCTCCTGTTCCAAAATACACCGAACTGTTTGATAGCAGTTCGCCAAGTAACCAGGAACAGAGTTTATCAAAAAATGGATCCAGTTCAGCTACTTTGTCAAGAATGCCCCCTATTCTAAAGGTAATCGAAGCAAAACATAATTTTCGAGAAGCAAGCACAAAACACGAAAGCTTTGTTCAATTAACTGCCCCGAACCAAGCTCAATCTGCAGCAGTGACTACAAGACGTAGAAGATGGTTTCCCCATCAAGCAGTCGGTAACGGCCAAATCAATAAGAATGCCATTATATTGCCAGCGATTAATTTGCAACGAATTCATGAGACAGTTCCTCTGGTGGGACGCTCCATCTCAGCTGCATTTAATCACCGTCAGATGAGCTGGACATATGTACCTTACAGTGCTGCGAAATTTAAAATACCCAAATAGAAGCAAAGTTTAAAATATGTCGTGGCAATGTAATTATTTTATGTATTTTTCTTTTTATTTTAGCTTCAGTGTACAAATTAGTGGAGAATACAGTTTTTAACAAATGTAAAAAAAAAAAGTTTAGTAAATCTTTTTCCTTTGGCTGTCTATCTTTACTTTGGTCCACTTTTCTGCTTACCAACTGGACAATTTATATAACTTACATGTTTATTAGTCTACCAATCTGATTCTAGATCTTCGCTGAATTTGTAATAGCCTAATAAACAGTTTCTCCTTTTGTTTCCTTAGCTTGCTTTTGTTCGTTTCAATCTAGGGGTGATTATCACTATCAGTGCTCTGTGTGATTGACACTCCCATCCCGCTACGGTATATGTATTAATTTTAACGCAAAGTTTATTAACTTGTGTAGAAAAAAATTAATGTATACTCCTACAACTATATTAAATAATCAGTACCAAATCAGCTTGATTGAGCTATGGTCAATCGTATGTAACAGGTTTTCGGGCCTTGAATTTCGAACATAAACATACACAATTAGAAGCACAGACTCAATGGTTTTTAATATTAAGTACCTAATAGACTAAAATTTCTCGATATTTACCCATACCTCGCCCAGAATCAAGTTAAATGTTAATCACCTATGCTTCTATGCGTTTTTGAACAGCAGTCTCAGTAAGTTCAACTGTATCATTGACTTAAGAAATGACTCACGCATGAGTTAAGAACTTAAGAACAGGAGGAACAACATTTGGATAAGATCCAAATATGACACGATTTGTTGAAAGAATTGCCCTCAAGTCATATAACGTTATCATATATGTGCATACATGCATATGTATGTACATATATTACGTCCCGCCATCCTCTTTTTCTTTCTAAATAAAAGATTTCTGTTTGCTCTGTTGATGCTTCTCTGTGTGCAAACGTACATAAGCTAAAATTTGGTTCCCCCTAATAACTGTAGATCGCTTCTTGCGTATTATGAACCCAAGTAGTTTTTCAATAAACCGTGCTGCTTTGAAAGCATTTCATTTTGTTCTGGTATATTGTTGATCTTTTATCCGCAAACAAGTTTTGGTGTTTCGAGAGTGTAATGTCTGTTTGCTGACCAGCCCTTTCCTAGTGTCTTTTTCTAGTTTGGGCTTTGATGCATCTTTTGTATTTATTCTTTCGTTTGTTGTTTTTCGTATTCGAATGTAGTATATAAACCGCAGCTTTTTTCAGTAGTCCGTTTTGCTAACAAAATATCGATCTTGATAGTAGTTCCACCATTCAAAATCGATTAGAACATACCCTCTTTAGCCGAACTGTCACAATCTGAACAAAATATTTTAGCTTTGCAATTTTCAAATACAACTGATATGTATGTATGTATCATACATTGAAGGGAGGCTTGAAGGAAATGCGCTCAACAAATCGCAGACTCTTTTTTGGTGTTGAGATCTAAAATTACGCCTATTTAAATAAACCATAGGACAAAGGAAACAAAGTAAAGGACAATTTTTCTTTCACTGAATAAAGTCATGAATATTATGTGATAAATCATAAAACAATCAACGTTGAACTGGCAACAGTTTTAGATAATATAATTACATTAATGCCTATATATCTCGATAGTGCCAATCACAATACAAAAACCAGTACAAACTACTTTTTTCCCCTGAAATCATTATTATTTCAGACATAACTTCTTTCCTGATATCCACTTCTCAACACGCAATTTACACTAAATTTACATTACAAGTATATAATAAAGGCAGAGCCTTACAAATGATAATTGTCCAATCTCAGTCTTCCTCGATTTTCAGTTAAAAACAGTAGATCAGATAAAGACTGTTCACTTATCAGTTCTTCAACTCTGTCAAACATCTGGAAGTGTAAAAATGTTATGCAATATGCTTTCCAAAATTCCTAAACTCTAAATCTTACCCCTTTTGCGTTGGATTCTGTTAGCACCTCTGGGTGCTTGAAATTGGGGCCAAAATTTACACTTACGGTGGCACTCTTATAAATGGATATGGTGGGGAAGTACGATCCCGCATAAATGTCCGTAAACGCAATCCCTTGAGATTTTCCATTTTTGAAGAATTCGATTTTGCTTTTAGACAGGGCCTTAAAATTCTTCAAAGTTTCTTGCACCCTATCCTTGTCCTCATAGTATAGATGGCTTTTGAATTTCACAAGGGGCTAAAACGGTAATAATTGTGATAAAGTTTTTAACATATACATAAATTTAAGTTACACACCCTATCTTTGAAAGTAGTCGGCAAATAGTCAGTGTCTTCCAACTCCGGGAGATCAATTATGAAACCCAATGTATCACCTTCGACGTAAGCATCGCTGTAATGTTTTCCATGGCTTTCATGAAATCGTGTGCCCTTGCGAGATCTCCAAGAATAACCGAATTTATCGTAACCCAGTGGTGCCTGTAAATTTCCATACTCTTGGCCCCAACCTAAACGGGTGGCTGATCCTTCTGGCATTTCTTCTATAGTCACTTCGAAATACCATTTACCACGATTCACAGCTAAACAATTTAAACAACTTCTGTCCAATCTAACTTATGAGACATGTATGTCAAGTTCTACTTACAATGAGTTGCTCGAACCATAGAATAACCCTTTTCCCCTGTTACAGCCAATCGATCTTCGGCTATTTTTAGCTGAGGTGCTCTATCGTGTAAAGCCAAAAGAACTGAATTGGGTACTAGCGTCCTGTATAACCAACCTGGTATCGGTTTACCAGCCCAATCAGAGCTTTCATCGAATTCTTGTCGGAATGGCGCATGTGGATCTGGCTCAGCCAGAATATATCTGTACCCATCTTTGTTAAATGGATGCTCTAGGGGATACCCGTGAGCAGGGAGCTTTAAGTTCGCCGCTACATCAGCACTTGGTCTTCCTTTTTTAGTTGTTGTACCAGAATCATTTGCAGGAAGCTTGCGACGCTGCCGATTGTTTTTTGCAAGTGAAGCTGAAAATTGAAGAAAATATACATAAATATCAAAATGTTCACGGTCAGAAATGTCTTGAACCAACTAGTCTTTCACTTCTTTCTTCATATACATACATACATATGTATCTTCGCTTATATTTAGTGCACATATTTTGTAAACATGCTTACGATTCTTGCCTTTTGAAATTCTGTGCAAAAATCTACAAATAAGTCATGTATGTATTTTCTATGAAAATCATCAAAACGAGTTTAAGTACAGAGAAAATTTCGATTTGAGATAATAATTTTGCGTTTAGAAAACAATCCTACGGTACATTCTAAACAAATTGTAACATTTCCTCTCAACCCACCCACAAGATTTCAGTGATGGTGAGTCATTTAATCAAAGGCGCATATGGATTGAGTCGATACAAAACGACTCACTGATGTGTGTATTTTTTTAATTATCTTATGGACTAATAAATGCGAAAAACCATCGTTAGATTAAAAAAAATAGTGACATATTAAAACCTGTTTAAAGAATCTGACGGACTTCACAGTAAAAAATAAAAAGAAAGGGTCTGCATACATACACTGTACGTACAGTGTTCATATGATGTACATCTGTAATACGACAATGCACGGCAATGTATGGCAGCCTTCTCAGCTATGTACATACCTATGTACAATTTCTTTGTATAATGACAAATTAACATGCACGTGACATAATCTGGTTTGAATCGTATGAAGTAAAATTGCAATTATAAAACAAAAATTAATCTACATATATGGCAACTCATCCATAAAACCCATACGTATGTACATTTGTAGGTATGCTCAATACGGACATTCGCTAATGGACATGAGGGATGCAATAGTAGCTGCACATATACATACATATGTACCTACATACATATGTATGTATTTACATATATATTTGTTTATGAATGCAACGACCGTGCAATATGCATTTTGTAGATATATATATATGTACATTCTACAGCTCTATGATTCATTCAAAATATTTAAATGGATTAATCTCATTATTAACATATAATTTGAACAATTTACGGCCCATTAATTGAAATGTGAACCAGGCATCTAGTCGAACCATTTTTCATATATTAATTGCTCTTCTTCACTTAGTAACAGGTGGTGCTATTTCGAAAAGGTCATTATCAGAAATGGGTGATGCGCAAAATCCAAAATGTGATATAATTACAACTTACATTTCACAAATCACTCATAAATTCAATAAATTCCATCATAAAATATATGTATCACAATACAGAGAACATCTATTAAACCCCAAAAGCAAAGATTATCCCCATGACGAACAAAATTTATTGAATCATTTGTACAAAACTACGTGCCGTTGAACATGCCATCGAAGAAGCATTGTGCAAACAAGTTTTATCTATGATGGGGGCAAATTCATTTTTCTTGTACCTATACAAACTTAATTTGTTACAAATTAGACATACCGTCCAGCTCCATGGAATGGTTTCTCTCCATATTATGGATTTATTCAAATTATTCTTGTTGTATAACTTATGATTATAATGTGTTCTCAAAGAGAGTCTATTATCTTTATTATTCTTTCACATGCAAAAGAAAACATAAATTGGAACACAACTCACGAACTAGATCGCAGTAACCCGAAACTCAATCCGTGCGTTCGAAATAGTACAACAACAACTATTGCAATAGGTATAGCAACTACAAAAGAAATATGAAAAAAATCTACCAACGAGAAATATCAATAAAAAAATCAATGACGGAATAACGCCGCACAGAGTAAAAAGATAAACAGGAAACGCTCTTCAAAACAAAAGCAACAAATTATTATTTTGCAAGTTGATTTTTTTTAAGAACGCTAAATTTTCTTTATTTGCATTCAGGGTATTACGAGAAACTAGTTCTCTCATCGTAGATAAGCTCTAAACAAGTTATCAACGATGAGCAAATATACATTGTATAGTGTGATAAATTCGAGTGGCTCTCGTCCCCGGCACACAATTAAAATCAATTACTCTACATTGGCGGCCGTCTGACTATAAAGGTTTAAATGAATTTCTCAAAAATAAACGTGTGCAACAGCAGCAATCAAATTATAAATTTAGATTTGTGGAAGCTTTCGCTTAATGTCAAGTGCCGACCAGTACTACATATGTATAATAGCCACCTATTGTTGATAGTATAACGACGAAAAACAAGACAAGCGGAACAGCAAAAAATTAATAAATCATACAAGGCGAACGAAGCACAAAACTATAATTTGGTGGCAGAAATAACCCGAAACCAGATAGCTTTTCAGTTGTAGTATAACTTCAGTTTCACCAAAATCGTAATCGGAAAAGCGACTTAGTAACCCCCTTCGTAATTTGAGTGGAAAACATTTTTTTTTTAATTGGCTACGATTGGAGCAGATAATAAGTTGTCGCTCGTTTCCATCCCCAACCACAAACGAAGTGCCGTTGGAGAACTGGCCGAGTGCTCTATTTATAGAATATAAATAAGCTTCGCCGGAGTTGAAATGTGGGTTAACATAACACATGCGGTGGCAACTAGTTGATGTTTGCAAACAATAAAAGCGCTTTTGATTCTCTCTTTCATTTAGGCTTCGTACTTTGAGTTCGTTCATAATATTAAACGAAAAAGCAATGGAAAGAAAAAAGGTAAAACACCAGAGCAACATGTTGGTACAGCTCATGAAAATCGTAAAAAATGTATTGGGTGCCACAAAAATATGCGAACTACGAACGCGAGTAAAAAAAAAAAGGATATACATAATGTACATATGTATTTATGTACTTGTATGTACATACATATGTATATGTTTTATAACAAAATATAATATTTAAAAATTGCTACATATATTAAAATTTGATGTAAAATCTTCGTTGAAAAAATAACACATACATATGTACATATATACATATATACATCTGTACATCCATTCTCATACGACTCATGTATTGAAAAAATAGGAAAATGTTAAAATACAAAAGGAAAATGTCAACATAGCTAAATTATCAAGAACAACTTCATTTCTAAGCCTGAATGTAACTTCTGTGGATAATTGATATTTAAAAAATATAAGTTACACCAAGTTGGACATACATATTAAAACAATGACTTAGTTGGTTGTAGACCATCTTGAGTAAGTTATGGAATCCATTTTGAGTGCTACTCTCAATTTTTGGTTGTATAGATTTGCAAACACCAGACAGTTCATACATCTTTATCATAGTTCAAAATAATCGGGATTAAGAAACAGAAGAAGACTAATAACTATCGTCTCCCACCTAGAATTTGCATTTCTATACAAAAAAAACTCATTAGCCGATAAAATTCTGGAGCATTAGGTTTAGGGTCCTCAAAATACTAGATATCTTCAAGCTATACTAGACTGTTTGGATGAACAAGTAAGAGGTGCGAGTAACGCTTATTTACTACAGCACGCAAGTTTTCAATCTAAAAATTTCTGACGGCAGGTTTAGAGATTATTTTGAGAGGAGCTCTGCAACTATCACTCGCAAGCTGCAATCTACCTTATAGATTTCTAGCTTAATCGTATTACAAATGAGCTGCTTTAAAAGAGAATGTGTATGACATACATACATATGAATGTATATCAGATTCGGCGATGGACCGATCTCGCCTTACGTCGTGAACAAAACTCGCAAAATGTGTCATGCAGTTTAAATTGTTTTCAATTTGTTTCCTTGAACTGAATTTTTCAGAATAAAACTTCAACATTCCAATTAGCATAAAAATACTTTGTACAATTTTCAACTTTAACATCTCTCTGGCAAATTATTATTTAAGTTTCACAACCTTAATTCGTAAAACATTTATAAAACGGCAGCAACCTAATAAGACATTTTTAAACTTCTTCTATTATCTGCTCAAAATCTACTATTTCACTTTCATTATAGAATTGCAAAACTCTTTTGTAAACATGCTGCGAAACAAAAAAAGAATCGTGAAAACAACCAACATATCAATACGCTCAAACCTTGAACTTTGGTAAGTTGCTACGGAGAGAGCTTATAAAAAGCTTCATACTTATCAATTTTTATTAAGGCGAAGTTTTCAATTAATAACTAGTTCCATGCAAGCTCGCTTACCTTGTGCATACCCATCCTCAGTCAATCGCAGTGCACCTAGTTTTACCATTGCATCGTAATTAGGTTTGATTTTCGTGAGATCTGCGTTAAATAGTCCAAACATGGCTCCATTTTCTACTGATTCTTCATACGTGAAAACAATTTGAATGTCCTTTAGAAGTGCGCGTTGCACTGTTGAGTGCCTGAAATAAAAATATTTCTTCATATGAATGAAGTAAATAAGGTAAACGTGTCTTTCTTACCATGATTGGGTTATTCTACGAGGCATTGTAGTCATTGCCTCCCAATAATGGTCGATATAGGGAATAATTTCTTTATCTTTACTAAAGAGCAATTGATTCTTGCCCTCCTTTGCAGAATTCTGCTGCATGTTGGCAATGGCAGTGACACACATTTGAGGAATTGCTATAAATAATATGTAGCACTTTATTTAGGTTAAAAATATATAAAGTATTCCATACTGGCTTGAGTTTTACGGAAGCTTTCTAAACCACTCGGTGAACAGTTCTTGCAAATGAATACGTAGTTTGTTACAAAGGGCACTAGTCTACCAAGTTGGTAGCTAATACAAGATTCGTGATACCACCGGTTGCAATTGGCACAGAGAAGTTCCACAATATTTAAATTGCGATCCTTGCCACTGAAAAAAGAGCAAATTCACAGAAATATCCCCAAAAAAAGCATGTTCAGTTGAGAAAATAACTTACCAATAGCAAATGCCGGTCTGTTCATCTTTGCGTTTTTCATTTTCTGTCGAAGGCACAGTATCCATCTTAAGCTTTTTTTCTGGATGTACATTTTCCATCTTATTTAATATTTTATAATAGGATAAAGTTAATTTCAGTAATCTTAAATACAATTGAATGCCGGCGGGATTTTTTTCATCGAAGTGTAAACTATTTTGCTATGATGACAGGGCTCACGGATGACAACAATGCAGAGTGCGTTCAGTGAAGTTTTTTTTTTCTATCCCAAAACAGTGGGGATACTTGCTAACATGCAAGTATCTTATCAGAAAATGCTAAACGAAATTCATCATAGTGTTGTTCCTATCTTCTTCTGTATATTATTGCTACGAGAAACAAAGGAATGTATGCTAGTTGTTGTCATATTTGGATAAAACTTTAATAAAATCTTCTGTTTCCCATTTATTTATTTGTTTCCAAATTTGGTGGTGCTAATGCGGCCGCAACATCGTTGACATATGTCCAGATTTTAAGCTCTGATTTTAAAACCAGCAGATTTAGTAAAATCTGAAATATATAGCAAATCTGAAATATTCTTGCATGAATTCATCATATGTAGTTTCGAAACATGATGCAGAATATAATTAAACATTTTAACATCTACTTTTAGATTACTTTTATTGTATTTATAATATTCGAGTGCATTATAGTTTTGAGTTCATATTCTCACAATTCTTGCAGCTTATTCTTTCCTGAATTGAATTTTTTAATGCTTTATGGAGTAATCAGAAGTTCATCGATCGTAACAAACTAGTCTCCCATAAGTATTTCCATACCATCCCTACTAATCATATTAATGATGTTTGCGTTCAAATCTTTGTTCGATTGCTCTCACGTCCGGTGATTACAGCAGGAGGCGATTTTTACAATAGTCTGAATGGGGCTGGGGATTACTGCCGTGTTCCTTAGTAAAAAATTGTGAGCAGGTCACATCCGATTGACTTCAAACGAGGATAAGACCAAGTTACTAATGACTTTTGGCACTCGTTAATGGTACTACTCTTAGGTCCATTTTATTTACTATTGTTCAAAGTGCCGAAATATTTAGAGTTGGATTTGATTTCAAATCGAAAGTTGAACTAAACAAAAATTGCTAGAGTAGTGTACACAGCGGAGAAGAAAAATCGGCTTGTGACCAATGTGTTGGAATGCCATGGCATTAAAGAAATTAAAAAAAAAACAATGTTTCGTTAAATCAAGACAACTTCAAGGCATTGAAGACAATAACAAAGGCATTTAATATTGCGCCACCCTACCAAGTGGGTTTTTTTTTTACATTCTTTCGATGTACCACCCAAAAGGCGCTTCCTACATTAAGCGAACTGATGCAACAATAAGTTGCACTTTCGATGACTCTTACAATTAGCACTCCAATGCCGTGAATTAGCAACATCTGCTGGTCCGTAGCAATTATCCAATATTATAGAAATCACCGTTGGTGATGAGACATATTATCAAAGTGAGCAAAACCAAACTTTAAACTCCGAAGTTGAGGAAATTCAAATGAATCAACTCCCAAGTTTAGTTAAATTTCATTAACATTTTTTTTGTATTTTTTTTTTGTTCTACTGCCAAGCACGCACATGGAATTCCAAATTGTCTACTGAACACAGCTATCTGAATTTGCAACTGATTCGAGGTTCATTTCAACTTCTTTTTGCAATTGTCAAATATATTTGAATTTAAATTTTAATTTCTTCGGATTTTAGCTTTGTAAAATTTTGATTTATTTTCATCTTATTGTGTGTTAATACATTATATTGCAAGCAAAATGGATCGAACCGTTATCGATACTTGGAAAGCTGAAGAAAAGGAATTTGGTGAAAAGCTTCATAGAAAGTTAACAGCCCTAACCACAATGATCCATCCGCCCACGGATGATTTCAAGAAATGTTTTGTTGAAGATATGTTTTTGAAACCAAACCAAAAGGCGTTCTTTCATGTGATGCACTACCTTTTTACTTTGCTTGATCCAGTAGAATTTAAAAAACGTTTCTATTGGCCCATCGCGGATAAAAAATCTGAAGCAAACTTTCGTTCGTCTACGATACAGTATCTTATGTATTTGAATGAGAAGCACAATCTACAGTGGAACAACATTAAAAGTTACCTTGTGGTTATGCCGGGCGGAATGAAATTCATTCTATTTCTTTTGGACTTAATTGACTTTATCACAAAAGAGCTAATTAAACAGCGGGAAAAGTGTATTACCTCCGAGGGGGGTATTGGCCAGCTATCGGAGTTTAACATAAAGCGAATGAGCGGTCAGAATAAGTTACACAAGGAATACGCTTCACGTTATATTAAAGCCACTGATCAGCAAATTGTGAGTCTAAAAGAAAATGTGGAAGCCTTGCGCAAGCATATTAACTCTATTTCAGTACCAAGGCTCCGTATAATAGACTTGATGGATGACTCTGCTTTGTCTGACTTTGCCTCCAGCAATCGTCAGCTATTCGAGAAAGATTTTAAACAGCAGATTGCAAAAGTAACGTCTATTGAAGAGCCGTTAAAAGGGTTGAAAGATACCATAGACCGATTCCAAAACCACGAGGCAGATGTAAAGTACGATAAGGAGATGGTGAAACGTTCTTTATCAAAATTAAAACTCTCATACCCTGATATTGAAATGGGTTTTTTGACGCATGAGGCAGAGAGTGAGTTGCAGATAGGAACGTTATTGGCCGCATTTAATCGTATTTATCCAGATATTGAAGCTAATATTATGGCCATCGATCAGCAAAATAATAAAAATAATTTCATTTGCAACGAATTGTGTGCACTGAAATCCGATATTCTGCAAATTGAAACGCAACTGACCAAGTTTTTATCTTCTATAAGTGGAGATTCTAGGAACCCACACACAAAAATTACTCCTGTGCGTCCAAATGCAAATACGTCAGGTGAAACTGTTCTCTTCTCGAAGTTTGTTAACACTCCTCCCATAAAGATAGATATGATCGATAATAAAATTCACAATAACCCTCGATTGCCATTCCTTGATGATTTTGTAGTGGAGCGTTCAATTGAGTCATTTTGCTTCGTAAATCAACAGAACACATTATTTCCTGCAATGACAGCTCCGAGGTCTGGTAGAAAACTGCATGACTACTCGATAAAGCAAGCTCAAAGCACAATAAATAAATCAAAAATTGTTGATCCTCTGCAGCTGTTGCGCACTCTGAATAAGGACACTTCGAAGTCCAGAAATGTGAATCGAAATCTTTCATCGCTTGCTTCGAAGTGGAAGAAACATGAGAGTCTATTTGGACCAGAGGATGCAGACTCATCTCAAGTTGAGCAATGTCAGACTATGACTCATTCATTTGATTCGAATGAAAAAACCACAGTCTCTCGACAGCAATTGGATATGTGCACAGCAAGTGCCCTCGACGCAAGCATAGTCTATTCCCGGAAAATCTCAGCTGTGCAAAAAGTACAGGATGCTTCTTTGAATTTTCAGAATTTGAGTACTAGCCCGTCGGGAAGATTGGATCCGTTGGTAGCATTCGACCCGAAGGAGTTCCCTAAAATTTTGCTAAATGATAGAACACTTCTGGAAACATCGGCAAATAAAAGTGGCTTTTTAAATGTATGTGTGCATTCAATAGTATATTTTAAATTTCATTTCATGTCTTATGTTTTCTTTGTAGGTTATCTTTCCTGAAAAATGCAATCTGGCCCATGGCGAACTGGATCGTAGTTTTAAATCGGGCAAAAAAGGACCCTCAGATGAAAATGATTTGAATGCATCGAATGTTCGCTTTGATTTTAAAGCAAAAATTGGAAACATTAGTAGTGATGCCATCTTTGATATAAGCGACGGGGTTTTGAAAGACATTACTATGTAGTATTCTAATTTTGTACGTTTAAGTGGTAAAAGTATTGTTTGATTTAGTTTCTATTTTTTTTTTATTTAAATTTAATTTCGCGAAATGCCTACGAGATATTAACTATTAAAATTGTATGTAAACGGTGTCGAAATTATTCTTTTTTTTTATCTGAATTACAAAATAAAAAAAAAGTCATGTCTCAACTCCCCCCTTGTACTGGTTACCGTACCTTCTTGTGATCCCTATTGAAACTATTTTCTATTTGAAAAAATGTTACACTTTGTTGCTTACATTTATTCATTGATGGTTTTCGTTTCTTGTTCATAATTTACTTTGTCGTTTCAAGAAACATAAAGCAAACATGTCTGAACGAAGAAAAGTTGTAAATGTTAGATTTATGTATGTATATACATGTCTTTACACTTTAAAATCTGAAGAGGTAGTTTGACAAATTATGTGACTAGTTAATTCGCGGATCTTATTCTTATCCTTGCTCTCTTCTACTTAGACAGTCATCGCTTGAAGTCGAGGAAAAAATCATTAAGCTCTTTGCTGAATATTATACTTACACATAGTAACCTGCGCTTATTTAACTCGTTCATTGATGACTATTCCACAGCCTACAGTTTGTGTAATCTGAGCTTAATAGTTACATATTTAGAATTTTATGAAGAAAATTCGTTCTGGCATATCATCTTTATATGAAAATGCAATTCTAATTCGTTACTAACTTTTTACGTGGTTGCAGTACGAGCTCCCAATAATATATAACTTTCTTGCAACTATGTATTCCTTTGATTGGTTATGTACTTGCCAATTTACTTCAGTTTTTGTTTTCGGTTTACTTCAGATTCACAGAGGGAAAAAATATTCAATTTCTTAATTGCGGTTATTTGTATTTTTCCACTCATTGCAGCATGTTCAGTTAGTCAAAAATAAAGACACAGCTTTTACTTAAAAATAATATATTTTTCGACATGTATCTCCAATAGCCTAGCCTAAACATTATTAAACTGAAGAATAGTTTTGTTTATGATATGTAGCCCACCACCATGAAAAAAAAAAAAAACAAATTAATTAAATTACAAAGAATAATAACTAATGAATATAGTTTAATTATCATGAATATAATATGGTCACACTTGCACCAGTACTACTGAGTATAAAAAGTGAGAATGAAGTTTCAATTTGGCTCACTTTTCGCAAGTCAAAAACTTTTACTAAAGAGAAAATGAACAAAATAGTGCGCAATATAAGATGTATTTCAAGATATTGTAGGCTAAGTTTTGCGACACAAAGAAATTATTTGATTATCTTCAGTTAAAGTTTTGACTTGACGGCAGTACTGGGGGCTAATTGTCAAGATGCACACTCAAGGCTGACGGTGTTGCTGGTGGGATTATGGGTACCATTTAAGCTGTGAGATTCATCATAACGAATTGTCATGGAGTTAGAATTTCCGGGTAAGAGCACATATCCTAATGACTGGTAGAATGGTATGAGTTTATCCTTGCAGTCTAGAGACATTTTATAACAGCCAAGATGCTCAGCAAGTAAGGAAACTGTGACTACAATTCTATTTAAAGAAATATTTTACGTTTTAAAAAAATTTCATCTATGATTTCTAAGTGTATCATTTACTAACAGTTTTCCCAATTGCTTTCCTCTATACGTATTATTAACTACGACATCTTCAAGGCGTCCTCTCTAAAAATATTAAGAAAAATATATTAAAGATAAAGTCAAGGTGTGTCAAGTTCTTACGATTGCGCATCCATGAATAAACTTTCGTTCAACAATAAGAGAAGCGGCTCCAATAATTTCATTTATTCTCGTATCTTCAATAACCGTAACGAAGTAATCGCCACTAGCTTTCATTTGAGAAAATCTCGCTTAAATAAAGAGAATAAAAATGATTTTTAAATATACGTTATACACCGTCCTTTATGCAAGAAATTCAGGATGTTGTTATTCGGAAAATATCTCGGCATGTCGCAGTTCGATGAGAATATGTAAGCGGTGAAGAGGAGAGTTTTAGAAAACATTCAAAACCTGTTTTTTGGCTGCTTTTTAGAAATAATCTTCAAATTTAATTTTTTTTATATTTCTCTTCTGATTTTGAATTAGAATGTGTTTGTGTGTTGCAAATATCACCGGCCAAAAAAATGCTTAAGTTCAGTACGCGCCCACTAAACATTATATCATCCTCCAACATTGAATAAATAAGGTTCACATTCACCACATGAGAGTGTGGAGTTTTTATAATACCCCAAGAACACGCTCTACACATGTTAACATGCCAAAAACTGTGAAATCGCTTACTCCTTCTTAATTCTCCAACGCGAAAGAAATCAAATATAGGCAAATAGCGAAACTAAGCAGGAAATGTAAAACAGCATTCCATTAATATGTTCATATATATGTATCTGTGCCCTGTGGTAAACTAGAACGCACACCCATACCCACTCACTTAGAAACTGTGTCCTTGAAACTTCACCAACAGCCGTCAACTGCGATAGCAACTGCAAAAAACCTCTATCGTAGTCGCCCTCCTTTAAGGGACGCACTTTTAGCCACGAATCTCCTGGTTTTGCTGCAGAAATGAATGGATCAAACTTTGCTGGACTCTTATGAAAATCCAATTGCAGGAGAACTCTCGGGTCATACAGGTAAACTTCCTCCTAAAAAAAAAAATGTTAATTATCATTAACTTTTAAAACAATATTTGCTCACAAAGATACCATTTACTTTGTTTTTGTCAGCTGTTACAAAACGGTAATGGTTACACAAAGTATGCGACAAGTTTATTTGATATCTAACAATTATTGATAAGAATCACCTATCTATTCCATGATTCCACTTAAAAAGGAAATGTGGAAGCAATTACTATCTAAATTTGTCCAATTTGAAAAAAAAAAAAAAAAAAAAAATACCACGTTTACACACCTTGCTGTGTCCCACCATGTCGTTGTTTAAGATGTTTTCGCCACAATAAACTAAAAACAACTGTCTACCGGACCCACAGAAACCACTTCTTTGAATGGGTGTAGTGGCAAGGCAGTGGCCACTTTCTATTTGACATTTTGTCATAATCCACAAGCAAACTCATAAGACTGGTTTCGTTGAACATAAAGAATACCAATACAGTCAATGGTTCAACTAAATAAACCGGTAGAATGTGTACGTCAATAAATTAGCATACCCGATACAGAACAGGAATAATTTTGGATGCACTGGTGACGTTCAAGTTAAACTTAAACGAGTGTATTCCTCTCTATGAAGAGACAGTTTGAGCATAGTGCTCAGACATGCATAACTATGAAGCTAAAATGACCTTGGTTAACGTTCATACTGTGTTTTGTTTTTACGGCTCTATTTGAATTTAGATTACACGAAATAGTGCATATTAATATTTTTATCGATAGACTAAGTCGTGCACTAGTTTTCGTTTGTTCGCTTTCTATAGTCCTGTAATCACTAAGACTGTACACTTCGTAAGATATAACTAACTTAAATGAACAGTTGGGTCATTGGATACAAATAAAAGACATAAAATAAGCATTACATTTTTCTTAGAGCACCCGTTTAACTTAGTATATAACATAGAACAGTTGGGCTAGTTTTTATCTCTTAAGGCTTAAAAAAAATACAATTGCACTTCTGACCGGGAGGTTCGAGGTACTAAAGTTTTTTCACAGTCCTACCTCTCGCGAATGTCTCACAAAACGTCCGAGAGTAATAATTGTAATAAGAAAGTTTCTCAATTTAAAAAAAAAATAATTCGGATATGGCTGAAGGCTGTGCTTTCTTTCATTTATGGGAAAAAATATAACTTGCACAACACGAATTGTCGCGAAAAGCTAGGACCTGACGACATACGGTCTGTTTCGCCAGATACTTGTATTCTTTTGTTAATGATGCAACCATGTACTTAGTTTACTGAGATTACCAAAACGAAACATTTAATTCAATAAATTGACTTTATTCTTACCATTGCAAGAAAAAAAAAAGTAACACGTGGATATATTTTCACCAGAAGCCTAGACTGATGCTTCAAATAGCTTATCTTTGATCAATGATCACACTGCACTGCACTCCACCACATATTTTGTGAAACAAATGTTTACTTGCCCTTCGTGGCTTTTTTGCAGTTCTTCAATTAGCTTAATTGACAATCTACCAGCTGATCAAATGACAAGCCAGGTGATAGTGAAATGTCAATTGAGGATTGTGTTCACAGGGTTCACAATTTCTTGGAGGTTTGATACAAGAACGGCGAATTCGAACAGCAACGAATATTTGGAACCAATAACTTTGCTCCAAAATGGGTGCAAATATGTAAGTTAACGAATTTATAAGTTCAGTTGTAAAGAATCTGAAAAATTATAAAATAAAGATTTCCAACATTCAGGAATCTAAAGACAATGCGAATAATAATAATTTTGAAACATCTGAATAATTTTCTACAGATTTTAACTTAACTTTGCTGACTAAGCAAATCGTTTTCACTCTGTCTGACAGAATTATTGTTCCAAGAAATCTCTTAACCCTTATAATTGATATTAAATACATAGAATAATGGCCAAATAGGGAAATAAAGCCAAATATTTGCAAGAATTTATGTACATCTTTCGGTTCAAAAAGGTCACAGTTATGATTACAATGGTAAAATTTTACAGAGATTTACTAATGAACGTAGGATCACTAATTGTCTGTTTATGATTTTTCATTACACCGGACGAATCACATAGAACAACAAGTCTGTTGTAAATGTACTGCTTTTGCATTCAAATATTTTAAGTAGTTCTACCCGTCAATCACTTACTTACCCTAATCTTGAATCTCAGCGGCTGATAATAAATACACATGATTTTAATTATCACTTGTTTGGCACACTGATTTTGTATGTGTTAAATGTTATTATTAAGTAGCATTAAATTTATGAGGCCGAAGTCATTCAAGATTCTTTTCAAACCCCCACGATTCTCAAATATTTTCTTCGCAATATTGTGCCTCTGTTTTTTAAAAATCAGAGCGGATCCTGAGTTATAGAAAAGACATCATAGTACTTTAAGATCACAGGCATATAAACGAGCAAAGGCGCTGCTTTTTGTCTGCCAGAGCATGAAGAGAGGATACCCCAGAAAGTATATCAGATGAGAAAACATATTCGAAATCGAAAGGCTTTATGGATTTTTATTTTTGGCTCGAATGGTACTACAAGTTAGATGATCTTTGAAAAAAATACTTATTAGTCATATATTGTAAGGAACACCTAATTACTTCTAGAACTCTGGTTAAAACTAAAAAATAATATATATTTATAATATTTCAAAAAGTTATTCGAAAAGATGCTGGTGAAACGCCTGCAAAAAATAATTGAAGAAAAATCGCTAGTGCCGAACCATCAATTTGGCTTTAGAAATAAGCACTCTACAATTGATCAGGTGCATAGAATCACAGACAAAATCGAAAAAGCATTCGAAGCGAAAAAGATCTGCTCTACTATTTTTCTTGATATAGCACAAGCTTTCGATAAAGTCTGGCACAAAGGACTGATCCATAAAATACAAAAGCAACTGCCAAAGCAGTATTCGAAAATTCTAGAGTCTTATATATTACAGCGATTCTTCAGAATTAAACAAGAAACAGAGTACTCAACATTAAGGGAAATTAAAGCTGGTGTACCTCAAGGCAGTGTACTAGGTCCGGTACTATATCTGTTATTCACTAGCGATCTACCAGAAAGTGAAGAAATCATTATAGCAACTTTTGCAGATGATACTGCTGTACTTGCTGTGGGAGAAACTGTCGAAGTTGCAACAAAAAAGCTTCAAAAAGCAGTAAACAATATTTCAGAATGGACTAAAAAATGGCAGATCAAATTAAATGACCTTAAGTCCGTCCACATTAATTTTACATACAAAAATGTACCATATATTCCAGTGTACATAAATAATAATGTAGTGGAACATTCAAATACAGCCAAATATCTAGGCATGACTCTGGACGCTAAACTACGCTGGAAAGCGCATGTAAAAGAAAAAGAGAGATGAACTAAACATGCGTTACAGTAAAATGTATTGGCTTATTGGGAGATATTCATGTCTGTCCAACTACAATAAATTATTGCTTTATAAGCAAGTCCTGAAAGCAGTATGGTCCTATGGACTCCAGTTGTGGGCATGCACATGCCAGAAAAATTTACAAAAAATCCAAACCTTCCAAAATAAAGTACTGAGGAACGTTGTTAATGCACCTTGGTACATACGAAACGCTGATCTACATAGAGATCTAGGTATTGAAATGGTTGAAGAGGAAGTTAAAAAAGTTGCTCAGAAACGCAGAATTAGGCTTCTCAACCACGTAAATTTAGAAATAACTCAACTATTAAATACTGATAATGTAATCAGAAGATTAAGACGAGTAAAACCTCTTGATCTAGGTATAGTAGTTAGCTGAGGTTATATTATAACAAAAAATAAAAACTGAATAGTATCTCCAAGAAAATAATTAATTTCATTAAAAAAAATCAGAAATCCGACAAACGGCAGCTTTTCCTTTTAATTTAAAATTTATCATTAATTTTCAAAAATAAATTGCTGATTAGTCCAACGACTAGGTGCGATTCCTTGGAGGCAGGCGTTAGCCAGTCCTCGGGAGGTTTTTTAGAGGATTAAAGTCCCTCACTATTGCAGAAGGCCCCCTCGCGTAGAAGCCTCTGCAATGTCTTTCGATGATTTTTCCTTCCTGCGAACCTCAAAACAAAAAAAAAAAAAATAATAATATTTCAAAAATAGGTGGTTTCCAAAATTTAAAAACACTGCAATCGACATAAAATAAGTATGTATGTATATCAAAAAATTACATAAATAAAATTACTTTTAAAATTACGTTTTAAAGTATAACAATTTATTTTTTTCGTTTTATGTTACCTATGTTATTCTATATATCGCTTCCAACCGTCATTCCGTTTGCTTTAGTAAAGATTTATAAATCATAGAACAGTACATCTTAAAATACATATATGGCAAAATGGATATGTGTACATGTATGATAGTTTATGTACGTAATATATTCTAATTCTCCTTTCTATTTTAAAGTTATAAAAGCCACGGGAATTATTATCCCATGTTATGATGTTTCTTAGTTACCCGAACGATTTTGACAATTTCTTCCGTTTGACACTTATTGTCAGATGATGGTCAGCTGTCACTCGGTCTCATAACACTTTGGTTCTGTATGGAATTTTTATTGAATTTCAAAATGAGTAGATTTTGAAGAAAATATGAACAACTTACTCCGAAATATTTTACAAAGTAAGACGTGTAGTTTACGAATTACACAATGTTTACAAAAATCACTTCCAATTGTGATTGTTACAACACCCAGCAATACACTGCACACAACACAAGTGCTCTCAGAATTCTGGGAAAAAGAAAAGAAAGGTGGATATCGCACAGAACTACCACTGCCATCAAAGAAGCAACTAATTCTGGATGGAATGAAAGAACTTAAAAATGAAATAGCTTTATGGAAACAGGAGATGAAAGAAAAGTTGGAGAGTGACCCGCTTTTAATATTTCGACCGGGTTCGGTCCAGAAATTTAGGAAATTCCAACGTAAAACTAATGTTTTTGTAATTTTTAGGTGAAACCGATGTTGTTTTTCAGTTCAAAAGTGAAGAAGATCTTAACAAGTGGGTTGTTACTACTGATAGCGATCATAATGAAGGTAAAAGTACGGCTAAGTTTGAAATAAGCGATGCCAATGCTGGACTATTTCATGGTTATGTCAACGGAGACTGTCTGAAAGATGGAAAAATCAAAAGAACTGGTTATGCCAACATTCGAACTAAAAGAGTTAGGGTAAGGAGTACAATTGTAGTATTTCCTTTCCCACCCTTATGTTAACAATTTTCAGAAATCGTTTAAAAGAGAAACGACTTACGACTGGACGCAGTACAATATATTGGTCCTTAAAGTGAGAGGCGATGGTCGTTCATATCTGATTAATCTACATACTGAAGGTTATTTCGATCTCTTATGGAATGACGTCTACCACTATGCACTTTACACGAGAGGAGGCCCCCACTGGCAAACTGTCAAGGTAGATAAATAAAAATATTTTTGTAGTTTAGTAATTTCTGAATCCCTTTTAGATACCTTTTTCAAAATTCTTTTTCGCATCGAAAGGACGAGTGCAAGACAGGCAGAGTGCTATTGTGCTAAACCGTGTAACACACCTAGGGTTTTCGGTCGGTGCAAGAGCTGGGCACGATGGACCTTTTAGTTTAGAAATTAGCTATGTGGGATTGGAATTCGACCCCAGTCACAGGGAAGAATTTGCCTACGAAATGTACAAGACCGATAAATATATAGCTGCCACATAATAGTCGGAAATAAAGAACCTTATTAGTTGCAAAAGTCTTCTGTGTCAGTCATATAAATTTATTTTCTGGCTGCTACGAAAGTTCGTCTACCAAAGAAAAAACAAACTAAAATAAAAACTATTGCTGGTCATCCGCTTGTTGAAACTTAAAAACTAGGTGCAATTGTTCTTGATGTGTATCTATGTCTGTTTCTTAAGAATCTTATACGTGTTTTTGTTTAAGATATAACTTAGAGCAGCAGCTACAGTCGTTGCGCCAGTTAAATACCATAGTCCATGAAGTAGCGAATGATCTTTAAAGAAAATGAAATAAATTCAAATTGAGTGTTACTTGAGCGATAATTTACCGAGATAGTTCCAAACGGGAGCTCCTAGGCTTAACCCGATAGCAGTAAGCTGAACGAAGGTGTTTACTTTGCTGATGAATGTGGGTTCCAGTTGGGCAGTTACATGAGTGGCATCGAAATAACGAGATAAAGTTTTCTGAAATTTGAAAAAAAAAAAAAAGATTTATTATACGAGTCAGCAGTATAATGTATTGCTAAAAATAGACCTTTAAGGATTTGAATACTTAAACATGATCCTAATAAAGATCCAAAGTTTTATCGTATTGAAATATTTGCTGGAGATGGTAAATCAAATAAGGCAGTACTATTGATATTCAACTTTTAGTAGGAAACTATAAGTTTATAAGTGTGGGCGCTGTGGCTCAAGTGTTTAGTGCGTTGGAACGCTGAGCGGGAGGTTCGAGGTTCGAATCCCAGAGAACACTTAAAAAAAAGTTTTTCACGGTCCCACCTCTCGGGAATGTCTGAAAAACGTCCGAGAGTAATAACTGTCATGAGAGCTTCTCAATATGCCTTTCGGATATGGCTGTAAGCTGCCAGTTCGATGTTAACTTTGGAAGCTTCTAATGACAGTTATTATATATAATATATTATTTCTATACTCTAGCATTTGAGAGGTGAGAGAATGAAAATATTTTTTTGTTCTCTGGGTTTCGAACCTCAAACTTCCTCTCAGTACTCCAACAAACTAACCGTAGTTCTAGTTGTAGAGCCTAAGGACTAAGGAACCAATAAAAGTCCCCAGTCAGCTATTTTTTGTAGTTTATTTGGAATAAATTTAGAACCATCTAGGCTATTGTATTTATACTGTATACACGCTTTGCTTGGATCACATGAGCAATGTTTATCTTGAATACAACACGATCAGATTCATTCGGCATTATTTATGCAAATTTTTACAGTATACATATAGTAGGTCTGGACTGGCTTAACCTATCTAACATTAACACAAATAGTTATAAATAAGACATTTTATATAGAGTTCATTATAACTTAGGGCTGCTCTGAGTTTTTTCCACGTACAAAGCTGGGTGGGTTCGCAAAAATTAAAAGGGGGTAAACCGCTTCATTACACAGTCCAGAATAGTGTAGTTGGTGCCTTTTGTTTGATTTATAGACGATAACAAATCTAAACACGAGAACACTATTAACTAATTATGTAAACCAATAATGGAATTAATGTAATACATATATAAAAATTTAAAAATAGCAATAGCAACTAAATAAACGTTTCATAATAATAAGCAAAAGATAATAGTAATAAAAATGGGTTCAGGCTATATATCACATGCAAGCAATGAACCACCAAGTATTTCATTTTAAATTTATCTGTTATATACAGTTGACAAATAGGTCCCAAGGAGAGAATGTCACCTTTTGCATAACAAATTATTCATAATTTTTTTCAATCAGCAAAATATTTAACTTACTGGCGGCGGCAGACTGATATAACGAATAACAAAGCCGGCTCCCAATAGGAAGACATCACGAAAAAGGATGGTACCAGTCAACCATAATGGCAGTAAGTCACAATAACCCATTGAAATAACCAGCGATCCAATAAGCAACTTGTCCGCCATTGGGTCCAAAAAGGAACCTGCTTTGCTGGCTTGTGTTGGCCAATGACGAGCAATTTGTCCGTCCAGCTGTAACGAGCTTGCAATTATTCATATTTTGTCGCCAAGGCAAAGATTCCTATTCACCAAATCGGTTATTCCGGCCGCAATGAGCAAACCTATTGCCAAATTGAAATCCCCATCGACAATGACATACCCAATGTAAGGGGCGAGAAATGCTCGCCCCACCGTCAGTAAATTCGGTATGGTCATAATGTTCTCTCGCTCGATAACCTCCTCCATTTTCTCTCGCACCCGCTCTTGCACTTTGGATTTAGTTTCACGAATATCCTTGACCAGAACATTCTTCCGCTCGATAAAGCTCTCGCGTTTCTGATCGATGACATTTTGTATAAGGTCACGACTTTTGATCGTCCTCAGATGAAAGGATTGTTTCTTTGAATCCGCATACAACCGCAGAGAGACAATATCCCACCGTTGGTAGTCCAGGAATGATGTCTTTAGTAAACCAGTGGCAGCAGCATAACGGTTGAGACAAGTACCTTCACGTGTGCTGCGCAAAAGGTCGGTTAGACCCTTGCACATACCTGGCCGGTACATTTGCCGGAAAATTGTGGTTGGCAGCATGTTCAATTTGAATTCCGCAATTTGACCTGTTGTTGTTTATTTGAATGTGGGTTTGCACTGAAATAAAAATACAATTTATGGCTGGTAATTGAATTAAAGGTTTGAAAAAAATTGCGTTCTAAAAATAGTTGTCACCTTGCGGGTGTAATCGAATGGCTGAGCTCAGTATGATGGGAATTTGTGGATAATGTATTCAATTTAGCATCCAATTTGAATGGGAAAACCAATGCTCTTCGGAGCAATTAACACGGAATTTCCAGTGTGATTTTTATTTTTCACGGTATATTGCGGTATGAAGATGAAAGCCAATAGAGGCAATCATATGGGAAACTTCATGTTTTTCTTTACTCCAGCTGTCAGATTAATTCTTATCAGTTGAGTTGAATAGACTGAAATGTAGATGGCATTACGTAGATAAAATGGTAGGGTAGCTAGTATAAGTGTTGTCAATTCAAAAGGCATTATCGTTTACACCCCTCGTGGTAACCATTATTTAATCTTTTATAAAAATCTGTGCAAAGTATTTAAAAAAAAATCTGTGAATAGAATGAAATTTTAAAGCTCTTAGTGAAAGTATTAACAGAAATTAATTATATTTCCTGCATATAACAACACGAAATCAATTTAATGCTGATGCGAGTAATACTAAAGTGCTCGTGTATGTCTTACGTTATGTCAACTATTTGAACACTCGATGTTCGCCCGTTCAGCAACGTGCATTTTTTCTTGATTTTAGCATTACTTATTCTATTTAAGAATTATTTAGTTGATTAAGCTAGTTGAAAATTATAACTGTCGAAAAAACATTTCGACGGTCAAGCCCTTACAAATTTGTGACGCTGTTTGCGAGCCAAGCGTGTCTGAAAATCGTTTGCACGTGGTAAAAATGCAAAGGACTTTTCAATTTTTGAACATTGTTAAGTTGCCTTTCGCAGTAACTTGACGATTAAGTGCTTACCAACTTCTGTCGATATTTGCGGTACATTGTATTACTTTGAAGGATAAAAATTTCAGTTTGAAACCTACTTGATCGATTCATAAGCAAATACGCTACCAATTACATCGCCGTGAACACCAGTTAGACAGAAACAGTGATTAATTGAATTGATTGAATAAACCGAATGGCATCATATTTATCTCATATGATTGAGATTAATTCTCGTAAAAATAGGAAAGGAAATAAATATTTTTTTAAATATTATGCAATAAACGCAAGTAGAATGTTTTCAATCACAATACTTTCATTATACTTTCCAATAGTTCATATCATTTATTTTAATTGTTCAAAAGACACTCGCAAGGATTTAACAAATAATAAGTTTTGGTCATTCTTCAAAAACATTAAAAACTCTGCCTCATCTGCCATCCCAACGATCGTTTGCAATGACATTCCAGCTGTCAGCTCCTTAGACAAGGCCAATCTGCTGGCTGCACAATTTGCAGCAAATTTCACACTGCAAGATAGTGCTTTGTCTGTCCCCATGCTTGAGAGCATCGAATTGTCTATGGGACAGGTCCACTTTCGCACTCGCACAGTTACAGGAGTTCTCAAAGGTCTCAACATATACAAATCCGCTGGTCCAGATGGTATCCCTCAAACAGTTCTGAAGAGGTGTTCTCCCTCGCCGGTAAAACCTCTACGTTAGCTTTTCTGTCTGTCCTAATCTTCTGGACTCTTTCCGAGAAGATAGAAAACAGCATTTGTCCAGTCTGTCCCTAAAAAAAGGTGAATCTTCCTCTCCGACCAATTACCGACCCATTGCACTTACGTCCCTTCTTTTCAAGGTCATGGAAACGCTGATAAATCGTCAGCTTATGAAATATCTTGATGTACGAAAACTTCTCAATGACCAGCAGTATGGTTTCGTAGCAACAGGTCCACTGGTGATTTGATGGCATATCTCACCGTGAAGTGGAACCAATCTCTCCATTACTTCGGTGAAACAAAGATAGTTGTTGTTGTTGCTGGAATACAACGCCCATATCTGATCTGGTGCACCCAAGACCGTTTTGCACATTCTTAATAGGGTCCAGAATCGCGCGATAAAACTTGTAGGTGATAGAGACGTTGTGAGCTCCATAGTCTCACAAGAACATAGCAGGAATGTCTCGTGTCTTTCCCTATTTTATCGCTTCTTTTACAAAAAATGCTCCAGCGAAATAGCCACTTGTATTCCTCCCCTTCAAAACTTCATCCGCAATACATGTCACGCTTCGAAAGCACATCAGTTCACCCTCAAGCCCAGAATACTAATTTAACTTAGGAAAATAACCAAAATCTTTCACAATCAATCGCAAAGAAAATTATGTACATACATATGTACATATGTGTATATGTACAAAAATCCAAAATCGTAGGTGATACACCGTGATTCCGAAAAGAGGAAACATATACATATATGTATGTATGTATATGCGCTTCCTACCATCGTTACACTCAGTAAGTATAGGCACGCTTGCCGTTTTGGTACATTCCTACCAAACTTGGTAGGTTTTTCAGCTTATGAAACTCTAAGACCTATGAAACAAACATTTTTTAACAATTTGCATAAAAAACTGAAATAATTTCCAATCAACTGAAAAACATTTGTGCCAAATAAAAGTACACATGTAAACAGAGACTAATTGAATCAACTCGTTTAAACGCGTTATCTTTATCTTTGCCTGATTATAAAAGAAAAAAAACATTCATCATATTGCTTTTTTAAAAACAAAATAAGTACCTACATAAAACTTCGATTATTATTTATTATTGGTTAAAGCTTTACGTTATTTAAAACATCAATTTTGCTTTGGTAGGTTTTTCTCTGGTTTGGTAGGTTTTATTGGGAAGTTCTTGCGGGCGGCAACCGTGAGTGTAGGTATGGAAGAAAATAAAAAAGTTTACCTCATCATTGTGTGAGTCGCACAATATTATACTGTGAGAGATGGATGCATTGCGGTCGATATCTCTCAATCGAGGCATCGCATACAAAAAGCAACGCATGGTGGATGTGTCGCTGAGTGGATGCCCCGTAAAAATGGGTGCGATTTCTTTCTACCAAGTGAGTTGTCTCAATATGGTTTTGTCTATGCTTATATCAACATGAGATTTGGTGGAACTGTTTTCAAGAGAAAGTATCCGATTTTTCTATTCAACCCTAGATATCACAGGCAATGTTGTAGAATCAACTGCTTAGTAAGTTTATTAAAACGTAGATGGCGCTGTTATAAGCCGCACTGTGCAGCACTTATCAGCTTTTCACCACTAGATGTACAATGATGACGTCCAATCTATATATACAACCCTAGATGTCACAGGCAACATTGTAGAGTCAATTTCTCAGTAAGTTTATTAAAACGTAGATGGCGCTGTTATATACAGCACTGTGGGGTTACCACTTGCAGATTGAATGATAAATGTAACGCTTATTTTACACCTTTATTTATTAAGAAAAATATCTTAAACTGATGTTAAAACTAAATATACAAAATTGCACTCATCGAGACTGAAGACTGAATGTTTCTGTTAACTGCAACCGTCTTCTTGTTTTTGAATCCGAACAACGCGATTATAGCGCCATCTGGATTTTTGCTTTAAACTGCTGCTGGTAACAATGTGATTCTAGTGACATCTAGTTCTCAGATTTCTGGTCTGGCAATGCTGCCACATTACTCCCCCCTTAGTGACGATGGCACGAATTGTCAAATGTCACTTTTTTCTTTACATATGTTTTTGTTTCTATTTGTTGATTTTGAGAATCCATGTGCATTTCGATGTCTAGATGTGCTGGTTTTAGCCTGTCGACGGAAATATTAAGCGTTCGTCCTTCAGCGAGAATTGTAAATAATCTATCGTTGATTCGATTTATAATTTTATGTGGTCCAGAATACGGCTGCTCCAGTGGTTTCTTGACGGCGTCACATCGAAGGAAGACGTGGGAGCATTTGTACAAATCTGGAAGAACGAAAATTCTATTTTTTGTGTGATGTGTCGTTGGTGTTGGTCGAAATTTGCGCATAATTTCGCGATGTTTCTCCACAAATATCTGCGGATCGGCAGGAACATCTTCATTCACAAAAAATTCGCCAGGAATCAGGATGTTCGTACCATAAAGCATTTCGGCTGCTGATGCTTTGATATCCTCCTTGTACGAAGTTCTTAATCCTAGTAGCACAGTCGGAAGAGCTTCAACCCATTTGCTTGGTTGGTGACACATAAGTGCGGCTTTCAATGGTCTATGCCAACGTTCAACAATGCCATTAGATGCTGGGTGATACGGTGATGTGCGTATTTTACTGGTTCCGCACATGTTTGTGAGTGCTTTAAATAACGCAGACTCAAATTGCGATCCTTGGTCCGTGGTCAAGGTTTTGGGTGAACCAAAGCGTGCAATCCAGTGAGTGTAGAACGCCGTTGCTACCGTGTCTGCATACATGTCCTTGATGGGGATGGCTTCTGGCCATCTGGTGTACCGATCGATCATTGTGAGGCAGTATTTGTATCCTTCACATAAAGGGAGCACTATCAGGTCAATGTGAACGTGGTGAAAACGACTGTTTGGTACATATATTGCATTCGGCTCTAGATGATTGTGCTTATAAATCTTCGAGCGTTGACATTGTAAGCACGACCGAGACCATTGCGTAGCGTCTTTCCTGATACTCGGCCAAACAAACTTTTGGCGAAGCTGGTGACTAGTTGTTCTTCCACCAGGATGTGACAGACCGTGTACAGAATCAAAAGCTTTTCTGCGTAGTGGTTGTGGTATGTAGGGTCTTATCAAATTGGTGGAAATATCGCAGTATATCATGCAGTCTGGTTCTATTGCGAGTTGTTGTAGCTTGAGTGATGAATCGTTTTTTAAAATGGTGTGAAGTTCGGTGTCTTGTTGCTGTAGTGTTTGTAGTTCTCGATGATCTATTCTGAATGGCATAGTGATTGCGTTTACGCGTGAGAGTGCGTCCGCAACTGTGTTGTCTTTACCTGGAAGATACACTATGTCCGTGGTATATTGGGAAATGTAGTCCAGTTGCCGAAGTCGTCTTTGTGAAGCCTTGTCCGATCGCTGTTGGAACGCATAAATAAGTGGCTTGTGGTCTGTTTGAATGACAAAGTTCCGGCCGTCGAGAAGATGTTTAAAAAATTTAACTGCAAGATACATTGCCAGTAACTCCCGATCATACGTGCAATATCGACTTTGAGTTGGAGAGAGCTTGCAGGAAAATAGGCCGATTGGCTGGAAACTGTTGTTTTTATCTGCTCGAGCTTTGCACCAACTGCAGTATCAGATGCGTCAGTTGTCAAGATGAACGTTGCTTCGGGATCGATGTGGTTCAGCATCGTTGCTTCGCTTATGCTCTCTTTGCACTGCATAAAAGCTTCCTCAGTCTGTGACGTCCATGGAATCTGTCGCTTATCGTTCTTTTTGGAATTTTTGAGGAATCCGTTAAGAGGTGCTTGGATGTGAGCGCAATTGGGGATATAGCGACGGTAGTAGTTAACTATACCGAGAAAGCGGCGAAGTTCCTTAATGGTTGTTGGTTTTGGGTATTGCTGAATCGCTTGTATCCTGTCTTCTGGGGGTTTGCTACCGGAACTGTTGATGGTGTGACCCAAGTAAGTAACTTCTGGTTTTCCAAAGACACACTTGTTGACATTGATGCGAAGGCCATGTTCTTTCAAGCGGCGCAGGACCTTGCGAATGTGCTCTCGGTGTAGCTCTTCTGAATCGGAGAAGATTAAAATGTCGTCTACGTAACAGAAAACAAATTCGAGACCGCGAAGAACATTGTCCATGTGCCTTTGAAATGTCTGCGTAGCATTTCTAAGTCCGAATGGCATAACGGTGAATTCAAACAGCCCGAATGGAGTTGTTACTGCTGTTTTCTTAACGTCTTCGGGTGCCATTGGAATTTGGTAATACGCCTTATCAAGATCGAGGATGGTGAAAAAACTTTTTTTATTGAGCGACTCAGTGAAATCCATTATATGTGGTATCGGGTACCGATCTGCCTGTGTCTGAGCATTAAGGCGCCTGTAGTCCCCACATGATCGCCACCCGCCAGTTTTTTTCTCTACCAGATGAAGAGGACTTGCCCATGGACTGTTAGACTGTCGACAGATGCCTTTTTCAACTAAATCGTGGAACTCAGTTTTGGCCTGCTTGAGTTTGTCACCTGTGAGTCGTCGTGGACGTTCAGCAATCGGTTGATCAGTGGTGATGATTTGGTGTTGCACAGTACAGTCGTTTAAGTGAGTGCGGATGCTGGTAGTAGGGTCCAAGAACTCTTTGAGGATATTGCTATATGAGTGTCGTCCGTCAATTGTGGATAGTCCAAAGATGGATGCTGGTTGCACCCTGCCTGATGCCGTTAGCGATGTAGTTGCATCGATGAGACGTCTGGATTTTAGGTCGATGATCAATCCATAATGTGCAAGTAGATCAGCTCCAATTATTGCTGTCTTGACATCGGCAATTATGAAGGGCCACTTGATTGTTCGTCGCAGTCCTAGGTTGAGGGTAAGCATCTTTTCACCGTATGTCTGAATGGGAGAGTTATTTGCTGCGTAGAGAGTTGGATATTGAGGGGATGCTTTGTAACCAATGGGTCGAGGTAAAACGGATATTGTTGAGCCTGAATCGATGAGGAATTTCTGGTTGGTGTATTTATCAAAAGCGTGTAGGCGGTATTCCTTGTTTCTTCTTACGCTGTTATCTCCCGCCTCAGTGGACAACAGCGTTTTTAGTTTGACTCAGGATAGGAACATGGTTTTGAACACTTCCTTGCCTTTTCGCCGAACTTGTTGTGGAAGTAACACATTTTGCGTTCCCCGTGTGGTGTTGAGGATCGGGACGTGGCACTATTACGAGGTCTTGAATGTGATCGACGTCTATTGGGTGGGCTGTGGCCAGTTGTTAATTCCTGAACCAACTTGGTTAAACTCGAGAGTGTAACTTCGATGGTTCGTAGACGTTGATGTACATCGTTCGGCGAGTCTTCCTCGTGTGTACTTGTAGAACAAACAAGTGGGTTGGACATGTTGTCCATAATTCTGTCAGCTATTTCGGCAAGAGCGTTCAATGAAATTCCGAGATTTGCAGACAAAATTCCTCGGATATGGTTTGGCATGCGAGTCATCCAAATTGTAGTTAGCATTTCATCTGGAACATTTTCGCCTGCCAATCTGCGCATCTCCCTGAGTAGGCTGGTTGGTCGTCTGTCTCCCAGCTCCAAGCCAGTCATGAGTCTGTTTATTTGTCGTTCCTTAGACTCAGTGAATCTGGAAATAAGCTGTATTTTAAAAGTAGCATACTTATCTTTTGCTGGCGGTTGCTGAACTAAATCAGAAACTTCATTAAGAATTTCTGGGTCCAATGCAGCGATGACAACGTTGAACTTGTTGACGTCGGAAGTGATTCGGTGATTGTGAAACTGGGCCTCGACTTGGATGAACCAAAGTGCAGGATTGATCTTCCAAAACGCAGGTATTCTTAAGTTCTTGAGCGCAGCGATTTCTTGGCTATCAAAGTCTTCATTAGTTTTATTGACTGGGTTTTTGGATTGTGGCGCTTCAGGACCGGAATTGGTTGCGGCAGTAGACGCTCCTGAATTATTTGTTTCAAGCATTGTTACCAGATTGTTCCAGAACTTTTAGGTGTGTGAAATAATATTATTTATATTGTTCTTTTTCACTTTTTTTTTGTCGTAGGGGTCACCAATTGTGGGGTTACCACTTGCAGATTGAATGATAAATGTAACGCTTATTTTACACCTTTATTTATTAAGAAAAATATCTTAAACTGATGTTAAAACTAAATATACAAAATTGCACTCATCGAGACTGAAGACTGAATGTTTCTGTTAACTGCAACCGTCTTCTTGTTTTTGAATCCGAACAACGCGATTATAGCGCCATCTGGATTTTTGCTTTAAACTGCTGCTGGTAACAATGTGATTCTAGTGACATCTAGTTCTCAGATTTCTGGTCTGGCAATGCTGCCACAGCACTGTAGTCACCAATTGTGGTGGTTTGCACAATATAATTTATTTATTTATTTATTCAATTCTCATTTGTGAAATATACATAAAAAAGGGAGAAAATTAAGTGCGACTTAGTTCGCTCG
Source organism: Blera fallax (assembly GCA_946965025.1). NCBI lineage: Eukaryota > Metazoa > Arthropoda > Insecta > Diptera > Syrphidae > Blera > Blera fallax. The sequence goes on from OX337244.1 coordinate 16,591,268, forward strand.
CGTCTTCTCAAAAACCCGTCGTCTCGGCGCCGGTCTTTTTCCTTCCTCCAGGCCGTTGGTATTCCATTCTCCTTCCTAGTGATCTTTACGCCATCTCACCGTGGTGAAGTAAAACTAGCGAATGAGGTCGCTACAATCACTCCCTCCCCAGTGACGTACGACTGACAGCTGGCAGGAACGATATTGTTTTGTTTTTATTGAGATATGTTTTCTGTGGTTTATCCATCGTAGATTCCCAATGATGAGGCTTCATTATAGCTGTTCCTAGACTCTCTTCCTGGATGGTGGTATCGACGTCTTCTTTCGCTTGGTAGACTGGTTTTAATCGTTGTACCGATACTGTTTTAGGTTCTCCGTTGACACTGATGGTAAATGTTCGGTCATCTATTCGTTTGACGATTTCATGTGGCCCAGAGTACGGTGGTTCCAGTGGACGCCTGACTGCATCACAACGAAGGAAAACATGCGTGCAGGAATACAAATCCTTCAAGATGAATATCCGTGATTTTGAATGGTGTGCAGTTGGTGTAGGACGGATGCCTTTCATGTGTGTGCGGAACTTTTCGACGAATGCCTGCGGATTGACCGGCGTATCTTGGTCGATGAAAAATTCGCCTGGGATTCGGAGGGTTGTTCCATACACTAAGTCGGCGGGAGTGGCTTTCAAGTCTTCCTTCCAGCTGGTGCGTAGGCCGAGTAAAACTGTTGGCAATAGATCAGGCCATTTGACTTTTGGACTACACATTAAAGATGATTTGAGTGTACGGTGCATTCGTTCGACCAATCCATTTGATGCTGGGTGATAGGGGGTAGTCCGAATTTTTTTCGCACCGATAAGTTGTGCAAGTGCTGAGAAGAGACTGGACTCAAACTGCGTTCCTTGGTCGGACGTGATAGTGAGTGGTGTTCCAAAACGACAGATCCAATTGGTGTATAGTGCTGAGGCGACGGTGTCTGCTGACATATCTCGAAGCGGGATAGCCTCCGGCCAGCGAGAAAATCTGTCAACGATCGTCAGGCAGTAGCGCAAGCTGTCTACCGCCGGTAGTTCAATAAGATCGATGTGTATGTGGTTGAAACGTTCTGATGGTATGGCAATTTTGATAGGCTCCAGTTTGTTATGTCTGCTTATTTTGGCTCGTTGGCATGACAGGCAGTTCCTGGCCCAAGCGAGCGCGTCCCTTCGCATGCCGGGCCATACATACCTCTCTTTCAGCAACTTACAAGTACCTCGTCCACTGGGGTGTGACAGTCCATGCACGATATCGAATACTCGTCGTCGTAATGTCCTGGGAATAAACGGTCGCACATTGTTGGCTGAGATGTCACAGTAGATGGTGACATTTTGGTCTATTGTCAAGCGTTGTAATCGAAGCGATGTGTTGTTGTCCTTGAGTAGATTCCGTAGTTCGTCATCTTCATTTTGTGCAGCTTGTATTTCCTGTGAATTCAGTCTTGAGGGCATGTTGATCGCGTTGATCCTTGATAGTGCGTCGGCAACGATGTTGTCTTCACCTTTGAGGTATTGAATTTCGGTGTTGAATTGTGAGATGTATGCGAGCTGACGAAGCTGTCTTGGACTGGCTTGACTGGACTTCCGTTGAAGGGCATAGGTTAGTGGCTTGTGGTCCGTAAGTGTGAGAAATTGCCGGTCTTCTACAAGGTGCTGGAAGAATTTAATGGCAGCGAAGATGGCCAGAAGTTCTCTGTCATACGTGCTGTAGTTGGCTTCTGTTGACGAGAGTTTTCGAGAGAAGAGGCCGATCGGTGACCAACCATTGTCTTCTTGCTGTTCAAGAGATGCTCCTATGGCGGTGTCCGAAGCGTCAGTCTTGAGTACCAAGGGTGCTTTGGGATTTGGGAATGACATCACTACTGCCGCAACTACACTCTGCTTGCATGCTTCCAGTGCCTGTTCTGCTTCCGCGGTCCATGGAATCTTTCGCTTGTCGTTTTTCCTTGAGTCTTTTAGGAACTCGTTCAACGGGGCCTGAAGTTGGGCAGCATGTGGGATACAGCGTCGGAAGTAGTTGACGATTCCCAAGAATCTGCCGAGTTCCACGACGGTAACTGGCTTCGGATATTTTACTATGGCTTCTACGCGATCTTGTGGTGGTTGGTAGCCATGATGGTTAATAGTGTAACCTAGGTATTGGACCTCCGTTTGACCTAGCGAACACTTGTTGACATTGATTGTTAACTGGAATTTTCGCAGTCGCTCGAATGTAACCTTTAAGTGCTCCTGGTGCTGTTCTAAAGACTCTGACATGACAATGACATCGTCTATGTAAACAAACACAAAGTCGAGTCCTCTAAAGACGGTGTCTACATATCGTTGAAACGTTTGCGATGCGTTCCGGAGTCCGAATGGCATGACGGTAAATTCGTACAGGCCAAACGGAGTCGTTACAGCTGTCTTCTGCATGTCCTGTTGAGCCATAGGGATTTGATAATAAGCTCTCACTAGATCTAGCGTTGAGTAGACTTTTTTTTCGTGCAGACGTTGGAAAAGATCTTGCAGTAGAGGTGTTGGATAACTATCAGGAACAGTTTTTGCATTAAGCTTCCTGAAGTCACCACATGTTCGCCATCCTCCAGTTTTTTTGGGTGCCATATGAATCGGGCTGGCCCATGGGCTCTTTGATGGCTTGATGATACCCCATTCCAGCATAAACTCCACTTCGTTACGCAGTGCGGATAACTTTTCCCCTGCCAGCTTTCGTGGACGTTCGCTTACTGGTGAACCCTTGGTTTCGATATAGTGAACCACTAATGAGTTTTTTTCGGTGCGGGGCGTAGTCGGCGACTTGGTGATGTCGATGTATTCCTGTAGGATGTGTGCGAAACCGCTGCTCTTGTTGATGGTGGAGATACTATGCCAGACTGTTGCAGTAAGGTTGCCTTTAGATGTGAGGGATGTCACTGGGTCGATAAGACAGCGCTGTTTGAGGTCGATAACCAGCCCATAGTGGGCAAGGAGATCGGCTCCAATGATGGCGGTTTTTATGTCTGCGACCAGAAAAGACCATTTGAATGCTCTGCGTAAGCCCAGATCCAGTTGTAGTACTATCTTTCCGTAGGTGTTGATTTCACTGGCGTTCGCCGCGTATAATTTGAGGTCATCAGGTGTTGCTTTTGCTTTTCCCATGGCCAGAGGTACGACAGATACAATCGAGCCTGAGTCTACAAGAAATCGGGTGCCATTGATTTTGTCGAAGATGTGTAGCCGAAATTCGCGTTGTAGGCGGAGAATATTGTCGCTGTCACTGTCCGCCTGAGCTAGCGACAGCTTGCTTAGTTTTCCTTCGGCTTGAAGGAGCATGGAAGATTGCATCGCTTGGCTTTGTCTCCGAACTTCTTGTGGTAGTAGCATAATTCTGAAGTGGAACGGCTGCGGGGACGTGGCCTAGTTGTCTTGTCTGTTGGCTTCTTCGTGAGATCGGCGACTGCGGTTGTAAGGTCCTCTATAGCTCTCTCTAACCTGCTGATGCGTTCCTGTTGACTTGTAGAGTGACTTACCTGCTCTGTGGCCATAACTTGGAGAGTTCCGCTGTTTTCTAGGATACGGTCTGCTATTGTGGCGAGTTGTACGAGCGATACTTCGCTGCTTGCCGATAGTACGCAGCGCACTGAAACTGGCATCTGGCGCATCCAAAGGGAACGAAGAAGATCCTCCGATACCTTTTCGCCGGCAAGGTCTTTCATCTCTCGAAGAAGGTGAGAAGGCTTTTTGTCTCCTAATTCCATATCGTTGAGCAGTCGGTGAAGTTGTCGCTCCTGTGAATCACATAGCCTTTCGATCAATGTTTTTTTAAGGGTTGCATACTTGTCCGCTTCTGGTGGTTTTCGAATTATATCGGAGACTTGCTTGAGCGTTTCGGTGTCCAGCGCTGTTATAATTGTATAATATTTGCTGTCATCGCTCCTAATGCGTTTTGTGTGGAAAATGGCTTCTGCTTGGATGAACCACAGCTCGGGATCCGACTTCCAGAACGGTGGGAGTTTGCAATTATCCATCGATGCTAGCGATGCTTCGTGTTGTGGAACACCGCTGGCGCGATCTTGCTCACTGGCAGTGCCATGTACAATAGTCGGCTTTTGTCCACCGGTAAGGGTGTGGTTATCGTTGTCGGGTGATTTAGCCCTTTGCATATTTTCAAAGTTGGAGAATCACGTCGGGGTCACCAATTGTAGTCACCAATTGTGGTGGTTTGCACAATATAATTTATTTATTCATTTATTCAATTCTCATTTGTGAAATATACATAAAAAAGGGAGAAAATTAAGTGCGACTTAGTTCGCTCGCGTCTTCTCAAAAACCCGTCGTCTCGGCGCCGGTCTTTTTCCTTCCTCCAGGCCGTTGGTATTCCATTCTCCTTCCTAGTGATCTTTACGCCATCTCACCGTGGTGAAGTAAAACTAGCGAATGAGGTCGCTACAGCACTGTGCAGCAATTATCGGCTTTTCACCACCAGATGTACATAGATGGCGTCTAACCTATCCTATCAAACCCTAGATGTCACAGGCAACATTGTAGAGTCAACTTCTCAGTAAGTTTATTAAAACGTAGATGCCGCTGTTAGATACCGCGCTGTGCAGCACATCAGCTTTCTACCACTAAATGTAGATGTCGTCATCTGGAGGAAATTTACGTTGGGCGACCAAGCACACGCGTTTACCAGCATAAGATCCTATAAATTGAAGGATGCCTGATGAATTCGGACGAAATTCAAGTTAAAATAGGATTACTATCAACAATGACATGGAATGATGAACTTAATGAATGTTTTTGAATTATTTATTTCACAAATCATATGAAACAAATTTGTTTACTCAGCAAATGTTCGAACGTAGCGCGTCTTGCCCATAACAGGAAAGTACTCTTTTTTGACAACAATAACAAAACCGTTTGGGCTCTAAAAAGTAAAATCTGGGAAAATCACATGTGTATTTATGGAATAAAATTCACTTATGCTTAATGCAATTTTTTGTTTGACAATTATTTTATTTGTTGCTCTTTTTTAAACGAGTTTGGCTGATTTAACGTGGCCGTTGAAAATACAAGCACCGTCGGGGAACAACTACTGCAGGCACAGTAAAAAAGGGGCTACTGTTTGGAAGGGGCTACTGAATAAACCTAGATCAGTCTGAATGCTCTGGAGTTTGGGTTCCGTAAAAAAACGATGTTTTGTAGAAGAAACATATTTGCTTCCGATATTTGTTAAATAATTCCTTTTTCCTGAACACTGTGCGACAGCTGCAATAACATGTAACGCATTTTGAAGATTTGAAGAGCATTGTCTTGTGATGAGCCAGCTGCATCTCACTTTAACAGAATTAACTAATCTGGGTGTTGTGCTCGTATGTATGTACATACATTGATAGTCTAAAAAAAACGCTCCTTCTGGTGATTGATGTAAGCTTGTACATCTTCTCCTTGAACAGAAGGTAAAGAAAAAAAAAAAAAAAAAAATTAAAGAAACGAAATGCAGCAGTGCTAGGAGTAACAAGCTGACATTGGTGCGAACATGTACATATATGTACATACGTAGTACTTTCATAAATACTGTTACAACTTTTAACGGTTCCCTACAGCCTCTGGTATAACCCGCACTATTGTGTTGGCTTGCGTCATTTGTGGTTCTACATTCGGTAAATTCAGATCCAAATTTAAATTAAAATTCACTAAGTTTTAGACATGGAGTAGAGCGATAACGAAAACACGATTGCGGTTATTGCCTTTCATAAGCGCGGTATGAAAAAAGGGCTAATCTTTAAAACGCTGATGCCACTAGGTATATAGTAGGTCTAATCATATGTAGTTCTCATATTCATCCTGAATTCATCACCTTCTGCCAGAGACGGACGACCTCAAAAAATATTTTACAGCGTTTTACCATTCCCATATCCTTTGAAAATGCTGAAGAATTTAAAACCTAATTGCTTCAAGAATTTCAGATTATTATTAATACTGATAAGGACAGAATTATGAGAAAGGGTGATATTAGATTATTAAAGGTGAAACTATTTAAATTGCACAATCACACAATCGTGGTAAAATCTGTTTAGTAATTTTTTTTAGCCGCTCAGAAATTGTATGTACATATTTAAGTTAATAATAATTTTATGGCAGGCAGTGGCTGATTATATGCTTAATGCTGATTATCTCTACTGTTATTGCAGATGGACAGATTTGTTAATCTGAAAAATACTTATCGATAGCAAACTTTAAAAGTACTCGAAGATAACAATTCGAATTTTGTAATTCAGTTTCGGTTGGGGGTCGATTCCGAAGGCAGCACTGGAACGGATTACTTGAAAATGTAAGTACTTGGAGTAATATACCTACATAATTTTTTTTATTTACAAGTTTGTGTAAAATTGTTTGTCACTGAAATGAAGCAAAAGCAAAAAATTTGTAAACGATAAGTGTGCCAAATTATATCTCCAGTAAATATGGTTATCTTTAAATACAAATGGCTCTACAGACCGTATTGGGTCCAAGGTCTAGGTCCTTTCGCCCATTTGTTTTGTGGGTGTTATACTTTTCGAATTTCGAATTTTCCGCTCAGTAGTCCAACGCAATAACCGCTGATACACGGCGCCCACATAGTGCATAGTTAATTGGTAATAAAACATCCGCATACGTGGTCCGAATTAAACATGCCCCACCTTTCAGTTTTCACTCGCTTATTATTATTATTATTTTTTTTTTTTTTGAAAATGATTTCTCTTTCTAGTGGGCAATCTTATCCATGATTGCAGAACATTTGTCCAAGCTATTAGGTTAAGAGATAATGAGGTAGAGTCAAATACGAGGCATTAGCCGCAACGACAATGTTAATGGCATTAGCCTTAATGCCTTATCAATAATCTAAGCAGTCGGCTTAGTATTAACACTTTTACTAGTGCCTGATTCAATATAATTTCAATTAAGACTGGATGGATTATTGTTACTTATTTAATGAACAAAAAAAGTGCAGATATAATAATCATATTTGGCATTCACAACATAAAAATACACTAACAATTGTTTTTATTTAATAATTTTTAAGTGAACTGGAGAATGGCTTGTTGAATAACATTTTCTCCAAATGCAAACACCTAAAATGCCAGCGTTCTTAAAGGCAGGTAGTACTGAGTATTAAAGCATGACACAGTCACAATATCACAAAAACCAGGCACTTCTTTCAGATCCCTATCCAAGAGCACGCTTATCTGAAATATAGATGCACAGAGACGGCCCTCCATGAAGTGGTGCGTCCGTTCGAAAAAACATTGTATTATAAAGAATACACTCTTGGTACCTTCTTCGACATGGAAGAAGCTTTAAGCAACGTTCAAACCGAACGTATTTAAGAATCGCTTACTGAGTTAGCGGAACTCAGGGTGGCATTATTACCCCTCTATTATGGTTCATGCTCATGAACAAAATATTGGTGCGACTAGACAGGAAGAAGGTTGAGGTGGTTGGTGGTACGCGGACGATGTCGTAGTTTAGATAGTTCTGTATCGTATATATGGCTTAATTAGGAGAGTCACTAACGAATCATAGTACAAGCATTGTGTTGCTATGACAGTTTTTTTTCCAGAACATTTCTGTAACTTTTGTTCGTACTTCCCATGAAATAATCCCACTTCGATGTATAAATCTCAATGATTTGGGTCGCGCAATTTTGAGCTACACTCCATTTGAACTTTTTTGGCGATGCAGAACATACCACAAAATTCTTAACTTCAATCTCAGTTGTTTTACTCGGGTGTTGCTTGAGGTGAAAACTCGTGCTTGCCGTTATTGCCTAGCTTATACTGCAACTGCTTTAAATTCCAGAAACTATCTACAGATCGACATAGTTTTTGATGTTGATTATAAATATGTACTTTTGGATATTTATCATGGTCATTGTGTCTTAATGCCTTATAACTACGTATGTATAAGTTAATATCTCCAATGCGGTGGGAACAAAACTAATACTACTCATAAAACTTGTTCCTACTTGAGTCTGGAAAGCAGGTGATGGTGTCTATAGAACTTTAAAACTTTTCTTTTATTATTTTTTTTGTAACTTTTTATCTTGCTATACGTGAGTATAATTTGCAATCTCATATCATCCTTTTGTATAGTAATAAGCTTCGTACCTAGATATTCAATGATTTTCTCATAAAAGTTCATAAATTATGCAAAATTTAATTGAATTCCAGACATCGGCTGAATAAGAATGAAACGGCTACTCTATACTCCTTTAAGGGTACGTAGCACCTTTTAAGTAAAATTTAATCTAAAAAAAAGATAGAACAATCAATGCAATGCTAGTCCCATGAATGCCAGTGAATAATCTGAAAATATGCACACAAGTATCATACTACCAATATGGTGATCAATAAGGACGATGAATCATTCGTTCGTACAAAAAGAAAAAAAGAATAAGTAAATCTTTACTTTTAATGAAAATTGTAGCTTAAGCAACGAGTTCCTTTCTTTGTCGCGTGCTCATTGAGTATACATAAACGTACATATTTCAGTGATAAGTCACTCGTTTGGTTAATGAATTATTAATTAAATTCTCAAAACAAAAAAATTCAACCGCGCCACTTCAGATACAAAAGTTTCCTGAACAAAGAAAGGTTTTCATCAAACTCACTCAAACCACTATAATGTACTCCCACTCAAATTACATTCTGCTCTCAGCACCATCTAGCTATTTCTGCCTTTCAGCTTAAGTATCTCTTATCATTTGAATCGTATATTGCTACACAAACTCAATTTGTGCACTCTACAGAAAGTGCGCCGTTTGCGACATAAACTTCGCTCCCCCATTACACCCATTTAAAAAAAGAAACACAGTACTTGGCTTTTATTTGCAGCCAACCAAGTGATCAGTCCACGATCAGTGTGCGTCGAAGAAGAAACAATTTCCGCTTCAAGCAAATTCGTCTCTGGAAAAAATGCCCAAACGAGAGCCAGCTTAGGCGCGAATCGCATGTTCGACGGCTTGCGAATTTAATAATTTTTTTTTAGTGTTTTGTATGTTAAGTGTCATAATAACGTACATAGTTCAAGTGTAAACAAATAAAAATCATAATAAATTGTAGCACGTTTCGTTTTTTATCTTTAACCCGTAACAGAGACTAATTTTCTTGCCTTTGAAAAGTTCACTTAGATTTTGCTGTGACATTGACCTGATAGTAATTTATTTATAAAGTACGCGGTATAACATTAAAAATGTGTTTGAATAAAGTGTCAGTTGGTTGTAAAGTTACGAAATGCATTCACTTTCTCCTACGATTTTCTAAGTAGGTGAAGATCACTGCAAGATCCAGTTTTGGCGCCGAAAAAAACGCTCATCTATGCAACTACTGACGTGAACCGCTGTTGCACTTTCTCAATAAAAGCAAAACCAACAGTGGTGTTAAGCAATATGATACCTCGCAGTGATATCACAGAGAGTTAATTGTATTATAAAAACAACAAACGAAAGGAGAAGGGGCATGTGCAAAACATCCGCAAGAGACATTTCGCCCAAAAGACTAGTGAGTGCGAGTTTTAGCCGTAGATTCATCACCATTGCCATCATCGTTTTGAGTGCGGTATCGTTCGGTGAATTGAGGGGACATTAAATGAATGGCTCATGCCTCTCCATTCATTGTAACATTTTTGTCTGTTTGCCCTGATGATATAACGTACACTATACATACATATGCACACACAACAGATGACGGTTTGATAATACACTTAAGCTACTTATATGTAAATTAAATTTAAATTTGATTTTGCTCTTTTTTTTGTATGATCGCTTCGTACCGTGGGGATTGCCACTGATTAGCATCATCTTTGCAATTGAGATACATTTTTTGTGTATCTAAGCCGGTTTACCGGGTGGTGGTGGGTGTTTATTTGGACTATTTTTAGTAGGTCGCCAGGATTTTGGATATTTGTGTAACCGTCAATAAGTGAATTATGTGAAGAAAAATGTTTGAAAATCGTTAGAAATTCACGTGTTGTGTTTGGGTTCTGTACTTAATTGGTTTATTGTCGGCGAAGTGGTATAATATTAGTTGGCAAGTGTAATGACATGAAGTTTTTGTTGTTCATTCACTTGTGATTCAATTTAATTGACAGACTGGAGAGATATTAGGCACGTACACTGTGTGTGCCCTCGTGACCTTCAATTTGAAGGGAAGCTTCCATTAGAGACTGTTATGATATTTAAATTTGAGGAGTCAGAGGATGGATGAATGTTTCTTGTTAAATTAAATATCAGCCTCTTGTACAAAGAAGCGCGATAAGATTGTTCTGTGATCCTTATTCAACTGATTTCAAGATTTGAAACACTTGAAACAAGTCTTTAGTGCATGTTGTTGTTTTTGGTCTTTTTTTTAAAGCTTTTCCTTATGTTGAAATGTGTCGTAGTTGAGTAGTTAGTGGAGAGGTTGGAAATTCGAATCCCAAAAACAAAAGTGTTTTAACGGTCCCTCCTCTAGCGAATGCCTGATAATCGTCCAAGAGTAAAAAGTGTCATGAGAAAGCTTCTTAATTTTCTCAATTCGCCTTTCAGACATATGTAGCTTCAAACTATAGGTTCCTTCCATTTGTGCGAAAATATAACACGCGCAACAAGGATGATCGCGAGAAGCTAGGCACTGGACCTCATACAGTTGCGCCAGATATTTGTATGTTTTTTCTTTCACTATGAAAACTTCTTTGTAGATAAACAATTCTGCAGTTTCAAAAATGTAGACTTTGCAGTTTGCTTCGACTATGTCAGTGAAATTTGTTAAGAAATTTTAGAGGAAGTGGGCCTATTAGAAGCAACTTTTAAAACATATTTTTATAATTCGGTAATACATGCAGTACATACATACGTACATTACAGTATATATTTCAAATGTTTTTTTTTAAACATTTCATTGTGAGATGACTACTTGCGCAAGCAAAAAACGGATACATGTCTATAAATGTACAAGCAAGTGCAGGTGTTTCATATGTATGTATCTTCGCACTTGGACACAATAAATGGATGAAATTACACTATCAGTGCACTCTTTTTTCTGAATGATCCACTCAGGTACACGCAACTGAATTTCGCAAAAAAAAAAAATGTTTACTGAAGTTATGTAATTTAAACGAAAAATCGTTAAACCATCAGCAATACAAAGTGGGTCGACAACAGCAGGACAATAATACAAGACTAAAATTAACATGGACACTGTGCAGAGCTTGCTGAACTCGTATTTATGTATGTACATATGTATGTACATATGTTTTTGAAGAAACTTCGATTGCCGTTCGAGTGAAGACTATTTGGTTTTATCTTTCGGATAGCGTACGTATTGTGGTATTTCTCGAATTAAATTGGAACTCTAAGCGATGCGTGTTTACTATTTAACAAAAATGGTCATTACATCATGCACTCAAAATCAATGTTTTACCCCCTTATCATCGCACAAACGCAGACATCCGTTCAAATATTGTGTCACATAGTACCTCTGAAACTCATATTTATATAAACCTTCACCTACAAATGGCAAATATTGGTTTCGTGTTAACTTTATCAATCTCGAAAGAATCTCCAAATCTCCAAAAAATGACTCTCTCAATTCTGCCTGTCCAACTGGCTGTATGTACCGTCAGCAGTCTCTACGAATTTTCATCAGACTTGAAATCCATAGACATACATATGTACATAGGTATTAATAGTACTACACTGATAGCTATACATATTGCATATATTTTTTTTAATTGATTTTCTCGCAGTCCACTCTAACGATTTTGTTTATACTTCATATTTCGGTTATTTTACTAACAATATACATATGTATGTGTGTAAGCATGCTACGAGGTGACTTAATAGTGTAATTTGTGAATTCCTTGGGTTTCGCGTGGATCAAATGATCAAACGATATCGATACTATTAGGGAAAATTCTTATCATCTAAGTTAAAGAATACGGTTAAGTAAGTTGTTAAATGACTTTGAATACCCTTGCCTCTAATAAATATTATGAGCCTAAGCTACCAATTATAAATCGAAGGAAATATTGTTAGTACTTTTTAAACCAAAGCATTTCTTCAAATATTCCGGCTTTCCGAAAATACCATAAAAGGTTGAAGCTTATGAGACAAGCTAAAAAAAACTATTGAAAAGTTTCGAGATGCCACCATTTTTTATATGTATATGTATGTATATGTATGAACATACATTTAAGAAACTCTCCACTTAGCAATAGGTTCTGATCTCAGCAACTTTATTATTACAGAAGTTGGCGTGTTAATCATGCTGAGCATACACATGTACATACACATACATATGTGTATATAAGTATAAATAAAAAAGACAAGAAATGGGAATAGGTAGTAAATAGAGTCATCTACATATGTTCATCGTATAACAGAAGAAAAAAATTCTATCGCGACAGTTAATAATTTGTTTGCCATTAACCTACCACCCAATATTCTATCTGTGATCCAATAAAGTCTGGATGTGACAGCATTTAATATTCCTCATATTTTATTAACTAATGAAACTCTCCAGATAAATTTGAATTCAGCCTTTTTGCTTTTGTTTCTCGAATCGCACATAAATTTGGTTAAGAAAACTGCGTACTACGCGTACATAAGTTTTATGATCAATGTGCAATATATGTACAATATGATCTAATAAAACACGATTAGAGAACTTAACTTTTGGAGGTTGGAGGTTGCTACTATCTTTGTGTGCACTCAGACTCAACTACTAGTCCATTGTATTAACCACGCAGAAACCATAATTTAATGTTTTTTTTCCGATTTTCGGAGAAGAGGCTTTAGTGATGAAGAGCTTAGGTGATCAGCACTCATCACGGCGGCGGCCCCAATGATCTACCAGCTGGTGTTAGCGAAATGCTCCGCTGTATTATCAAAAATATGGCACAACTTGAATGGCCTAGAGAAGTTAGACCCTAGGACCTATATGAACTGCTCGCGCCAAATATTTCATACAACACACATCAATATTTTTGTACGAAATATTAACAAGTAATAAAGAAGTCATAATGTGGTTCATGATAAATTTAATTCCCTATAAAAGCCTAGGCAAAGGAAAAGTTCAACAAATATTCGTTATACTGCTTAACGTCCTCTATCTAAATTTATATAATTCTCTCTAATCACAGATTTACGTTTCACTTATCTCCTTCGCCATAGAGTAATTGCTTCATCAAGGTCATCGAATCAGAACACGCCTTCTCTTTCAATCAAAGCCATACTAACACGACCTTCTATTAATAAAACATTCTCCACAAAAAAACATTTATTATTCACTTCATGCATGTACAACGTGTCTGTCTATGCCGGCTTCAGTTGTCATTTAGAAAACCTGAGACACAATGTTTCCACTGGAATCAGAATTTATATCCAAATTTTCTGTTTCGTTTCAACCTGCCAAAGAAACTTCCTCTTCTTAGCATATCTACATATGTCTTCTATTATGCTGTTAATGCATTCATGAGCCAATGCCGTCATCGACTTGAAACAGATACGTGAAGCGATTACTAAACATTTATCGAAGTCATCAGTACAAGTCACATTATTTCAGAAGACATTGAACTTCGTATCACATAACACGATACAGCTGCTTGCCGCAAATATGGGTGGACTGGATCGGGCTGTCGTCAATATAAAGCGATACTTAAAGAACCTCAAAGATGAACTTATATTAGTCACTAATTTGTAGTCTGAAATTTTTCTTTGTTTTGACTCTGGAAATGCAATCTTCAGGCCGTTCTGGGACTCCTCGTAACTATACGGCTAAGCCTGTTATCTGAGTTCGGCATTTTTGATTACACATAAATAATGGGACTGTAATGCAAAAGATTGCTTTAACCGTTCTTTAGGTTCAATAAACTATACTAAGCGATAAGGTTGGCTTCGTAAGATATTTTAATTAAAATGTTTTTTGTTAAAGTATGTATGGATGTATGTTAATTACAGTAAGAAATATATGTAAATGCGATAACATGGAAACAATTGAAAATTTTTTTTCTAAATTTCGAAATATACATTTTCGCGATTTCTAAGCGCATTTTAACAGATAAGTCAATAGAATTGACATCAATTAAAATTGTCATAAAAACTATTTCAGCTCACGTGTCAAATATTCTTTTTTGCTATGTTCGCCTATGATAGACATTGGGAATATAAATATGCACATATGTATGTAGATGAATGCACATTAGCATTTAAATAATAATTTAGATTTTGTTAAAGTAAATAGCAAATACGAGTATAAACAAATTACCTACGTAAAAAATGTACATATGTAGGCTCACAAATTTACAATGCGTGCCCCTATGAGTGCTTTTTGGACTGAATTCAGGTGCAAATACAGCTTAAAGTTAATGAAGCTTCATAATCTTATCCAGTAAGTGCTTTTGGTCAGTATGCAATTTTTGGTCACCCATCTTGTACAGAGTTCATACATATTTAATTCTTTATGTAAAATGCACCATAGCCTTTTTTTTGATATCCCTGCCTCAGATGTGTAATATCATGTGTATACTTTTAATTGCCCACCTTCTTAATGTTTTCATCTGTGGTTGCAGGACCTCCTTCAGGTGGACTTACATTTACCAGGTAGTACCAGCATTCCAAAAAAAAAATAGTAATTCGTAGCAATGCCATCTCTGTGCTGGGCCGAGAAATTTTCACCCTGCTTTGAGTTTCTAAGTTTCCTTTTTTCTAAAACGGTTTTTAATAATGATGTATACAGGATATAATTCTGGTGTAGAAGAACTAAAAACAAGTAAATGTGGTTTCTCTAAGTCCAAATATATTTCAAATTTGAAAGGTTAATAGTGGAAAAATTAAAACCCTGAGCTATTTTACCTATAGTATTTCAAAGAACGTACAGCGGTTAAAGATGAAAATAAATGTATTCTTTTATTTTCTGTTTCCTTTTATATCAATAAAGGTTTCTTTTTCAAAACAACCTTTTACTACCTGTTTGAAAAGTGCTGCTGCTCCTTCTGCCCAAACAAATCAAAACATTTCCACAAAACAAATAGAAAATAGCTTCGTGTGAGTTTAATTGCATACCTGGTCATAGAGATGTGTTTTTTATCTGCAGATAAAAAAAAATCAATTACATGTAACCTTCCGTGCGTACATTTCCACACATCATTTCAATGCACCCTCACTGCAGTTCTAATAACACCTTTACTGAATGGGTTCCATCTCTCTTGCTGTTCAGTATTAAAAGGAATTTCAATAGCATCGGAGGATACGTCTGACGGTGTACAATCGCAAACGATTTTATATTATTTTTTTTTTTGTTTTAACGCAGATTAATGCTTGGCACCTAAAAATGGGAACCAACACAATCATTTTACTGGCTGTGATGTGCTTCATACTTTGCAACAAAGTGGAGTGTTATAAAATTGGTGTTGGACGTGGTGATATCACAGGACCACCCGTGGAGATCACTTTTGTAAGTTTTTCATTTTCATCCCTGGATAATGGAACCCTATCTTTGTGAATTTAATTTTTCAAATGTCCTTCGGTAGATGGGATATGCCAATTTAAAGCAACGAGGTAAAGGCATTCATTTGCGACAGTTCGCAAGGGCGTTCGTGGTGGAAGATGATAACAATCGGCGTGTGGCCTTCGTTTCCGTTGATGCCGGTATGATGGGTTATGCCGTTAAAAGAGAGGTTTTGCGACGATTGCAACTGAGATATGGGGATGCTTATTCGGATGATAATTTAGTTATTAGTGGAACACATACGCACAGTGGACCCGGTGGATTTTTAATGCACCTTTTGTATGATATTTCAATTTTAGGATTTGTGCCGCAAACCTTTGATGCTATGGCTTTGGGAATCTATTTGGTTTGTATACGAGTATACTTGAAAGTAGTGTAATATTGTAATTTTTACTTTTTGAACTTCTTTAGAGTGTCAAACGAGCAACTGATAACATGCATGTCGGACGTATGTTCCTCTCGCAGACAGTAATTTTGAATGCAAATATAAACCGATCACCAACTTCTTACCTACGTAATCCCGAGGATGAACGAGCTCAGTACGAGCACGATGTGGATAAGACTTTAATGCAATTGAGATTCGTTGATATGGATGAAAACTTGCTCGGAGTGTTCAATTGGTTTGCAGTGCATGCTACTTCGATGAATAATACAAATCACTTGGTTTCGAGTGATAATGTGGGTTACGCTTCAATATTATTAGAAAAAGAATACAATCCAAACAAAGTACCTGGAAAGGTAAGTTACATTGTAACACAACTTGAAGCAATTTTATATTGCGGAATTGTGATTCGCAGCTAAATCTGAACATTAACTTGATTACTGTTTACGTCAACTCTGCAGACAAAATTATATGCCACTTCAATTACTTACTTACTTAACGACTCCTGAAGAGTCTCTGACAAGGACAGGGTAGTATTTCATCGCCGATTTCGGGAACGTTGTATTCAGGTGCCCAGACCAAGTACTTTGGCATCCACGATAGTGGTCTTTAAAGCAGAAGTTCGGTTTTGCTTGTCGTCTTGAACTTGAGGGCTGGGATTCCAAGATACTCTTGGCTGGAACGTTGTTGTTCATGATTTACCCAAGCGAATATAGTCGAAGTCCCTTGGCATTTTAAAGAACTTTCACATCTTCTCCTCCATTCACCCTCCTTGCACAGAGCACCAAAAATTCGACGAGAAATGTTTCCATCGAAAGGATCTATTATCTGCTCTGCTATCCTCGCACTCGGCGTCTTACAGCAAAACTGACAGGATAAGCGTTCTGTAGAGCATACATTTTGTCTTCCGAGTAAAGAGTTTTGACCCCCTTTGTTTTGTCAAACCAAAGTACCACCGTTTTCCAAGAGTCAGTTTTGTTCACTAATCAGTCATTTCTGAAGTTAATGTTGACTCCGAGGAAGGTCAACAAGGTTAAAGCCATCAATATTCACGTTTTGATCTAGGGCAGATGGTGTTTTGTTTGCTAATAATATATGTATACTTCCAAACTCGTTTCACTTGCTCATCAATTGCTGTAAAAGCCTCTGGTATACGTATACTGGAAGCGAGTGTCATGCAGAGGAGTGTTATTTCTCGGGTCCAGACCCCCAGTAAAAGTTGGCAGCACTACATCGCATCGCACTGATCTTGACTTTTTCAGGAGTCTTGTCAACAGTCTAATCTGCGATTCATTGTTTACTCTAATTTATTCTATTGAAAGTAAGGAAAACGGGTGGTTCTTTGAAGAAGGGAACAAAGTTTTCTTTCCTATTCCGATTTCCGTATCTTTAGCTTGCTTCTACAATTTTATCTCATTTTTTTTTATTTTATCTACTTAATTAATATTTAGGGTAAATTTGTTGGTGCATTTTGCTCTTCGAACCTGGGTGATGTCTCACCAAATATTATGGGGCCTAAATGCTCCATTAGTGGTACTGAATGTGATATATTGACTTCGAAATGCAGCTCAAAAGATGGTGAATGTGTCGCATCTGGACCTGGCAGTGATATATTCGAGAGTACCGAGATGATTGCAACTAGATTATATGAGGGAGCATTAGTAGGTCTTCTAATTTTATGCCTTTTACCTCTTTTCTAATAAGCATTCTTACACTTAAAGCGACTTTTACACGAAAATGGAGGCCGGGAAGTTACTGGCGATATTGCCTTCATCCACCAATTTCTCGATATGACGAAATACAATGGCTCTACATACAACTCACTGACAAGAAAGTTAGACAAAGTTCGAGGTTGTGAGCCGGCAATGGGTTACAGTTTTGCAGCAGGTACCACAGATGGTCCAGGAGCATTCAACTTCGAACAAGGTACTCTTACAGACAACGCCATGTGGAATGCTGTAAGAGATTTTATTGTTCCGCCAACGGAAGTAGATATATTGTGTCACTCGCCAAAACCTATTTTATTAGCTACTGGAAGGGTAAGCTGCTTAAAATATAAAACACTAAATATTGAATATTGACTTATTTTTTAGGCCACTTTTCCATATGAATGGCAACCGAAAATTGTTTCCACTCAAATCCTGAAAATTGGAGATGTCATAATTACCGCTGTGCCTGGAGAATTCACTACAATGGCTGGACGGCGGCTTCGAAATAAGGTTCGAGCTGTTGCTGCTGCAGCTGGAGGATCAGAAAATGATGTTATAATAGCCGGTCTATCCAACATTTACACAAGTTACATAGTAACACCAGAGGAGTATCAAGCACAACGGTATGAAGCTGCATCTACAATCTACGGACCTCACACTCACACTATCTATATGGATCAATATGAGAAATTGACAAAGTCTCTTATTAAGGGTGAAATGGTTAGTCCGGGTCCAGATCCTCCATATATGAATGACCGAATGTTATCGCTCAACACTGGAGTAATTTTCGATGGCCATCCGATTGGAAAAGACTTTGGAACCGTAAAAATGGAACCGGAAGCTGCATACGGTGTTAATGACACCGTTAAAGTTACATTTATTGCAGGAAATCCCAGGAATAACATCTTTCATGAGAAGACTTATTATGTGATAGAAAGAAAGGTGAACGAGGAGAGATGGAAAGTAGCGCTAACTGATGCGAATTGGGAGACTAAGTACGCAAGATATAGATTTAGAAACACCTATATATAAACTTCTTGTTTTTCTAGATTTGTTTGGGAAAGGATCTCCACTATATTAGGCTTCAGTGATTTCCAAATTTATTGGAAGATTGGGCCGAATACCTTGCCGGGAGAGTATCGAATCCGACATTTTGGGAATTATAAGTACATCCTGGGAGGTATATTTCCCTACGAAGGTGTAAGCCGCACTTTTGCCGTCTCGGATGAATAGAACACGCTAGTCAAGAGACTGAGAAGTGGAAGGTTCCACTTGTATTTAATGAGAGCCAAATTTAGAATAAAATAGATAAGACATATAAAAAATGCTTTGCCGACATTTCATTCCTTTTAGACAAAATACAAAAAATGCCTACTGTTGTGGAAGCTTTAATGTAATTTTAATGATTTTCAATAGAACTTTTACGTATACCTAAGAAAATAAACAAAAAACAAAAACAACCTTTAGAGCGTGTGTTTCCTTTTCAAAAGTATTGAATCTGATTGCTGATTTCCCTTTACTCAAGCAATCCAAAATGAAAGCACGATAAATTGTACTTTAGTATCTTGTACCTGATACTCAAGCAGGCATTTACACTTGTTTTCTATTGCAAGATACATATCTGTAAACACCTTTAGCAAGATGTTCAAAGAATTCAAATTTTAGTAGCGCCACCTATCGTGTTTCAACTACATTGTCGAATATTATTTCCACCACGTATCCCACCCCATCCAACCCACAAACCAGAAACTTTCTTCGAAAATTTATCCCTTCCTAAATACCAAAAGAAAACGTCAAAATATGAGATGTCATAACCATTTGTTGTGAATCAATCAGCTG
This sequence comes from Blera fallax, assembly GCA_946965025.1. Classification (NCBI taxonomy): domain Eukaryota; kingdom Metazoa; phylum Arthropoda; class Insecta; order Diptera; family Syrphidae; genus Blera; species Blera fallax. Next base: position 16,610,714 of record OX337244.1, read on the forward strand.
TGTGTGAGGTCAAGAGAAAAATCGTAAAAGTTGTAAAATAGTTAAAACGCTATAAATCTCTTCAACTTCTTCGAATCCCACTCCAATTTACTACAGAAAAATGTCGAAAGTGGTGAACTACATGGGCATGAGTATCGTTGAACCCCAAGCAAGGATAAAACATTTGGCCAACTATGGTAACATGGTGGAAGTTGATCCAAATATGCCCGTGCAACGGTGAGTCATACGGAAATTGCCAAAATATACTCCAAAGCCAACAGCATTAAATTATTTCAGATATTTCCGTTCGGGAACCGAGATTCTTCGCATGGCGAATGTTTACCTATCGGAAGGCAACCACGAAAATGCTTATATTCTTTATATTAAATTCATGACTCTGTTTATTGAGAAAATCCGAGCTCATCCGGATTACAACAGTGTGCCACCAGCGGTGAAACAACCAATTCGCGCGAAACTTAAAGAAATCATTCCAGTCACAGAGAAACTGAAAGAAAAACTTCTCATCCGTTATCAGAAAGAGTATGAGCAATTTCTTGCAAATAAAGAGGCGGAGAAAGCCCGCGAGCTAGAACGGGAAAAACAGCGTCAACAGCAAGAGCAGAAAGACAAATCCGGTAGAATACTCCCGGCGAATTTACAAGTTCAGATCGATCCCAATACGCAGCCCAGTGCTCCCGATTTGAGTTTGCTAGATCAAGTGGTTTATCCCAACGATTTTCCCAGTGGAACTGGTGGTCGATCGAATTTACCCCATTCGGGATTGCTTCTGCCAGACTCTGACAAAAAGTCAGGAAAGTAAGTAATGTCTGATAAGCATTTTGAATTGTCCTTTAAATTCATAATAATTTTCAGACCAGCATTCGATAGAAGCCAAAAGCCAGCAGGTAGTTCATCAGAAACTTTACTTGCGTCGGGATCCCTTCGCACGGTTGTTATTCCACATAACACGATGTCACTGTTTCTCAGTTTAGCAAGCAAAAATACTGCAAATAATGTGGAAACCTGTGGAATTCTCGCCGGGCGTTTGGCCCAAAACCGATTACTCATTACGCATGTGATAATTCCCAAACAGCAGGGGACTGCTGATAGTTGCAACACAATGAATGAAGAGGAGATCTTTGATGTACAAGATCAACAAAATCTTATCACTTTAGGATGGATTCATGTAAGTTTGTAAGGATTAGTAACTATAACGTCACTTGTATGATTTTTATGCTTAGACTCATCCCACACAAACGGCTTTTCTATCTTCGGTGGACTTACATACTCACTGCTCTTATCAAATGATGATGCCCGAGGCTATAGCCATTGTCTGTGCTCCAAAATATCAGACGTAAGTTTCGAAATGTTTACTTTGCTTTCCCATGTAACTGCCCATATTTATAGGTCTGGTTTCTTTTGTCTGACCCCGAGTTACGGTTTGGATTTCATTGCTCAGTGCCGACAAGTCGGGTTTCATCCACATCCCAATGATCCCCCCCTTTTTATGGTCAGTTGAATCTCACATGATATTTTAGTTTCTAATTGTTTTCCCTGCCTTTAGGATGCTACTCATATTCAAGTCGACGAAAATTTAAGTGTTGAAGTGGTGGATCTTCGAAGATAGTCTGGTGCTATGCATTCAGGCTTTCAAGATCTCTATCAACATATACCAAAAATACCGTTAAAGGGATGCAAATGCAGATGCAGTTAACCCATCATGTTCAATGTTGTTGCTGAGCTAAAGCAAAAAAAAAAACGAGAATCATCTCGAAAAATTACAAAATAAACAAATAATGTGCTTTATACGGTGGCTTCTATACCGTTTACATAGAAAACTGTATGAAAGGAGAAAGCAAGGGGTTTGAATATTTATGGGAACGTAGTTGCATTTATTTATTTTTGAAAACTGTTTTATTTGAAATTTTATTTGTCGAAACGATGTGATTTTGCTTTTCCTTTGTAAACATTTATGTTCGAATTAGTTTTGTGTATAATTTATAGACTTTAATGGCATTTTAAAAATTGTGTAACACAATAAAAACAAATAAACTTAAAATGTGTATCGGTTGCAGAGTTATTTGAGTAAAAGTACTCGTTGAAATTTGGGAATATGTTAAAGGTAATTGTGAAAGTGGAACAAAATGCAGTCATTTATCAAAAGCAAGAACGTGACTGACGTTGGTTTTTAAGTCAAAACTATGATATTTTGGAACGATATCCATATAAGAAAATGGTTTAGATTTTGTCTCATAGTCGTGTCATTTAAGGTACGAATTAATTTGCTTATAAGTGCATTCAAATTACAATTTTAGCGATAATAAGAATACAAAAGTGAAGATACAGAAGTTCCGTTTCTGTATTTGAAATTTCCTGCATGTGTATAATAAAAGGCCTACAACTATGTAAGTGAGATGACAATTTGTAATTCTAGCTGTGCGAATAGAAGTGCATAAGAAATACATATGGTAACGGAAATGCAATGGCTTTTTAATGATTATGGTAAGTAACGCATATTGACATTACTAACACAAAATTATGTGGGGGTTATTTATTACGAAAAGTAAATATTTTGAGCAGGAGACTGTATAGGGTCCATGGTTCATAGCTTTTTGCAACCACTTGTATTGTGGTTGCTTTTCGCCTTTCGGATACGCAATAACTACTGAGCCATGGTACCTACGTGTTCCTTTCATAAAATGTGAACTATCCGATCAGCATGTTATGCAATTTCGATCAAAGGTATACGAAAGTGATTTTCAAAAATGGAAAAAGTATAGTTTTGTCATAAGAGGTGCCACAAATTAAAGTCAAGTTACGAGTATATGTTAACATTTCTTAGTGCGTCTGAACAATCAGTTTGTCCGTGCACATAAGGTTTTTTGAATTCAAACAGGTTTGTAGCCGAACTTATCATCTGACGATGTAATTTATAGCGTCACTGTGCCGCTTATTATATAATATAATAAGTCAATTATGTATATAAGCACATAAATCATCGCCAATCTGATCGAACGATCTAACCGAACCACTTCCAGTCTATTTACACAAAATCCTACTGTACTTCTTATAAGTGTTCACAATTAATGTGCGTTCAGTTCGAAATAAGCGATTAAAGAGAGTTCTACAAGCGAATAGTTGTTTTCTTCCTTTTCATCTTTGTCCCCAAGGAAGTCCTCTACAGGTCAAAAATCGTACACGAACAGAAGCTATGCATGTAAAATGTGCCACAAAAACTATTCCATTTACATACATACATACATACATACATACATACATACATACATACATACATACATACATACATACATACATACATACATACATACATACATACATACATACATACATACATACATACATACATACATACATACATACATACATACATATATCTGTATGTCGAAGGGGAAACAGTTGCAAGGAGGATTCTAATTCAACCATATACTACATATGTACATATTTATTACATGTAACAGAGGCACAGATGGGCGAAGGATATTTAAAGGATAATTTATTATAAATCACTGCAATTTGGAGACTTATGTAGGTTAGGTTGAATGGCAGCCAGCCAAAAAGGCCGACATATTTAGACCAATGGCAGGTGAATTGTGATATCACATGAGTCTTGGGAAATTGAAGCTTTGGAGCTTCTAATATTAGTATTTATTAGATCGCTTAAATTTAAGAAAAGGGAAATTAACCTAATATGTACATATATCTTTCAGAGCGTTTCTAGCTTGAGCCAGATCTGCTTGTCGCTAGACTCGCTGTACCACTTGTCCACCTAAGATTTTTTCTTTCAATAGCAGTGAGCGTACATAAGACCAGTAGAATAAGTACTGTTCTTCCATGTCTGGCAAGTTCATCAGTATGTATTTGAAAACTTAATTTGATAATAATTATTAAAATATAAACAAATATAAATGAATTACGGATGATGAACATTAAGCAATAATTTAGAAACTTAAGCTATAAACTACATATGTATAACTACATAAATGTGCTATATGAATGTATGCAAGTAAGTTTTGTATTCTAAAATTCACTGCAAAATTTACTCAGGTTTGGGGTCAGATTGGGGGACTGAAAGTCAGTCCATCCTTTAAAGGTTAAATAAAGCAGTCAGCAAATCAGCGACCCAACGCACTAACCTCTTAAGTTGAGCCACGGCGTCCACGTGTATAAATATTATTGGGGCTTAAATTCGCATTTACACATATGTATATGTTCGTATATGTAGGTGTGTCTTATTATGCGCTCGGGTCTTTTATTCCAAATTATTGCACATCCCTGGTCTTTAACTCCACATGCTGCTTCTCTTATTTTGATTTTATTTTACAAGAATCCCAGAGAAAAACACCAAAAGCAACGACGCCAAAACCGTCGCACATGACATCAACAAATGTTTGACGTTTCTTCATTACACGGAAATTCTTTCCCCAACCACCCATTCGGAAGCTTCCATCATTCTTGTTCAAACGCCAGCGGGAGTGATTCATGCGAGTGGTTTTCTCAGTCAATTGAGTCGCGGAATTTTTACATGAATCCATGCGAGTCACCTGCGAACGAATATTGCATGTTTTTTTTTTTCATATTTCTATCAACATTTAAAATCGAAGTAATTAATTCCATTTTAATTTAATTTAAATAATTCCTGTGTCCATTCCAATTACGTGATTATACGTGTGAGTGAGTTTTCTCGGAAAACAAAGTGAGTGCATAGCATACAATCGGATCTCCGTAGAATAAAATAAGAAAATTAACGGAAGGAAAGTGAAAATTAAAGCGAAGTGGTTTTTGCAATTGTGATAATGAAAAGTGCATTTTCCCCTGCCCAGTGGATTTTACCTGCAGTTCAATGTCAAGAGGTGAGTCCAGCAGTGTAAATATTCCCGAAGGTTTATTTCTCATTTTTTTTCGTTGGTTCTAACAAAAGGACCAGTCTGTTAACCAACCACCATCATGCTGCTTGTACGTGACCCAATCCAGTTATACCATTATTGCTTTATCTTCTTTTCTTCTAATTCATCTGCTCATCGGCATCACACCACCTCCTTTTTATATCTAAAAAAAAAGCTATAATTCTTGGAACATTTACATTTTGAGTCATAGATAAGTTTGAGCCGGAGTTATTCCAGGTGAGGATACGGATTTAGGTGATGAAATGTCACTTATAGGAATTTTATTTGTAAATAGACTTTGGTAGGTAGGAGAAGTTTTTTTCGGAGTATAGTATGATGAACTAAATATTTTTTTTTTAAATGTTTCAATTTCATGCTCTTCAAGTTCAAGGTGTCCGTCTGTGAATGTGTCTCTGGGAACTGATATTCTCCAGAAATAAAGTTTGTCATCATGAAATATTTAGGAAACGTATACATAAGGCTCTCAGACCGGTTGCTCATAGTGTCTAAACACACCCGGATAGGCTTCCAAGTTGTAGCTTAGTCTGTTTTTGGAAGTAGAATCGATGAATACATCTCAGTTTGAAAATAAAATTCAAGCCTTAGCTTTTTCGCTTTTTGCAAATGTGTATAATACCCTACTTTGCCAGAACAGGCTTAAATATTGCTTTTAATAAATATGCAGGTGTTGAAGTTCAAAACAAAAATTGTGTAGTTTTAAAGGTTCCGCATATAAACTACAGAACTCTCGCTCGATGCTCCTAGCTCCTAAATGGGTCCTATTTTCCAAAGTATCCGATCTTACAATTGAAAAAAAATTAAAGAAATACATATGCATGTACACATAGCATTTTCGGATTTATAACGAAAAATATGTTTAGTTAAGATATCTTAATCAGTTCTAGAGATATCGAAGCGACTGCCGATAAATTTCTATCTATACAAATGCCAATGAAATCGGCTCAATAATTCAAAAGTACATAACTGGAAAAGTGCAAAAAGTATCCACAACCATGTTTTTAAAAGGATTAAGAACTATAAAATATGATTAAATATTTGAACCGAAATGTGCGAGTGTTTCATTCTACATATGTATATTCAATTTCTTGTCTTTGAACATTCTAAAACTACGTAATGTACACTCCTATTTATGACTACCGAAACATAGGTTGAATATTTTTCTTTCCTTTTAGGTTCTATTCCTTGAAGTGTCCTTTTATTCGAGGTTCTAATTGGATAAATATATACCATTGTTTGCCGAAAAAATTACCCATGTCTGTGGTCATTGTCAGATGTGCATGTACACAGCAAACAGAGTAGAATTCATGGACGTATTATTATTGGAGGCAAAAATTTGCACGAAATCAAGTGGTACTTGCCACAAGGGTCAGCAATTCGGGTCATTATTTGCATTTACACAGGTTAAGCTTTAAATGTCTTTTGATTATCCTTGAAATTCGGCTTGTCACGAAATTTTATTTATTACCCGCATACGAAAATCTTTTATCTTTACTAGTTCAGATATCATGAGACACATGATATTTGGCTCAAACAGAAGCGTTTATTGACTGTTGTTATTCTATGAAGTTTGCGAGCCATTGATGGAGTTTTGAGTAGTAGCAGTAACCACTTTGCCACGCCGCCCGGAGAGAATAGATACAGCTTAATTCATAAGGCCTTTATTGCTTAACAAGTTAAATTTTTGCGTTTGTCTTGAAGTTTTACATTAAGTTCGAACTTAATGCGATTTGAAAAACCATTGATTTTTTTTAAACAAAAACTTCCTCTAATATAAATGTATGTATGTATGTATGTATATAAAATAATTGTATTAGTATATATAGTATATAAAATACAAAATTTTTATATTTCCTTCGATGTCGTTGGATCTCTTTCTGCAACGTGCCAACTCCGTTTTCATTCATATCCTTAAAATGCCATCGAATTTTTATGTATTTGTTGGCAATACTATCCTTGTGTACACTACACTTTAAAATGTGCTCCTCTGGAGACATATTAGGTGTATTATGACATTTGTGTAACCTTGCTGAAACGTCATATAGAAAATATAGGTATGTAGGTAAAGCTAATATTATAGAACTGCCGCAATCGTCACTTGCCTTATTGCCTAGGCCTAGGTTGATTTATATCAACGCGACATTGAAAATGTTATAACAGTCAACCACCCTTTCAACCCTGCGACATGTGCGTGGTAGGGAAGTTGTAAGTGGTTGGAAATTATTCAATAATTCTCGTATTTGCATTTCTGTCTTGCTTGGAAAGATGATGATGTGTTGGAATTGGATGGAATGCCAGCAATGGTTTAAAATTAACAAATTATAGCAAAACAAGCAAACATTAAAGCAGATTTTAATATTTTAGTGTTTGTGAGCTCTCTCTTCCTTTATTTACTCTCTTTTGTATCGTGGCGTGTACATATCGAAATTTAAATAAAATATACGACTATGTATTGGTACAAACGTTTTCTTCTTGTGTTCAAGGATACTGCGGGTATAGAAATATAAGGATGCCTTAAGTAGAATCCAAGTGTTAGTACTTTCTAAATATCCATCTGTTTTCTTTTCATTTCCTTTACTTTGAAAATGTAATAGCTTTTGGATTACATGTCCTTTTGTATTCTAACGTAAAAAAAAAAATATTCAACAATCTTAAAAGTGGTGGACTTTTTCTTCACCGTCTTTTCGTGTTTGTCAGTTAAAGGTGTCTTGTAAAGGAGGTATTGTAAGCTCAATTGTTGGAAATATTTAATTATATTTTCTGGTTTTACGTAGCCTGAGTCTTTTAAATACAAATTATTATCACCAGCTGGTAACTAAAACTAAAATCTGCTAACAAACAGTCGTCTGTCTTATGGAAATTTGTATCTAAAACTTTTAAAGATCAGACGGAAACTGCTACATCAATGTGGTCAAAACCAAATACTTAGACAGTTAGTATGGGACGGTTACTATTTAAGTTAACGGTTGGAGTATTTCCTGCACTGACGCTTTTGGAATTGCTACCTTCTGATTGTTTGGCATTTTTCATCTTGTGGTAGTAGAGTAGAGCACAATTCTCAGTACGTTTCAACGTGTGTGTTCTGAGAGCCATGAGAGGGAAGTCCTGCCATTCTTTTCGTCCTAGACACCATTTAGGTTTTTTGGTAAATGGTGATGTCAATTCATCTTTGATTATATCCGTAAACCACATTTGAAATATTTTCCGTGATCATGTGGGTGTCAGGAAGAGTTGTGCTACAAGGTCCAAGACCCAAGAGAAGGCGGATGTTGACGGGCTGAAGCAAGAAAATGCTCAAAAAATTCAAGCATGACCGGCCAAAAGTAGCATTCAACTTTGATAAAACTTTGCTAACTTTGATAACTGTACCAAGCAATGTGTCACACCTGACGTCAACAGACTAACAAAATTGCAGCGTGCACAGGGCAATAATTATGTACGATTGGAGTGGTACTAGTGCGGTCTTGAATAAAGCCCTTTCTGAGTACTGGTACCTGTTAAGGCTGTGGTGGTCAAAAGAAAGCAAGAAGTACCGTTTTATTTGTTGATATAAATATAATTTCATTTGAATGAGTGGCGTGCTGCATTCAAACATTTTTCTTGTCATTATCGTGCACAAACAAATATATCAATGGCCGACACTGACATTTACCTTTAATGAAATAAAACAATCGAAACACTATTTGTTCGTTCTGCAAACCCCCATAAACGCATTCTCACGTAAATCAATAAATGAAGTGCTTGACATCGTGCATGGTGGAGACTATTACGAAAAGCGTAGCTAGTAGTCTATAGGCATTCAAATATTTGACAGTGAGGCAGAAATGGCTCAATGAAAAAACAAAAACCTGGTGGAAGAATGCGTTCTTTACTAAAATGTTATTTAATCGAATTATTTACATTATGAACGAAATGAATCCGAATCCCTTTTTACTGTGAATAAAACATATTTTTCTTAATTTTGGGCACGTTTTAAACTTTTCAAAGTCATGCCATTTATGGGGTGGTCGTATTAATTTTACTCAAAGGCACGTGCCACAGTGTAATTCCTATGAGGTTATAAGTTATGCTTTTTTTTATCTGTTCAAACACGCACCATTCCAATCGATGGAATAACGTCTAAAGAAACTCATCTGGCAAAGGCAATAAGTTGAAACTCGTTTTATGTTCTGCTTCTTCCCAATAAATGAGGATAAATAAAAAAATTATAGTTAAATCGAAAATATCCGTAGCAATTGGCCTTTCACAGATATCGATTGACTCATGCAGCAGTTCAATGTCATATGAATCCATATTTTGGCATCGCACTTCTAGGTATCGAGGTTAAACTTACATCGAGGTTTTCAAAGTTTTTATCATTGTTTATCATGACTGTTCAAAGATGTAGTTACGAATATCTGTCAAAAAATCGACATTCAATTTAAAGGCAAATTAGCTATCCTGTCTGTCTTTACTTTTGGTAAACTATTGCGTGCTGATAGAATGAATTGACATCAAAGAAATATTTAAGAAAAAAACATTGATCGTTTTGAAATGTTTTTTTTTATGCATGCCAATAGAAAATGAATCATCTTATATATGTATTTGTATCACTTGAATGATTGGAAACGGTTGTGGTGGGAATGGTACCTATTGTAAAATTTAAATATAATGGTAAATTGAAACTCAGAGATGTTCCAAGTGGCTGCTTTTAGTAGACTTTGAATTCACTTTTTAACTACAAAACTAACTTTACTAGTTTAGGTTAGTTTAGGTTAACTATTTAACAATATTGATATAGGCCTTGATTAACCATCAGGTAACAAGCAGTTGCGGAATATGGCGGCTCTATAAAAGATACCCTGAGGGGTAGTGTAACTTACAAAATCAGAACCTACGAAAACTAAATAAAATGGCGGACAGACTTTCTTTGTAGCATTTTTTTTTTCCAAGTGAAGAAAACCTTTAATTTATTTACTTAATTGACATCAAAGTTAGGGGTGAACTTGGGACTCAACGAACAAGTCTTCCTAATTAGACCGGTCTTTAGCTAACTACCTCCAGTTGCATACTCGAAGTCAGTTGAGATCCCTTTCTTCTTATGTTGAGTTTTTTTTTCTCCAAACCCCCCTTCACCGCAATCGGTAACGAATATCTTACGAATATTTCATTCAAAACGACCAACTATATCTCAATCCGCCTTGGAAAAAATCCGTGTTTCCGAATTGTAATGCAGGATTGGGGTTACAAGAGTTTTATATAAATTCTCTTTAATTGTTCGGCCCAAAGCAAAGAGTTATTCTTCGTTTGATTGTCAATAATGTCAATGTCATCAGTGTGCGCAAGTAATCACACAGACTTTGCTTCCGGTGTTGGCATGCGAGTTTCGAACAATATTTTTAAGGATGATTTCGCAGTAGTTATTGCCGACATTGATGAAGCAATGAGCATTCTCCGTTGTTATCTTGCATAGACGGACAAGTTTCAAATGATTTGGTGTATACTTTGGTGTCATTTAAAGCCGTTTTAAAAAGCTCGGGATACAGATAACAGGGTTGTTGGCCATTAGTAAGGTAGCTTTGGCTACCAGGATCAATGTTCAACGGTTCATGGTTCTGCTGGCAACAGAATACCTATTGGTTTTTGTCTTCGTTTAATAGTCTGCAGAAATAAATCTGCAGCCATAGTAAGATGGAAATGGCTCAGTCATTAGTGTCAGGCACCAAAAAATGTTATGAGGAGCTTCTCAATAATCGAAACCCATAGGACATAAAAATTAAAATATTATTTACAGAAGATGGGAGTTCTGGCAGAGAATACTAATGTCAATCACCACCAACAGATGTATTTTTCCAATGGAAGGGCTCACGTTGACGCGTGTGATAGAGTTCAGAGAGGAAGTCCTCGATAAATCCAAGGATTGAAAGAGACAAGAAAGGCTAATATCTGTTTGGAAATTATAAATATACAGTAGTGCCTTTTTTATGCCGTTTCATGTACATACATACCCTATTTACAAATGTGTATGGAAAAGACAATAGCAATTAGAATCAATAACGGCTGCGCCATCCAGGAAAACATCAGAGCTTATGGCTTTCGAGGTCATAAAAATTGAATAATTGGACTTCCTAATCGTTAAACATGAGAAACCACTCAATACCTCCAGCAATATATACAAGTTTCTTATATTTAAGTTTTCCAAAATTGTTTTTGGTTGATTGCGAGTATCCTTTTTTATATGCCTGTGCTGCCAAGTCTTAATGATCATATTTTTTTTTTACATACATACATACATGTGTATATGAGGTACCAAAAAAACGTACTTAGTATAGAATTCGATAGTTGCTCATGGTCTGTATTGATTGCTAGACGGTGAACAAGTATATACAATCAAGCGAATTTTAAGAACCATCCTACATTCGAAGCAGTTTACTCTTCGGTAGGTTATAACAAAGATAAATTCTAGCGTGGTGCGTTCCTCACATCGTTTTTCATATTTATGTATGTACATACATGCATGCACTTATGTGCATACATTTTACTTAGAAAATAACTCTAAATAAAACTTTGCGTTCTTTGCGTTGTCTTTTCCACCCAACTACCGGAAAGTATTTATATACGCTCTAAACATCGAGGTCAAACTTCTATCACATATTTCTGATTGTAAATCCCAGTGGTTTCTGCCATCTTCTATAGATTACCACAAACGTTCACTGTCATTTGCAATGATGTCGATTTGTAAAAATCATTGTGAGTGAGTAAAAATCCTTCTAGAATGTTTATTTCTGGTAGTATCCTGAACAGGATAAGATTCTTCTTCTTCATCAAAAAGACAACGGACAACAATAAGATTTCCTCTTCTGACTTCTCTCTTTTGTTACGGAGTAAAACCACTTCTTGTCCGTGGGCGGAAAAAGCATCCTTCAATTCGTCTTGAGCGCACAATTTATTAACACTTCTTTGCCATTTCAAAGAAAGTTTTTTTTTTTTGCTGAGATTATATTTCAAAGGGATAATCCATCTCCCTTTCGCTGCTGCTTGTAACCACTTTATGCATACAAAACAGGATATTTCCACTTTAAAAATATTCAGCTCTTTTGAGTAAAGATTTAGGTACTGTAATCTCTGAGATATTAGGTTTTCGTTTAACCAATTTTCAATTTGATGATTCGAAAGGAGATGCTTTGGTTATTCTAATATTTGTATCAACTACCCTCTTTTTAGCAGATGCCCTTTATTTATGCTGATTATTTATTTATTTCAGAACGTAATTTCTTAGAAATCTCAACACAATATATAGGTATATGTAGTACAAATTAGGCTCCCGGAAATTACGGCAGAGGAAATAACGCCAGAAATATTTTATTCAGGCAAAATTGGGAAAAACAGGAGAAAATTATTTGGAAAACACGCCAGAAACGTTGGAAACAAGTGTGGAAAAAAAGCCAGAAAGTAAAATGGTAACAGCCAGAAAATTATTTCTGGCCTCTCACCCACTCTGACTAATATAACTGTTAATTTGTGACAACAATTGATATAAAATACAATTTTCTGGCTCTATTTCCAAAACGAGAAATGGAAAAGACCCAAAAAAAATTTCTGGCATTTATTCCAAATTATTTTTCCATTTCTAAAAATGGAAAAAAACGCCAGAAATTTTTTTGGAAAAAGGTCTGACATTTTGGAAAGATTGCCAGAAAAATGTGGCCTTTTTTCCGAGGAAAAAACATCAGAGTTGTATGAAGAATTTTCTGGCGTTTTTTCCAAAAAACATTTCTGGCGTAATTTCAGGGAGCACACACATTAACAAACAAAATGGAATGAATCTTACGGCTTTTGTCTAGAGATGTCAGACTTATTAACGCACATAAGAATCCATATGATAAAATAGTAATAAAATTTTTTAAATTGAAATGAGTGGACCGCATGTATTTGGCAGAGTTGTAAAAGACTGTATTACTTTGGTACTGCAGTAAGATAAGTCGCAGTCAATTATTAAAACCTTTGAGTAACAGTTAAGTTAAATTATTAAAAATGACTGGTGACTGTAGTTTTAAAGTTAAAGTCATTGAGTAAGTCAAGATACTTATAAAATAAGTTTTTTTTAGTCAATTAACTGCAGATCTTAGATGACTGCAGTTTTTACAACTCTGATATTTGGGGATCACACACATTGTAAAATGCATCAAAGAGCTCCGCCTACATAATGTGAGACGTTTTGCTCTATTCATGGAGAAATGAATGCACAAACAAAAAGTAGGCAAGTAGGGGTAAATCTCTGCATCCGGTGCCATTTATTTATTCGCACACTAATTAGTTTGTATTTTTATACTTTGCTCGTATTTTTCTTTTCTCACTTCGTTTTCCAAACTTTACGCGCTGGATGGTTTAATTCTATTGTTTTTCTTTCAACTTTTAGTGTATATGTATGAGTTCTTGTTTTGTTTTAAATTTTAAAGAGGATAACGTTTCAAAGATAAATAATGAACAGATAACATTTCAAAAATGTTTTTGAGAGGTTGTTGTTTTTAGACGTTGCGGCATTTGAGGTTTTGTGGGCTTGGTAAAACTTGGTTATTATTTGCAGTAAAAGATAGATAATGAGAAATTTTTGAAATAAAGTTAAAAAATGCTATAAGTAAAGGGTTCTTGAAGTGATGAGTTCTTAAATTTTGTACAGACAACTAAAACTTGCTTAAGTCCTGTCATACCTCGAGGGGCATCCATCAACAACGAATGCGCGTCATCGTGTTCGGACTTCTGCAACACGCTTCAACTCATTCCGAAAGGTTTGACCAATCCATTGCCATTTCCTTCGTAGAATTGTGATGTCAATAGGTTCTCGACCCGTTCTCAAGTGCAGGTGTTCGCTCGAGATGCTTAGGCCAGCAATTTTTAAGGATGATACGTAGACATCTATTTAAGAAAGTCTGCAGCTTACGAATGACAATGACTTTGATTCTCCAAGTGTTACTGACATATAGTAGTACTCACTCGACATTGGAGCGGAACAGTCTTAGCTGGGTCTTCGTGCTGGCAATATTACTCTTCCAGATTTTCGATAGCATGCCGAACGTAGCCTTGGCTTTCCCCATTCTACTGTCTACATACAGTTTGGTACCACCATCGTCCGAGACTATACTTCCTAAGTATAGAAAGTTATCAACTTTTTCGACCAGCCGTAGTGCTTACTTGAGTAAGGCTGAGTGACTTTGTCTTTGTCTGATCATCCGGCCTTGCCTTGACTTCCAGACCATGGACCATTTGGTGCAGATCCATAATTCTATGCGAAAGCAAGCAAATATCGTCAGCGTAGTTCTGATGCACAAAGAGCATCACTGATTACGACTAAAAATAACAGTGGTGAAAATATGCAGCCTTGTCGCACTCCACTTTGGACTTTAAAGTCGTCAGACACCTTACCGTTTTGCAAGACGTGATATAGCATCCTCTCGAAATCAATTAATAGCATATGAAGCGGAGACCTCGACGTACTGCTCTATAATGATCGGAAAGGTGTTTATACATACATATGTATATACATATGTGTCGATGCAGGAGGCATCCGAGCGGAAACCTGTTTGTCCAACATCGAGAGTAAACATGTTGTTTGATTTGATTGAGGTATAACCTTAGCTATTATCGAAGAACGCAAATATTGGCGGCTAGGTAGGTTACTTTTAATTGGCATGTTAGTTAGTTAGTTAGTTCTGTTTCACACTTTGTACAGACAGATAATAAAGGAGCTTGCTTCCGATAAAAGTATTTTTTTTATGAAGAATAAATAATAAATAAAATCATGACTGTGACTGATCACAATATCGGAATTGATGATATTCACAAAACCAATGTATGTACATATATTGTATTTACGTTTTATAGGAGATAGTACGGACAAATATTCGAATTTAAGTGGATCTTATATTGTCAATTCTACTCGCCATTGACGGATTGCACAGCCCTTTTTGTAAAATCAGAGCACCGGACATATTCGAAATCAATCAAGTTTTTAAAGTCATCCGAATAAGATGGAATGCACTCTCTATTGTCATGAATTCTTAGAACAGTTCATCACTTACACATTCATTTAGAATATAAATTGAAACTGTAATCCAATTCAATTAACTATAAAGCTAATTACTCCTATTATCGGATGTCATTTACGATGGTATATAAAAGTATTTATGACCCACTTCCAATTAAACTAATGTTTTCAGAGATAAATATATCAAGTAACCAACCACAACCGGTTACAGTGACTCAAATGCATCAGCGTTTGATTGTTAAACTGTCTTACAAGTAACAAGACTTTAAATTTTGAACTTCTTACAAATATCTAAACAAAAAGACTTCGAATTTATTGCACCCTTCAGAAATGCCACCATAGATTCAGTGTCAGTTTAAATTTGACAAAATGCGCTTCCCGCCAAAAGTTATTAGTATCTTTGCGTATTGTGTATAGTACATAATTCCATTCTAGATAGTAGATGTTCCACTATTTGTATTCATATATGACACCTACGACACGAAATATTGGAGTGTGTATCACGTTCTTGGCTGGTGTTCGTTCTTTTGAAATTTGTTTGTTTTAATTTTATTTTTCTTAACTTAAATATGCACTATGGGAGTAAATGTATAGATACCTATACATATACATATGTATAATATGCAGACACTGTGTGGTTTTAGAATGGCTCTTATCTTTGTTTGAACTTGAAATAATCTATTCGACAAAATTGATGTCATGTGTAGATATGGGGGTGCTTGCACTGTTTTTTTGTTTTCATTTTTAATAAAAAATAAATATCAATGCTTATAAATATGTATAAGGTATGGAATGTAAAATATTTTTTAAATTAATTTTTGGATCGACAACATGAAGCAGTATTTCACGATAGGCATGTTATTGTGGACTTTTTTTGAACTCGCAGCTGACGATGGATCACAATAGTTGGACCATGATAATCGTCATTTTTCATTCAGATGAGGGATGGAGATATAAAATTTGTTTTACTTCTCAGTTTATTGTGTGGAAAGGGGAGTTTTTTTGCGCTCTAATGTGCACACGATTTTTGTAATATAAATTAATAGTTTCGCTTGCTTTTTTTTAAAAAATTGTAATGATTAAATAACCAAGTAATCACGGGGTTAGCAGCGTACTTGGACGGTTTTGGCTAGTTTTAATTGTTGGATGTATCGCATTAAGTCAAATTATCAATTATTATCAATAAAAAACCATTCGCTGTCAAATTTTGCTTGAAATCGATTACTTCAATTATACTTCAATTAGTTTATTTGGACAGGCTTTCTTTCTTAATGAAGTAAAATCGACATACCAACAAACTGATTATAAGTCAAGTTACAAAAGCACGAAATATTACGTACTGCATATGAGTGGGATTTTTACAAAAAAGATGAAATTCGATCGGGGTCCCTTAAGATTGTACACTATCGCCATTACTTTTTGCTGTGCTAATAAGATATGTTTTTGCGAGTTTCTTCTGCAGTCATAGAACCTGTATTAAATATCGTAATATCCGCGACGATGTTTGAATGCCATCGACAAACTGCCAACAACCGAGCTGTTGTATCGTATCTGACTTGCTTAATACTTTTAAAGTTCAAGAAAGTCTAAGATAAGGTGAAAGATTAGCACAGCTCTTTCTTAAGTTTGTGCTGGAATTCGCAGTGCGGAATTCTAGAATAGACACAGATGGCACGATACATATTTGACAAATCCAGACAGATTCCATTTAGCATTCCATTGTTTTCAATTTTGCTTACTTTCCAGTACATACTTATATGTATTTAAATTTGCAATCGCGGAACCAAGGAATCAATTTTGTGCAGGCCAATAGTATAAGTGACGCTCTGCACTCGGTTAATTTAATAAACTCCACTTTCCGGGGGGGTTAGCCTTTCACGCGACTTCGATGCTCTGCTAACGGTAGGTCAACAACTGTCAGGCAGTCGCCTGGAGCTATTTTTTAGCATTTGGCCTTATTTCACTTTAGATTAGTGAATTCGTTTGAACTTATTCTACTTTCGCAAAGTGAAATAAACGCTCTATGGTGCAAACATTCTTTAAAAATTCTATTACGCGATGTTTGTCTTTCATTGTAACCCTAGGATTTTATAAGCAATTTATTGGAAAATTTATCGCAGAGCACGTACTTGAACATTATTCTACTGACTCAGTGTTTGGATTCAAATAATAAATGTCACATAACGTGTCAACTGAAAACAAACGCTGACAGTAATTGGTTTGATCTTTAAAGTATAATCCTCTTAAATTTTAAACTATTAAATATAAGTTGTGGATGCTATCTCCTCTTGTTCATTTGCTTCCTTTCTATAGAGAATCATACTTGTGCACAGGAAATCAACTTAACCACGTTTTCAGTTCCATGAATCGATTGTTCATTTGGTTTCACCATAAAATGCGATTGCTGTGTGTTTTGGGATTTTTTTATCTTTTAGAAAAAATAAAAGATTTAAGTTTTTTTTTTGCAAATGTTTTCCTGAAATAATGCTCTAGTTTTAGTTAAATCAATAGCGTTAAAATCGCAAGACCTCGTTCGAATACCGAACCAGACCACCTTTCTGGTCTCCCCTCCAACATTCAACATAGCCAAAGCTACCCTCTGGATATCTTCAGAGTAGCAACTTGACTTCGATTCCTCTCGTAAACGCTGGCATTTGCTAAAAAGTTACTTGACCGATCTTCTAGTTTTCATAACCCATAATTATTTTTTTTTTTTTCTAGCGAAGGCCAGACATTGGCACAGTACATACATATATGTGCCGCTTACTCCACGTCTTCCAGGCATTGTCTGCAGATATCATCTTCCAGAAGACCCATCTTCTTCAGCGGATATCTAAGATGACCATATCCTATAAGTAACGCTAACCATTTGAGTGTTCCTCGTTTCATGCTTTAATCTCTAGTTTAATAGATTTTTTCGAAATGTTTATTTCCATATTGGCCTGTCACACCCATCAACTGCTGACCACCGCTTACGGTGTTTAAAGTAGTGGCCCATTTCTCCATCATATCCTTCACCGTTCTTCTGCCTAGTGCAACAAATGATTCAGGACCCAGAAATCTCAAAGTCAACTCCTGTTTAGCAAATTGGTCATTTCATTCTAATTCGATCGCCATGTACCCTTGCACTTACTTAAGCCAGTGTCAATTCTTATAAATTGCGGATTTATTGAGTTTCTGAATATATTCCAATGAAGTTTGTCTTTCTGTGAATCACTGAATGACTGTGTGCCTTGAAACTTTGCGGTTGCCAAAATATGTAGCTGATGCCCAAAAGACCGATTGCTTGACATCAGGGGTGCCACATTGCGCTGGAACCGAAGCCTGTCTATGCCCATATCGTCTAATTGCGGTACGAAAATCAGTAATCATGTTTCATTCGTCATAAAGTTGTTGCCAGCTTAGTTTTTAAAGATGTAGAGAGCAATGATGTTAATTATTCCAAAATATATTTCGACCAAAATTTCTTTTCAAATTTCCCACAGTTTGTGAATCACAGCATTCACTCTTTAGATATGAAATGATCCATTTTATACCGCGTAGTCTTGCCACCCGTAAATGGCTGTCAATATTTCAAGTCCGTCAGTGTTGCCAGCGCTGAAATAGATAAGATAGCCCACCATATATGTACATATTGCATAAAGGCTTCTGATCCGGGAAGTGTGCAGTAGATACAGTTTTCTTCCATACTTTCGGGTCACGAGCACATCCTTCCAATTTTCTTCGTAACATCCGCGATCATTAAAGTTATAGGAGAGGCTCATAAGGAATATTCTTTTACGCTAATCACATGACAGCGCTGCGCTTTTCTCCTGGTTCATGTCTCGACTAAAAGAAAATAGGTTAGAAATTGATTATGGCCTCTATGATCTTCGAATAGAAAATTTAATTTCAAATTCTCATTCATTGGAGTTGCCGATGATCGGTGATTTATCTTTAATCTGCGGTATCCTATGATCAGATCACAAACTTTGTCAGCTGAATTTGATGATCTTCCACAGTGGAGCCGTCTTCAACGTTCTCTCGTCAACGTTTGAATTCAAATACCCACTTTCTGACTGTTAGGACAGATTCGCCTAAAGTTGTCACAGATCCTCACGGATCTACTTCGGAGCAAACAATTTTTTTTTTAAAGTATGTGGTTTATGTGTTATACCATTTTTTAAAAAAGTCACGTTACTTTGCCTCAAAGTTTGAACTGGACTACATACACATGTGTTGTAAATGCAATACAAGAATGAAACTTCATACAGTCACTCTTAGAATGTTGGGAGGTAAAAGGGGGAAGTACCAATTTAATCTAGAAATGATATTATTTCTATGGTAGGTCCTGAATTTTTCAATCGGCCCTCATACCTCAACAGTGTTTGACCACAAAAAAAATGTGTGCGATCCTCTTATTGTTTCTGTTAGTCAAATCAGTTGTGAGCGTTTCATAAGTAAAGTTCATCTGTGCTATGCACCATTTAACAAAAAAATAATTAAAAATAAATTTTACCCCTTTTTATGAGTCTGTGTAAACAACCCAAATGACCATGGAAATTATTTGTCAAAGTCGGCTGGCAGAACTCGACACAAGTTCACATGCGTGGAACACTTTTCTTTTGAAATATTCAGCTTTTCCGTTCTCACTCACTCACTCACTCACTCTTATGAAATGAGATTCAATAGTATCTCACGGATGTGTGAGAGCACGCTCTCCCCTTTGCGCGTTTTAACAGCTTATTACTGCTTTGCATTTTTTAATGATCGTATCGAGAGTCAAGGAAATCAATGTATGTGTAGCTGATTTGTTTTTCGCGAATGAAAATGAAAAATCTCAATAGATCATTATCAATACTCTCTAGTAGGTAGAGAGGCACATATGTATGCAGATACATCGCTGGCCGCTCTCCGGTCTAATTGTATGTGCTAGGCTAACCCATCATATCCCACGATTTTCTGTAGTCACTCGCTCTTCGTTCTATCGACACGGTTAGTAGCGGCTATCAAGTGCAGCAATCACACTTTTGTTTCTCTCGCGCTTTGCCTGCACTGCATTTGAGTTTTTGAATCGTAATGAATATTTTTTAAATTGCAAACAAAACAGAAGCTTCTTCCCTTGTCTTCCTACAGTGAGTTCTGAAAATAAATTAAAAAGTTTCCGCTGGATTTTCATGGTTCTCGTATATTTCGGTCGGGGTCTTATATTCGCAGGCCAACTACTACCATTTCTAGTTCCTATACAACCACCTTCAGATATATCTTTTACAAGACCTACGTGCGCGAAATATTTTTAAATCTGTATGTGATAATAAACAAAATAAAAAAGTGTTTGCTCCACGGAAACAACCTATTAACGTGTAATCGAAATAAAAGCGAAAAAATTCGCATATTCAGTGTTTGAGCATTTTTAAGCTCAATTTATGTGCATTTAAGGTTGAACAAGAAGGATCATTTATTTTAATATGCCGGAAATGGATTCCAAAGAGGTATGTGCACTAGCTTATTACAGCATATCCTCTCCAATTGAGTGTTGTGTTCGACAGGAGAGGGGGCATCTAGAGGGTGGAAAAAGAGAAGCAAATATAATTCATATCTTAAAAGCTTCCTTCTTTAGCTACTGGTAGTATGTCGTTCCACCCGCTGTGTTCGGTGAAAAGCTCGTACCCAGTATTCGTTCAGTGGGTGACTTTGGAAAAGTCACCGGATATAACTGCAGATACATATAGATACTTAGAAATGTACATATGTGAAAAAAATGTCTCCTGCCAGCACCCTTTAGTTACTCTTTTTTTTCTATTCGTCTTCTGTAGTGTGGATTGGGTTTGACTTGTTAATGATGTAATAATGTATGGGGCATGTGGTCGTATTCCTTTTGTCTATGCATAGAGAAAACTGAAGAATGGACATGTGTCCTATTTGCGGAGAAATGTGTCCTTGTTTAAAGAAAAATACAAAGTATTTTTTTTTCATTTAAATGTTCTTTAGAATTAGAGGTCAAATATATGGCATCAAGAGGTTGAAAGTCAGAAAGTTCTGCTATCAACCATATTAACCTGTGTGTGCCATTGTTTTGTTTTCCATAATTGCGATACTTAACTGCAGACAATGATGATAATGTTGTTTCTATAGGTAGGTGCAGCAGTCTCTGTGCAATGTAGAAATGCAGACAGGAAGTAGTATTAAGGAAGAAAAGTTTAATTGATGGTAAAGCTAATTAAAAATTTGTACTTTTGAATTTAATGACTCGTTACTTTGAGCGAATTATATTTCTCGTCTGTTCCTTATCGTTTAGCAAAACATATCTGAAATGTGTATATTTCGCAGCAAACTGAGTATACTATGCCCACACATTTTTAGATTTATATTTTTGAGAAATAAAATCACGAGATAAGTTATTGTGTTTTGGGGAAAGTATTTGAATTGGTTTTTTTTTTTTTTTGAAGGTCTAGCAAAAGATTGTTGACATTTTCAATTTCGTTGGGGCTCAAAGCTTATACGATTTCAAGGTTACTTCATAGATACATAGGTATGTATGTATGTACATACATACAGACATACTTATCCTTGTTTTACGAAAAATAAAATTTCCATGGTGATACAATTTTCGTTTGAAGATGTAAGTGCGCACACCTGTAGAAGTTAAAATTAATTAAAATGTTTGCAACTGAGCTCCAATACAGCTTGGGTAAGCTATTGGTAGTTAGGACTGCGGACAAGGTGGCCAAAGATGGATGCGAAAATTGAGAATAAAATCTCTTTTGTAGCACACAAATAATACATTTAAAAAAAGAAAAGAAAAATTATAATGTATCCTGCCACTGGGAGTTCAAAGTTTTATTAAAATTACGAGACTATTGTGGTAATATTAAAACCAGATGTATATTTCGACGAGTATTTGTGGTTTTTTATCTAAATATAATTTTAATCGCAGCAAACTATTACATTTAACTAACGTGCATTGATTAACATCAAAGTGTGTGCACTACCTCCTCCTCATGCGTGATTGAATTGCAAGGAAACACATCAATTGTTTAGAGTATGAGGGTTCTATGGGCATTTTAAAAGGTTGCTGTGTTTTTAATCAATAACACCCGTGTTAATAAAGGCTGCGAAACTAGTAGTTAACTTTAACTAGGGGTTATCCATTGTACGCGTGGTGATAATTATGAAAAGTAAGTTTTTTTTTGTAATTATTTTGGTTCCTTTTTTTTTTGTTATTTCGATGCATATTTAATATTTATTTGTGCATTTCAATGCATTGAACATTGTTTTAAATAATAAAGATACATAGCTGTTTCAATATCTATTTCTTCCAACGTGAAAGAATGTTTAAGACCCTTACGAATTTACATTCATCATTCAGTTTTAGTTTTGAACACGGTTTTTTTTAACCACTTTTCTGTCTCCGTTGGGAGTCAACATTGACTGTGCGATAGTCCATTCAGTTTGTCATGATGTACGTACATATGTACATATGAGAATATTGTTCGTCTTGATTCCAACGTTTTTCTGGATCTTATTCGAAAAGCGGTCTGTAAAACCGTTATTTTGATAATTTCAAAGTCTATTGCTCTGAAATTTATTAGTCTATTTATCTGAAATGGACTACACAGCTTGTTCGTTTTCAGGACAAATAGCGTATGCGCTTGATAAAATGTCAAAGTATGTCAGATTAAATCTTTTGTTGCTATTTGGAGTTAATAAAAAAAAAACGGGGTAACTGTTTAGTGGGGTTCACATTGAACGATTTGCTTGACAATCAACCAAATTGTTTAATTAAAGCGCTCGTCAAGCAATTTATCCAATCTGTAGTATGGTTTTTCAATAGACAGATATGTATGTCGTTCAACTTGAACGTTTGTCATCCAACTTCAGAGCATTTTTTGTTTGCGATTTCGATGAGTAAAAAATATGGTGTCCAACGCGGATATTAACATCAACATCGCCATGTTCGTTCTGTCAAGCACATAGTACAATTCGAACGCTAAGTATTATTTGGTTCTCAAGCAAATGTTTCAATGTGAACTCGATTTTCAATTAATAATTTCACAAGGGTCACTTGAAGCTGACTTGGTTTTCTATCTCTGCTTTCATTGGGAGTACGATCAATTTGATCGGCTTGATTAGCTTGTGTTTGCCACCTAACCTCTTTGTTACTTGTGTTTCTTGTGCAATAGTCATGTGTGGTTTTTAAAATGACGACCGACGACTAGATGGTGCGTTTCTTTCAAAATTCGATTATCTTTTCGAGTATTTTCTTCGGTCTGATTCGTAGATTCCGATTATCAAAGAGGCAAAAGACATTCAGTCAATAAGCTGAAGACGAAAGCGTCGATATTTCCTACAAGAGATGGTACCGCCCACGTTGTGCCTATATATGAGGCTTACAAAGCTTATATGCTGTCAAGCAAAGAATTACAGTGGACTCCCCCTAAGTCGAATTTTCACGGGATACCATGATTTGTTCGAGTTAGAGGGAGTTTTAGAAAAATTCGAGTTAGAGAGAGAAACAATTTTTTTTGTTTTAAAGCGTTTATTTAATAAAAAAAAAAGGTTAATAGAATTTAAAAAAGTTAACAAAAAAAAAATTAAATAAAATAAGGAATGCTAAAATATGGCGAAAAAATTCGAGTTAGAGAGAAATTCGACTTAGGGAGAGTCCACTGTACATGTGGAGTCCTAGAAAGTTATCCAGTCACTTTAATTTCTGATTCGACAATGAATCAAGCAATGTCAATGAACTTATTTACAGAGCTAGTAAATTCTCAGAAGAGCCTGAAAGGGTCAATCCCTTTTTTCCCAAGTGCCTGCTCTTTTATTATCTGGGAGATCTATATGCCTCAGTGCCCAGCATATGCAGGATCACTCACATTAGTTTTTGATATCGCATTTAGATACCCCTAGCTGATTCTTACCTTTGTTTCAATTTCTGGAAAACATGAGGAATTAACGACTGCTGAGTTGTGAATATTTATTGCCTTTGCTTTTTGTTTTTAAAGGCTTGGATTATGACTTATTTCTTTTGAAAGATGCTGCAGTCGTTTTTAATTCTAAATGCTCGGGGATTCACAATAAACTTTTACTGACGTCCATTTTAGAACTGTCAGTTCATATCCTTTTTACTGATTATTATTTGTTGATTGATAGACAATCTTCTGTCAAATGTCTTTCGGTTAGCCATGACGAATGCGCATCTTTACATACCTTTCTTTCTGTTTTGTTTTTTTGTAGAATTCCTCGTAACATTCCTATCCATTCTTTCTAGTTTATGAGAAACTCTCGGATGTACCCGAAATGTACGTAAATTCTAGAATATGCTCCTAGATCATAATATAAAGGCCTGAAAAGAGGTTTCATTTCCAAGGCTGTTATCGAGGTAAGGCAGTTGGATTGACACACGCCGCATACATGGCCAGGTCTTTAGTAAATACTCATGTTGGTGACCTTGACTCAAAATATTTTACAGGGTTGTCCAGTAAATATGTCAAAGTACCTCATATAAAATTTAGGTGTCACCTTTGATTTCATATGGAGAATTCTGCTGCTTATGACGACCGTCTAATTCATGTAGTACTGCGTAATCTAGTCACCACTTACTTCATCGGTTACAATGCACATATACATTTGCATTTGTGATTTCTAAGTAAAATGATTTCTTAATTTTTGTTGTATTCATCGGGTCTATCACGATTAAATTTCTTGCATTCATTGTGGCCAGTGCTTGTTTTCTGGCGGAATCCATACGAAGCTCCTTATGCACTAGCTTAAGCACTGCCTTATTGTTCATTTTCCTAAACTGGATGTTATCCCTTGATAACAAACTGGATCATCACCTTTCGAATCGTCGAAAAGCTGGCTGTTACTCCGCTTTGATTTAGACTTAACTTTTTTTTTACTGACAGGACACAATTTGAGGCAACTATTAGCATTAGACGATTTCCTCTTGGGATGTTGTTGCTTCGAAAGGTCGGCCCTTTCGTTTATTTCCATTATTTTCGGTATCCACAAGGTAGTCGTTCGTAATGGTCTTACTCCTATTCAGTATTCTCTATTGCTTCTCATCGTCAACGTTTTTCCGGATCATTTTCATATTAAAGCGATGAAAAGATACACATGCCCTTTGCAGGGACGTACATATGTCTGTACGACTTTTGCAAATAAACTTAAGGTTTCGTAAAAGATGCCTTCAGTAAACCCTTAATCACACTGACCTCAATTAAGTGACGCAACTATTTGTATCCTGTTTTTATCATTGATCAGAATTTTGAAAATCCTGTGCGTTTGTAATATTCCAGTTAAAAAGGAAATAAGGGCAATGGGTAGGCAGTAGGTAGATATCCAAAAAAAGTTTTAGAAAAACCTCAATCATGTGAGGGTTAATGTACAGATTTACATAGTATAATTATGTGTTTATAAATCTCGAAACTGCATCATCCATTTCCATGGAAATTTAATTAAAATCATCAACATTTTCACTTTGTCAAAAAAAAAAATTTGTTGAATGTGTTGAATAATCATTAAATGGGTACTATTTGTACAATAACAAATTAGCAAGATTTTTAGTACAAAAATTCAATGAATCACTAATTGTTAGAGTCAACGGTTTCATCAAATAGCACTTATCTGAGAATTTTCAGACTCTGCTACGCCATAACAAGATAATTAAAAACAATTATTTTCCACGGTTACATATGTGTCCGTATAATCGTGGAGCGCTTATTAATGTTGTGGAGGAATAATCTGATTTTCATCAGATACCTACTTTTACTGCAGTGATATACCTTCGCATCCACATATTTTGCATTGCCAATCGTAATATCCTGAAATATAGAAAAAAATCCTTTGTCTACGTTTTTACATGGATAAATGTATTCTACATGTTTCTACAGTAATACATCGTTTTTAATATACTCGTATTGTTTTTCCATTAATACATACATACATACATACATATGCACCTTTATGTATGTTGCACAGCGAAACGGAAAAAATATTGATAATGAAAAACAACGCAAAAAATATGAAAATTTGCAATGCTTTCAATGTCATTGCCATTCATTATCGCTAGTTCTGCAAGTTATTCATCCATTAAATGCACATGTTGTTCGCATTTTACTCGTACATATATGTTCACAAACACAACGTCTGCTTATTCTACGATTGATTAGAAAAAAGCAAAATCTGCAAAAATATAACTTGAATGCAGTGCAGTGGGTCAGAGTGATTTTCTAGCATAATTTATAAAAACTAAAACTAAAATCGATGAATTAAATTTCTCTTGTTTACTATTAATATAATTATCTATTAAATTTTCCACTAACACGTCTCAAAATGTTAGTGCCTTAGACACTATACCAGTGATTCCGAAACATTTTTTGACTACCAAATTTACCAAAAACCCAACCCCACAGAATTTATGAAACTATTTTTCTTTACTGCATTTTATACGCCAATTCTTAACCTATGATTAATTTTTAGAGTAACAACGATTCTTAACAGTTCCCAATCAAAAGAAATCTAACTGCGTCAAATTGCAGGTGTGCGATTATTTGACGTTGCCGTTGATCCTGCTGGAACCAAAATCCGTAGAAGTCCAACACGTCTAATTGCTTTCAGAAAAAATCAGTTTTCACGTCTTAACGCTGTTACCAACTTTATTTTCAAAGAAATAAGAACCAATGGTCATAACACTTCAAAGCCCGCGCAAAGTTTCCGAACCTTAAATCCTTCTTTTTTGATTGTTGACATATCCTCAGATATAGAAAGGGAAAGGGAAATATGTTTAGGGACGAAAAACGGCGTAGTCTCCAACTTATTTCAAGTCCACAAAGAGGCGGATTACGAAGCGGATGAGCACTTTGCTTCAACTCTTAAGTAAAATGGATCTTGTAAGATCAGAGAAGTGCTATTATGTGTTCTGCTGTTGAGCTCTACAACGCGTTGCGGCCCTTGGGATTAGTTATCCATAAGCATACTTGTTTCATGAATTTTTTTATGAATTTCTTTACACCAGCCGCTGAAGGGGCTTCCTTTCGACCAAAAATTAATTAATTTTAATGTGCAGTTTGAGTAACATATGTGGGTTTTGCTTTAGAAATAGTTTTTCCCAACGTTATTCAAGCGTAAACGATTTATTCCTTGTAGCGGAAGCTTGACATTGCATATCCGTTAATATTCAAGCGTGTTAGTGCTGCCAACGTCGAAATAGCGTGCACTTCAAAAAGAAACCAACGCTCTATATGGGTCGGCTTGCATCGGTGATGGATCGATCAAGATTGATTTAAGCTGAGATTTGTAACAATTTAAGGTGTTTTTTTTTTAAACTAAAATTAGCATTTCAAGTTGACTGAATTTACCAACTAATATTCGATGGTCATACAAAAGTGACGAGTACGCTCAACAACTACTCTACATAATTTTGTCATTATTTAACAAGAAAATAAAGGGAGATATGTACAAGCATTTTTCCATTAAAACGTGTTGAATTCAAATCTTTAGAATTGTTGTTTCATTGTAATGGAATTTTATGTGTTCCCGGTAATGGAATAACGCGATAATGAATTTTTTATTTTACTATTATATTACTAGGAAATAATTTTATGGTTTAGCGATCTGAGTTGCTAATAGTTTGGGCTTTCACTGCAAGATCCTGTACCTCAAAGCCTATCGATATTGTACCGCGAAACGTGATGGTGGGGTTGTTTCGAAAAGGGTCAGTCAGATCATTTATCATTACGATGCCGGATATGTTAATTTCGGATGTCTGAAAGGCAACGTCTTAAACGCCGAGCCGACTGATCGCCAAACCCTCATTGATATGAACATGCCTTTGTTATGTGTTCAGTGGTGTACAGAGCTTAGGTGACTCTAAAACTCATTGTTTTCATCCTCACTAATGGCTTTTTATTATGCTGAATGTTTGCTTACGTTAACTTAATTTAATTTTTTTACGAATTGATGGAAGTTCAAATGAAGTGCTGACAATATTTATTTGTCAAACAAAAATTTTTATTTGCAACACAAAAGTAAAACTAAACTAGTGACCCATAAGTGAGAATAAAACATACCACGGCGGTGGTAACGTCTACTAAATACCTTCCTTCCTTAAGAGTCCAATAAGTCATGAATACCTTTGAGTCGGTATTTGGGTTTTATACTAAACAGCATCAGTTCAGTTCTTTTGGATTAATGCTAAAACCACAACTTGAAGGTTAAATGTTCACCTTTTCCAGTCTCCTCTCCTAATTTCACTGATCACAGAGGGAAACATACCCAACACTTAGATCGTTACGTCATGCGCTTACGCAATCAGTTTGTTTGTCGCTGTCAAGCCTCGTAAAGTTGGTGGCTTTGGGGTATCACGAAAATTACGATGGTGACATCTATAATTTCGTTACGTGTGAGATACTTTGCTAATAATTATATAAAATATGTATGTAACACAGCGACTCTCTTTGTGTAAGACCTTAAGAATGTTTCCCACAGCCACACCCTCTTTTTAATACCTTAAATCTGTATTCGAAATTTAATATTAATTCCAACGTGACTGATGACTGACAGTGAGTGCACTACACCAACAGCGAAGTACCCGGTAGGTCCTTGTTCTTAATTTAATTCCTATTGAATTATTTTTAATTATAACAGATTAAAATCATTGGTGGCAATTTAAAAACAAAAACAAACATCTGATGATGCTTTCGCTTAACAACATCGGCATGATTAACAGATTGAAAGGGATTCACTGCTGTCGTAAGTTCAGTTGCATCATCCGAGTGCTACGACTGTATTTTGTTGTCGTGCAACCTTCTGTGAAATAAATATGTAATCTCCTCGTGGCGTTGTAAAGAAAAAAAAACCTGTATTCTTACGCAGTAAAAAGGAAATAATGCTGTTATCAGCAGAAGCTCGTTATTTTCCACAGTTATTATCGTCACTTCGATTTCAAGTTAAAATGGAATAAATATTTATTAACGAAAAATATTTTTCTTAATCTATTTGTCCACGCTACGATATTGTCCTGACGTGACGTTGTATGCCTCATGGAATTATGCGGTGTAGGTCAATGTAAAAATGCAGTTAAGGAGTAATTTACATGTCGCAATGAACATTTTAATGGATGTTGTAACTGTGGACCGTCGAGTGGAAGGCATTTAGAAATAGTCTCTGTTTATACTTAGAAGTGTTCATTCACAAGAACATTGGTGTCATTAGTTGAAAGTACATACATATGTAGGTTAATGTTTTTTTTTTTATTTCAATGGAAGAATATTTTTTATTTATTGCATTTACACAACAGATAGGACATTAATAATTCATAAGCGAATTAATATTTTCATATTTCCCACGTGATGTGCACCGGAAAACACGGATACATGCCTCCAGATAACAGGCAGTTAAAATAATGTTGTTGGCACATGTCCCAATAATTTTTGAAATAAGCACAATTATTTATTAAAAAAGTGATAAGGTTTTTGTTTCATTGTATAGTATCAATATTGACAATAATGTCAGACAAATGCGCTCCACGGCTCTATTGGAACACTTGCTCTTTTGATTAAATTTTCGATGACATCGTTGCATATTGTGTCAATAATACGTTTGATCTTTCCCTTAACTTCAGGAATTGTTGGTCGTTTATTGGTTTATACATATGTATGTATGTACATGTGACTTTAAATAACTCCAAAGAAAGAAGTCGCATGGTGTCACGTCGGACGATTTTACTGGCTCATTCTTATTTGCATTTCTTAAAAGAACGCGATTTGGATATTTGGATATCTCGCAGTAATTTAATTGCTTCGTGCGAAAAGTGAGAGGTTACATGATTAACCAATTAACAAATCCTCGTCGATTTAAATGGATCAACGACGGTGAAATACCCAAATTCCTTTTATTTTGATTAGAATATCACTCGCATTTGATTATTCATAAACAAGGAAAGCTTGAATATATGTAGTTCGATGAACTACAAATTCAATGCGCATATCTGTCATACCAGTAGAATTATTCCACTCAACACCAAAAAAACACATAATCACAAATCTCGTACCGAACGCATCTGACGCGTCCACACTTGCGACGTAAGTACGAATACGTAATGCAAGGTCACGATAAACGAGAACCAAACCGAACATCTTCAGATTTCACTTGCGATGTTTTTCGTCGGCTGATTTGTCATCCACACTATCGAGGTTAGTGATTAGGAACTAAAGCACTAGCACATTGAGGCCAGTGAGAGATCCGTTGCGGAATAAAAGAATTTTGGAGAAGTTTCTCTTCCCTCCGGTTAAAATCATTTCGAAGTTCTTTTAAAACCTAGATGTCCGAGGACTTCGTAAGTTAAGAACCTGTAAGGGAGAGCCCTGTATTGACATAAATGACGATGCTAACGTTCAGCGATAGTACACTTTAAGCGCGTTTGAGACCTAGCTTAGGAGAAATTTACGTATTTTCGAGATCATCAGTTTTCACCCGATTTCAGACCAAACCGGTTTATCTTACGCTTGTCAGGACATACCGGTTTATCTTACGCTTGTCAGGACATACTAGTTTGTCCTAGGCCAACCGGTTCTTTAAATTTGTCAAATGAAAAGAGACCTGACTATATGCCGCGTAGCGCCGAGGCGCCCTGAGCACCTGCATGTGAGGCCGATGGCCGTCCGGTCCATAGTCGAGGAAATGTCCATAGTTTTTTTTTTTAGTCACTTATACTAATTTATGATGGGAGCGTGTTTATAATATGTTGTAGTAACATTTTGTATATAAGAAAGCTATCGGAAATTTGGGTACGCATTTGTTCACAGAGACTAAAAAGGGAATCTGGCGACCACTTCAAAGTACTCTCCACGCCTGCCTAAGCAAACTCTATGTGAGTTTTTGTACCGTCAAATAACCGTTCATAAAACATAATAATTAGACTACAGAAACAAAACAGATATCAAAACAGTGTATTTCTCCTGAAGAGCGATCTCTGACGAGGCCAAAACGATTCCATCGGCCGAGAAGGTCTTGGCCATTTTTGAAGGACGTAAAGGGTAGAAGGATACTATGTTAACAAATTAAATTAATTTTTGTGAAGAAAAATCCTTCATTTGAAAGTCTCTGACTTATAAGGGAGCCCACAAACATGTATTTTTTTATTTATTTTTTCAATTAAGGTCACTCGCAAGTACATAAATGCAGTAAAAATAGAAATTCTTCTCATTGTCAGCTGAAGTAATTTTTGTTTTATTTTATCCTCAACGGAAGACTGCTTCATTAGAACTTTCAGCACCTGTTGTCTGTGAGAGTAACTAAGACTATTTGTCGGCAATTGATTTTTGTTGCTATTTTGCCTTACCAATTAAATCGACCGAAAACAAGTGTTTTTCAATTCAATTAAATTTTTCGTTTTGGTAGTTGCATTTGGCTCGATGTTGCATTTTATTTGCTTCGTCAGAATTGAACATCTGATGCAACCTTTTTTTCTATATCTACCAATAGTTTACATATAAATATTACTTTTACAAATATGTGTGAATTTTTCGATATTTGTCTAGAAATTTATTTTACTCCTTCTTGGTAGGAGTGAACATGTTAAATATAGTTCGCGTAGACCATACAAACAAAAAGTGTTTTCACTGTTTATAGTTTTCAATGTCAAATTTCTGATTTCATAAGTTTTTATTCTTAAGTTTTAAAAATAGACTAAAACTAATTTGGATAATATATCCGCATAATCGATTGTGGAGAATAGTGCTTTTAATTTCGTGCCATAGAATGTTTAAATGTACAATTTAGGGGCCTGCAGCGAAGGGGGTTGTTGGCTGAATAAAACTGTTGTTTAATAAGATTCGTATCGATAGCTAGATCCAAGAAGAAATACGTATCCATATAAATTAAAAATACAAACTTAAAAAGCAAGACTTCCGTACGTTTATTAAAATTAAAAGCCCTTGAGATAAATCTACATCTTTGTCGGTGAACGTAGCGTGCATCAAGGATTCTCATTACGCCCGTTTCTATTCCACTTAGTTTTGAACTTTAAAACACCAAAACATCTAAAGTAAATATTGTGTTGCAGAGTGTCTACAGTGCGCAATTTGAAAATAATTTTTCATCGAAATTCGTCTCCTCCATCAGTTTGTGTTCATAAAATAAGTGCGTGACAGTGGTATGCTTATGGATAACAAAAGCTGTCAGTGTATGTGTCAGATGCGCACAAATGCGCACAACTCGTTCCACTACTCAAAGGGTGATAAAAAGCAACAGATGGTCCGAACTTCACTGATTGGCGAAATGAAAGAGTTAAACATAGATTGCGCATAAGTGTACCCAAAATTAAATGTTTTTTCCGTAAAGTTCACATGGTGGGACGTAAAAATATGAGGCTAACATATCATAAGCTGTGATGGTATGCCATGTGCCGAGTCTACGAATGCCCCTCATGTGGGAGACAGACTGCTGGTATGGATACCATGGTATAGTGAATACTATAACCCCTGACAGACTGCACTTCGTAGTATACGTTGACTTTTGCGCTACGTGGTATACTTTGACATTTGTGTTGCGCCTCCTCCAGCTCCTTACACATTTTTTGCAACACTCCAATATTGCATCCTGCTCCTCGTAGCTCGCCGATATAATTCCTCTAAACTTCTCTTACTTCATTTTTTCCAATGCAGATAAAATTGTCCTCCTTAATCCATTTTCAAAACATTTTTCGCTGTGATTGCTTGCTTTTGAATTGTCAAAGAAGCTATGAAGAACCACCAACAGAAAGAAAGTGGCGCTGCAAGCAATAAGATCGTGGTATACCACCAAAAATTTGCGAATCTCAATACTAGGTTCTATTCATGGTATACTGGGTTTTAATGTGGTATTGCAGTGACAGACATGTGGTATAGAACGTAGTATTGCTATACCATGGTAGACAGCAGTCTGTCTCCCACATAAGACTGAGGCCAGCTATGATGTATGGGTCAGAATGAAAATAAAGTTTTTACCAAAAAAATGAGAATTGTGTGATAGTCGATCCCTATACACAACAAATTAAAGGAACAAATTTTACAATGGTGTGGACACGTTATGCGGGAAACCTGACTTTCGTAGTCTTCAATCGCTGCATGAGAGCTGCTAAATGTCAATTTGTGCATTATATCCTTTGTGAAGGGGAACTAAAAGAAGTCACGATATGGTTATCACAGATTGTAAGGCGGATTTGCGTTCAACTCCACATTTGATGTGGTCAGAAACTCAATAGTTTGAGTTAAACGTGTGATGGTGCATTGTCGTCATGGAGAAGAATTTCTCTTGGTCTATCCTAGAGTGTAACAGTGGCAACATGAGTTTTGAGGAATGTGTTTTTGCATGTACCTTTGTACATGCTTTACTTTTGTTGGCTTGGAAAGATCCATTGCCTCCTATTACAATGTTAAACACTTCTTTTCACCGACCTTAATTTTTTGAGCACTTTTTTGCTCCAGTCAACAGGTGCTGTCTTTTTGGCCTCGGTCATATTGCCCGATATCCACGGAATTCAAATCTTCTTGGCGACCAGATGATAATGAAGAATTGTTTTAATGCAGCTCTAAATACATATGTACATATGTATGTACATATGACTCGCAAGTTCTATACCAGCCTGCTGCGAATGGCGATGGTGGTTTATGAACCGATGACAGTTTTAGGACGTCACTTCACTGTTGTTCTACAGACTTTATACACCAAGAACAAATCTTTTTTTATCTGTCAGAGGTGCTACAATATATAAAATGTCAAAGAATCAGTGATATTCCGAAGCGTAAAATAACCGCAAAATTGTGGTAGCAACCTATGCACGTATATCTACCCCCGCCTCGATCCTTCGGCAAGGTTCTAAAGTTCAGTATGGCCCAGACAAGAATAGATAAGCCACAAAACCGAAAATCGTCTGACTTTGATTTATATTCGAGGAACTAATTACATTCTTATCGATTTCAGTGGAAATTGTATTCGGCCCTGTGTTAAAAGAGCTTTTCTGTAGACAGAGAAATTACCAGACTGATGGAAAATCTCCTTTACGACGTCCTAAAAAGTTTCATTGATTAGAATTAATCGTGAATTGAATCGTTCGATTCACTTAATAGTTCATATACCTCCTGCATGCATTCCTTATCGCAAAAGGTGTATTCATTGACGTAACTAAACTGATAACCAGTACACAAATAAGATTAATTAGCTTGGCGACAGCGTTGCATCAGCCAGCTGAATGATGTTGTTATCTCTTGTCATCTTATCTTCTATTGTTGATTTCTTAATTATATTTGTTAACTCTCTATAGTGATGAAACCATAATCAATACTACAAATAATACGGCTTCTAAAACCCCTACTCCAGCGTAGTAGTAGTTGCTAATTATTTCACAAACACCCCTTCTATTGACATTGACATTTATATGATGACCGCGAACCCATTAAAATGCCGGCTAAATTGGGCATACCCCGAAGATGACTAATTGTCCAAGGCCACGCTTTTGATTTTCAGATCGGAATCACAAATTCCCTCCCAACAAAAAAAAAAAACTACATAAATTAATTTCGCTGTGGTACCTCGTGGTGAAGTAAGCAATACCAAACCGACACGATCCGACTGAATTCGAGCCAAAAATTTGAAAATTTCATTTGCCACAGTCGGTCAAATGTCGCACTGCTTGCAGTGCGGATGACATCGTAATCAGAAAGGGAAATGAAAAGATTCGAGATACTCTTTCCACGCTGTTCTCCTATTAGGGGGTATTTCTGTTTTTTTTTTTTTTTTGTTATTATTTTTGTTTTCTTTGGCAAATGTTTTAGCTGATAAGCCACCAACTGGTTGTGCGGCATTGGAGCTCAGTTCGCGATTGTACGTGTCTCGTGTCTAGCGTTTGACATTTCGTGGTAGAGTTTGGGTTTTTCGTCAGATTTTTCTTTTAGTTTTTTTGCGGCCGGGAAGGCTGTTAATTTTATTCTGTTAGTTTATTTGTATTGTTTCCAAACAAATCCACCCGCTACGTTCATCATGCTGACTAAGAATCAGGTGGTTGTGTGTTTCGCGCCAATTGAAAATTGCTTGTATTATGTAACCATAAATTGAACACACACGTTTTTTTGTTTTCTTTTCAGGGACCGTCACATTTGAAACGTGCCAGCACAGATAAACTAAAGGAAGTCTTCGTTAAATATGCGTCTTTACAGAAGGATGGAGAGATTTTCATGACCAGTGAGGATTTTGTGCGGAAATTCTTGGGACTTTTCACAGATGTTGCATTTAATGATGTGAGTTAAATTTTTCATTTTTTGTTTGTTTCTTACAGTGTGTCACGTAAGTTAATTTACATAGTTTACTACGTTTATACATATACTGGCGTGTAGTATACGAACATATGAAGTATGTACATATATGTGCACATATAATACATATCTACGAATGTATATATACTCGTACATTACTGATTTCGACGACAATTACTAACTTAATTACACGTCGTTGCTTTATTGACGATAGTTACTTTTTATAGGTTTTGTAGATGCTTAATGTTCAGCGTTTGATGTAACTGGTTAGCTGGCTTCTCACGTGTTAAGATTCGTCGAATGATTCAGTGAATTATTTGGGGGTAAATTGATTTGGTCACAAAGTCGCATGCTATTCGCGTGAGAGAAAATCTGTTTCTATGGATTTTTTACTTATTATTTTTTCCCGAGCAGAACATCACCTGTTTCAAAAAAAAATAATAAGAAGTAATGTAAAGTGACGAAAACAAATGAAAACATTGTTTACGAATTGGTTCTATGAACAAAGACGTCGCGGGAAAAATATTCCACGAGATATGTGCTGCAAACGTAGAATTTACTTCTAGAATCTCAACACTGGTCTTATCAGAGCGCAAAACAACTATGTATGTTCTTACTTTCCTTTCTTAGGTGCTGTCACCTATTGAGGAGCATAGAGATGGATTTCAGTCATGGTTTGACGCCTACAATTGTTTGACACGTGGGCGTGTAAAACACCGTAGTAGTAACCGGTGATAATTGTTCGTCCCTTGACAAGGTAATACTGTAAAGGGTCAAACTAATTTACTTCATACCTTTGGTTGAGAAGTAAGTGCGTTGGACTAGGAAATTCAAGTCCGAAAGCCAGATACTACCAAAAAGTTTCTGGATGGTTCCGCCTCTCACCAATCTCTGACAAACGTCCAACAGTGAAAACTATACAACACTAACGGCTGTCAGCAGTTAGAGCTGATGTCCTATGTGGATTGTTTGCAAAAAGTATCCGTAAAGGGAAATGGTGGCCTTATATCACGAATAATTCGGCTTCCAATATCAGCTTCCTCGGCGTCAAAATTGTTGCTATGTCAAATTGCAGGATCTTGGAGGTCATCGCAAAATTGAGATATCAATAACATTCTATTGAAACCCCACATCTCGTCCTCATTTATGAAGGAATAAGGCTTAAGAAACCTATTAAGCTAAAAATGGGCTTCATCGCTGAACGCAATTCTGCGATAAAACAGTGGGCCAGCTTTGAATTGCTTTGGAGAATTACATCACCTGGATATTAAATGGGTGTATTCCAATATATTTACGCAAAATGTTATATGTACATACATATATGTATCTAGTGGACGGGCACAGTCCCTTTCTTGTGGCCAAACTCTCGTTTGCACGGAGTTATATTCTTTTTAGTTAGAGAGAATACGGTACGAAATCCTCAATTTGATGGTTTAGTCATATGGACGATTGTGTGTGCCATAAAAGTCACGAAGTCTTCTATAAGTTCGGCGAATCGACGACGCATTTTCAAAGTAAATTTAAATAATTTGGTAAGGCTGTTCAAACGTGAGTTTACCCATGATAACTTGTCAGTCTATACTGAACATAAATGTCAAAAAGTGCGGAAAGAATAATAACTCGTTTTTTAAAGTTATCTATTCTACTTACGAAAGAAACATTTTTATTTTGTGTGTAGTTATATCTGCAAACTTTGAATGAAGCTAAAAGCCCTCAAGTCCGTAGTAGTCTTGGTGAAGCTTCTAATCGTAGCAGCTATAAAATTAATTCTCAACGTTGGTAAAACCAACTATCAATTTTATGTGGGTAAGTTTTCCTTCTGTAAATTGGTGTTAAAGTCAATACTCGATACTTTATTTGCTCATTTTCCTGTTGCATCTTCTTATATATATAATAAAGAGTTGGCATATGTAAGACCGCTCATAACTCGGGAACGGATGATCCGATTTGAGCTGTCTTTTTTTTCGTCTTCGTCTCCGCCCAAGGAACATTTTTACATTTTATTGTAAAATTTTGAAGAAGAATTGGGAAATTCGGAAAAATCGATTTTCCATACATTTTGTATGGGGAATTTTCTTTTTTTTTTCATTTTGGTCGTAATATTACAATTCAAATGGTTGCAAAGGAGAAACATTTTTTTAATTTTGAAGAAATAATACAATGAAATTAATTGCCAGAACTCCAGATTTGGAAAATTTATAATCGGAAAAACCCTTTTCCCACACATTCACATGCAACAACATTGCCCACACATTCAAATGCAATTTGACAGGTGTCCTTTTTGCTTCGTCATTTCACCATTGACTAACTACATATGTATGTACGTACATATACTAGACGCCAAACTTCGATGCATTTGACAGATTGGCTCCACCAAGCTAAATTGGTCCACCTAGAAGCTTGAATGTATTTCACCTAGAAGCTTACCCCGATGTTATACCATTTCAACGTTTAATGAACATTTTACCCCATTTTATACTGTACACTTCTTCCTCCTCTTCTATAAACTTAGTTTTACTGTGGGGGAAATGATCAAATGTGCGCTGGCCCAATCAAGCGAAGTTTATGAAGCTCAGCTCATATTTTGTGATTTTGCCGGTGATTGAAGTGGAAATTTCAGTGATTACGGTGAGTTTATCGAAAGCATTTAACGTTTCTAATGTTTTCAGTGGGAATCAGATAATATTGCTCAGTGTTCGGGAGACATTATGCCGCCGATCAGAAGATCGAACATTGGCTCACGCAGTCGTAATGCACAAAGATTGGCGATTCGCCGTGCAAATCAAACGCCTGATCAACGCGCCGAAGCGAATGAACTGATTCGAGTACATGTGTCGCGAATTCGTACAGGACGAACTCAGGTGTAACGAGAAGCACACGCAGCTGTTGAACGACTGAAACAGCAGCGCATTCGCGATCTGTTTCGTCAAGTTGAATCAAACGCCAATCGTCGGGTGAGAAAAGTTGCCGTGAATGTCCAATTACATCGCACCGATTTCCAATATGACTGCACGATTTACTACAGCGAATCGCCATGTGTTACGATTGGGCCCACAAATATGATTTGCCAATATTGCAATGCGCTAAAGTTTCATTCGGAGACACCAGGATTGTGTTGTGCAGGCGGTAAAGTCAAATTACCACCGTTGACGCAACCACCAGATCCATTGCACTCTTTGCTTTACGGCGACTTACCAGAATCAAGACATTGCTTGACGAATACCCACAAATACAACGATTCCTTTCCAATGACGTCATTCGGTGCGAATATTGTTGAAGATCGTGGATTTAATCTTTGCACTCGCCATGACAATCAATAAATCACAAGGCCAATCTTTGGAAGTGTGTGGGATTAATCTCGAATTCCCATGCTTCTCGCATGGTCAATTGTATGTGGCATGTTCGCGTGTTGGAAAGCTTTTCGTCTTTGTTTGAACGTAGTAGCATTGAATTGACCTGACATGTGATTCCCTGAACCTCTTTACATTCCGTATAAATAAAGGATATTGAATTCGCAAAGTGTTTCATTCAATCAATGATTGAAATTCGAGTGGCATCATTTGTTATCGATCGCAAATGTTCGAACAAAAGTTAATTTCGGGTGGAATCCTGAATGCTCGAAATTATTTCTATCAAAAAATCAATTTTGGGCGGGACGAAGTTCGCCGGGTCCGCTAGTTTACTAGGAAAATTGAAAAGCGAATAAGCCTACTTCCTACTTCGGTTTCGTCCGCCTGAGACAGGATAGCCTTCCATCCTCGTCGATCCCGAGCTCGCTGCTTCCATTTGTCAATACGAAACGCTCTGGCATCTGTGATAGCTTGCTCTCTAAAGCGTAGGTTTGGTCTTTCTTATCATCTCGAAACTGAGGGCTAGAGCGTTGGTGCGCTCGATGTGGTTGAGCCAATGCAGTCGACGTATTTTGGCCTTTTGGACTACATCCACATCTTTGTTGAGATCGTAAATTCGCGGTTATAAATACTCCTTCATTCGTCCTCCACCCAGAATTCGATGGAGAATTTTTCGCTCGGAAGTACCCAATAACTACTCTGCTATCCTGCTTATCGTCCAGTACTCGGCGCTATACAGCAGGACTAGCAGGGTTACCGTTCTATAGAATAAACATTTTGTCCTTCGAGTACGGAGTTTTCACCCACTTTGTTTTGTCAAATCTCCACTAATGTGTCAGTTGTACATAAACTGCTTAACCACCTCCAAGTTAAAGCTATCGACAGTGGAGTTTTGTCTTAGGCGGTAGGAAGATGGTGTTTTGTTTGTTAAACTTTGTTTTGCCCTTTTTGCGTCTGTTCATCAACCGCAGTGAAAGCTTTTACTAGGACATGGTGGGAGTGATCAGCTGCGTATCCAAGCAGCTGGACGGATTCTTTGAAGATAGTGTCTTCTGCTGTTCCATCACAAGATTGAATAAAAAAAAAGAGCATCTCCTTGCTGAAATTCGGTACACGTTTGGAATAATTTAGAAGAGCTACTGTACATTGCATAGCGTATTCTCCAGCGTTATCTGACGCGCGTAGATTAATGTTGACGCGATCTCGAATTCAGTCATCGCCTTCCGGATGAATGCAATGAAGTCGACGAGAAGATGGTGTGCCACGACTCTCAAATTCCTTGATCTTTTCCAGAACCAGCTTTGGTGTGAAGATTTGGTTTAACGTCGATCTGCAGGCCGGAAGCTACTCTGGTATTTCCCGATCAGAGTGTTATGGAAAGAGGCTAAATAATAAAAATTAAACCTTTGACCTAAAAATAGTCCAAATATCATTGAATCTTGGAAGCTTGTGGCAGGGTTTCTATCTTATCGATAGTTAACTGACTCTTTTTCACGCATTTGAAACCATTTTGATTCCTTTTTTGAAGCCACACTATCTATTAAATGATCGGCTTTCTTCAAAGGTTAATCAAACTGACCCTGATTTTTGTTAGACTCTGTTAACATGTTCTAAGTTTTGACTGTTTATTTAAGTTATAAATTCTATAGATAACCAAATAAATCCAGACCTAGACGGTTTTGGCAATTCTTATCATTCAATTTGAACGTAATTATTACTTTCAATTATACTCGACAAATGTTTTTTTTTTGGTTATCTCCCACTTTTTGTGACCTTAAATTAATTTAATTTTTTCATATTAATTTCTTCAGGAATCAGTAAGACTGCTGGCCGGCATAGCGGACACAAGCAAAGATGGCCTCATTTCATTTGCTGAATTCCAAGCTTTCGAAGGATTGCTCTGCACTCCTGATGCCCTGTACAAGACAGCATTTCAATTGTTCGACCGTAAAGGCAATGGATCAGTATCATATGGTAAGTTTGTGGTCTAAATTTGGTGGCATTTTGTTATGAATGTGATTTTCGTTTGATTAATCTAATTACTGATTAGGCATTTGTGGTAGTTGTTTATGGTTATATTTAGGTGAACTGTGTTTGATAATAGCACCATGAGTAGTATATTTTGCGGGGTGCAAAGCTCAGAATGCAAATAGAATTCGCAACAGGGTGTAGATTTATGGTTAGATTGTGATTTTTATACTTCGGACTAATCGTTTCTGAACGAATAGAAATGCTCTCATTCTGGAACTCGCAAAATGGCTTACGACACGCCAAGAAATTTATAAATTTCTCAAAAAAAAAAAAGATTCAGAGACATTCTTTCAATGAGCAAACACAAGGCTAATATCATAACTGACTTCCTTACTGGACAT
The DNA here is from genome assembly GCA_946965025.1 of Blera fallax. NCBI lineage: Eukaryota > Metazoa > Arthropoda > Insecta > Diptera > Syrphidae > Blera > Blera fallax. Next base: position 16,651,634 of record OX337244.1, read on the forward strand.
TGCTCTCTCAATTACCATCTCAAGAAAATGGGCCGTGTCCAATCGGACATGTGCCGTCTCTGCCTTGAAGACACCGAAACAGCCACACATATACTGTGTGAATGCCCGGCCATAGCTCGGCTTAGGCTCAAACACTTTAACAAAGGCTTCACATCACCATCTGATGTCACATCTTCTTCAGCTCAAACTATCTATAGTTTCATTAATGAACTAGATTTCAGCTAAAAGACAAATATAATATAGCAACTTTCAGGGGATAGCACAAAAGATCTCTCTTTGTCGCCGTGCTTATTAGGCTTCTACTTGAGCCTTATGTATCCCCACGACTCTAAACAAAAAAAAAAAAAAAAAATCGTTTCTGAAAGTGGCATGAACGATGGACTTTTTTTTTCTTTTGGGGGAAGCCTGGGAAACAAAGGTCTTTATTCATTTTTTTTCTACAATCATGAAAAGACGTTATCATTTAGTGGCTAAGAAAATGTAGATATTTTACATAATGAATGTAGTTATGAGGTGGCACTTGTTTTGCATGGACTTTCGCAACATTTAACGAAACTGAACAATTTCCATCTAATTCCGTGGTTTCCCACAGACTGGACATTATTTTAAATATAAATTTGCAGTCTCTTAAATTTTTCCAACTCTATCTGGGTTGTGTGATTAGATTTCTTACTCTTACTATGAATATTCTTTCTTCAGATTTTTACTATTCACATTAGGATTTGCAATATTATTAGAATTATTCAGTCAGAACCTGGAAGGTACTTGATGTAGAGAGAAAGGATCAATAATCCGAATTAGGCATCTCATGTAGGTATCACCGAAAAGCAAGTGCTGTAGCTGTATCAGTGCCTTCGGAACATTCGATGTTTCTACAGAAATTCTATCACGCCTCCTTGTTCTAATCTTTTTGTTTTTGCTTTCTGTGTAAAGTCTATTGTTACATTGTAGAGCCTCCTCGCGTTTTGTTGCAAAGTCTACAAGTTTGGGTGTCGAGTTATTTTATTTGCTTCTTCTTGAACCGCTTGCTTGTTCTTTAATCTCATTCACTTTTTGCCTAGCCTGTGTGCCATGCATTTTCTAGGAGAGTTAATAGTCTGCTTTGTTGGCTTCTTAAGGTACCTCTTTTAGGATCAGTATTCAACGTGAATATTGGTATATGTGTATTTTCTTGGCGCAGTGGTGCAGTTAGTGCGTTGAACTACCGCGCGAGTGGTTTGAAGTTCGATTCGCAGAAACTACCACCTCTCGCGAATGTCTGACAAACGTCCGAGAGTAATTTTTTCCAACTCCACTTTCAGATATAACTTTAAACTCTTAGTCCCTTTCAATTGTGCGAAAATTGAAACACAAATTGAACACATAGACCGTATGTTTCGCCAGATATTTGCATTTGTATTTAAGTATTCACATGCTCTAACTTCGGCTATTTGTTTTAAAATTTTGAGCTAGTAATAAACTTGACTCATATCAAATAAAGGATATGCCTGAAAGCAGAGTGGATCTCCAGAGGATTATTTATAGCAGTTTTTAAAAAAAAATATCTTATAGAAGTGGATATACATCCACATCCATTGTAAGCTGTCCGGTTAAAAAAGCCTGATATCTATTAATCTTTAAAATCAGTTGGTGGCTCAGTGGTTAGAACTTCGAATTAATTTCTGAGTCTCAGAAACGTCAAAAAGGTTTTTCGCCATCCCGTGCATCGCAAATCCTCCGATAATAATAATATAAATCCCAGCGTATGAACAACGAGTGTGTGCATTGTCTGCCACCAATATTTATTTATTTATATAAACAATTTCAAATCAATTCATCTTTTTCTCTCTTTACAGCTGAATTTGCGGAAGTGGTACAAAAGACGGAACTACATTCGAAAATTCCGTTTAGCTTAGATGGTCCATTCATTAAACGTTACTTCGGAAAGGTAAGTTTCCTTAAAATCGAAACACACCTGACATTATTGACGACTTTTATTTGTCTCTTTTGCAGGAGAAACAACGTCTAATCAACTACGTGGAATTCACTCAGCTCCTGCATGATTTTCACGAAGAGTACGCAATGGAAGCCTTCCGAAGTAAAGACCCAGCTGGTTCTGGATACATCTCACCATTGGACTTCCAAGACATAATGGTCAAAGTGAAAAGGCATTTACTCACATCGGAAGTTAAGGACAATCTGGTTGCCGTACGTTTTAATAACCAGATGCCTGGTCATAGTAATAAAATTTCTTATCTATAGGTAACTGAGGGTCACAAAGTCAGTTTCCCATACTTCATGGCATTCACATCGCTTCTGAATAACATGGAATTGATTAAACGTATCTACCTGTATGCAACTCAAGGCAGTCGAGTGGAACCAGTCACAAAGGATGAACTCCTGTCTGCTGCACAAACAATGAGCCACATAACACCCCTCGAAATCGATATTCTTTTCCAGCTGACTGGTGCATTGCATCAAACGGGGTAAGCGATTAGAAATCTTTATCTTCCTCAAAAAAGAAAAATGCAAAACAGTTCAAGAATATAATTATTTTATGATAGGTCCACTTAATCTGTTTCACAAAAAAAAAAAAAAAACTAAGTGGACTGTAGCCGCTCTGCGTAGTCATACTTATCCATTTTAATTGCGTCAAGTGTTAGAAGTAATTAACCGGTCTTTTATTGTCCCGTTTTTGTATCTTTTTCCACGCGTTCACACGTAAAGGTGGTGGAGGCGCAAAAAGATTGACATCAATAGGCAAGTTTTCATTTGAAACCTGTCCCACAAGTCCTATTTTTAATCTGAGAAGAGTTTTGAGTTTGAAATCAAAATCAAATTTTTGCGTTCTAGATTGGTGTTGTTTGTTCCTCTCATCTATCTCCCTTGTGACATATGTAACGCATGTGTGTGATGATGAACTCATAATTTTCTGTTTTGTTTTCCAATCAGACGAATTGTTTACGGTGATCTCAGCAACATTGCCCCAGAGCACTACACAAAACATATCACAACACGTTTGGCTGATATTAAGGCTGTGGATAGTCCTGCTGATCGATCGGCATTCATTCAAATTTTGGAGAGCTCCTACCGATTTGTTCTCGGCTCAGTTGCTGGAGGTATGCTGCAATAACATTTCAATAGTTTTCCTGAGTTCTAAACTGAATTTTTTATTTTAGCTGTTGGCGCTACTGTGGTCTATCCAATCGATCTGGTGAAGACACGAATGCAGAATCAGCGAACAGGCTCATTTATTGGTGAAATTGCCTATAGGAACTCATGGGATTGTTTTAAGAAGGTTTGTTCTTTCATTGTGTGTTGAATGCAATTGAGTTTTATTTGAATACCAATTTTCATAGGTCATTCGGCATGAAGGAGTACTAGGATTGTATCGTGGCTTGCTACCTCAGCTGCTGGGTGTAGCGCCAGAGAAAGCTATCAAGCTGACTATGAATGATTTTGTCCGTGACAAGTTTACCGATAAACAGGGAGTCATACCGAAATATGCGGAAGTGTTAGCCGGAGCATGTGTTAGTAGTTTTGTTTATTGCATTTGTATCTCTGAGTAATTAAGGTTTTTGCTCTCCTTTAGGCTGGCGCATCTCAAGTCGTGTTCACCAATCCTTTGGAGATTGTTAAAATTCGACTCCAAGTTGCTGGAGAAATCGCGGGTAAGTAATGATTAGCACACATGTGTATATTAGCAGGCATAAATTTGTGAAAGAAGATAAAGGATGTATGTATGTATGTAATTGTCTAAATAGTAATCCAGTTTTGTTAAAAATGCATACATGCACCTTCACATCTATATAATCATTATAATTCCAACGAACTCTGTCCAAGAGACCGTCTCCTTTTGACTTACGTTACTTCTAGTTCGCTATTCTAAGTTTGCTTACATATATCTTTTTATATTTTCAAACAAACTATCGACTTTGTCTGTTCTTTTGGTACTGGTGGCTGGGATTTGTAGATTCTTTTGGATAAAGAGAACTAACTCGACGTGACAAATCCAAATCCACATCTTTCTACAGTTCATTGAGTTCGCAGCGCAGAAGCATTTTTATATATTTGCTCAGCTTTAATTTCTTTTCGTCCACTACTTCCATTCCTATTGCTCAACTTCTCGTAGTAGAGAATATGAAGGACATTTAAATTAAATTAACAAATTTTAATAGCTTTCTTTGTTTATGATTTTTGTGCATCTTAGCAATTATCTTCTCCTGGCAATCCATAATAAATGCCTTTACGGAAGATGGTTTACGAGCAGTGTGAAAAAGTGGTGTGCAATTTGACTACTTTTGAGTAACGAACGAGTACTGATTACTTCAAATTAAGTATTCGGTATTTGGTATTCGATACCTAGTACTTTGTTTCACAGTCATAATTCATTTTCTTATAAGTATTTATTCAACGATTCCTGGTATTCGATATTGCCAATACGCAGTTTAGAAGTGTGTTGTGCAGAAAAGTAATAAAAGTGGAACTGTGTGATGTATGAGAGAAGAGAGTGAAGAAGAAGAGAAAAAAGGGAACACATTGGAATGTAGAACATAGTGAACGGGGGGAGATACGAGGCGTGCTGCTGCTGTTGGGTTGCTGCGTATTTGCATCTACATATGCATGTGTATTTTATATTGCTTCTTTTCGGTTAGTGTTTGCGGGTATACAAATGAGTATCAGTATCGAATACTTATTTTGAGTAGTATTCGGTATCAATACTCATTTCAAGTATCGAATAATTACTTTCCGCACATCATTAGGAATATGCATACACTCGCCCGCAAGGTATAACAAATAAAAAGTCAGGTAGAATAAACATCTGTATTTCTCAAAACAAAAAAAAAAACATTTATTCCCATCAGTCGCCTTGATTCCAAAAAGTCCCATGTGGGGCAAATGTTAAAATTTTTGTAGATTTATGCATATTGAATTGCTTAAATTAATAATACATATGTGCCACAGATAAATGAAAAATCTGTCTACAATTGTTATAAAAAATTTGACATAAGTTACAGACTACCGATTCAGAAACTCCACGGACAGAAAAATGTCAACAGATTACCACATTGCAACCGGAATTGTTTTGTGTTGTTTTGTTTTATTATTGCTTTCACGACATTATCGATTATTACCTCATATACTTGCGCCCATTTTTATCGTAATCTGTATAAACTTTGAACGGAGCTAGAGCAAACTTTCGCACACTGCACGCACTGGTGTCTGCTTAGTTCTTCTCGAATAAATTCTTAGACTCTGTTAGAATCACAACTTGAATGTCTGGTTTCAAGTATTGCTTTAAGACTTCCCGAGCTTTCGCTCTAAGATGGCATGAACATAAATGAGATATAATGTAATGTTTAAAAGTCTATTTCGTTAAGTAAATCTAAAAACAGTTTTTATTGAAAGCCAATAAATTGTAGGAAAATAAACCAGGGAATGTCTGAAGTATTTCTGATCCGCAAAATCTAACTTTTTGTCAAGTAAACCTTAGCCGAAGGCAGATATTCAGGAAGGGTATTCTACGTGGTATCATCACCAGTTAGAATATTGCTGCGCAATAGTTTCCTTAAAAAAAAAAAACTCTACCATACCTGCGAATTCATGCCTTGCTTACAGTTATAATAATATAAACGAGTGGCGGCTAATAAGTTCGTGGCCTAAGGCATTAAGTAAAAGAAGAGATCCGTTTAAAAAAATTGTATCTCTTAATATAACCTTCTTCGAGTGAAATGCGTTTCTCACATCGGGCACACAGTGCCTTAATACCACTGAAAAAATGTTCTTTTTTTCTGCCTTCAAAATGAATTCCTACCGCCGCCTTGATGTTGTTCTAATCTGCGAATCTCTTGCCTCGTAACTTCTTTTTCATATTTCAAAAAAGAAAAGTCCCTGGGGGCCAAGTCTGGGTTGTAGGGTGGGTTCGAAACCCGCGCCGTGTGAACAGGCGCATTATCCGCCTGTGAGCATTTTCGGTATCCAGCTTTTCTCCAATCCGTTCTTTGCTAATATGCAACTCATCCGTTATCTGCCACATTTTTATTCTTTGGTCGGTCAGAACTAATTTTTCGACTTTTCCGACGTTTCCTTGAGTGACCACTAACACCGGATGCCCTGGGCTGAGGTCGCCTTCACAGCTCTTTCGTCATTGTTGAAATAAACGAGCCTATTTTTGACCATGGTGTAGGAAGGTTTAGAATCCTGAAGGGTCGATGACATGCGTTCGAAAACTTCCTAAGGCGATTTTCCTTTTTTCACAAGTTGCCATTTGGTTTAAACAGCAATCAGTACGAGGATGTGATGAAAAAAAAAAAATAATATCCTGTATTATGTGCATGGCCATCATCATCATCCGTACGAATAAATGCAACATAAAAAAATTATTTATAAAATTTCTTGTATTTCTAGGTGGCGCAAAAGTTCGTGCCTTATCTGTCGTTCGTGATTTAGGACTCTTCGGCCTGTACAAAGGAGCTCGTGCCTGCCTCTTACGTGATGTACCATTTTCTGCCATTTATTTCCCTACCTATGCCCACACAAAGGCTTTGTTTGCTGATGAAGATGGGTGGGTGCAGAACGTTAAAATAACTAAACATGCATATAAATTCGTATACTTCTTATTTACAGTTACAACCATCCTCTTACACTGCTAGTTGCTGGTGCGATTGCTGGTGTCCCGGCTGCCTCTTTGGTCACACCTGCCGATGTAATCAAAACACGGTTACAAGTCGTTGCTCGAACTGGACAAACTACATACAAAGGAGTCTGGGATGCGACAAAGAAAATAATGGTGGAAGAGGGTCCTCGTGCTTTCTGGAAGGGAACTGCTGGTAAAATTGCATTTGTTTGTGAAACTGTTTTATTCTACTTTATTGTTTTTCTCTAGCTCGTGTTCTCCGTTCATCACCTCAATTTGGTGTTACGCTGGTCACCTATGAACTGCTACAGCGTATGTTCTACGTTGACTTTGGTGGGTCTCAACCAACCGGTTCCGAAGTTAAAAAATCCAAGCCAATAGATGACGCTGTGCATAGAATAAATCCCGATCACATTGGAGGTTATCGTGCGGCTGTGCCTATGTTAAATGGCATTGAGTCCAAATTCGGTCTTTGTCTGCCACGTTTCGGTAGACCAACATCTTCAACGGAATCATGATGATCCAATAACACTACCATCGCCAGTTAAGATTTTTATATATTTTAAAAGAAATTTCCTTTCTTTTATAGTTTTGCTAGGGAAACTAAATTAAGTGTAAAGACCTCAACAAATTTACAAAACAGAAAATGTATAAAATAAAAACGAACTCTGGTAAGAAAAAAATGTATAAACAATGGCTGAGCCATTTCAAAGAAGTCCTCTTTGTAGACAATTTATTTTTTTTTAAAGTTTATCTTATTTTTAATTTTTTTTTTCTAAACACGGAATACTGCATCAAAACTTAGAACAATTTAATAATTTATTTGTTTTTGATAAGCTGAATAAGAGTTTTTAATTATACTTTAATACTGTCCATGCAAACGATTGAAAGAGGGAAACGAAATTACATATTAATGTAAAAATGAACAGAAGAGATATTAATTTCAGTGGAAAGATTTTTGTTAACTATAATTTATTGTTGATTGTGCCTAGCATTTATTTCATAAGTAAGTTGTAAAGTTTAAATATAATGAACGAAATATGTTAACAATTATGTACCTAGCTGAAGAAACATTTAAGTAAATATATTATTTTTATGTTCATTGAATTTTTGTTTTTTTTTATTTAATTTTTTTTCTAGCGAAAATATTTTCTTTATTTTTTAAATTAAGATTAGTTTACACTTTCAGATAGAAAATTAAAAAAAAAAAGTGAAGATCAGTAGAAAATATTGTTGAAATGTTTATGTATGTTTTCTTACCATAACTGCTTCTGAAGTACTAACATCCAGAAGAACGTGATCTTAGCTAACTCGCATTTAAAACTGTCGAAAGTAACCTTAACTTACTTTGCTATGTCAAGTCAAAATGAAAATCGAACGAGATAAAGAATTTCATATTTCCTAAGTTTTTCGGGATTACAGCCGTCCTTCGGGATGACACTACCCATTTTTTCCTCTGAGCTTTCTTCGCTAGTGCATGACAGAACAATAATTTCCAGTCTTAAGCAAGACTACGTCAAATCTCTTCAATTATCCAGTGTGCAACTCATTTAAAAGACAGTCATCAATTTGCCCAGAGAGCTGATATATTTGTTTACATATTCCACAAAATAATAAGCTCTGGTTCTATTTGCTACTCTAGAAAACTACTCTGTGACTTTCAGAAATGAACGTATAAACGTAAAACTGCCTCAATTAGAGATTCATGTCCCTCCAGACTGTATTTTATTCAATGCCTGCCCTGGATACTATCATTTGGACTAAATATCCTCATTCCTTAGTCAAGTAGCTTGAATGTAGATGCCTAATGTAGCTGATGGTGATACAGTCTTCAATTGTTATTGGAAACATAGTTTGAGCAGGTCACAATAAGTTCTTGGGTTTGTTTACATAACAGTGGAGCGTATATTATGGTAGCTTTTTTTCTAAATATCTCAGACTTTTATGTAGACTTCATCAACTGATTTAAGTTTTTCAGGTGGCTAATTTTAAGCAGTCTGTAAGGTGTTTTAAATTCTTCCATTGGATTTTGGTATACAGGATCTCGAGACATTCGATTCCACCAAATAAACTGTCGGATACCGACCTTCGCGATTTCTTTCAAAGTAAAATTTTAACAAAGCGGATTATCACAGTCTTACTACCTTTTGGAATTAGCAGTTTTAAATTTAGGAATTTTGAATTCGGACCTTCAGAACAAGCTACAGCAATGCTTTGAAAAAATTTAAGGTGCTTAGCTTAGAGTAATGCTTGTAGTTTCGTTTTTAAATCTTCACAACATATTTCTCACTCAAGTAATTTATTAATCGAATGGTTGATTGAATTTTTTATTTTAAATATCAGCCACAATAGCGTTTGATTGTACTAACATAATATATATTCGTATACTTAGCGAATTTGGATCAGGGATTGAGATTGGACTGAGTTCATTCACAAGATGTTGATGCCTAAATTACTTACTTGTACTTAAGTCATTTTACCCCACGAGGGTCAAAAAGCATTAATAACGCTTGCGCGTGATCTTGTTTGTAGTTCCGCAATACGTTTAAGCTGACTACAGCTCATTCCCAGACCCCTCGATTCCTTCTCAACTGTTCTGCGCTTCGTCTCATTGGTGTTCACTCTCTGCGCAATCTTTTTCTTTCAAAAGTATGACTTTGGTAATCGTGTATTACCTGGTGGAGCAAGTTGCACATGTGCTTCAATAAATCTGTTTGCAAATCGAAATTCGCGGACGTGAACGCTTTTCAGACCTTTTCATATTATATAAATCTACGTTTGCATATGATTATCCAACAGACCTAATGATTTCCATATTTTTCATATTTTATCCGCGCGTATTGTCTCTTGTAATTAACCCGGCGATAGTTTTGGAGTCTTTAATACTGGCTTGTTTAGTTAGACCATCTCTTATATAAAGGAATCATAAAGGAGTTGATCAATTACAAAACCTTCGCCAAATTGTTTCCAAATAATTCCCTGCGTCCCGAAACTCAAATAAGACAAACCCCGTTCCAATTGGAAATTCTATTTTGTTTATTCTTAAATTCTAGGGAGAACAAATCTTAGGTGGAAAAGTGATACAACATGTTTAGCGACAAAACAGATTTGGCTGGATGTAAAACGCTCGAAGAAATTGATTTCTCTTGGATGGCATATTGCCATGATTGGCAAGCTTTCAGCAAAGGTTAGCATATATTCGGTAGATTTTTTTAGAAACTGTATAGACGAAGAAGAGGAAGAAATCATTCATAATCTTCATTTGATACTTCAGTTTTTTCTCCACAAAACGAAGCTTCACTTATGAGCTTTCTATTACAACGATCTAGGCGATCTGATAAATACAGATATTAGAGCTTCATACAATTCATCGGAAACTCAAATTAGTTTAACGAGTAGGCAGGGAAATTTCTCTATGATCCATGTGGTATCATAACGGACATATCTTTGGTCTAATTGTGTTGGCGATAGCTGGCAGTCACTGCAACCTAACCTACAATCTACAACAATTTCTGAGTATTTTGTGGGAGTCTAAAGCCTGACTGTCAGTGCAAATGCTGATACTTCTACTAATCCAACTCTGCAATTATTCAGTGTCACCAATTTGCTCAGAGAGCAGAAATATTTGGTTTCAAGTTTCAAATACCATTTCGTTTTTGGAGGTGCAAACTTTATACCCTTTTCGAACATGACGATATGGTTCATTTTATCAATGTGCATCAAAAAGTTGCAAGTCATCCAGAAGTGGTTTGCATGAAACAAGTGATTCCAAGCAAATTGTTTGCAATCTGTTGACTGTAGTACAAGCAGATGTAACTGCTTAAATCCTTATCCACTAACTTACTAAGGCAAAACAGAGAGTTTCGTTAGACTGTAACATGCATATGTTTTTTTTAAAGACTATCTCTATAAGTATTTGCAAATCATGCAAATAGTTTTAAGAACTGTGAGTCTACATACATGGTATATAACCTGTCTTGAAGGTAACTCTTACAATATAACTTGCAACTATTGTGTGTACTAGGTAATATCCTTCTGTAGAGCCGATTGGAAACCTACTTTAGTATTTTTAATATTTCAAACAAAAATATGTAATGATTTAGGTTGTAATGGAAAGAAAATAATTAACATTGCTAATTTGAATTTAAAATAATATTTTAGTTTTCCTTAAAATGATCATCAGAACAATAAAAGAAGATTAGCATCTCTTTCTTATTTTATTATTTCTAAAACGTTTTTTTATAAAAAATTTTGTTGACAAGTCAAAAAATACAATTTCATTATTGACTGTGAACTTAAATTAATTTTAATTTATAAAACTTCACTTAGATAAAATATACAATCTATGAAATTTAGCAAAATAAATAAAAAAATACGAAGTTTTAAAAACATAAACATTATTTTTATTCTATTGTTTTTGCTATATATACTTATATAAATAGTATAATAAAAGATTTAAATTTAGAATTAGATTTCTTAAATAACTTTATTCAAAGATGAAGAGTTCCAAAATAAAAAAATAAACAAAACTGCTAAAATATCTTCGTCCTCTCCATGACATTGAATTTTTCTTCCCTTTTGTTATGAACTTTACAAAGCTTTATATAAATAATTTAAATAAAATTTTGTTAGATACAAACTACTCTAGTTAATACCAATCAGGTACAAAAGAATCAATTTTTAAATAAAAGTCAAAACTGTAATATTTTAGAAAATAATAGATAATAGTAAAGAAATAATGAATTCTATGTCCAAACATTGTTCACTGGGATATAATTGTTGTGTTTGTATAATGTGATGATAATAATAATACAAAAAAAGTGTAAATCTTTCAAGTACAAGTAAATAAAGACATAAGCGTCACATTTTTGGTTTTTGATTCAGATTCTTTTTAACCTTTGCAGATATCTCATACCCAGCCTTAAGCCTTAACCATAAGCCTGCGCAATTAGCCCGGTCTTTAGTTAACTGCCTCGAAACGTACACTTTAAGTTGGTTGAGATACCTTTCTACTGAGGGTGTAGATGGACAAATTTGGCAGGGATGCCAAAATTAGATATGGGGTTTTATACTTTGTATAGATGTCTTCGGCGACTTGAAGAGATGGTGGGCATCTTGGGTTTTCTCCAGTATCGGGCGAAAGGTGTTGCAATTCCATTCATCAAGTATCAGGTATCAGGTACATTCATTTTCTAAATAGCTTGGTAGCTTGTTAGAATTAAGTGTGTATATAGCTATTCTCACTTCAGTTTGGTCAGGTTGACCGAAATTTTTGGCTATCATCGTCAAGTTCGATGGTTCATGGTTCTTCCTGACAGCGGAATGGTGGTTTTTGTCGCTGTTAAACAATCACCAAAAATAGTTTTTCCCTACTCCCAGTACAGAATGTGACTACTAGAATGTCTCCTTCATCTCTAAAGGTTTTTGTTCGGGCGTTGTGACATACTCTCTTCCGAACATCCTTTCTGGAGTGGCACATCCTTATGTTTCCTAACGTGTGCTTTTCCTTCTTTTTCTCTTTTGCGCGTAGGGCTACAAACCCTCGTCCTACTAAATGCAAATATTTGGCGCAACAGACTATGTGGTCCATGGTCTAGCAAATGAAAGGAAACTACATTTTAGGGCCATATCCGAAAGGCTTGTTTTGTTAATTGAGAAGATTTCTCATGCCAGTTATTACTCTCGGACTTTTTCAAACATTCGCGAGAGGTGGGACTGGAAAAAAACTTTTTGGTGTTTTGTGGGATTCGAACCTCGAACGTGCCGCTCAGTAGTCCAACGTGCTAATTACTGAGCTACGACATTCAGCATGTATTAAACTTGGTTTCGTTGAGCAAACTGTTCTCTCTGGACATCCTTTAAAAAATTATTACATCAACATATAGCGATCAGACAAAAGTTCACATGCATCAACACCACCTTTCCATTTCAAATTCATTTTGATTACCCAGTTGTTTTTAAATGGAGCGTGAATATCTACGTAGCTATGTAGCTAGCTTCATAGTTAGTAATGAGATTCTGGTTTCACTTCCATACAAACTTCTAAGATCCCTCTAACAAACAACTAGCATTTAATAGTCTGTTTTACATAAAAAGTCTTTGGTATTGTAATGGTAGTTTCCCTCAGGTTTATCGGTCAGCAGTTTGTGGCAAACACACTGCATAATTGCATCCTAATACCTGTGACTTGCACATATCCATTCATGCATTACATGCTCATTAAAGTGGTCATTGGCCATGGCAACAGAGCTAGGTCATGGTAATGCATCTACTTAAGGCTGAATGACTTCTGAATAGTCTTCAGTTCAATGTCAGACCGTTGTCCGTCTATTGCTGGAGTGTCAGTGCAAATCCTTGCATTTCAAGTTCGTATTCTTGTGAAGTGAAATGCAATGCATTTGAGTTAAGTTAGTTGTACGGGAATTTTGAAATCGTTATCGTTTTTTATTTTTTTTTTTCCGTATCTGTCGTTCGAGTTTCTGTGATGTATCTAAAGGGGATTCTCATTCTGATTCTTATGAATAATTTATGTGCGTGTAGAGGTGTGAAATACGATGTTGGCAACAGGAACTCATGGATAACGAGGATGCGAGCTATACGACATGATGTTAAGGATTGTGTTAAGGTACTGAGAAGTGGGTTTCTGAATTAAAAATGTATGTGCGGAATTCGTTGAACGAGAAAAGGAATGAGTAGATAATGTGCTATGTAAGGTGAATCGAAGTCGATTGTATTAACAAGACGCATCTGTTGGGTGTTGAAATTGTATATTTTGATAGTACTAACTTTCTTTTCTTTTGCTTTGAAATGAGTCTTTTTGTTTACAAATTTCCATTGTCTTCCTAAAAGCAATACGTAGGTACTCTTTAATATTCCATTTTACAAATTTCTTTTGTTAAAATTTAAGTAAATTCAAATATTGGTGAACAGACTTGAGTTAAAGTATGTACATAAATATCTTTACTACTAAAACTTTAGAACGAATGACAACAAAGTTGATTGAATAAATTTGTGTTTTGTGGGATTAATCCTTTTTCTTTAGATTACCAAAAACCTAAAAGCTATTTGTACGCAGTTTACAATCGAGTCATTACATATGTATGTGTTTTTATTGGTTTGTGATGAAGATGCATGTCACTTAAACGCCGCTGTCAGATGACGTATTGTCTTTGTAAAAAAATGCTTTTTTGTGTGACAAGGAAAGTGGGAAAAATGGTGACAAAATTTTGCGAACGGATGTCAAAACTAGACATGGTTCCATTTAGTTCGTCATATGCGGCTTTAAAAGCGGTAAACGGATGGTGGATATCGATTTCGACATCTTGGGTTTTCCCCGGAATCTCTTGAACTATTCAAATTTGGTCGGTTGTGGACATACTTTCTCTTTTTCAGTTGGAGAAGCTGATGTTCCTTCCATCCCTTCCACGCGTAAAGCTTGGAGCAGCCCTCGATACATTCCTAACGAAATTCTTTGTCAAACTATGAGTTAATTGGTGGAGGACTGGTGAAACCCAGCACAAGAGTTGCGGCTTCCTTGATTATTTTGTTGGCAACCACTAAACTTTTCGAGAGTTTACGGGATACGCGGGCTTTTGCAAATTTTCGACGTCATATTTTCTCGCAGTAATTCTTTGATGCTGTGGAGTGGTGGAGATCCACATTCGTTCCTTGGCTACAACGAGGTAATGGTCCGAGTCTGTTATGGTCGTTCGAACGTACAGAATACTAGCGACATTTTTTGGGCCAATCGCAATGTGGTAATTTTGGTTGATGGTTTGTAAAATCACATGTTTTTAACGTCATACTTGGGAACCTGTTCGTAGGTTTTGCTGGGGAGCTGGTAGAAACGCTCTTAGGTAACATTCTCTGTGGAGGCGTGAGTGAATCTTAGGTTTACGTTGGTGTATTTAGCCTTGACGCAAATTGTTATGGTCCACCCATCCTATCGCATTTTATGAATGACAATTATGTCTGCTTCATAGCAGTCAAAGGCATTCACTAGTTGTTTGGCTGCATACGGCCTGTTAACTTTTCGAGCAAAATTTTTGGATAAATGAATGGAGTCTAGTTAACGAATAGTTCCACGTAAATAGTTCCCAAGAAGGGCTGTACAAAATTGAGTAATTCTGTAAGAATTAAAAAATAATTCTAGGCTATAAAATAAGGGCTACGACAGGATTCATTTGGATGCGGTATAAATGCACGCCCGTGGAAATTGTCTAGATACTAGTATAACTCTGAACTAAATTATCAACAGCTCGAACAGGCGATAATGGTCAAAGCAGTGGTACTCCATACATGACAGTGAAGTATTTTAAAAGCTGGCTCTATACAGGAATAAATTCCTGAGATCTACATAAAAACTAAACGGACACAAATATCAGTAGATTATCATCCGTCTCGAAATACAAGACGTAGGATAGGTAGGTAGGTAGGTAGATGGGTGCCTTGTGACATAGAGTCACTGCTCACTTGTGAGTTTGGAAACATGTGAAATCGCTGTTAGAACCACCCAGATAATGATATGAATCTCAGGAGGTCCGTCAGCTCTACATTTCCTAAGTCCTCCAGTTCCGAAAAGAAGTAACTTCCAAGAGTCCTCATTCTTATGACGGATAGGGCAGGACAATCACACAGCAGATGACGAGCAGATTCAATTTCTTTTTCGTCCCTGCAACTTCTGCAAAAGTCGTTATGTAGTACACCAAGTAGTTCTGCGTGAACGCCGATAGCACAGTGTCCAGTAATTATGCCAGAAACAACCCGTGCGCTATAACGACTAAGTTTTACCAGAGAGGTTGATCTCTTCTTGCTGAAGGCCGGCCATAGCGCCCTGGCCGTTGCGCATGTTTCCAGATGAACCCAACGTCTGTTTGCTCTACCGATGGCTTCATCTTCTATCTTTTTCCGTAAGGAACTGATTGGGGTTACTACAAAAGCGAGGGCCCGCGATAAGTGCAGCGCCGATCCTTTCCTAGCAAGCTCATCAGCCTTTTCTTTCCCTTGATATCCATGTGCCCTGGTACCCAGCAGAGGGTCACTGCATTGGCTCTGGATATGTCGTCTAGCAGTGACTTGCAGATTCTCACAAGCCTCGAGCTGATTACCGCGGAGTCCAGAGCCTTAACGGCTGCCTGGCTGTCTATATAGACAGTGATCGTTTTGCCAACGATATTGCTCTCGCGAATAATTTCAGCAGCCTGTATGATGGCTGTGACTTCCGGCCTGAAAGACGCTGCAGTCGTCGTAAATTCTAAAGGAGTGGTTTATTCCTAGGGCTTTACAATAAACTCCGGCTCCCGTGCCAATGTCCATCTTAGAACCATGGGTATAGAATGCCAGCTCCTTTAAATGCATTGATTTATAAACAATTTCTCTAAGGAGTAAAACTTCTTTCAAAATATGTACATATGTATGTATATGGATGGCTGTATAAAGGTGTCTTACTGCACGTGACTTGCACAAGGGTAAACGAAAGTATTTCAATTCTCAGTAGCTCAGCAATGTGAGTAATAAGAGTTTATTTGCTTACTTTTGTGGAATGTGTACGTAAATTCAGTATTAATGTACTTTTTACCCAAGGCATTGTGGCGGGTCATTCATGCCAGTAATCTTTATTAAATACGTAAAGACCACAGGAATTTAATATTATTAAATGCTGCCTTTTCAATTTTACTTCAAATAATTGAGTTAAAAGCCCTAGGAATGTACGATATAAACTCACTGAGATTTTTTGATGTCTGTGAGGATTAAAAAAAGAATAAATAAATGGGTAGGAGGGTTATTTTCTCTCCGGGTGAAGCTTATTTTTGAAATTCATTCTTAAAGAGCACAGTCTTTATTATTTTTGTAATCCACTTTTTGTATTCGATTCATTCAAGTAAATTTTACATCGCATTCAAGGTCGTTTAATTTTTTGGAATCTTTTCAACGTTATTGGAAATCACCTCAAAGTGTAATAGGGTTGCCCGTGATTATCGCGTCTACTGGTAAAGAAATTTGAGGATGCTAAGACGTTATGTGAAACCTTGAAAGATCTTAAATGAATGACGTGCTTTAGTTTTTTTGTGAACGCATATTGAACTTTTTTTTGTGAACTTAGCTTTGATAGGAATTGTTATGGGACGGTAGACTCTTGCCTAAGTCTACCGCGAATAACAAATCTGCACCCGAAGAAGTTCTGGTCCTGCTCTCTGTAGCAGCCACGGTAATAATGCAGAATATATATGGAAAGTCTCTGCCACAACACGAGAAATGCAACGAAACCTTCACGCCCAAAACGCAATTTAGCGTTCGCGTAGTCCCGCGCTAATGGGCTTTGGGCGGCGTTGTAAAAACTTTACGATAAAATCTGTCAAGAAACGTAACCGACGATTTTCCAAATAAGTTATGTTAGTAAGTTATGACTATGATAATAAATAAGTTTCGTTTGCTCAGATCTCAGACACGAATTCGGGGCAGAAAGAAGAGTAATGTACTCCTACGATATTTACGATCAAAAACCGAACAAACGCCCGAGGTAACATTTCGTGTTATATGTACTCTTTGTTTTTACTCAATCTGTCAACACGAACCCCACATTGCGTTTTGGGCATCAATGCGTGTACGTTGTCAGGCTTGGCCAATTCCTTGTCAGTTACGCCATTCACACAATTAATCGAATCACCCACAACATTTGTCAGACTAGTGTTTCATTTAGGTAAGTTTTAGTTATGTTCGTCCTGCCGCTATATAAATAAACAGGCTTACAATGTGCGATGCTAAAAATAGTTTCAGAATATCCAATAAATCCAGACTTCAGTTTGGATTACTGTTTAAGAGGGATTTACAGAATATTATTCAACTACTTTACATTAATGCCATAAACACCCACCCACATCATGCATGAATAATATTTCTGGAAAATCTCGTAATCTGATTCCTCTCAAAAGTTGTCACTTTACAGCTGCCTATCACTTTCATAGTTTCACATAATATTTATATGCAAATATCCCCAACCCCTGAATACATTCGGTTGATATACAAGGGTATCGGCATCCCATTAAGTGAACCCCAAAGGCCACCGGTGGATATCCCTTCTTTTGTGAAAGAGAAAAAAAAAAACTAAAAACGTGATTTTTATTGCATGTAGCGAAAAGCTACTACATCGCCATAAACTTTGACCACCCAAGGGCTATACAAAGCGATAACAGAATCAGAGCCTATGGAAAAAAAAAAATACAGAAAACCAAACAAACCACCCTCTAGGATTTTTAAATATTGATTTCACGCTATAAGCATGAAACGTTCACGTTTCAGCTTTAATCCAATTCCTATGGACTTTGAACAATTTATTTTGCTGTTATCCGTCCGAGCTTATTAGCTTATGTAACCGTTCCGTGGAATGTTAATTAAGTTTCATAATGGTGACGTACGTCCATTCCAAAAAAGCAAAAAATAATGGAAATGTCTCCGTTTTTACAGACGTCCGCCAACAGCACTTGGAGCTGTTTGAAAATGTCATCCCTGAGGTTATTTGACGAAATGATGTCGTCGAATGTGATTCCCATATGGCGGGGGATTCGATTAGTTCGGGTAGCCGATTACGATGTAAACGCCCCCAAAGATCCAAGGTGAGTTATGGCACTGATTATTTGGTGATGAAGCATTATTCCTTTTCCACGATAGACGCAAGAAGGTAGCCTCCATTCCTACGCAAAGAGAAGTCGAAGGTTTTTTGTATCTGGAGCAGCTTGCAAAGAGATTTACAAAAGTACTTGAGACGCATGCTTTGCAAGTGAATTTGAAAGATATCGCTGGAGCCGTTTTGGATGACAAAGGTGAGTTTGTTTCCTGCATTCACTTGTAAGTGAAGAATTCATTAACTTGAACTTGACTTCAGGGAGAGCGACCGAGGTGCATGGCACGCCGCGCCATCGGCGTCAAAGGAATAACATGATGATTGCGATGGTATTTGGAGTGACAGCACTGGGAGCAGTTTTGGTGCCAATGGGATTTCAGGTTCTGTCAGTGGTTAGTGGGAAAGCATTGCTTTTGGCTAAAATGGCTCTGCTGTTAGCATCCATAAATGGATTGAAAAAGGTGCGAATACAAGCGATGGTGTATTTATTTGATGTTGAAGTTCTTTAAATGATTTTTCGCAGATTGCCACCAGCGGTGTGCACTATGGACTTTATCAGGTGCCCGGTGAGCCATATGGGTACGGGTACTATGATCGAGGAGATGTCCATCATCCTAGAAATATTCAGAATCTTATAACGCAGCCAATAGAGGTGTAGGCTTAAATATTGGGTTTTATAAACGCTGTAAATAAAAATTACTTAATAAAAATTACTTAATTAAAAAAGGATGTATTAAATGGATAACAGTTTGTGGACCATTGTAATGTCAATCACCTTATTATCCCTTACTTTACTAGCAACCAATCAGCAGCCGTCGCAAGAAGCATCTTATGAGTCACATGGTTTCGTTTTGCATCGGTTAGGTATAATCAAGATGGAGGAACCTAGATTCTAGGTAAAATACCGACAAGCTTCGTGATGTAGTGTTAGCAAATCAATAAGCGTCAACTTGATGAAGAAGCCAAAGTAGTTTAAGATTCAGTACCACTGAGAAGAGTTGGACACTGGGCACCACATAACATCATTATCTGTGGCAGCGTTCGGTTGAAACAATTCAAAGTTGGAACTTAGCTTATTTTAGGTTTAGATTTGGAGACTGTGGATAAGAGGTTGAGCTGATCAAAAATCTCATACTAATGAAGTAACTTGGAGGTGAATTGAATGGGTTTCCAATGGGATGACAGAGATCCAGCAGCACAAAGAAATGACAGTATCAGTTGATGGAACAAGTGTAGAGATATGCTGCCTCTTGGTCGCAACGGTAAAGGGATAAATGTTGGCAAGAAATCAACTTGTAGGTACTCTCCTTTTTGGCTAACGAACTATAACTCTCAACCTAAGTGATTATGTATTGATAGACTGCAGAAATTAAAGAAAGCTTGCGCTACATACGAAATTTGAAAGAAGTACTGTAAAAGGTTTTGGAAGACAGCAGAATGTGGCTTGGCTCGTACTCCAACTCTGATTTCAGTAAAGGATAGTGGTTAGGTCAGATATGATAGTTCAAAAACCGGCTCTTCCGGCATTCGTAGTCACTAAAAACTTGGACGAACAAATTGTTCTTTCCCTCCTTGTAGGCAGATTCAAAGTTTACTGTTGCTGAGTACAGTATAGATTCTTCGTGAAAGGGGTTTTGAAGTCAATTAATTCATCCTTGGCTGTTAAAAGTACTCTCGTGCACAATGTAGCGACTGGATATTAAGTGGTTGTTACTAAGTATTCCTGAAACCTTAGACTTCCTTTTCTACTTGACCTTGCCCATCTCTTTGGACACTTTTCAAGGGTTCCTGTCACTTTCAGTTGCCAAAGCGCGACTGAAATACTATTTGGCCTAAGCAACATCACAGGATTTGCCAATGACAGCTCTACGACCAAGATACCGACCACAAAGGAGGATGAAGAATTTTTTCCTACTACATTATTTTATCATCGCGACAAGGTCTTATAGCTGACTGGACTCATAACCGTAAAGCTTAGATTTTTTTTTTAAAAATTGGGCTTAGTAGTCTGTGCTTGTGTTGTTTTAGCAAGCAGAATCGGTTGCCATCGTAGTTAGTGTTTTAACAACATATTGGGTCCCCAATTAATTGAACCAGTTGATCTCGGTAGAAGCTTTCTGATCTTGCCAGCTTCCAAAACTGTCATGTCACTTAGATTATTGAGGCAGTATACGTCTAAGGTCTTTTTTTGATGTATAGACTGGGGCAAGTGTACAGAAGATGTACTGATCGGCACCTTCTTTAACCATAGGGAAAGTGGGGATGCGTGTATTTGCCCTTGCATTAAGAGAACCATAGCAAGACCTAACCAACTTGGACCTCAATGTTGGCGATTCCAAATCTTCTATTGTTGACATAAAAAGCCAGAGTGGTACCTCCCAAATCCGAAAGTTTTGTTTCTCTCGTTCGATAAGACACATTATACATATACATGTGTACATATAAATAGATACTAGGGATGTTCTTTTTTTTGTTTTTGGTTAAATAGAACTTAAGAAAACCATCAAATCGAGCTGTCATTCTTCCCGCTCTTGTTCATCATGGTTCAGCTATCAAGTTATCCAAATTTACTTTAAAATCGGTCGTTAAATAGCGAAACTTGTCGACGACTCCGTAATTCTTAAGACACATATAATCGTCCATCTGAACAAGCCATCCGTCTAACTGTGGATAGATTTCGTACCATGTACACTCTAAATGGTGCAATAACACAAACACGTTAAAGGAATATGCGTACTGGAGAGAATATCATCAATTCGCCGTCGGTCATAGCAATTGAGTTCTTCCATTGACCTACAGGAATGTAATCCCCAAGACTATCATTTATGGTGAAATTGAATTCAGCGGTGAGGCTAGTGTTAGCTTAAGGGGCTTATTTATAAACAACTTTGTTGCATATGGAGTGAGACCAATCCGACCCGATTACATCCAAAAAATACATCGTGTGGAGCGTTTTCCACGCTGGTGCCATCATCGAACTTTTGTCCCACAAAAATGAGGTCAAAGTTCAGGGATGATCACTGATTATTTGTTCCCAAATTTGAAAGCAACGGCAGCCGAAAGGAGTCACAATTTGGCTAAAAGTTGATTTCGGCAAATGACCAAGATCGTGCCACTTACCACCTCTCGATTATATGCTATGGGGCTACTTGAAATCGCTGTTATACCAGCAGCAAGTGATGCATTCAAATCATAACTTGGAAGAATGTAGAACCATGATGCACTCTACGAATTTCTAATGGATGGGTTCTATTAGAGTGAATGCTACTTTCACAGCCGGGAACCTCGCAAAGATGTCATTGAGAAGGAAGTGTTATACAGGTATACACTTTTTTTGTACTCTTTTCAGAGCCTTAGTGTGCGATTTCTTGTTCAGTGAAACTAATGTTTCTAACAGCAGGACAGGTCTTAATATTCCCGCATACATATAGCGATATACATGTGTTTGAATAGAAGCCTTCCTGGCACATTTGTGAGAAAGTGCACCATTCGGGTTCCTCCTCTGATAGTTTAATAATGACCAACGGTAGCAAAAAGTCTTTTAACATTTCTGCCAGTGGAAAAAAAGAGCTTGTTTTCTCCCAGATTCAGCAATGTCTCCACCACCAAAGGTTGTAGCGGGATTGATAGCCAATTTTGAAACCGTGCTCTGAAGTAGTATTAAATGCAATGCTTCCTGTTATACTAAACTTAAGTTCACAGCTCCTATTAACATGGCTTTAGAACCTGAGCAATAGCTATAAGCCGTAGATGAGAGACTTACATAGAGCTAGTCGTATAAGAAATCTATCCAGACATGAAGCTTAAAGGGATATGGCTGGGATATGTTAAAAATGTTAGTTAGACCTAACCCTGTGTTGCAATTAATGTCGCTTTGCATCCCTAGCAAAGTCATAATGTTACCTTTAGACGTAACTCAGAAATTAGTTTAACTAAAGCTTTGAATGATCAAACCATGCGCAGAGGCAACGTTCATAAAATACCTACTCGTCCTCACACATCAACACCCACTGATAAAAAAAAAAAAAAAAACTTCAGCAAAAATATCTCAGCGCACTCTGGTCACCCTTGTAATTTCAATCTTTCTCTTCTTCTTATCGGTTATTGGCAATTCTTCTTTTGCCATCGAATTCTATACAAAAAAGCACATGTTCCCATTATTCGTAAAGTGCCAAGGCAACAAGTGCTGTAGGCAACTTAACGGCCACCTTCTTGCCATCACCACTTTCTTCTCTGCTAGTACCAAACTCTCTGTCATCTACCTCCCACACTCCCATTCAGTGTCATGCTTCCAACAACACAGTAAACCACCCTTGTTGAGGAAAATCTGTAAGCTTTTTGCGAAAGGCATCCACTATAAAAGGATACGAACCACTGATAACAACACCATTCCGTCGATGGTCTTCCATGGTTGAATTGGCTTCGTCGTCTAAGTGCAATACCAGTGTTGTTCTTCCGTTCTGGTGTATCGTTATTTCCAGTCAAAAGAGTAAATTTAATTTAGCCGCTTCTATCGTTCAACAGGATCAAAGATTTTAAGGAACTCTGTGTTTCAGTGAATTGTTTGTGTGCGTGTTGTGTTATTTTAAAGGCGCGAGCTAGTACAGCTAGTACACAAAGAGAGAGCTGTGTGAACTATAAAAAGTCGAAGTAACAATAAATTGATTTTATAGCAGAATAATTCAATCGGTTAACTTAATTACATTTCAAGTTATTTATTTTTTTATTTCTTTCCTTCTGTGTCCTTCTGATTTTGTGTTTAAATCGGTATTTCGTTCATTTGATCTTGCGTGCCGCCCAACTTAGTGTACGGTTACAAAAGTATCTGAAATTAGATAATAATTACGTTTCCTGCAAATCAAGTGCTTTCTGTGAGGGATTTGTGTGTTGTAAAGGATCAAAGGAAACAACAACGCAAACATGAAAGCTGTACTGTTCTTTTCGCTATCAATTATAATCCTAGGTGTTAAGGTGAGTAATCGGGGTGATTATGGGTGACCTGAGGGTGGTTATTAATAAGAGTTACAATGCCTTCTAGAGATTTATCTGCGTTCTCAGATTACTTTTGACTCCTCCGTTGATGTTGGGTAATTTTTTCTAATTAACGAGGAATTGTTGCTGTGTGGTTTGTTTTTCGAGTATTATTGTGGGTTCATTGGTGGGGAAAGGATGTAGTGTTGGCTTTATGTGGGTATTTAATTACATTTCTCCTTTTTCTTCTTTTTTTTTTTTGTATCTCTCAACGTTGATCAGATGCTTTTGTTATCGGTTTTGTAATTACAAAATGTAAATCCTTAGAAGTGAAGTTTCTCGTTTTTTTTTGTGAGTGTTTTTAATAATGGAAGGGTCTTGGTTGGGGGTGGGAGAAGATTCCTGGCAAATGCAATTCTCAAAGTATTGGTTGCCTTCAAAGTTAAAATATAAAAAGTTGTACATTCTTAGTTTATTAATTTATAGCTTATCCGACGGTACTTTTGCTGTGTGGGTTCAATAGATTAATTTATGGGTATCCCGGCAGAGGTGTACATTGATTTGTTGTACTTGGGTTTTTATTCTGTTTAAATTAATATCCCTAGCCTATTATATGAGTATTCTATCGATTCATATAGAAATCATTTTAAAATTGAATTAGTATTCAAAGTGATGGTTTGTCGGGGTAAGGTCTAGTGAATTATAAATTTCTTTGAGAGTAGGCGACGTATATTTTAATTGAATTTGTTTGTGGATAAAAATTCCTGTATGAACATCAATAATCGTATATTCGATTAAGAGTACACAGGTGGGCCTTAGTAGTTGATGCTAGAGCGTCATTTGTTCGCCATGTTTTTTGTAGCTTTGCAATATAATCTATTGTGCTGGCATTGTGTTGTTGATGAGGTGAAAATCACACATTCGCATTCGAAAAGTGTTTCGATACAAGGCACGTTATTAATTAATGCCTTTTTTAAAACAAAGAAAATTATTTAATTTGTTTAACTTCATTGTTTTTCTCAAATATGCTCCTTGGTAATGTACATTTTTTTGCATATTTTGAACCAGTTCTGAAAGCACAGAACCCACCATCAAAAAAAAAATCAGAAACAAAACTTTCGTAGGAATCGACCACTAGAACTGGTAAATTACAATCCATACACTTAATCCTTTATGAATAGGAATCAAACGAAGTCACACGGTCATAGTAAGTCTGGATTATAATTCAGATGAGCCAACTACTCCTTAGAGTTCGAAAGTGTTTGGCTATCCTTTGCCGTGATGGAGAAAAATTCGCCGTCTTTGCCATTTTTCACGCATTCTAGTACCATTCAGGATTGACTGTACGACCATGCCCCAGTGGCAACATGCCCTGGACGTCTGTAACCATTTTCTTGACAGAGCTCCGTGCATGCTTCACTTTTGTTAACTTGATGCCGCTTAGGAAGATCCAATACCGTGACTACCGCTTACTTTTTTCCGGTAGTAGTAAATTTAAGTTTCTTCACCGATAACAATGTTGAACACTGGCTTCGACCGGCCTCAAAACCAGAGTTTTTGAGTATTTATTTGATTCACTTCCAATTATGCAGTATCAACCGGGCACAAATCTTCCAGTACAGCCAGATAATCATGGAGAATCGTTCACGGATATGTTCAAGATTAAATATACCTTTAGGTTCATGTTTCTAACAGGACGACCAGTATGTTTCTAATAGAACGACTTTAGTGTCTGGGCGTTCCACTTGTGAAAAGTTCTTGGCCGAAATGAGCCGAAATGGCCCAAATTGAAAGACATTATAACCTTCGTTTTATAGTGAACAATTATGGTCTTCAGTTTCATAAATTTTTCATGCTCTGTTGCAGAACTAATCCATCTCAAAACACTAACCCCGAACATTTTTTCGAGTTAAATCCATTTTTTCACGAAAAATCGCATAGTTACTAACAAGGAATATTTAATTCTTTAATTTGTCGATGGTTCTACAGTTTTAAAAAAAATGCCAAAGAATCAGAAGATATCATTTTTCAAAGTGGGGTTATGCAGAATATAGTCCAATCGCGAAACTCGCAACTCACAGGTACATAAGTCCGACGGAACTACGTAGCTACCTAGTAGTCTTGTTCGTTTTTGTTTTTGCAGACTATGGACGTTTATCGCATATTCGTATCGGATATAAGGGCGGACACTTTTGGTAGTTAATTAAATTTTTCCACAAAGTGTTTGGGTGTGTTTTTCACCTTGAATGTAAAGTAAAGTGGTCAGAAAAATTGTGCCCGGCCCATCATGCAATTTAATTCATTTAGAAGAAGATGGAATGTAGCATTCAAGCTCAACAGGAAGAGTATCTTTTCAGTAAAATTACAGCGAAAAAGAAAAAGGTCCGATGCACAGATGCCGCTACTAAGTCAATTGTTTGGAAACGTGAATGAAACGACACACAAAACATCTCCTCTCATCCTTTCTAACTTTTAAATTTTTGCTCTTCCTTTTAACTTATTTTGTTGCTTTATTTATTCATTCATGGAAGAGAGACCTTTTGACTCTTTCTAGTTTTCTATTTAAGTTTTTGCAAAGTTAAAAAATCGAAAAGACAAATCTTTGCGCTTCAAATAATATTCGAACCTTTTATTTATTTTATTGTCTTCGTTTTCGGAAGCTGCGGTTGCTCTTCCCCGGCGGGTCTCAAACCTGCACCGGCTGTATCACAAGCAAGCACACAACGATTAAACATTTTTCACCGCTCATAATGGACTATTGCCACATAAATAACTTCGCAGAACTAATTATTTTCAAGGCAAAAATTAAATCATAAACAAAATCCTGCAGCTCTGACAGATTTCCTTCAAACTTTATATCTAGAGTTCGAGGCGAAATCAGAATTTTCATTCTGCTTCCAAAATTGACAGTAGGTACTTCACCACGCGCCGATTTTGGAAAATCTGAGGGTACTAGACAACATTTATTAAAATAATTTGGAAAATTTTTATAAATACCCATTTTTAGATAGTCTTTCATGTGCTATAACTTTGCATATGAAGTTCAAAACTTTTTCAACAAAACACTTTTTTTTTAATTTACTCGTAATTGGGTTTTTGGAAAATGTAAACTTTTTGTTTTCCAACGATTTTATTTCAACCGTTTCTAGGAGCAGAGATGAATTATAAGAAGTTCGGCAACTTGCAATTCCCAGCAAATAATGGTCTTCAATTTCACCTCTCGAAAACTAAAAGATGGAGGCGTATGTATGCAAGTTCCGCTTTATTTCCACGGGATACCTATCCATAATCATGTGCAATGAGAGTTGTAGTTCGTAAGCCGAAAGGGAAAACACCTCTATACTCATACTTGTCCAAAACCAAGAGTTTGTACTCCACCTGTATATTGTATTTTGATAGTTTTCTCATGACCTTACATAGTCCCACATTTTTTCAGAACATGAAGTTTGAAAGGCTTCGCTATAAATATGCTTTTTGGATACTTTTGTTCACTAAACATAATGCCATTGATACCATCTGTGTGCTGTTTGACCATTTTGGCATGGAACACATCTTCTATTTCATTTATTAGCACTTTTGTGCATTATACAAACAAGTATTCCAATTATATTGTAATGCTTCTGTCCTGCTTATGAAATTGGCTATTGTCCTGGACCTTAGAACTCGTCTGCATTTCACTGTCTTTCATCGAATTGTAGCTGAGGCAGTATCATTTTTGTGACGCAAAAACAGTTTTCCAAGCCACTCAAAGCTGGTACCGTCCACTTTTACACCCAGGCTTTGTGAGAAATATTTGTTGGTCCCAAAGCCTTTCTCTGTTTCATGTTTTTGACTGCATAGCTCACTTCTTTCGTTGCAAAGTACTTTATCTTTAGTGAGAACCACTCTGTGTGGGAATTCGTCGTTTAGAACATTTCATTTCCACATTGCACACTATTGTCGCACTAAATAGTTTATTAATAAAAAAATAAATCGCATCCACAGAATATTCATGCACTAGAGTCGAAAAACATGTCGCGTACACTTACCAGGTAGTCTATCTACCTCGAAAACCGGTTCAAGTAGATAGGAAAATCATTTGTCAACGTCATTTTCCAGTTCAAAGAAATACTTCCCTCATCATAAAGACTGAAGTAATTATTTTTACAAGGACTTCTTAAGGTAAATTACTGCGTTAAGCAGTTTCCCTTGCATAATAAAGAGCGTCACTTTGAAGTTCTAAAAGGGGAAACCAATTGTTCAAACTTTAAGTGACTTTGAAATAATTTCTAAAGTGAGTGAGCGAGTGAGTTAAGTAAATTTTTAAAATAAGAAAAAAATTCGAGAAATTGAAATCGATTTAATTTGCAATTCATCAATGTTATCTTATGCATTGAAAAGATAACATTTATTTCAATATGAATTATAAGAGGTTGTCAACTGTGGGCGAGTAGAGTAAAATGTTCAAAAACTTTAGTTTAAAAGAGATCTTGGGGAAACGATAATATTTCTAACCATTCCTGCGTGTTGTAAGTCGAAGCTGACTATCTGCAATGTTTTTTCGAAGAATTCTACAGCTCAAGTGGGACGTACGATTTTTGAAATTATTCAAGCGAACAATCAGAGACTAAAGGTTAAGTGAAACAAAGTTCAAGTTGGGTATTGATTCTGAATAACATTTTCTTCCACCAATGGTGGGGGTGCAACTGTTCAGTGGTTGGACTTTCTTTATGGTCCCACCTCTTAAAAATATCTGATAAACGTCCTAGAATAATAGTTGCTATGAAAAAGCTTTTCGATTCGCCTTTTGGATACAACGTTCCAACTAGAATTTGATTCCTAAATCAAAGTTACGTTTCTCAAAACAGATGGTATTATGTAAATTTAACGGCTATTCGTATATGGTCTATGTAATCTGCGTATCTTTTGTAGATTATTTCTTGCTTGCCAACTTAATCCGGACCTCTTTTACACTTAGGGTGTCGAGGTTGAATCCATATTTTGTATCCATGTATCCTCTGAAAGTCCCTCCAGTCTCTGGCTAGTTGCTTGGCCGAGTACCAATTTTCTCCAGCTTTTCTTAATATTTTTTTCGACGGTGTTGTTCCAGGTCGTTTTGGGCCTTTCTCTTTTGTTTATCCCTTCTGCCAAACTTTCTTTACGTATCGGTTGTCATCCATACGGACTAAGTAACCAAACCAGGATTTTCTTCGTTTATTCCAAATATAGTGTTTTTTCTTATAACTTCGTTCCTTATTCTGTCGAATCTTCTCACTCCTATCAGTCTCCTGAAATATTTCATCTCCAGGGCTTGAACCTGACTTTGCTGCTTTTTTAGTAAGAGCCAGTTCTCTCCTCCAAATAGCAGAATCGGACGATGGGTTGTGTTGAAAATGGATATTTTTGTACTTTTCGTCATTACCTTATGATCTAAAAACTTTCTTTGCAGATTATTTGCTGACTGTATTCTTGTTTTCAGATCAACTTTTGAGTTACCTTTGCAGTTTATTACAAGTAGCGTAGCCTGCTCAACCTGCTAACCTGCTCAACTCGTTCATCCTTGTAGACTTTTAAGATGTAACTAACTCAGTTCTTTAGTCTAAGTAGTAAGGACTACTCCTCTACATTACGCTTCATATATCTATATATGTAAATGCAATACCTTCTGGCATTTTCTAAAGTTGATTAGTGATGCAGGAGTAACAATTTTTGTAGTCTTGAGAACCATTTGCTATGATAAAGGTTTCGGAACTAATAATTCTTAACTTTGAAGTGTATAAACTTATTCCAATGCAGCACAGCTGTAACTTTTTTAAATATACTGAGCAAGGATACAGTCGCAGATGTCAAGTCGCCTTTTCATTAGAGTATGATAACATTATTGCTGTGTCAATATTATCAGATTGATATATCAGATATCACATAATTACACAAAACGTCTCGAATGTCTCCCTCTCATATTTGCTTTAAAAATTTCTATAATGGTTTCGGTATGATGACTCTGTTGTATATAGTCAGTATTATAGTCAGTAAGTCAGTATGCGAGTGAGATCTCATTTGACCTTGAGAAAACCGTTCGCATTAGATACATTGGTGTGCATTTTACAAAAAAGGACCCAGTCGGGCCAACTGGTCTCTATTTGCAACTCCGAGCCTTTGATAAATTATAAATACTGAGATTATTTAAAAGCTATAGAATCTGCACATACATGAAGAGACCCATGAAGAGGCTTTGCCTGACCAGGTAGCGTTTCATCCTTGCCGATCCCGGGTTTGCTGCTTACAGTTCTCAAAACCAAGCATTCTGGCATCCGCTATGGCTTGATTTTTAATACGGAACTTCAAGTTCTCTTGAAAACGGATATTGCGATTTGGAATATGTACCTCTCGGTTGGAGAACTGCTGCCAATTCGTTCAATGTGGCCCAGCTAATATATTCAACGTAACTTAGCTTCATTCTCCTCAATATTTCGCTTTATATATTTTTTCCAATAAAATATGGCAGGCTCTATTATTATTTTAATTGTATTGGGTTATCTTGAACTGCGACATTCCTTAGATGCACCCCGAGTTTGCAGTGGCCCTTTAGAAAGTCTGTTCGGATACGTACATAGGTTGATTTTACTAAGGCAGATGCATGCTTCGAATCTTTTCCGGTTGTAGCATCCCAGAAGATTTTTAGCTTGCTGCATGCTCGGAGTGTTAAACCAGGTTCTCGCCTTGTCTTTTTTCTCTATCTTCCTGAGCTCTTCGCGTATGGTATGATTCTCTATCCCGCAAAATGGTTCAGGTCCAAAATAGAGTTCTGCTACTCCTTGTCTTGCTAAAGACTCCGCTTCTTCATTACCCTCTATTCCGCCATGGCCAGGTACCCAATAGAAGCTTCCCTTGGATTTACTACCCTATTCATTGAGTTTGTGTAGGCATTCCCACACAAGTTTTGATTTAATGACATGGGAGTCAATTACTTTGATAGTTGTTTGATAATATTCCTATTACTCTTACGAGATTAAGTTGGACACCTCTATGTATGTATCTATAGCATCTATTTCAGTTCCAAAGATGCTGGTACTTTTGTCCATGGATTCCGAGTGTATTGATTTTGGCCCAAATACATCTCCTGATGATCCTTCTTCAGTTCTTGAGCTGTCTGTATAACCAATTTATTGCGTGTTTGCTTAGTCCGTAGGTTATGGACTCGTCGCTCCAATTGCTCAACTTTGTGCGACATTTTTTGTCGAAGTTACTTATATCATACTGTCTGGAACTGATGCATTTTTGACTCCCGATACCTATACTTAGGATTGTCCGCCTTGCGTTCAGCTCACGAGTGAAGTCGAGTTAGCTTACGAGTGAAGTCGAGTTAGCTCAAAGAATACCTCCAAGGTAGACATGTTCTCCTTGCCTCAGTAATGACGCTTTGCAAGTCTTGGCATTTTAGCTAGTATCAATAAGGAATTGTGGACTAGACTAATTTGCTATGCCACGCTATCGCTCCGTATGTAATTATTTGTTTCACAATGGCGATGTACATCCATCTTGGAATGCTCGGTTCGAGTCCCCAAGACTCCCCGCTAGGCCCCTATATAACATAAGAGCATGGGTAGTATGTGTGCTTTCTCCACAGAAGTTAACTGTCTAAATGTAATCTTAGTTATTTCACTTCTTTTACTAGTGTCAGTACTCCTTTTCCTTTTTCTTTTTCTCGTTAATCGAACTATTGTGCCCAGCCATGTACCGCCATTCTTGAGTTTCTATGAAGTCCCTTTATACGATGTCACAGAGGGTATCTTCAAACTTTCCTCTGGCAATCTCTAAAAAAATCGTCAAACTAAAATATAATTCCATATCAAAAAAGTTGAAAAAAATAAGTAATCAATTCCGCTTTTCATGGACAGTAGAAACGCAGATAAAAAGTCTAAGGATCCTCAAAGTTGTATTTAATTTTCCGTCCTGCAAAATTTCAGAAAATATTTAATCTCTTGTTTCTTTTCGCACAGCATTAAAAATAATTTTTAAAATGTGTAAATAAATAAAAGCAACTTAAAGTTCAATAAACTGAATGATTGATAGGTAACATAAAATCACAGCAGATACCTCCTTTCGCTTCATTAGTTTACAATTTATAACATTACAAACATAAAAGACTGACTTTTCAATCTGCCACCTTTCTTGACGTCACGTTACTTCAAATCTGAATAGAGAATCATGTAAGAAAATGCCTGACAAAAGGAACTGTATCTATTGATGCTTAAAAAGAAATCTCGCTGTTAAGTGTTATGTATGGGATTTGAGAGTATTAACATTTTCTTTTAACACACATCGATTGTGTTGTATTGAATTCATCTTTGCTGGTTTTCTATTAATCATTGCTTCGATAAAAAAAAAATTTATTACAAACAAAATTTCGTATACGAGTATCAATCGATATTGTAAAGCTTTCAGCTTGTGGTCTTCCATTAAGGATCTGAAAAATATGTATTTTCTGGCTTTACAGCATAAATTTTAGACTTTCAGTTGAGGCAAAATTAAATATGAATAGCTTAAGAGATTTATATGTACATATACATGAATTCACTGTTGCAACAGGAAATGGTTTTCATTTTAAACCCTGATTCTAAAACAGTGAAAGAAAATCAACACGAAACAGTCCAGCTGTATATATATCTAAACAAGGCATAAAATTGAATTTTCGAGACCCATTCGAATTACCCAATTTCAAGTTATCGAAGCCCAACTAGATAATCTCTCAAACTTTCCAATTATCCTCTTGACTGCACTTTGACCGGGAATTAATAACTGCTCGTATATGAAATGAGGAGATTGCCTTAACTTTGTTCTAACAAGCAAATGGAGAAATTAGAGCTTCCAGGCCATTAAAGTTCCGAAAAAGTTATTTTGAGACTTAATGTCATTAATACGACAGATTATGTGTAGTTGTTGTTTTTTGGTTTTCTAACGAAAACGTCTTCCTAGTAGCTTTCATTAAGTACTTGTAGCATTTTCTGATGAAGGAATTGGATAACCATTCTTTTCCAAAAGGGGGTGTTAATTTTGGCACTCGTACGCATTGTAATTTGTAATAGAAAATGTACTTGTGTATGCTCTTATGGCTTCCACAATAGTCCTTAAGTAAACGTAATAATTTTGAATCGATCAAACCAAGACTCCTTGATAAATTCAGATGGAAATCCGTCTTAGTAGAAGTCTGTTCTCCGATCGTGTGACTATCCTTATTAAAATGAAACGAAGGAACTTAGTATAATCCTTACAGAAGCTGAGTAACTATCACAAATTTATGTTGCACAACAAAGTGTTAAAATTAACCGTTCAAAAGGTAAAAACGAGTTAAACGGTTTGGAAGTATCTTTTGATCGATTATGCTAATAATCAGCAAATATGTATTTGAAGCCAAAAAACATCTTTCTTGAGAAATAGGCACGATAAAACAACTTGTATTCAATTAGTGAATACTATCGCTATCAACGTTGCAGATTGAATGGGTTCTGCGTTTGCGTTTACAAATTTTTTCTCAGAATCGGAGCGAATCTTGGAATCTTTTCTTTGCCATAAATATACATATGTATATCCATGGGGTTAGAAATTGTACTTGCTTTAGGACAATTTTTTTACACACACCTTTAATGTGTATTTATGAAATTTTAATATGCATACAACGGTTTCAGGGAAGGTTTATGTTGATGTGAGCAGTGGATTTTATTAGGAATTAAGTTTAAGGTATTTTTTTTTTTTGTTATTTCTTTCCAATTCAATTTAAAAGCGTCGGAGGAAGGTGAATGGGCTTCAAGGGGTATTTTTCAAACCCGATAGAACTTTAAATTTTTTAAAAAATTGCAGCAAGAATTAGCTTTGAATGAATACAAATATTTGGCGACCATTTTTGTTGTTCGTACAACACAAATGGAGGAGACCTACAGTTTAGAGCCATATCCGAAAGGCTTCTTTTTTGTTGGGAAGCTTTCTTACGACAGTCATTACTGTCGGACCTTTGTCAGACATTCGCGAAAGGTGGGACCGTGAAAAAACTTGTTGGTATTTTCTAGACTTCGAACCTCGAACGTCCCGCTTTGAGATCCAACGTACTAACCACTGAGCCACGGGGCCCAAATGTATTTAAAAATGATTTCGGGCTATGGAAACCGCCGCTGTTCTTAATTAAATGCGTTTGTGACCCAATCATTTTTCCAAGCAGGTCGTATATTACGAATAGCACGAACCATCTTGACTTGTTGCTGGTTTGTCAGCACAAAGTAGTGACTTCATGTAGTCCCACCAGCAAAAATCAAAAGATTTCAAATCGCACGAGGCCATCGAAAAATCTAGATCTTTTTGCAGGCTTCCATTTTAGCAACGATACGCTCTTTGCAGAGTAAGTGGTTCGAAATCTATCCACAGTTCGTTCGATGGTTTGATCAAATGGACGATTATGTGCTCCATAGAAATCTCGAAGCCGAAAAATTTAATTGAGCAGACAATCCTGAACATAGTAAATGTCAAAAAGATCGGTTTGACAACTATGGCAACCTTAAGCTTAATCTTCGTAAAATATTCGGTCCCGTTTTCGTTGGCGGGTTTTGGAGGAGAAGATTTAACGACCTCTTATACAAGCTGTTATACAACGACTTGATCTATCCTTGCCAAAATACTGCGCATTGGATTTCTGAGATGGTTGGGATATGTAGGGGCATTGGACATGCTCGCAGAGCTTTTGAGTCCAACTAGGAGGTACAACGCAGTAGAGATGGTCTTCGCGTAGGCAAAAACAGTTAGACAAAGATCGGACTAATTGGAGAGGTCTGTTAGTTGAAGCCCAGATTCACACCAAACTGTAGCGTCAAACTGTAATATTCCGTCACCTTACCTCCAAAAGTGTTTAAGTGAAAAATGTAAAAACAAAAATTGTGGATATACCAAGTCACTCAAAGGATGCAGGAATTCAAAATTTTCGAAAGTAAATTACAAACAGGATTTACTAGTATTGGATTTAACCCATTTAGCTAAGATTTCCAAACCGGTTTTTAAGTGGGAAACATATGATTTGAATATTTTTGAAACCTCTTTCTAAATCTTTCATTACTATCACCTTATTTTCATGGCTTTCAGTCCAAACTGTGTAACATACAAGGCTCCAACTTGTACACTTTCAAACACATTTATTTATCAACATCTGTTGGGAAATAATTTGAGTTTGAGGCTTAACGATTATTTACTTTAGCACTCTTATATCTGCAGAGATGAGCAAGCATAATTTGAAGCATTTTATTACAATCCTTGAATTTGGCTACGGAATGGTGAAATCACTCTTTTTCTTAAAGGCTTGTAAGCATTATCTAAAAACAATATAAAATAGGCACATCATGGTCTACGATTACGCCCTCATGGCTCAATTCCAAACAAGTTATGTATTCTTTTATTTCTCATTAATTACCTTAATGCATTACAAGTTAATGTTGAATTTTTCAAATTAAGTCATCAAGTTATTTATTAGTCCTGCCTCCTGCATACACCTACTTACATTACATTAAACATAGTTATGTACAGTATGTACGTACTACATCTGCATCACACTTTTTTATTAGTACATATTTGTAACATAAAATTGTGTGAAACTTTATGACCAATGTCGTAAAGTTCTTAAGAAATCTTTCAGAAGATCCTTCTTTACGAGACGCAAAATAAAGTAAAAAAGAGAATGTGCGAGAAAAATTGTGGTAGTATGCAACCACACACCAAAACCACAGAATTCCTGCAGAAGGAAATTAACGAATAAATAATTTAGCAGTCAGTTAAACTTGTGCAATGTAGTAGATTGAATCTGATTACTTTAAGCGCGGGATTCCATTATGTTACACCCAAAATGTTGAAATTACTGAAATTTATTTTAGATACACACGGTATGTATGAATGTACATCCAATTGGAGTTATCTAATATGAACATTTTTGAAATTTTGCCTGACGGTGCTTTAATCTATCTGACTTTTATCTGCACAGTCGAGCTCTAAATATATGTAGCTGCTTCGAGATTATGGTCGACTTTTGCAGATGTGCGTACATTCAGGATATTTAATGAGTATCTCGCATTGACCAGTGGCCATGGTAAACTTGGTTGACTGTTCGATCATCTGGAGAGAGGTTGATAGGTGGATTCGTAGATTCGGGAATCTGGTGGTACCTATCACCGTACCATGAGCTACTGAAAAGTCGATTAACCGAAAGCCGTTTTCTGTTGACCAACAGTTCCGCAAAAGTTAATATTATGTAACATCGTACACCGGACAGGCTCCGTAAGCACCATGCAGGAGGTTATAAAAATCCTTCTTGGGCTTCAGTTTCGTTGATATGTGAGTGTCTCTGAAGTCGATGCAGTTTACAGCCAGGTGATCGCTTACCGACTTAAAGTTCAAAATTCTTGACTGAAATCTGTTTACCTTGACGAATCCACATCCATTTATGTGCATAATATGTGCAGCCTTTTATGGCAGCACGTAGCAATATCTATCCTATACTATGAGAGGACGGTGTTAAGTGCCACCCGGGATGGATGGACTGTATGCGTATATTCCAGGATGACTAGTAGCTCGTCACTTTGCAAAACGTAAATGTATAATAAGCATGCGTGTAGGTGTTATACGTAGCTTAGGAGCCAGGGGGAGGTGAAAGATAGACAGACGGATGCACAAGCGAGAGCAATACGGGACCCTGGCAAATTAAAATATTTGTCTAGCTTTCTGCAGAGAGTAGCTTAAGCGATTTTGATGCATTGTGTTGAACATCCACAAGACTTAGTTACAGACCAAAGGAATATTGGCACTATATGCAGCTGGAATTTGTAACTCTAACTTGAGAAAAGCTCAATTGATTTTAATAATTATCGCCTGGGAATGAACGAATCCATTAGCCATTCAAGGAGTGCATTCCAAAACTCAGGGAATATCTAATTCTATTGCATTTAGTAGCTCACTCCAGACGACCAAGCACATTTTAATCCGCCTTCGATAAAATCATGTTTTCGCACTGTAGAGTTCAACTGGGATGATAAGAGTCTTACACAGAATCTCCTCCTTTGTTCGGGAAAGGGTCTTAATACTCAGCATCCTCAACATCGATAATAGCCTCAATTCGTGACTGGAAACGTGATTATGTCGGGTTCTTGTTGATGTTACCCATCACTTGGATGCTTTAACTTGTTGAGGAGCCACCTTCTTCGCAGGTTTTTATGAATCATATTTCGAATTAGTCCCTCAGACATTTGAAGGTTCCTTGTTATTGATTTCATCGAAATTCCAGCGTTCTGGTGTATGTATACGATTTAGCACTTATTGACGTTTGAATGTTCCTTCCTTGCAATTGACCTCATCCACGTTTCAAAGTGTTGCATGTTTTTAATGTTCCAAAGCAGGCAAAACATGGTCTTCCGAAGCCTCTAACTCGAACGCGAATCTTGTGGCGGATGAATCGGGCAACAAAAAACGTCATATTTTGAGAATGCTATAGTAACAGTCACGTCGTGTCTTTTGATTGCTTGTGCTAGGTATTTTTCTAACATTATGCGGCAAAAACTTAAACGCATTCAACACTACGATGGAACAAATAAATGTCATCAACCCCCTTCACTTTAGTCATTGAATCTCAGCACATTTACTTGCACCTGATTCAGATGTTACAAGGCCAATATCATATCCATTTGCTGACACATCATATTGATTAATTAAATTGCAACTCCTCAGCAAGTCTCAGTATACCAGCCCACTCCATCAAGCAGCCAACCCCAATACACCTTTTAAGAATATGCCAATTGCAGACTACCGGAAAATATACGACAATAGTTTACCTCCCCCATTTGAAATCGTTGCTAAAATTTTCATAAATCATCCCTTATCAGGACACTGCAGGCTTGACAATTCAATATTTACATTTTCATAATTCCCTTGTCAAATAGAGAAAACCCTTTATGGCATATTGATGCCCTGAGAGTACACAGTAACTTTCCTTCTTCACAGCCCTATGACGAACGTACGACACGTAAGCTGCGCTTATGTTAACAAAAGTAATTGCTCTGTGCTCTGGCAATGAGACTCATTCCATTTGTTGTCAAGTGGGTTAATAGTAATTGAATGCAAATTTGTATGCAAACAATGGCGCTGCATAGAGGAAACAGAAGTTTGACTTCAAGAGGAAGTATCCACAATTTGTTTTCTTTATTAATATCTACGTCACGCAAAGCTGGCGCCATGAATCAGTGTGTCCAGTGACCGTTTAATCCATGCCATAGTGACTCAATTATTCAGATGGAGAAAGTATGGCTAATGTGAAAGTGAAATATGCAATTTCGTAAATATAATTTCGAGTTTTATTGATTTGCACAAATATGGCCCGTGTTACAATTAACTTTTAATTAAGAGCCAACAAATAACATCGAGCCACCTAATTGCAATCAAACCTTGATAACAGAGTAAATAGGGGCTGTTTCACGTGAAAGATATGCTTGTGGTGTACTCGACAGTTGTCATATTAGGTATATTTCCTCGGCACATGCACATGGAGGTGAAATTGAATTGGAAAACTCATTTTCCCGCCGCCGCGCCGTTGTCCCATTGAGGAAAACCTTCGATTAGAATAAATCATATTCAAACACTCAGGCGACAGTAGTAGGAAATAAATTGCGCCCTGTAGAGGATGTCTGCATGTGTTTGGAGGGTTTGGAGGATTATCGTTGGAATTGCTATTCAATTTATTGGCATTTGCAGGAAATCGACTTGAAATTGTTGGTATTTAGTCATTTTTGGAAATAATATTAATGGCCGAGTTGACAGGTCTATGAATGGTGCTTAAATACTGTTAACGCGTTACGAATATGGTAAGGGTAAGATCAATCACGACTATCTTTGACAGAAGGGTTGACATTCTATTTAGGAATTTGCATTTGAATTCAATGAATACGTTCATGGACATGTGACCGACGAATGGCAATCACATGGATTCACATAGTTGATAATAAACGTAAACGAAAATATAATCAAATGTCGTTGAGACCTACGAGTTTAATTTTTTTAAATCATGTGTCATCGATACGTGCATCCCGTTTTTTGTATTTGTCCTAAGGGACAGAATAAAAACCGCAGATATCCAGCCATATACACTTGGTCTATCTGTATCCGCAGGTCCATGCTACTAAAAATTAGTTCCCGAGAGACTCAGCCATCGATAGAACTATTAATGGTTCGGGTCCTGCGAAAATTTCCTCTTCCAAGTTCATTGGTGATCTCGTTTCCTAGGATTTCAGCGTGACTCGGCTTCCATTCAACACGCAGTGAAATTCGTCTTCCGACACAGATTCAGAGAGATCTTCAATTCACATACTATTTTGAAAGTAGTAGGTCGATTAAGTACGACGATTAAGTAGTACATGGAGTGCAGCATTTCCACATTCGCTCTCCATGAAGACCGGTCCAGATAAGATCTTACACGCGATGTTTATGAGGCTGATACCTCTGAAATTAGCGCAGATGAGGCTGAGACTCCTTTCATGTGTCATGCACTCTTACTTACTTACTTATTAAAGTGGCGCTACAGTTCGGGGTGAACCTGGGCCTCAACCAACAAGCCTCTCCAGTTAGCCCGGTCCTTAGCTAACTGCCTCCAGTTGCGCACTCCAAGTTGGTTGAGGTTGCTTTCTACTTGTGCGCGCCACTTTAGGCGAGGTCTTCCTCTACTGCGTTATCCCTCCGGGTTAGATTCGAAGACTCTGCGGGCCGGAGCATTGGTGTTCATTCGCTCTACATGTCCTAGCCATCTTAGGCGACTGATGCGCAGTTTTTTGACTAGGTCGATGTCGCTGTACAGCTCGTAAATTTCGTCATTGAATCTTCTCCTCCAAAGCCCGTCAACACAAACGGGACCGTATATGTTCCAAAGAATTTTTCTCTCAAAGCGACCAAGGATATCTTCATCCGCTTTCGAAAGAGTCCATGCTTCAGCGCCATAAAGCAGGACTGGGATGATTAATGCACTCATCTGACAATATTGTTGAAGAGATTTAGTGTATGGTCTCTATCAGGTCATTTGCGGCTACTTTAAATAGCACAGCAGATGGGTCAGGTGAACAGAAGTTTTGGCTATTATCATCTTTGTGGAATGGCTCACTTTGCCTGACAACGAAATGCTGGTCTTCGTCGCCGTTTAACAGTCTGTTTAACAAATTCAGCCGCAACTGTGACTCTAGTACGAGGTTTCCTTCTATATTTCTACAGGTTTCTGTTCAGGGTTTATTACCGTGATATGTTTTTTTACCATTTGGAAAAACAATCATTCCTAGAGTGACAGCACTCCCCAGCTGTCCCCGACTAAGTGCTTCTCATGTCTTCTGCTCTCAGAGCTCGTAGCCATTTTTGGAGCTCCGCTTTTTATAACTTTCGTTTCGCATAGAGGTCTGGGGAAACTCGAAAATACAACCCAGCAAAAGGTCAATAAATTAATTTACAATAATTTCTCGGACAAAATTGAACAGCTTCTCACAATTTGTAGACGTTACCTGACACTTAACATATTTCCTGTATCTACAACCTAAATGGTTTCTTATGTTTAGTGTGTTTAACGTAAGAGTTCAAACGCTGTTGTCCTGGCTCTTATTTCTATCCACTCTCCCCTAAAAAGAAAAAGGTAAACACGCGCATTGTGCATTCAAAGAGTCTTAGGCCATTTTTCGTTAGTGTTCATACCAACAGTACCTTCCGTGTCTCTAGTAATGCGAATGAAATTACGTGTTTAAATAACTGAAAAAAATGGGCCTCGGATCAACAAAAATTGCAGGTTGCTGTATCTAAAACGTTGATTTTACACGGGCACTTGAATTTAGTTCCGGTTGTGAACTTTTAAAGTTAATTGCTGATTTTTGAAAGGAAGTCCCTGGAACCCTTCGTCCCATACGTCAACCATTTATAATCTCAATTCAACGATATCGAATTATGAAATGGAGACCTCTTCCCAAAGCCATTTAACACAAAGTTTTATATTTCTCTAAAGTTCAATGCCAAGCCCTACCAATACTCCTCGACGGAATGAAATTTAACCCTTTAATCAAAGATGTTGCTTCCGCCTTCTAAAAGTATTCGAAACAAACGCACAAAAAGTCGAACTTTTAAGTTTTTAATTTGAAATTTTGACCTTTTGTCGAATTACAAAAGTAACCAAGTATATCCCCGAGTTTTGCACGTGTAATCTCGAATTCACTGCTTGCATTTGTGTACACAGCTCACCGACCTTAATCATCATGGATCCACACTACTACGTGCGTATATTTAATGTCACTCCTTAAGAGTTTCAATTAATGCAAATTTTCTAATCTCCCCTCGCAAATTCCTCACAAATTCTCATCACAATTTTCAAATTTCGTGCGCCTCAATATTAACAAACGAATTGAATACCACTTAACACAGACCGCTCTCAAGATTGCAATTTGCACCATTAAGCTGAACAATATACGTGTACACGTACATATGTACCTTCTGTCGGTGTCAAAATTTTCCCACGGAATCAAAATAATTACCCATACTTCAGACCGTTAAGCCCATGCTTTGCATTCTTCATACATTTTCATGAAATTTTAATTAATTTCAACCATCACCCGGCGCGCCGATGAATGCTTCATTTGACGCCTTAATAGAATCATCGACTTCTTTTTGACGGCATATAACATCTGATTTTTTTAAAGAAAAAAAAAAAAAATTATAAGTAAATAAATTAATTCATAAATTCAAACCAGAAAAAAAAATATTGAATTTCAACGGTGTCTCTGATTGAGACTGACACGTGAGACATGCATCCCTTTCAGCTATAAATTCTCTACGAATCCTGTACCTGACACTGACGCACTCGGGCGTATGAGGAATATTTTATGTATTCTCGTATATTTTCAGTACGTGAATCATGTAACCACAAGCAGGAAGTGTACTTTAAATAATTTCCAATTGAATTTTCAGTAATTTCAAGGGGGAAAGTTTAAGGTTTGATGATAATTACAAAATGAAGAACCTTTTTAAATATTTAATGCGCTTTGACTTAATGGAAAAGTCTCGTGCCCAAGTGCAAGTAGGGATTTCAAATTAGGATTAGGAGCTGTGTGCGTTTAACAGGATGAAACTAGTAAAACAACAATTTTCTGTGCCATTATTAATGGGCAAAAAGTTGTTCATATCTGGAAATGGGAATCATTTCACGTGGATATAATTTAAAGATAAGCCAAGTGAAAACTTCTGGCCGCACACGAGATAATGTGTTTTATCTCGGTAATAATTGTGCGTTGTTTGGAATAAAGACTTTCAACTAATTTGAAACTTTTTACTTCCGAAATATTATAGTTAAGGGGAAAACTTTAATTGCTACATAATTTGTTGCATTATAATTTAAATCCGCATCCTGGTGCATAGACTTGTTTACATGGTGTTTCAATGTTGGGTAGA
Source organism: Blera fallax (assembly GCA_946965025.1). NCBI lineage: Eukaryota > Metazoa > Arthropoda > Insecta > Diptera > Syrphidae > Blera > Blera fallax. Next base: position 16,693,300 of record OX337244.1, read on the forward strand.
AATATGAGACTTCATGTAAAAATAAAAAGGATTTTCAGGGTGTGAGTTCGAAATGTTTATTTCCGGTGGCAACAGTATTTTTGTCACTGAAAGTAATGACATTTTTCGTAAAATCCACACATAGCACAGGAAGCATGTAATTAAAGTTGCATAGATTGTTGTCCGAGTAGTTTTGAAAATGAATTTTCCTATCGTGTTGAATATTTAATAAACACTGAAAAGAATTGTAGTGTTTGTCAACAAATAAAAACTCTATTGGACGTTGAAAGTGGAGCCTGCAATCAAATATCGTACACTGGGTGTATAGATCGTAAGAGAAAAATGGTGGATGAAAGCAAATTTCAAAGGGGCGAGCCAGGGAATATTATTATCCCTTGGACACAGAAAGGTCTGCTGCACTTCTACCCCTTGAACCGTGTCGAATTACTGCATACCAATAGTAAACCGAAGAATTTCGACTAGCGAGAGAGATTGAATAGAATCCATTCCCATAACACCAAGGCTTAATATGCGCAATCTTGTTTTTACAAAAGCTGGGCACTGGCAGAGGATGTGCGTCATCGTATCCTGGCACACAAAGGGTTCATGATGATTCCCATATTAGTCATATGATGGCCACATGTATTATGCCCCTTTCACGAACACTTGGTAGCTTTGGTTGAGCCTAGATTCGACCTTCTCTAAATGATGTTTAGAGACTTTTTAAAAGTCCAATTAGATCTGAATGATTTCATTTAAGAAGATACCGCTATGGCCTATATGACACAGACTCATCTTGGTAAATCTATTCATCAGCTGTAACACTAGCTGATGAACGATGGTAACAAACCAAAGGTTATGTGCACAGTGTGGCTAGTGCTCTATCTAAAAAACGGTTTTCTATCCCTCAAGAGAAATTCCACCCACAGGCTCGTCAGTGTGATTATGGGACACTGTGAAGTAGGTTTCGTAGCCGTCAATGTGATTCTACGCAAACAGAAAAGAAATAGGTTCGTTCCTTTGCCACTGTTTAGCCCTCCGAAAAAAGTAGATTACTTTGTCTGAGCGTCAGATCCTTTCATAGCCTGGACGATCGGACTATCAATACAAAATTGTAAGCACGTATGTAGTTAGGCTCATGTCCAACCATTAAAGAGCGTATACAGGGGATGCAAAGTCTAAAAGTCCTTAACGTCGTCTCCTTCTCATTCTTCTTCGAGGTACACTGGTTCGCCTCCTTCGACGCCTAGACAATCTAGATCGAGTAGTCCTCTTTTTAGCATAAAGCACATCCACAAAATATTTAGATTTTTCCATGCAGAGACTGCTTTTCTTATCATGATTCTCAGGCAGAGTATCAATAGGCCAATTTGCCTTCTGAGTAAACTTTTAGTTTACTGCAAACAACCTAACCTATCCTAAATTTAAGGATTAACTTATTCAAGGCTACTAAAAATGTTCCGTCAGAATCAGCTGCACTATGTCACGATAATGCTATAGAATAAAAAATATGTACTAATACGCTTTCTTCACAGTGAAACTTTTTCAATATCATCCACTTGAATTCAGCGATAAGTCATATTCATTCAGCCATAATCAACGTCCAGAAAAGGGTGCGATAGTAGTAAAATTATCATTTAGTGCCATATAATCACGTTTATGTTAAGAAAAGCCAAATAAATCAATTAATGACACGGTAATAGATGTGATATGAGGTAGGCACTCTTAAATTCATATCAGGGCGCATAGATAACCGCAAAAAAAATCTTTTTTTCTATGTATTCGATTAGATTGCTTGATCTATTGATAAGTAGGCGTCATAAGGTACAAATATTTGGCGAAAACAGCTTATATGTAGGTGTATCGGGCATTCGCGCTGCTTTTCATTTTGCGGATGATATATTCCTCGCACGAGTCGAAGGGTGTTGTCATTTCATTGCCGAATTCGAACATCGAAATTGCTTAAAAATCTAATCTAAGAGGCTAGACTACAGTCTAACTATTTATTAAAGAAGATATTGTTTTCTCGTATTTGTCGAATAGTTTGTTTTCTAACTCTAAATTAGAGCATTCTATATTGTACCTGTCTACAAGTTTGAGTCTTCCAATCGGTGAGAAATAAAATAATCTAGATGTTTTCTTTTTTAATACATTCTTTGCATTAAAAAATCAAATGCGCCCGAATTCATTGAGATTCCTGTCTACGAGTGCGAATGACCTAAGATGAGGCCTTCCTCTACACACTACGTTGTCCGGGTTGGATTCGAAGAATCTGAAGATGTGAGAAATGGCGTCCATTGGTTCTACATATCCTAGCGATATTAAACGTCCAAGGCACAGTACATTTTCGTACCATTGTTGAACTGTCAACAGTCAACTATCATTGCGATGACTTTTGATAGGTAGAAACTAGGAGGTTAAATCTGGATCGATACACACTCCCACAACACGCGTTGAAATAGGGGAAATTCATTATAAAAACGGTGAAAATATTGCGAAAACGTTTCGTAAAGTTCGCACTGCTTTTGGTCATCATCAAGCGCCTTCTCGCACAGCTATAGTGAATTTAATCGATAAATTTAAACATCCAGGATAGGTTAGCGATGTGAAGACTCCAACTCGTGTTCATCCGGCAAGGTCAGCTGAAAATATCGCCGCTGTAGCTGATAGTGTGACTGAAAACCCAGGTGTGTCCATTTCGAGACGATCACAAGAATCGGGTCGATCCGCAACCTATTTGCACCGCATTTCGCATAAAAATCTTAGCCTACATGCTTACAAGGTTCAGTTGACAGAAGAACTGAAGTCATCAGACCACGCAGAATGCCGTACTTTCGCTGATTGAGTGCTGGCAATGAATGGACAAGGACGCCGAAAAGCCAAGAGAAAAGTGGAACAACATTTCCATCCACAACGGATGCGCTGACGATGTCATTGGGCCGTTTTTTTCGAACATGATGCTCGTGTGACCGTTTCAGTGAATGGATTGCCTGACTGAACGATGTTGAATGACTTTTCTTTACCTGAATTCTATGCTATGGACGTGGACGACGTTTATTTCAGAAGGACGACGCCGCATGCCACCCAGCTGGTAAAATAATTCTGGACAAATTTTCTCAAAATGGACTTCAATTGACCGCCGAAATGTTGCAATTTATAATATCATCATTAGACTTCTTGCCGCTATGTTATGGATAAATTCTACGCCAATGCTCCACTAACGATTCATGTTCTAAAATATCAGTGTTGTTCTCGAAGTACAGCCGCAATTGTGCGTAAACGTGATGAAAAATTTCATCTAAAGAATGACTATTTGTAGGCAGAGCTGGGGCAAACATTAGACAGATATTGCATTCCATTACTAACCTAAAAGCTTGTACTTTACATTTAAATAAAAATATCATGTTTTTCATACAAATTTTGCGTTTTTGTATTGATCTAAAATGGCACCTCTTGTTGAATGACCCCACAAGTACCTTACAGCAACAAAAATAGTTCCTACAGCTCTTCAGCGAACTTCAACGATTCTCTCTGTATACAATTATTTCGTCCTTTGAAAACTGTATCCATTCATTTTATTCAGTTTTAGAGAAAGAATTTAAAGCAGATGCATAAGTTACATCACAGAAAGTTTACTATTCAAAAAACTATGTGTTAAGGTGGAAATACATCTTAAAAATGGCACCGACAGTCGAAAATTCAACCAAAGTGTGGCATTATGGTCACTCTCGCTTATGGCTCTACGAATGTGTACAACACGGGATCTTCTAAATTGCTGCGTACAGTCGACGGGCTTAAACTAAAAGCAAATTCATGTTAACGGCCTGAATATCCTGGATTATGAACTCCATCCTCAACTGTGGGGTTGTAAGTGTAACTAAGTAGTCGACATTGACACCAAACCAAACAACGATGTCCACCTCATGCAATACACATCGGTTTATTTTTTACGCCCATTTCTATTTATAAATTTGAACGAAGTAGAACTAGAAAAAGTTTATCCCGCTGTCTACTCACTATAAGCTTTGGATAGAAAAAAAAATGCATCTGCCTAAGTGAGTAGTGTTGTGAAATTTAAAAGGCTCGCAACAAGATTAATAACTCCAGCAAGAGAGTGTGTTGTAGGGAGCTTCAGTAAAAAAATCCATTGATTACTACGAAAATCTATATAAGGCTCAAACCCTTAAGAAGGCTATCCTGGATTTCAATTGCTCCTTCCTGTCTGTGTATGAATAGTCCCAATGGATGCATTCTACGTACTTATGTACACACCGGCTTTAAAAAGCAAACTTCTCACATCACTTTATCAAGTAATTAATCGAACTGTGTCGCGTCACTTTTACTCCACGCAAGAACTCATTTATATCAATTTAACCGTTTTCCCATGTGTTTAACGCAAACGATTAACAAATACAAAACCCCAACAATATCTCAAAAGTAACACTCGCTCTAGTGGCTCGAAGGACGAATCTAATTAAAACAAGTGTCAAATTGTCAAACTTGGCAGCATCCAGTGTTGTTGAACTCCCCCGTAAACCACTAATTCGACAACCGCCAAGGCAACATTGTAAATGGAATTAGTTTAATTTTTCGGAAATTTCTGTCGATAGCATAATGGCTCTTTAGCGGAAATTGAGAGGAAGGAATATACGCGCAGCGGTTATCCTCTGACCATGCCATTATTTAGGGGCGTGAAAAGGATATTTAATTGTGCGTGAAATTTAATGTTCTCCTCCGATAGAATGAGCGTTCAACGCCTACAGATTTAAAAATAGACCCCCAGTTGATTGTTTTTTTTTTTTTTTTTTTTGCCACCATACTTGTTGACATGTCCTTACACTGATTTAGGAAGCTTCAACTCATGATGGCGGGTGTTTAATGGAAAGTTTGCTTTTACATTGTTTTAAAAAAAATGGGAAACAGTAATCCAATTAATCCGTAAGGTTAAAGGGAAAAAAACGGAGTTTCCTTTGCTTAAGTTTCCTTTTTACAAGACTAATGGATGTTTAAGTAACATAAATTGAATGGTGTACGAGTCGTTTGATTGCAATAAAAAGGAGGAGGATTCAAATTATTTCTTCTCAGAATATTATAATTGACGTCAATTGAAAAAAGCATCTGCTGTCTCATACAGTGAGTCTGCTAGAAATAAGGGTTATGTGTTCCTTTCCTTTTATCTTTTTGATTTCACCGGCGGCATTTGCGTTAAAGGTTGTTACAATATTGGGAGCTTGTTTCCCATGGACACATGAATTGTAAAGGAGTGACACATTTATATACTCGTACTTTTACTTGTTCAAATTCGGCATGTAAGGCGTGACAGTACAATTTAACAATTTCAGCCACACATGTTGCCTTGACAAGTCTTATTTATAATCAGTACAAAGCTTTACTTAAATTGGGGTGCACATAAAATTAAGGATATACGCCATTCAAACACATAACTTTGGCTGTGTTTCCAGCTCTTTTTTCTAGTCGTTCTGGATTTCTATACCTCATTTGTAGTTGAATCCTCTTCTCTCACCATTTGAAGTGCAACATCAATAAATTAATTTAATTATACCTTAAAAGCATCTAAGATAAGTTAAAGTTAAAGGTTATTCTGAAAACTTTTTAATAACATCTCTGGCTGTACTATTAAGTACTAAAGATGTACTGTGCAACTTCTTCGTGTTGAGTGCAATGAAAAGAGGAAACCGGAAACGGTAAAGTTACTTTCGAAGTCTATTGCAGAAGTTCCAAGGAAACCATTATTCAATGTAGCACAATCGATAATCGTGGGAAATTAATTAATTAAAAAGAAAGTCAGAAATATCCGGTTTCATCATTTCAAAGTAAAAGACGAACTTTTTATATTCAATTTCCTAGAAATGTAGGAAATGCATTCATTAGGACAAAAGGTTTCTCCATCCTTATAGACAGGTAATACTACACCGTGCCCAGGAAGGCGCCAAGTGAAGTTCCCTTGCAAATAACCGCGCTTTAAATTAATTATGATAGTGCATCGCCAAAGCGTATTTTTTTATCCTTTATAGGGATACAAAAAAGCACTTATGTATGAGCAATAAACTTCAAGATACATACATACCGGCGGTAGGTGAGGACGTGTATAGGAAGACTCTTGAGACATGTTAGTTTGGGTTGTTTGATGATTCTAACAAAATAACAAAAGTTTTTGGGTCCTTATACAAAACATGGATATTGTCTGGGGAAGCTCTTGTATGTAAGTAAGTGAACGATTAACTTTAAATCGTGATGAAGAGCATGTATTAGTTTAAAGAGATTGCCTGTGATTGTTAGAATTTAGTTATAATATGTTGCATCCCTTGTACATATTCTAGGTATATTTTGAGGCTTTCGTGTATTATGTATATTGTATCTATCAGCCTATTTCTTCACACGACAAGTAGGCATTTAGCAAAGATCACTGATCCTACATGGGTTGATTTTGATTGGGAGTGGGTGTAGATGCACTGTGACATAGAGAATTGATTTCGCTCATTCAAGTACCACCCGAAATAATACTCACTCTACTGTTGCTGAGAGTCTAAGGATATGGTTTAAAATTTATTCACGTCTTCAACATCGTTGCAGAATCAAGTAGATCCCGTCGTTTTCTACGCCCAGCTTTAGTAGGTGTTCCTTAAGTTTGTAGTAACTTGTACTTGTTTTATATTCTTTTCATGGTTCTTTTTGTATTATGTGCCGGCCCACCCATCAGAGATTCGATCCATGAAGTCCAAGATTTCGCAGCAGCTCAGCATTGACTCTGAGCTGAGAATATTCTACCTGTGATAGTCTAAGTTGAGTTGGGTACACTTTGCAATCGAGTGAGATAGGAAACACTTCACTGGAACACTCAGACGTAGATGGTACTACTATGAAACAAAACCATATTCTGACCCATTCAGGAGTTTGCTGTGAGAAGCACATAACCACAAGATTCCCACTTCAACATGCAGCTTTCACTTGAATGCAAGCATCTGCTGCTGTCCCCAGCTTCCACAGCTAATTCCCAACGCAAGCGTCAGGAAGGAATAAGGCTATGTTTTGGGTAATTAATTACTAGTGACACGGATGTTAGCCAATTTCTATCCACAGGGGTAACCTGACCTTTATGAGTAACAGTGGTGTGTTCACCCTCTTTTGTGCGCGGACAATAGCTATCCACTAGTTTCCTTCAGTAGTGAAACACCCACAGCTTCTTTCTTCCACTTGACATGTTCGAGATCAATAAATAAGAATTATCGTCGCATCCGAAAAGTTGGTAGGTTTCAGTTAGAATACCTTTAGTCGACCTAATCCTACTTACAGCAATCAACTGATTAAACATCGTTGCACCGCACGATCGCCGCCTTATTTCTTTTCCTCTTTTTGGGTCTTTTAGTCAGAAGGTGATAAGCGTACGCCATTTTTGGAGTTAGTCAGTTCATGATTTCTGAGCTTATGCTATGATTAATTTTCATCCATACTGAGGAAAATTAAACGTACAGAGTAAAACCTTGCCGGAGCTTTTTTCCAGTCTATTCTGCTTTTCATCTCTCAAATATAATGGAGAGCTAACCTTAAAAGTCTTCGAAAATTAACGCTGTGCCCTAACCTCATGTATCACCTAAAAAGGCGGTGCTCATGAATATATTGGTTTGAGCTTCCAGAATCCATGCCCCAGCCGTACTCAAAAAGGCCACGAGTGGATTTTCCCTTTCGTAAGTACCACCTGAAGTAACAAAATCCATAGGTTTGTCCGACATCTTTTTCTAGACAGATTTTGAGTCGATTTTACAGAATCTCTGACTCTTAAGATTTTCAACCCGTACAAGGCATTTGGAAATGAGCAATGAAGTATGGTTCTTGACTCAAATTTTTCTGCTCCAGGAATGATCCGACCATATGGCATTTGATGACTTATCCTGCTGATTTATTTGCCAATTCCTTTCGTGCATCGTGCAGGGACGTGCAGGGTCACCGTGTATATCCTCCTTAGCTATCCTTATGATTGTTCCCTCGGCGCTCATTATGATATTCGACGACTGTAAGCTTATCTTGCTTACTCCGTGAATTCGACGGGGGCAGAACCCAGCTACAAGTGTAAAAGCTCCATAGGAATGGCATCCAGGGATCTGTGTTTGGTTTGCTGGCTACAGGTAAAGTCTATTTCTTACAGCGCCCTCAACTTATTCCCTCTAAGCAACCTTTAAAAACCAAGAAATGAAATGGTGTGCTTTGCAGTGATTATAATAAGTCACAACGGTCATTTTTAAGGGTGACCAGCTTTAAATAAAAACTGAATCTCTGTGGATAGTTTTATTTACGAGTATATCACCAGTTACAAACTTTACGCAATCGGGGAATGACGTGCTACTTTTTCTCTCCGTGCGTCTGTCTTTAGGAGATTATGTGTGAAAGGATAAATGTATTTACTTTATTTCTATCGGAAGCTAGTTATTAGGCGTAGTGGTTAGTGCGTTGGACTACTGCGTAGAAGGTTCGACATTCGAGTCCCACGTCTTGTGAGTATCTCACAAACATCTCATAGGAATTAAATTACGCCTTTCGGTTATAGTACTAATATTTCAAATCTTCCCCAGGTAGCAAGTTGCTCGTAGGTTGTTCCTATATTCCTCGTTTTCACTATAGTCTCGTGCCTCAGCAGGGAATTGTTTCCATTCAATTTCAATTCAAACTCTACTTGGCTTCATTATTAACAAGTATCGGAATATCTACAAAACAAACTTTGTTTATGTTTATAGCCTTAGGCTAATCTCTAATGTACTGCCTTCACCTCAAAACTGATTACTTAGAGACTTCGTAAAGTAAATACCTGTAAACTGCCTTAAGGTTGACACAGAGCAAATACAATAATAGAAACAATAAAACTCTATTTCTCAAGTGTACTACTTCTGCAAAAGTTAGATAACATAGAAAACGTTATTCACTGCATATATTTACGACTAACAAATATTTCCTCAAAAGTACGTATTTATTATTCTTAGGTATCAACATTCGTCATTATCCACACCAAAAGGCAATTGTCGAACCGAAAAGAAATTTCAAAAGCATCTCACACACAAAGAGAAATTCTTTCATTCATCTCCTTAAGCCACTTCAAAGGACGCATATATTTGTATTCATTGGTTTTTTTTTTTTTTTTTGAATATATACGTAGAGGGGTAGCAGATATCTTGCTTACCTGTAACAATACAAAAACATGTCTTGCGAACAGAAATTAAATTCAACGTATGACATCGAAAAAACTGTATGTATGCATAGTAAAAAAGGCACACAGCCTAAAAATAAAATTTTCAATTTCAAATCCAGTAGGTGTCAAACATGAGTTCAAGTCGTCAACAATCAACTGGTATCAAATGGTGTCCCAATACAGTCAGCCTTTCCACCGTTTGTAGGAAGCTAAACAGGGTTATCCAATATCCTTTCGCTCGTATTCAACCCCTATCCCCTTGTTGAAAATTGTCACAAAAAATCTCTTAAAGCCATTGATGGTGGCTGAAGATCCACTTAAACAGGATAATAGATAAAAATTGAGGGATTTCAGTTTGAGTTGTAGTTTATCGTCATGATTCTTCGCACAGCATATCTGGGCAAAAACATCCTCAGTGAGGAAGAGTAAAGCGTGAATATTTCCCATTGGCATGAATCCGTTTCTTAGCGCTTGGGTATCGGAATATGTAAAGTTTGTGAATGAGAAGGATCGCTGTGCACTTGACGGGTGATGATGAAATTGGTGTCTGTAACAGTCGTTAGAACTTCCATTAAATGGGATTGGATTATGGTTCCATCTCAAGTGTGTACTGATTTTGATTTCACATTTGAATGACATAACAGAGACACTTCGTGTGAATTTCATCAGCGGAAAAACAATTGGCATGTACGAGTATGTTGGTATTTTTAATAAGAAAATATCTCTTAGAACAGAACACTAATGCGATTGCGGTGTTTTTCCTCTTTTTAATTCGACATTTACTTATTACAGATGATTTTTGATTGAGGGATCGAGAGACGAATCAAAGATGTAAATTGCTTTACTTTTCTTTTGGGGGACAAATTCTGGAAGCTAATCTAAATTTTTACACATAACATTTTGATGATTTGATTGATGTGACGACATTACTTTTTCCGTGATTTAAATTACTTTTATATAATATTTGTTGAAGTGATGATTTACATAAAATAAATTCCGAAGATAAATGGCTTCTAGTCGCATGTGCATCCTTATGTACAAATAGTTAATGGTTTAGTTTCCTTTATTAACTTTAGTGCCTGGACTAGGTGTGGAGAATATAAACATCAGGGCTCAAGCGATTCAGTATTTAGTGAGCCAATAGAGCGCAGTTGCTTAAGTGGTATGTCAAAGATGTCCTGGCATTGCAAAATATTGGGGTAGTGCGTATTATTTATTGGACTTAGCTTCTTAAAATGGTCTTAGACAAAACCCCATTCGTTGTACTGGAAAGAGTTGCATTACTCTTTTTGCTCAAACAAGCAGAGCAAGGGTAATTTTTCGCTTAATTTCTGTGGTTTTCATTTTTAGAATATACATTGAATTCTAGGTCTTTAAAATGGTAGCTACCATGATAAACACTATGTCCGAGTATCTGGTCTTGAGTTACCTCTTTTGAAGGCCGCGTATATGTATTAAACTTTGTCTTCAGTAACCGCTACTTAAAACCTTACTTTAAATGGCCCCCGCAATTCGAAAGTACCTCAGCCAACTGGAGGTTAGGTAAAGTTAGAATATGGATTTCAGTTATCGACGGCTAAAATAAACCACGTAGATATATGTACATGTATGTATATGCATCTCACGAGTTTGTTCGTTTCTTAGATTGTCCAGTTTTTTCGAATCATGTCCGCAGTTTTTATAGCAGTAACTTAGGCTTAAAAAACACTGCAATCGTCCTGAAGTCTGAAGGACCGGTTCGTATTTCGAGACTCGCAGTAGACACCAGCTCTAATACCTACATCTATTTTGGATCCGTCGGCTAGCTTCCGTAAGTCTAAGCGCAGTTTAAGCTACCGAGTTGCCGCTGTAGATATCAAATGGAAGAAGATTCAGTGTTGTTTCCAAAGCTACTGTTGGCATTGATCTCATCGATCCCGTCACCCCCAGGCAGCCTGCCCATTGAATCATTGTCGCACTTTCAATATGATATTTATTCTCCAGCTTGTTCCACTAAACAATCGAGTTTGGGTCTTACCACTGCACTGTATAGCCTTTAGACTTAAGTCCCCATGTCTGCATGCATATAATGCCACTTAAGCCTTCTTGATTCGATTGTCTATGTTTTCTTTCAGTATAATTTGGAATAGGCCTTTTCGTTGAAACCTATGTTGCCATGATTAATGTTCAGGTACTCATATGGTGCCTATGGACTATGGTATCATTTTGGATTTCTTCTTTCTTAATTAACTAAATACAACATATTTTTTAGTGTCACGAAAAAGAAATTTACACCAAACGAAGAGATCATGGTATCCCTTGCTGTCTACTTTGTAGAGCAGGACCATAACTACTACTTAAAGAAGTTTGACCTTGAAAAAGCTTTTCAATCTATCATCGACATTTGAGTTATTTCTTCTTGAACTTACAAATGTATTCAAGCAGCTTGTTAATATAAACCTTTTTCCTTGAACTCAGAACGGTTACAGACATAAGCCTTTTATAATCTGGTAAAAAAGTGATTCAAATGTAATATTCTCTTTAAAGTGAGTGAAATTCGCAGGAAAATTTATGAAAATTGAAAGTTGGACTCTGGATTCTATTTAGATTTTATTCCAGAAGAATTCGTATAAGGGCCAGCAAAAAACCAAAAGAAATTACAATATGCTACAATCTACGTGTTTTAAGAGAATTGTGCTGTGGTCCACGAAGGTACAATTAAATTGGCACGACATGCTGCTTGAAACGCTCAGTCTTCCTGACCACCTGCAATCTGGGGTCTGGGATTTGAAGATTATCTTAACTGGAGCGTAAGTCCATGCGCTTGACGTGTATTCCAATGTATTATACCTATCTTGGTCGTTTGAAGTAAGTAAATCCACATCATAATACAAGTCGTACAGTGCGCGGTTGTATTTTTTCCTCCACTAGCCCTTCTCAAACACAGGACCAAACTACATTTATTTTACCAAAAACGAAGTAGGACCAGTTTTCTACAGTCAGTCTACGCGGAATCTCCACTAAGATGTCATGTTTGGGTAGATGAATACCGTCACTACCTCAAAATTAAAGCAAGTCTCAATTACGGCATGCCCTACTGGGAGCAACCAATGATAAATTTCTTAAAGATAGTGCCTTTTATGTTCATACATGCCCCACGTTTTATCTGCGTAAAGAAATCACATCATACGTTGTCAATATGAGTAGGTAATTAGTATGATTTTATTATACATAATAACGAGACTATGACGAAATCAAAAGAGGGGCCGAATGCCTCACGTAATGCGTTCTACAGAATAAACTTGAAAAATATTTGAATGAGGTTTCAAAAGCATAAAACTATTGAGCTAAAAATTTATAAACTTTTCATTATAAGAACTGTCAACTCTGTCGGATATTTCAAAGGATGCATTCAACAGGCGGACAACATTTGACTTGAAAACTAAGAAATAGTCCTTAATGACAACTCTTAAATGTTATACAAATGAATGAGCTAGATCACCTTGTAAGCTTATTCTAATAAGCTCTGCTCAAATAAAAACAATTTAATACAAACACACAAAAATAATGATCAAAAGCCACATTATATACAAAACATCCCTTACAAGCACTTAATGGCAAGCTAATGGCAACATCTGCTCCCTAAAAGTGAACCAAGACATCTCAATCAGCTTACATGGCACACAAAATTGATTATTTCTATCCTACAAGCATGCCAAAGAAGTATCCTCATGTGATTTTCCTTTCCGCAACCACGAAACCAAATCAAATAGACAAGACCGTAATCCTCTCAACATCGTTAAGATTGTAACTATGCACGAGTTCCCAGATTTAACTTTTGCCCAGAATGCTTTCCTTCTATTTTGAGAATATTTTCACACAATTAAATTCAAAAAATAAAAAAAACATAAAGGTTGCAGCACCACATGTTAGCATGTTGGTCCTAGTCAATTCTTCTTAAGGGACACATATCGAAGTTGTGCCATTATCCCATCAACTCACTGGAAATCTTCTTTTTCATAGTTTCAGTAAGTAAAAATCTCATAAAACCAGTCCCTAGGGATGAATAATTTCTTCTGCCTGAATTGAGATGTTAAAAATCAGAGAGTAAAGCCATTGAAATGGAAAATTTTCCTATCTACCAGTAGGGATAACGATCTCAAGGATATCGGTTACCAATGACCTTCGCAATAGGTTTATACGGTAGTGAACTGGCTTATTGGAATATCCGAGTATGAGTGTGATAGCTTCAAAGGCAAGGATTAATCTAAAATATGATATCCTTCAGCCGAATGTAATCCCATCGATGGGAATTAGCATTTCAAACGTTAACTCTTCAGTTCAGGTTCTGCTAGTCTTGCAATTTTAACTTTAAAGTGGTTCTCTAACGTTTAACATGTTAATGAAGATTGTGAATAAATCTCATCTTCCTTTCTCTCTATGAAGTCATTTTCAGCAAAAATAAACAATAATTAAGGAGAAAAATATTACTTTTCAGTTTGCCTATTTACAAATGGTTGTCCTGGGGGTGCTTTAAAACAATGTAATCTTCAATGGGATTATTTGCTTTGACTTCGGGGAAGTTGCTCCCACTTGATGTTATTTTTGAATTGTAATTTAAGAAATATTCAGCTAATAACAATGAAATTATCGATTAGAAATTGCTTGCTCAGGGGGCGTAAAATTCTGGTGGCAATGATATTGGGAATTAATCGACTGTAGGACTTCAAAGATAAAGCTAATTAATTCTATGTCGTTGAAGCCCGTGGCGATTACTTTTAAGTCGAATTAATTGCTTGATTGGCACAAGTTCATTGATATATAAATATAATTGTCTTTAAACTCGTAATTAATAAGATACTGCTTCTACGTTTTATTTTTAAGTCTCATTACAGTCGTAATACTTTGAAAAAAAGATTTTTGTTCTCCTCCGGCTCCTAGAACCACTTTTTTTTACTTTATTTTGTTTGTGGAATCAATCCAAAGATGTTTTGTGATTATCGAATCTAAGGTTTCTTTTTGCTGTGGGAGGTGGAAATCTTTATAAGATACTGCAAACTTCCATACTCAAAAGTATACCCAATTTCTACGGCCTAAAACCACATCCCCTTCCCTTTATTCCACGCGACTATCGTTAGGCATTACCTCGTGGGATGGGTTTTTGCATTTTTAAGGCTTTCTTTGAGCGTCCTCAATCTCAGACCAACGGGTTGGTCCTATGTTTCTTGTTCATTTTCGGCGAAATAACTCGCACATGTTGTATACTGCAATGTCACTAACCGTTTCCCACATTACTTATAATGTCAGCATGAGCTCTTTTATAGCCTATCGGCGCTTGGGCCAACTTTCCTTAAAATTCTTCTCCCTTGCCGATAAAGCGAGGACATTCAAAGCAAACTTGTTCTGCATTTTCTTGCACTTCTTTGTTTACTGGGCGATGTGAATTATTTGAGGTGGACTGAGCAAAAGAAGGATGATAAACTGTGATATATCTTACGGCGATTGCTATCGACAATCCAGACAATATCTATTTGAATACGGATTAGGCGCAGTTATAGGCAACATGTCTTTAATTGCCAGAATGTGAAAGAGCACCTCATGACTGTGCGCATCGATACTTAATTCGCCTCTCAGACAGTCACACCCCCTACGAGGATATCGATTAGGCAAAGTGAAAACAACTATATCTGAACTTAAATCCAGCAAATCCATTGCCAAATCTAATTGCCAAACTTTTCAAAGCTAAACAAGATGACTTGGTAAGAAGTATAAATCATCAGTAAAATTTGGTCGGATGAAATGAATGGAATCTCAGGATCAGTTGCATGATCCTAAAGAGAGTAAACTGTATCAACTAAAAATATAAATATTTAGAGCAACAGAACGTATGAGGTCCAGGGAAATCGTTACAGAATGGTGATCATTCATTATTTTTAAAATTTAAATGCAATGGATCTCGAAGACAAAATGATTTTGCATGCCATACGGCGACCGAAACCATCGATTTATCGAAATCATTATTTGTCAATAAGTTGATTTCGCGAAAAGGACATGTCTATTACCGCCCAGAATTAAGCGGTGTGAAACTTATCGATTCTTTTTCTGTATCTTCATGAAGTCAGTGATCTATGCTAATAAACTAATGAACTAGCAACTATTGACATCTTGGAAGCCATCATTGTTCATGGTAACCATGACATTCGGCCACCACTGCTCGAAAACTAATCCAAAATTGGGCGGATAGAAATCGCACGTGCTTTTTCAAGAACAGCATGTCATGTACTTATGCAAATGTAAGATATGTAAATCAAGAGATATCCCGAAGATCGTACACATATGTATGTTGACGAAGCCTTAGCGAGATAATGTCATTAAATCTAATAAGCTCAGCCCTTAATAGGTATTCAAATACAGAGGCTAGATGACGAACACTGCCAGGAACTGTTTGAACATACCACGATATGCATTTTAAAAGCTTCACCTCCCAAATCATGGCTTTGTGCATTAGTATGTTAATCTACAATATAAGCAACCGTTAGTTACCATCAGAACTTCACTTATTACGCACGACACAAAATTATGCCGTTTTAATTAAAACTCCTGTATTTTATTTGTTCATTCAAAACCACGTCCGCTACCTATAATTGGACAAAAAAAAAATTTTATTACGTGCACTTAAATAACACCATATTGTGCATTTGGTAATTAAATGTCGCACTCCAAATACCATAAATTGTGAAACATATTACAACTCAACAGTACTTATACTCTCACTATAAAGGCAATTAAAATCCAATTGTATGTTCTTTCAGGCATGGCCACCGATGAAAAATCCTTTCGACATGTTTCCAGCTGGTTATAAAGTTCACACGATTTCAGGTAAGAACAATTTACTTAAAGATTTCGAAATGTACATATGTTGTATATAAAAATAAACATTTTCTCTGTAATAAATCCTGCAACAAAATGAAAGACGAAATAAAATGAAAAGTCCCCAACACATGGCAGAGAGAGAGTATTTTTACCCATACACCACGTGCGTGACGTAACTTCGTAGTTTGTCGCACATGCAACACTGCCAGGACAAAGGATTTTTTTTTTCAAGTTAATTATTCTGACATGTGTAAGATATTTTGATGTAAGATTTTTTTGAAGCTTCAAACTTAATAGAAGCTGTATATGCGAACAATTTTGTGGTAGAAAAATCGTGTAAGGATATTACTGAATGGGAATATTTCTTTTCCAAAGACTCATTCTCTTTACAACAAATTCTCTGGCCGACATGTTATTATCTCATTTCACAAACATTTTCGAAAATTCTCTGATATTTTTTTTATGTCCGAAGTTCATTCTACAGGTATTCATCAGACTTTCTGAACTGAATAGCAAAAAATACTAAACATTCAGTGCACTCTAGTTCTTGACGAATTAGCTAGATATACAGGAGCTGACTCATTGCAGCAACTAGAGCATCAACAATTTTTTAAACCCATCTGGGTTATACTAAGACATCTTTCCTTCAATCCAGATGACGGCGGAGGAATACTCTAGATGGAATCATTGCTGCGGTCTATAGTTTCAAGAGCAGGAAAATACATTGCAAACAGACAGCGAGAAACACTTTCCAAATCATTCCTCCTTCTAGATTGCCCCAGAGATGATACGGTCTAGAGATACTACTTCGAGATAAAATTTAACGATCGAATCAAAAACATCCATAGGAACCAGAGTAGGTCTATACGGGAACATACCCTAGTATCTTCCAAGCGGACATTCACGCAATTAAAAGATGCGCCCAATTTAACCTCGGGCAAAACATCGTAATTTTGTCGGATAGCTAAGCCGCAATCAATTCTCTACGCTCCTATGAAATCAGTTCTACACTGGTGTGGGTGTACCTTTCCAAGTTAAACCGCTAAGTGAAAACAATAAAGTTACTTTCTAATGGGTACCACGTCACGTGGGAGTAGAGGGTAAACATACAAGATAAGCTCAATGGTGAACGAGGACAAAACAAAGCGAGGACGCTGTTTCTATGCGCTAAGAAGGCAATTGAGTAGCAAATCCCGCTTTCGAAAGCCTAAACTGACTCTATGCAACGCCTTAATTATACCAGTTATGTATGAGGTATGGCTTATGTCAATGGATGTGATTGCCCTTTTGACTACAAAGAGCGACTCTAAGCAAGCCAGAAGGTTCAGAATTCAATGACTAAGATATGTACAGCTGATAGACACTAGTGATTCACCCCAGAGGGACATGTGGGCGCCGTGGCTCAAATGGTTAATGCGTTGAATCGCTGAGCCGGAGGTTCGGCGTTCGAATCCCAGAAACACCAACAAGTTTTTTCACGGTCCCACCTCTTGCGAATGTATGACAAAAGTGCTAGAGTAATAACTGTTATGAGAAACCTTCTCAAAAATTAAAAAAAAGAGACTTGCGGATATACATATGTATGCAGCTCTTAACCGTAGGTTCCTCCCATTTGTGTGAAAAATATAAAACACGACACGAATGGTCACAAGAAGTTAGGCCCTGGACCACATACGGTCTGTTGCCTCAAGTATTTGTAAGGACACTGTCTTGTCAGTGATTAACGCTTTTATCACATTCAAATAACTTAGCTCCCTTTCATCTCACAAATTTGGCAACAATACCGTCCTCTATCACAATATCACTGCCACCAACATAGGCTTTGTTAACTTTCTAAAGGCCTCTTGTCGGAAAGGAACTATAAAAAGAGTTGCAGAGCTGTAACGCAAAAGCTTTCCCATTCATAAGAATAATCTTATTGCACAATGACCAGATACTCAAACTTTTAAAAGAAAAGTTTTGTCAAAAATTAAAACCATTACGTTACCACTTCAAACCTCAAACGATGAGCTAAATAGAAACATCAGATAAAAATATCTCAAAAGTTTTTTAATGATCATAAACAAACAGAAAAAAAGTGTCCGGTCAAACAATGAGAAGTTAATTTATATTTCTTTAGAACCCAGTTATCTGCTAAATACATTCCCAATGAAAAATATCTTTTCTCTCCACACTTATGGGGGAGAAAAGTTTAAGGTCAATTGCAGCGGAAATAAATCAAATACATTTCCATTGTGCAGCTTTAAGACTTAGAGTCCTTCAAAATATCAAAATTAGTTTTCAGTTTTATAAACAAAAGTTTATTGGTTGTTTGCAAACTTGAAACATTGTTGCCAACTTTTCCCTGACACCCACTCGAAACAAGTGAAAAACAAGCAGCTAACGACACTCTTTCAAAACACCTTCTACCGCAGATAAACTGTTTCGATTCCAATAAAATGCCTTATTGTAGTCGCTACACAAAAAATACTAATAACTGCAGAGAGTTGAGGATTTTGGTTTTTGTATGAGTGACAATCAATCCAAAAAGTTTTTTGTCAACAGGAATTGCGAAAGACTTATGAATGAGATCCATTCATAAAGTGGCATCACAGCCTGAAGCCTTATCTACCCACCGTCTACGTGCAGTGAATTCTACCCTCGCCATTGATATATCCAAGGATTGACCTTACGTTACTAATTGCTGGGGTTCATTGGGGCCACCCCGTCTTTTGCAGTTACACAACTGTAACTTTAATTATGTGAACTTAGTGTGCAAGTGATAAAAAGGATTTATATTGTCCTCCTGCTATTGTGTGTTTAATTGTGGATCAGCACAGCGGGACCGCAATAAATCATTCAACGACGAAGACGGCTAGTGTAGATTTTGTATTTAATTACAATTCGTCGCACGTATTTAATCTCTGATTAATATTATAGGGCACTTAGGTTACGAATCGCCATCACCAGTCGCCATTTGGTTGCCAATCCCCAACTGGCACCAGACGCGCCGCCGGCATTGTAAAGTTATGAACTATGGATCCTTTCAGGCATTTGAAATGAGATTTGTAATATTGTGGACTGGCTCCATAAATAATCAATTAGTTCTCTTTGGAGTACTGCTATTGATTTAAAAGTGATATTGATTCAAGGCATAATCGATTACGACAAGATTTAATGGAGATGGTGAAAGAATATTCATTTGGGGTACGAAAGTATTCTAGAAGTATTCTCATAACCCGGCTATAGGCTTGGCTGGGAAGACAGATTGATTCAGGCATTTGGTCACAGAAGTCAAGAGGAAAATTGTTCTTGTGATAGGATCTTGTACAAGGAGATGTCATTTTTTCCCTTCAATAACCTTAGATAACTGAGAAATACGAATTACAGAAATCTTAATTCGCAATCTTGTTTGCTTCGACAAGTTCAAATGGTATGTGATAACAACTTAAAGCACGAATTATGTCTAAAAGTGATCTAGTACTTTTTCCTACTTTATTCATCCTGTGGCTTTCAACAGGCCCGCCTTAAAGTCCGTACTTTCCATGTCAGAGAGATTTCCAATAATACAGAGAAGACATTTTTTTTCAATTCTTCTATACGATTTCTAAAATAAATTAAATAAATTGAATCTACTGTCATACATTTAACAACAACTACCGACCTTTGCAGATTGCATGCATGTTGGATCTGAGCCAGGAGACTACGTCTTCAAGAAGGTTCCGCATCTAACTCCTCCCAAAGAAGCTGATATTTTAGAAGTTGGTGATTCTATGACTGTTTGTGGTTTGTATGTAATCGGAGAACCAGATACCATAGTAGAAATCACTATGAAATACTACGACATTAATTGTGAATCAGGTGGACTAATGGCGGTAAATTGTTGAACATTACATCTGGACAGTAACATTGATCATATATTAATTTAATTAGTTCGTCGATGGCTGGGAACTTAATGGAGAGTATTTCCCTGGACTTAAGGATCATCATCGACAGCTTGAGGATCGTGTAGTGGAGTTTTGTAACAATTACAATCAATGGTATAGTAAATAACTGATTTAAAATTAAGAAATAGACTGATGTGAGCATATGTTTTTAGGCCCCCAATAAGCAATAAGAAATTCTTCCGATCGAGCCAAAATGCAGCCCTACTTCAGTATAGAATTCCGACCAGAGGATCATTCGTAGCCAACGTTAGATTCCATAAGATAACTCAACGTAATTTTCACCCCATAACATGTTTTAAGAAATTTTGGTCACAAATTACTTATTTTTAGCTTGCAACATTCTCGTCCATGATACCGCCTCTATTTATCATCTGAGTAACTTTGGCCACCGAAGGAACTGTACACTTTCGGCTCTGTTTCCAGCTGTGATAGCTTTAGGCAATTTGAAAATCGCCGGCAAGAGTGCTCGTCAAGAAAAAGTCAATTATGAAGTAGGTTTCCATTAAATCAATCCTATACAGTGTCCTAAAATAAAAACTCACTTCCTAGTGCACCCTGGAAGACAGACTTGAAATTGGAGGTACCTCAGGCCTGGACTCAGCTGGGTTGGAGAAATCTAGTGACGTTTGTGGATATTCAGAGGAACAAGGTAACAACTTCAACCCAAAATATTGTACATAATTTAATTTTTTTTTTCTAAATGCATAGGTCCAGAACAAGCAATTTTCTGTAGCATCGCCACCGTACGACTCCTATCCAGCGGAAAGTATCAAAATCAAGCAATGATCGTCCTAAGGAAGGCCGATGAGAATGACTTGGAAATAGCTACGCTCGTCTGTCCATTATAATTTGTTTAAGCTTAAAACACAAAAGGTCCATCGATTATTTTGTATAAGTTTATTTATTTTTTATTCTTAAATTATTATTTTATTATATAAGGCTAATAAATAACTATTGTGACAACATCATCACATACATTTTCTCTGTAACCATTGTTGTAATATTGTACTGCAATTTTGCTGGCATTTGTCAGTTTTCTTTAGGAGTAGTTTAAATATATATAAATACCTACAACTTCCCGCATAATGCTGCATAAATCTGTCTCCCAAATGTGTAAATATAATAAAATAAAAAAAAGAAAATATATAAATTAAAAGTAATTGCTGTAACAATATTATATGAGTATATAAATGTTAAAATTATTGAATTATTTGATTGAATAAATTAATAAAAAGATATGAAAGATACAAATTATTTATTTCAATTTGACAATATTGTTGGTCTGATGCTGAGACACAGGTAATTGCCAATGGAACTGTATAATCCTTGAATTACTCGTAATTTCAAGTGGATTTCCATTAGTGTTTGAGAAATTAAAATTCCTAGGCGTACACACAACTTTTTTTTAAATATTGTGTCGCAATAAAAACTTTTAAAAACTTTTTGTTTTGCTTCATTATAATTTGTGTATGCAAAGCTTTTATGTAGGTTTTTCCGAGAAGATATCAAACAAATGACCTTTTATGGGCTGATTCGCCAAAAAAAATGTTAAACGTGCTTTTGTACAAAACTTAATACGGATTAGTTGCTATGAGACTTCCTAAGGGAGAACTGAAAGCAGGCAAACAAAAGTATTTAAATGGATAAGTCAAAAGGTTTATTTCAGCAATTTTATGTAATCCGACATGCTTAAGCCTCTTCAAGGGCAACCGAGCTGATTGTTGCTGATATTTAGAAGAACTGCGAAGGATATAAAGTTGGATTCTTTTTTAAATGTATGTTATTTCAACGCTGGCAGCACTAACTGTCGTAGAAGTATTGCCAAATATGCAACGTCTGCGATAAAAAATGGATCGTTGTACACTTGACCAACGCTGGAGAATATTGTTAATTTATTCACAATTTATTCTTAATGTTGCGGAAACTCTACGAAATTTTAAAAGAATTTGTTGTTGAATTGATGCGACTCCTGTAAGAAAATTCATAAAAAAAGAACTTGTGCAACTGGAATGCTAATGAAAACGATGAATGGCAACAACGGAACGTTACAGTGTACAGAGTGCGAAACAGGGGTATGATAACTAGTTTTTTGTGTCCGCAATTTTACGATTTGGGCTTGAACGGGCTTTGGCTCCAGTAGGATGACCCAACGCAGCATATCAGCCGTCAAAAAATCGATCTACGTTCGATAACTCTGTTGTGAGCCGTTTTGGAGACGTACAAGGGCTTACGATTTGACGCCGCTGCTCTTTTTTATGGGGAACCCTTAAGGACCGTAGTTACTTCAACGATCCACAAACAATGGACACAATTAAGGAAAACTTCCACCGTGCTATTCATTAAATAGAACCTGAAACAGTCAACAGTCAGTGTAAACGTTGGTCTCTATAACGAGTGACATTTGAGAAATCTCGAATAAGTCCTGTGAATGAAATGTTCTTCTTATTGGAATGTTATGATTTATGACTTGTGTCGTTTTGTGCCGGTTTTTAAAAAATATTTATAAAATCCGCATTTACTCAGGAAGTTATTTTTAAACCAGATCAAGCGATTTACTCATATTTTAGTCACTGAATGTCAAAGATATGTAAGGTTGTCATGCGGTTATAATATGAAACGATGCTGAGACTGGTTTCAGATCTACATATGTTGAATGGGAATTGAGAATTTCAAAATGAACTAAACTGCCTTGCGAGCTCTACTCTACATCTCCGTGCATAGCAAGATTGAAATGAAAGTTGATCGAACTAATGGGTTGACCAGGCGAATAATGACAGTTAGCTTACGGAAAGAGTCTTCATTTCGAGAGCAAATGCACACTTTTACCATCCGAACATAACAAAATTTAAGTAATCGAAGTAATGGGTCGACTAGGCGGGTTAGCCTTTAACCATTCACTGGAAAGTGTCCGAGAAGAACTCCTGAGAGCAAATACTTTCACTATTTGAAAATGTCCTGTTTCTTATGTAATCTCTGCGCCATACAGAGAAACGATGAGCATAGATATTGCCAGGGGTCATTGGCCAAAAGATGACGCAGTACTTACCTAGGAACGCTTCACAATTCTCTTTGCTGCATTTGGAAGAAGGAAATGAAAACAAATCTCTAAGTCACTTTCTTTGTAGATGTTTAGCCCTAGCTCGGACCAGACATCGTTTACAATATAATGTAGGGGAAAATGGAAAACTTACCTTTTTTTATAATTCCGAAGGTTGGATTTATACATACATATATGTGGGTGCTGTGGCTCAAGTGAGCGGGAGGTTTGACGTTTCGAATCCCAGAGAACACCTAAAAGACAAAGAACAGTCCCACCTCTTGCGAATGTCTGACAAACTTCGGAGAGTTATAACTGTCAAAAGAAAGCTTCTCAATTTGGTTCAATTGATTCTAAACTGTAGGTCTCTTCCAT
This sequence comes from Blera fallax, assembly GCA_946965025.1. NCBI lineage: Eukaryota > Metazoa > Arthropoda > Insecta > Diptera > Syrphidae > Blera > Blera fallax. Next base: position 16,716,668 of record OX337244.1, read on the forward strand.
TTGTGTGAAAAATAAAAAACGCACGACACGAATGGTCGCGAGAAGCTAGGCCCTGGACCATATACCTCTGTTGCGCCAAGTGTTTGTATTTGAATTTTTGTGTATATCTATCGCAGTCTCTCCACTAATAACAAATCGATCACTAGAGTTGTGGTATTGAACTGACCATTAATATAAGTCTTAGCTTCTCTTTTGAAAGCTAGGGTTAAGCAATGGAGCCAACATCAGACGGGGTAGTCCTTGTCACATCCACTATTCGCCACGTGCTCAGGACACCAAATGTCAGTTGCAATGGTCAACGATTGAGCGAAGACGTATACATATATTCTTACGGACTTACATCTCGCAGCCTTTCGCGTTTTTTTATTTTTTGCACGATTCATTTTAATACATCTTTTCTGCGATGCGGACGTCGAACCTGGAAAAGCTGGGGTTTTCTGGTATTCGAACCAAAAGCTGCTTCAGAGTACTTCAACACTTAACAACTGAGGCACGATAACGATCATTCGATAAGTTGTCCTCACCTCTCCTATCTCAGGCGTATTGGCTCTGTGATAACAAGTTTGGAACACTGTATTCCATTTCATCTCCGATCACGTAATAACGTGAAACGTGAACGTTCACGACAGTGAACAGGTTTTTCACGTCCTCTTTATGCCCATAGCAGAATGAGCAGAGAACAGAGATCTATTATGCTTAAGTCTGTTAAGGTATGCACGCAAAATCCATGGACACTTAGCAATAATGTCCTGGGATTAAGTGCTAGATTCATTGGCGCTTGTTTCACATATTCCAACGATTTTGACATTTCTTCATGTTGTCGCACTGGCTCCACTGTAAACTACCTCGCATACTCCTGCTGCTCTATTTTCAACTATGGGAAAACATCTTCGATCTAGGGAACCTTGCGTAGGATTAAGATGATTTAACTGAAAAACATTTCTAAAATTACTTTCACATTTTCTCAATTTGATAGCTCACAAAATTAGAAGCACAAAGTCATGACTCAAAGAAAAGCAAAATAAATAAAAAAGAAAATTTAATCAGTCAATTTAATCATAACCAACTTATATTATTATCCACACATTTTTGTCTGCTTGAGTGAAAACACGTTGTATTAGCTATTAATCAGCCCTTTTATGTGGATCCTTTTAATACCTACACTCAATGTGATACTTTGTCAAATTATTCCCAAGGTCTCACCCTCTAACATCATCATAAAACACGTAGTATTGAAACATACCTTCAAGCTCAAAGTGTCCTTATTTTCTACATCATTACAGTACCATGCTAATTCCTGCGAACTGGGGTATAGGAAAAAACCTGTTGCGGGGATTAAAACAGAAAGGAACTGAAAAATGAAACGTAACCACAAATTGCGATTTTAATTAGATTCCACATTAATTTAATTCTCTTCTTCCTGCAGATTCTTTTGCATGGCCAAAAATACCATAGAGTGGTTGGGAATGGAACTAAATAGGCCTTTCGATGGCACGAGACTGGGTAGATATCGAACTTTTAATAATTAAATCAAATGGAATTCCATGGGGTTAGAGGGTGAGAGTGTCTTTTCAATTTTAAAAGGATTAAAAATTGTAATTAGGACACAGTAGGAGAGTTGATTCGGCTTTTCCTCGAGCACGAAAGGAATGTGCGGTATTTTAAAAAAAACAAAAATGCTTTGAAGCCTCTTATTTTTGTTAATTAAGTTTGTAGCTTTTATTGTTAAAACACAATCAGTGTTATTATCTTTAAATATAATTAAATAGGGAGCATTAATGACTTTGTTTTATATAAATATAACTTAAGTGTTATTGCGATTTAGAGGAAGTATTTCAATCCAAAATAGATCGATAGGATTGTGGTGATTTTCAGAGCTAAAATTGACCCAGCACCACCGTCACCGCTGCCTTCTCCATCGTCTTCATCATCAAGCTGGAAAGACAAAATAAATATTTTTTTATTATAAGTTAATTGAAATGAAGTAAAAAAAAAAACGATCAGAAAAAGATCGCGTGAATAAAATTCGGATCCTTCTAAAGTTACTCCTAAGATTCAAAGTTTCCGCTTGTACTTTATCCATATTCTAGGAGGCATAGATTCTTATTGACACTCATTACGTTTTTAACTGAAAACCACGACTTCAAAAAGTTATGTAAATAGAAACGATTGAAAAAGTTCGTAGTTGGGGGATCCCCTTTTTTACTTTCAACACTTTGTGGATAGCCCAGCCTCATATTTTTTTACTTTGATGAGTTTTGTCTAGACGGGGTTTTAATTTGTATTACTTTTACTCACATATCTGATATTTTATGTTGGTTTTATTTCATCAAAATTGATTCAGTCGGTGCAAACCACCATGTACCAGCCTATACTTAACGCGTTTAACATCCCTTGAAAATATTAAAGCGAATAAGAAAGGCGCAAAGTTCCACGTTTACCAGAGGAGTTTGCTGTCGACACAATTAATGGGTGTCTCAATAATAGTGTCGAAATTAAATTTTATTACATTTAAATTTCGCTCCATTTTTTTTTCTATAAGGTTGGCAACCTTTAAAATTTCATCTATGACATCTGTCAATGTTTCGCCGCTACACGTAAGAACAATTCAGTATTATTGTGAAGATTTAAAATGGGGAAAGTTTAGAAGTCAAAGTTCGCAAGCACCATACTGTAAATCAACTCGAAGACAAATTACACAACTTGGGCAACTGATTCTTGAGCAATAGGTCACCCTTGTAGCGGACTGATGTCTTTGTAATTGGACCTCTTTCAGATGCTCTACTTTCAGACAAACTGTGCTGAGATTCCATTCATCAGGTTATTATTGCATATGCTCCCCACCTGGTCATTTCAAGCTGATTTAAATAGCTCTGCAAAGAGGTTGTTAGGACCAGCACTTTTTTTGGCTCACGTTTGGATATTGCCATTTTTACTTCAGTTTTGGGTGGAGGAAGGTTTTCGATATCATCGGCTAGGTTGAATTGAATTCTACCTTCTTGCCTGACAGCAGAATGTTGATTTTTCTTGCCGTTAAACAGTGTCAATAAATAGCTTGTCTACATTCTCAGAATCGACCGTGACTCTACCATAAGGTTTCCTTCTTTACTTCCACAGGTTTCTATTCGGGCTTTTTGCCATGACATATCATTTTAACTTTTTAGTAAAACTTCCGAACAACATTCCTCGAGTGACACCTCGCTTTGTAAACGACGTAATTGGTTGATGAAATTTTAGGTAGTACATGACAATTTGGAGTACGGAGAATCCAAATTTATTTAAAAGAATTCAATGCGTCCTTAATGCGTCACTGTTTTGTGCGGTTTTCTAGCTGGGGTTAGGGGTTTGGGGTTTTTTAAAGTTACTTTTAAATACACATAAACTACAAGCAATGCACTATCGACCAAAAATTATGTAACGATGTTCTCGAAAATTTCATCAAAAGAGCTATAGTTTGCCAACAGAGTTGTAAGACTCATTAGTTTGACATTCTGTTTTACACTTAATTACAATATTTTTACTTTAAGTAGTGTTTAGTTCGAAAACTAAATTCAGTACTCTTATTGGAAGGCTCTGCATTTTTTATTGTTCTTAATAGTTGTCAGGAGGTTAACAGGTGAAAAGCTATTGCGTTTGCTTCCGATGCAGCTGGTGCAGGATGGAGCCCCCGGAAAAAGCAAACACAGCCTTCGAACGTTAAAGTAATAGTGTTCTATTTTACAACATAACTTACCGCTGCTTGCAGTTTCACTTGAAGCTCCTCACATCGTTCCGTATGGGTATTATCACCTCTGGCCAAAAGGCATAGCAGGTCCTTCAAGCATCTTTCATTGCAACCACTGGCTAGCTTGGGATCACCTTGAACCACATAGTATTTCCAGTACTAAACAAAAACAACATATAAGTCAAATGCTTAAGCCGTAACAGCTCTCTTTTTCACATACTTTCCTGAGAAGGGAAGGTTTCTCCGAGAATTTAGTCAAAAGTCCATCAATAGATGCAGGGCTCAAGTCTTTTAATTCGAATGCTTCAGTCATCTTGTATTCCAACTCCCATTTCGGGCTCTCCTCAGCATTCAAGTTAGCCTTAGTTAAATTAAAGTACCAAGCCTCCTGCTCTACAACTTGCTACAAAATATGACATCATAAAATCAAATTTAGAACCCCATTTCACAAAATACTTACGAAAGTAGTCGGTTCAACTTCATATAGCTTATAATTTGGATTTTTATCAGTAAATGTTGTTAAACTGCCTCCATTCCATGCAACATTTATCGGGGTCGTTGCGTTAAAATAGTACACGCTCAACTCATCTCTATGAGTATGACCATTAAAAATTCCACTGATGGTCTTACTGAATCGCTCAACAATCCTACTGAATTCACGTGACCAAACGTTCCAACAGCTTGTAGTGCCCGTAGGGATATGCGCCAAAATATGCACATGCTCACCATCCTTTTCCGCTTGCAAGAGTGTATCATGAACCCACTTCAACTGTTCAGACAAGTAGTTACCATCATACAGGATCCACCAATTAAAAACGTAACAATCGTTATTGTTCAGCGCAATGATTCTGAATCCAGAACGTGGCCTCACTGTATAGTAACCACCCTTTAGTATTGTTTCCTTTGTTTCAGCTGGTAACCAAACGGACCATAAGTCAGCTAAAAGTTCATATAACCACTTGCTACTCAGTTCCTCATCGGTGACGTCCGGAGGAGCAAAACTGATTTTCAAAAAAAAATTTATTAAGCTCAAAAGATGTACTAAATAGATGTACTTACACATTCAATGGGTGATTTTCATGATTTCCAATTGTCGGATACACGGGAGTATCACCAAAAGCAGCCTTGAGCTGGTCATTTACATCCTTCAAACTTTGGGTATTCTTTTCCCGTGACGTCAGCCAGACAGCATGATCAATAACATCACCAGTGTGGTAAACATAATCAATTTTCTCATGACTTTTCTTAATCTGATCCAAAGAATCAACAATCGTATGCCAAGGAGTATCACAATCACGATAATCACCCCAGTGTCCAGCAGCCGAAGCGGTACCTTCAGAAATATCCTTTTGACGTTGGCAGCACTGTGGTTCATCACACTCCGCCAAAGATCCTACGACATACAGTGGATCATAATGGATATCGGTGAGGTGAAGAATTTTTAAGTCATTGTTGCCCTTTGCCGGTATTTCTGATTTGGGTCCTTCAATGGCAGGACCACTGGAATCGATTGCAAGCTTCCAATTGTACGCGGTATTCCTCACTTTGCAGAAGCTAGCTTGGAAAAAAGTACCACAGAATGACCTTGAATCGATATCACTCTCATTAATAATGAATCTGGCAATCGGCTAGAAAGTTTTTTTCATTTAGTTCCATACATACATTGATTAAGTGAAATAGTGTCGTTATTGTACGAGTATACATACTAAGTTAGTCTCGGCCAGTTCCCCGCAAACTTCTTCTGTTTGGATCTCAAAGCGATTACATAAATCAAGCAAAGTTTGTTTTAGAATCTCATCAGACTCTGGAGCAGAAAGTTCACCTCCTTCGCGAAACGTATGAGCAAAGACGTTAACCGTGGCACGACATGTTAAGCACAAGAAAAACTATGAAGATGTGGACATTTAGTATATTGTTGACAAAGAGACGAATTGTTTCTTTATTTTACCTGATCCTGACTGTCTAAAGCTTCGACTTCAGATGAGAAAATTTTTTTTGAGTGAGATTTGGCCAATTGCCGGGAAAGTTGAACTAGTGTTGGCGATTCAACACCCGTCCTGATGAAGTTGATGTATTCCTTTTCGAACTTGTTGGCAATATCATCTAAAATGAAAACAAAGCAATGAATTTTAAATTTGTAAAGATACGGGACTTATTCATTTTTTGACAGTGTTACAAATTAAGTATTGATTGAAGGATTCCTTAAATTGTAAAAAAATTGGCTTTACAGCTCTAATTTAGAATAGGTATCCTAATACAATACCGGAAGTTACTAGGTGCTAAGGGTCTTTGCATTGCCGTTCCACTCTGATAACATATACTTATCATGCCGATTCCATTCAAGAAATTCGTGGTTGGTCACTTGACTTATAAGAATTAAAATAAATTTGTTATCGATCTACAGGAGTTTTTTTTTATGAGCTCGATCACAATCACTGTTTGATTAGGTAGTTAAAAAAGATATACTTTAACATCGTTATCAAAGTGTACTTTTATATTCAGTGAACTTGCGTTGCCATAATCTCAAGTGTTTGTTTTTGCTCTTTGACAAAATAATAAAAGTAATTTCCTATGCCAAAAAAAAAACTCTTTGTTTTATTATTTTCGATTTTTATCGTTTTGATTTTTTGACACGGGAATTTTTAATGATTTATTAATGGATTCCAAGACCGGCTGACGACAGTTTAAATTTATCGGGAAATCTGAAGGGCATATGTACGCCCTTCTTCAAATGACATATTTATATGTACCTACATAACTTGCGAGCACTAAATCATAGCGATTAAACATCTAGCTACAGCCTGTTAACGAAACATATTTAGACATTCTCTGCTCCTCAAAACTGAATATTTCAGACCGAATGCAACTGTGCGAAAGGCCCATTCAACGACTTATTAAGGATATTCATATTGATAATTCGTGTAACTGGCATTCTTATGGATATTAAGAGCTATCCACGTGTTCAGCCTGCTGATGTTGCCCAGAGATTAACAACCGAGCATTAATCACTCTTCTCTGGGAAAAATATTTCATAAGTACTTCGGACTTTGCTCACAAGGTTCAACTTAAACAACAGTTCAAGCCCAGTGGCCATCCGCTTGGTTTTCGCTTTTGTGTATGGACCTTAAATGAGTTGGAAAATGACGTTGATTTCGGTTTCAAAATCAAGAAACTCATCTTCATATGTGTAACAACAAGCAAAACTGCCTAGGTGTTCCGAATATCCATATGCATTCATAGAGAAGCTCCAAAAATACCCAATGAGTGATTATCGGGTATGAGTTTTGGGTTAGTGGTTCACATATCCTTGAAAATGAAGCTTAAATAAACATAGTGCGCTGAACAGAGTGCACTGAACAGAGTGATAACTGATTTTTTGTGTCCACAATTAGATGAGTTGGACTTGGACGGGCTTTGGTTCTCACTATATGATAAAAGAGTAATGCCTTACCTGTCACAAAGGAAGATCAGGTCTCTGATTGGCTTCTTCTTCTTAACTTCTTCTGTTAATTCGAGAACAATAATATGAATGAGCACTTGCATAAACCTAAGAACAATTGAACTCATGAAATTAGGCTCTTGTAAAGTGTTTCTTGACAATAATTGAGGAGCTGCAAATCTTCTTAGATAATATCCAGCTTTCGCCCGAGCTAGACAGACAACCCTATGCAGCTTCAACTTCAAAAATGAAAAACTGGTCGAATTTAACCTCATAAAACTACTGAACTGTTACATACTTCTAATAATTTTTAAATTATTTTAAATACAATAACCAACGATTACAGATGATCAGAAATAAAACCAATATTCCATATTTCAAAAAATTATTAACTAAATCATGTTGCACATCAGATGAAGAATGAATTAATTCGACCATGTACACATCCTGCTTTTCTGATAAAATTTCTTAAAAAGGACCAAAAACATCTTCAAAATAGAATAAGTTAAGTAATTCCCCATCATTTGTAAATTCCGACTAAACTTTGGCTAAAGTTCGTTGACGCATTCTGGAGTTAATGACATGAAAACGAAAATTTAAAAATTTTGTAAATTCCACGCATTGTCTTGCTCCCACTTCCGGTGATGTGAATTATTAAGTTTAAATAAATTTTTTATATGGACCTGCTAGATTGTCATTTTGAATTAGAGGGAAGACAAGACTTCTTACTGACTAATCACCTGATTTTAATAATTTACACAAGGAAGCTATCCTCACAAATCAGATTTCATCAAAATCTATTTAGAGGTTCTTGAGCAGGTAGTATCTAAACAAGCAGGCCCAAAAATAAAACAATTTGGGCTTGAAGCTCTCGGAAATGATAATGGTATTCTCCAAACTACCAAGGATGCATGACAGTGCGGAGTACTAACTCACACCTCCTGAGGAAAGCAATTGAGACAAATCGATTTAACAAAATTTGTTTCGCATTTTAATTACTGAAACAATCAACGAAAATGAACCCTTCAACAAAATTGTACCCAAAATCCGAGTGTTTGCCTTCGGCTCTGAAGGTTTATAAAATAAGAAAACCGACTTCGATTATTCATATTTACAGAGTACTCGTATAAATTAACAAACTTTTTAATGGCGAGAGATTTAATAGAGGACAGTCCACAAGAGAAAGCAAAATAAATAACTTTTCTCATTTAGCACTTGAAAATCGATTAAAATTTCTTTGAATTGCAAATCTTTGTGGGAAAACATTTTCTTATCCACAATTTATTATAAAAAATTAGTTATGTACAACACTTTTTAACTAAAACCATCTCCTTATCACTCACCACACATAGCAGAGAGGGCTGCATCATTATCCTCGGCTGAGAGTAATTTATTCTCCGGTAAATTTAAAGCATAACTGCTGGCAAACAAAGCCCCAAAGACCAGGACCCAAATCATACTTAGCTAATTTAGCTCGAATCCGATACAAGTAAGTCTACTAATGATCCCCAATAAACTAAGAACATTTAGTTAAGTTTTCAATATTTTATACCGCTTATTGTTTTCGAACATGATTAGGGGAGAATCTGTTAATCTAAAGCAAAAAGATTATCTTTATTGGTAGCTGTAGTAGATCCTGACTGGATTCAACCACGGAGGTAAGAATAGAACTCTTTATCAAAAAACAAAAAAAAAGTTCGATTATATTGTTGGAGATTGCTAAAATTGTTTGGATTACTTAACTATTGATTGACATTGAGTTCAATTGGTTAAAAACACATGCAAATAATTATCACAAAAATACACTTTTCTAGATAAGAAAAATATTAGGAAATAAGCAAAATACGTACGTAAGCTTAATGTACTTATGTATGAAAGATATAACATTTAAAACAACACCCTTGATAATGATTAAATTGGAGAAAAAATGTGGCGATTTTACAAATTTTAGAACAAGTTTTATTTAACGAAACAACTGATTTAAGGACTTTGCGAAGGAAAAAGAATGCAGTCCCCTCAAGGAAATTAAAGAGTCGCGCAACAGAAATAATATCCGGTAGTTCAACATGAGAGCCAAACAACTTGCAGTTGTTTACCGTGGAACACAAGGTCTGCGGAATAGTTAAGAGAATTAAGTCACCGAAAGCGTTTTTGCGTTCTAAAGACAATCCTTCCCACGAATTTGTAATTACGCAAAAACAACCATATTTAAAAACGGTTTGAATTGTGGAAGTACATATGAATGCAAGCATGCCTTGCTTTGCAAAAAGTTGTAATCAAATAACATTTAAATAAGTTCAACTTATGAATAATAATAACACACAACACTTTAGTTCGTAATCTTATCGTTAAATTGTAAATTCGTTAAATCATAGTTAAATACACGTTGTACCCACTAATAGAATGAATTTTTCAAAAAAAAAGTTTTTTTTACCACAAACCTGCAAAATATTCAGGAGAACTTGATAGAAGAACTGCAGATGAAATGCTAAATATTTTATAATAATTTTCATAGCACTATTTGAGAATCTTCCAGGAGACTAGTCATCACTAAAGAATAGACTTACGTTAAATTTAAGAAGATAATTGAGAAACAGAGGAGTCTTATGGAAACTTTTATTTGAAGCATTAACAATAAAAAGGTAAATACGTTTTCTAGTATATTTGCTTTATTCTTAATAATTGTTTTCCGGGCTTGAAAATATGTAATGCGTTCAGTCTTAAGACTATTTGCAATACAAGGAGAAGCTATCTTTTTTACGCAATGAAGTACACATATGAAAAAACTAAAGAGTTATAGATTCAGCATAGTGTCTAGCTGTCGGATTTCAAAGAGATTTCAAATTTTCCACAGTTACAGTTAGGCTGAACTCCTTGACCAACACCTCTTAAACGCTACTTCGACATACTGGGATCATAGACCAAAAATGACCGGTTTATCTAGCCATTTTTGTTCAACGAGTCTAGCAAAGGGTCTTGTCTTTTAAGTGTGAGAATTTACGCGAGGTTAACTGCCCCACAATTGAAAAACAAACTGTTACAAAGTAACTAATAGCCTCAGAAAAAGATGATCCAAATAATTCTATGACTGTTCTATGAGGCTGAGGTCTGGTTTAGGAGAAGTGAGTAAGCTATTTTGGAACCCTCTAAAACACACATTCCTTAATAGGCCCCATACACTATACGATAATTCTGACAGACATTAAAGTCCGTCCGACCGATCCAATCGTGTGTGGCTTGGTTGGATGGTCTGTCAGACGGTCTTTCCGATGGTCGGATGGATATCAAACAATGTTTGATATTTTGAGGCGGTGCCAAGTTGTCGTCCGACTGATTGTATCGTGTGTGGTAAAATCTGTCCGACCGCCGTATGGTGTGTGGCAAAGTAAAGCACGGACGGATAGAATAGGTCGGATAGACAAATCGTATTGTGCATGGGCCTTATAACGAGCAACAAAGTACATACATATGCTTTACTATGCATAAATATTAATTGCTTCCTATTATTTAGTATTCTTCAGTTTCAATTCATTATCTACTTGCTTCTTTATAACATTTATCCATGCCAAGAACCATATTCGAAAAAAACTACTCTAATTTTCCTTCTTGTCACACAGCCTTAAGTGTAATGTCACTTCGTCTTTTTCATCCAGTTCTGTCAAGTGAAATGTCAAAAGCACGACAAACACTCAACACAAAAACGCCATATCTCTCCTTCACCCCCGTGGGTTAATTGTTTTTTAAGCTGCTAGCTGTGATTTTTTCCGTTCTTTTTTCCTCGTCTTTATCGTAAAAAAAGGCGACGCCATTGTGCATCAATATTAATTTGCTAAATTTCCTTCGAAAGTAGCATGAGCTTGATTAATTTTCTAAACGCGAAACTCAAGCCTTCGGTGGAAAGTGAAGCAATTTGTGAAGATGGTTATACTGCCACCAATCTAATTGCGGATGATATACAGCAGCTTAATCGAGGATTTATGGCATTCAATGTTACCAAACCACCGGTAGACATTTTCTTTGAGTTTCCAAAGGCAATTGATTTAAAAATTATTAAAATTTGGAACACAATCGGATCGTTGAGGTCTACGGCATTTGAGATTCATGGCAAGCTGGAGGGGATTTACGAGCGAGTGGGATATGTTCGCGACTTGCGTGGTGAATCAGTGACATTTTGCTATCAGAGTGACTATTCCAGTCGTAATAATAATCAGTGCGAAAGGGCTTTCTTCTTTAAAACAGCCAGTAAGATTCTATCCAATTGCACTAGTATCAAGGTGATTATAAAAGGAACACAGCGCTGCCCACCCGTACTTCAGAAAATACAAATTTGGGGCTTACCGGCAAGGAGTCTTGAAAAAGCTGATCGAGAACTAGTCAAAACTATCTGGAATGAGGTTATAAATCCACCTGGTACCAGAGAACGTGAGAAGGGGCAACGTTCACCATCGCGAAATGTTCCAGAACTTTGTGAGTCATCACATCTCCAGATTCCAGAGGAATTCCTCGACGCCATTACGTGGGAACTAATGGTTTTTCCCACTGTTTTACCTTCTGGAAAAATCGTTGACCAATCGACCATCGATAAACACTCTGAAGTCGAAGCAAAATGGGGTCGTTTACCCTCGGATCCATTCACTGGCCTTGAATTCACCAGCCAGCGAAAAGCTATTCTCGACTTGGCACTGAAAGCTCGTATTGAGAAGTTCCTCATGGAAAATTCCGAACATTTTAAGACAGTTCCACGTACACTGGGCAGTAGCCGAGTTCGTCGCAGTAAAAACCGTCATGCCTCGCTGTTCGCTAGCGACAGTGATCCATCGATTATACCTTCTAAGCGGCCAAAACTTGAAGATTCTTCCTACAGACCAGCGATGCCTCTCCCAACAACTCTCACCTCGAATGTTGACACAGCCATCGCTATGGCTCTACAAAGAATCACACGGTTCACTACCAAACCAGCAGAGATTAAACGCACCGCCTGTATAGGCTGCAAGTCCGAGGATTACTCTTATGAGATTCAAACATGCAAACACTTGGTCTGTCGTGTGTGCCTAGTGCATCTCACCCGGGAGCAGATGTGTACGTGCAAGACCAGTTTTAAATCATCTGACGTGGAACGGCACCACAAGTGAGCACATTACGAAACAAGGAGTCGTCGTTTTAGGAAATTTTTAATTTTTTCTGTAGACCATAAGCTCTTCTTACTCTTCTGAACTCATGTACGTTACTCCCAGGTATTCTTACACTATTAGTAATGTTAAGCGATCATTTATTAACCATGAAGTTAGTCAGTAGATATAACATAAAGATATATTGGGATATAATGTTAAATTTAATTAAAAACAAAATAAAATGAATAAAGTTTCTGCTTTTGCGAAGTAGTTCTTATGAAAGTGTGTTTTGATTTCCACCCAAAAAGATTTGATGATAAATCTTGTTAGAATGCTGCACATTTACGTAATGATGGAAGTTTCTGGATTGAATGTTTGACTTGACACTGTCATTGTTTCATGGGAATTACATGTTATCACTCAGCTTCTGATACGTAATCACCATTCAGGGGCGGAAACCATTTTAAAGAATGAAACTGGAGAATATATTTTTTGAAGTTATAATAATAAGCACGAGACTGCTGTAGAGTATTCTAAAAGCCATGCTTTAAACATAGATACATAGCCGTTTATAAGTTTCCGGGCATTGCCTGCATTCTGTTTCAGAAATTGAAATAAAACTGCTTGGTTTCTAGTTATCTTTGTAATGAGAGGAAATTGGATTGTTTGTTCATAATATAGAACTCCATCTCGTACTTGCATTACTTTTGCCAATCTAAGCATTATATTTATCAATTTTGAAAGGTTCTGATGTTATTGATTTCTTGGATACTTGGAAATATTCAAAAGCCGTTTTTTGACGCTGGAGACTTTTGTCTAACCTACCTGTCAGGTTCGTCCAAAAGCACTACTCTTCTATTGGGTTGAATTCATGTGATTCGTGTTTTAAGTATTCCACTTTGTTCCTTCTGGTCCACGAATCCTTGGCAAAGTTTGAAAGATCACTATCTTAAATCTATGCCATTTGCTTTAATATTTATTTAATCTTGGGGTTGGGTAAGAGCTCATATGGTAGCAGCAACTTTATCTATGATTCCTGAATCGATGATGAATTCAGCCCGTACTTTGGATTTAATTGCAGACATGTTTTGATAAGACAGTTAATAAGGCAAAATAAGTAAGCTGCTGTTTTTCTTTTTTGTTGCGACTAGATGATTTCCAACTCGACATTGACCGGTTATATGTTTTCTTTTAAGATCCGTCTGTAATTCTCCTCAATAATAATTCATCGATCGGGGTAAGGTTTCCAAACAACAGATACATCCACAGCCACTGTAAAAACAACACCACGTTTGAGCAACCATACAGATTGAAATACTTTTTTTTATATCCAACCGACATGTATAAATAAACCGCATTCTTTGTCTAAAGTATTCAAAAATGAGCTCACCTGTCCAGTCAACTTTCAACCAGGCATTTATTATCCAATTAAGATTCATATCACCCATTTTTTAGAGCCCCTTGTATCCCGAAATTTGATGATGGAACTGTAGATCGTCTATTTCTCTTACCGGGTGACATTTAGTCCATTCAGCTGGCTCGAGTATAAATGGTGGTTTTTTTCTCCAATTTTACTTGTATTATCTGCTCCTCCTGAATTGTAGTCGATTTTGGGTTCTTGCCTCTTGTTATGGTCTTTAGAATCGGTGTTTTGATTATTAGTATCGTGTACAGTGGACTTAGAAATCTCTGTACCAGCGCTGCAGCAAGTACTTTAACAATACGATCGATTTTGTTTTTCCCTTTTTTCTTATTACAGCCTAATTTTTCTGATTTGGTTTCTGTTAGCTTTAAGTTTTGAGACCAAATTTTTTGAATATATCTGTAAAAATTCCAAAACCGAAGTTTTCTTTGAAGCATTTACGCATAAAACTATTTCTTTTCTCTCTCATGATGGAATTTCCATACAGGTTTTCCATATTGTCAATATTTTGCCCGTAGAAAAAAAGAAGATTTGGAATTGCACATACCGGAAGACTTTATTTGGTTCAAAATATGATTATTTATACCTTAAAACGAGTCGAGAAAAAACAATTTGCCGCTCATTTTCTTTCAACGTTTATTGCTTTTAACGTTCGTTAAACAGCATGGTTTTTAAAAAGGGCAGATAGATACACATGTTATTTGTGGTTATGCTCTGAGATATACCCTTTAATCACAGTATGCTACAGAATCAACCAAACCAACGAATTTATTCCAATTTATCCATAATATTAGCTTACTTTACTGTTTCTCAAGTGTTCTGTGTGCAACTTGAAACTAATTCGTACATGAACTGATTGGTCAGCTGAAGTCAAAATCGAGTTAGTATGAAATTTTTAAAGTAACCAACTTTTATTTTATTTGCATTATAACTTATTCATTAGTATTAATGGGACACAACACAACTTCTTTTATTTTTATTTCAATTGATAACTAGCTATTAATCAATATTCAATAAAAAACATTTTTAATAATTTTTAAAATCTCAAAAAAATTTCATATCGTACTGTACCCTGATTCGTTCCACAAGACTGTCACTTAGCCTTTATCCGTCAACTTCAAATTTTTAAAAATCTCCGAAAATATTTTCTATTATACGAAATGGAAAATAATCCAGATATATTAACACCAAAAAACAAAAGCCGAAGTTTAGGCCTAAAGAGAAGTATTCAAAGAAACAATGTACCAAAAACACCTCTAAGTGACATCAAAATCAACTACAAATCCCTTCAAAACGATGAGACTGCACCATCGCCTTCTACTCCATGTCAAGACCGAAAGCTGCCATTAGGACCATCCGCTTATACAACAAATTGCTTACCTTATCGTTTATCACTAAGTCGACGGGTACGCGACAAATATAAGAAGAAAAAACTTGAATTTGTGTCCTGTATACACGCCCCAGAAGATGATTCGCTTTGTCAAGACGCAACCCCCCACTGCAAGGCTAAAGTGCTGCCCGCGGATCTACTCCAAGAAGTCATAAGCAAAGAAATGTTAATTAGTTCACATAAAAAGCACCAGGAGAAGGTACAAGAGCTCAAGAGTGTGATTCAAATCTGGAAAGATGCATTTAAGGCTTCCCTGGAAGAATTGTCGTCAAAGATCGAACTGCAAATGGAAGCGGAAGATCTAATTGATCGACTTGGACTTCCTCCAGAATTAATAGAATACTCATAAGTATACTCAACAGACTTCTAATTTATGTTATTTTTAGGAAATAAACACTTTATTCGTAACAATTAGTATTTGTGTGGTCTAACTGGTCTCTCTGGGTCGAATAGTTTTGGATCTTTTAGGAAGTCCAAGTCCTTGTGATAATAAGGCATCATAGCACAATTTTGGGCATAAATAATTGCTTTTTCCACTTGCTCTTGCTTTGCTTTACAGAGCCCAGTGATGTGTCGACCGTAGATGCGACCAGTGTACGGACTTTGAAACTGCGAAAGTAGTTTGACGTTCTTGTAGTTAGGTGTTATGTTATTCCGGCACAGGATACACTGTTGTTTTTCCTTCTCGAAGGGATTTGGTATGTCTATTGGTTCATCGGAACTCGGGGCAACAACAGTTTGGGATAGATAATTTGGGGTTACGGAGAACGGCCGTGCTGTAGTGGACAGACTGGTGACAGTAGCTATAAAATCAATTAAACCTGAGATTAGTTTATAATTTACTTAGTTTGAGTACCTTTTTGTACAATTGATCTCGCTAATCGCAGCATTATAGCAAGTTTCGGATATGGTGTTTTTAAAAAACTTTTATTATGAAAGTGATGGACTGCAAGATGTCAAAAAAGAATGGTTGGCTTCAGTGCGCGATGTTATTTCAGTGTATGCACACAACGCCTTTTCGTTTTCAATTCATATCTAGCGGAAAACGCTAAACGAAAAATTTTCATTAAACAATTACTTAAGAGTTTGCTTTTCTCGGAAGAATTTTGACTTTTTGGGTCTTCAGATTTGTTATAAATCGTTTCTTATTAAAAAAAATATCTTTGAAATACACCAAATACAAAATTTTCTGCATCGTCCTTTTCATTGCGATAAAATTCTGTACTTCGAAACGCAAGAGGATATACATACATACATACATATGCACGCAATTTTGAAAACAACAAAATTACATGACAGTCTCATACTTCTCGAATGTTAATAATGAGGTGAATATTTTTGTTTGCATTGCCAACCAATTTAAGACAAATAAAAGTAAATCAACTGAAATAAATATTGAAAATTGGTTCCTTCCAGCAAGACTATGTTTGTATTTCCGTACAATCTCCAAACCATGCAATTTGAAAAAAAAAATCGGATCGGATTAGCCTAAAGAACAAAGTTATAGCATATTTTTAGGATAATAAAAATAAGAATTGATGCAAGCGAAGCCAGAAGGTTTCAAATAATTAGGAAGAACAAAAATAATAAACATCGATATTTTGTATCACAAATTGATTGTCAATTTTATAAATATGTTGGGAACAAAAAAGTCGTACAGCACTTATTTAGTTGGAATTTAAAATATAAACCATAAAACATTAGAAATGATCTAAACATTTTATCTCGATTCCAAGGTCACCCAATAATCGGGGGGTGAAATTATCAGTCCGCTATTGTTTTTTGAGAGATCTGGGGGCTGCTCTCCTGGTGCGAGGACAATATTGAAGTTCTGGCAAATAGATGATAATAATAGGAAAAGCATATTCCTTGCAAAAGTTTCACCAGCACATAAGCGTTTGCCTAAATTGGGACACAAAATATATTTTTCAATTCCAAATTACAATTTTTACAATTTAACTACATAATTACCTGCACCAAATGGCAACGAAACATCTTTCTTGAGACATAATTTTCCATCTTCATCTAAGAATCGATCGGGTCTGAAGTTCTCTGGATCACTCCAAACCCGTTTATCACAGTGATATGCATACAGACTGGGTATCATAATGGTGCCCTGAATAAAAAAAATAATATAATGTTGCTCTGAAATTTGTTTTATGTTTCACCTTTTCAACACGATATCCAAGAATTTCAGTGTCTCGCAGAGCTACATGTGGCACATCTGATGGCACCAGTGTCTCCATTCGTAATCCCTCTCGTACAGTTGCCTCTGTATAGTGGAGATTCTTGCGATCGTCAAGGCAAGGCAGTCGTCCACTACATACATGCTCATCGATTTCCGCTTGTATCCGTTTCAACACTTCCGGCCGTAAGAGAAGCCATTGGAAAATTAATGACATTTGTGTACCAATTGCCGTGAATGCGGGAAATGAAAAATCAACCAAGCTAAGAACAAACTGGTCATCTATTTTGGATATTTAAATTTTATATTACTAAATTTTGAAAAAAGGTAAAATTTCTTACATAAGTAAGATGTATTTATGTTTCCTTCCATTTGTTCCTTTCGCATTTCTGTCACATATAAGTCAACAAAATTTCTCTCATAACTTTTATCATAAGTCTTAATATTTTTCTTTATCCAACTTTCAAAGAAATTGTAAACAAATTTGTTTGACTCTAATAATGGACGGTAACAACTCTTTTCAGGGAAGAAATGCCGAATCCATGGAATAACGCTGAGCAATTTTCCATAATCATCGGCTTTTCTTTGGAAAACCATCCCATTATGGCCAAGTTGAACTAAAACATCTTGTTCGGCACGTGGTACACGTTCATTAAACATAACATATAGTATTGAATTCGCAGTATATGCACTGAAGGCCAATGGACACAAGATTTGTCCTTTACGAGCAATCGATTTTTCATGTTCAAATTTTGGTCCATTTTTTATTAAGTCGATAAGATCGTGAATTTCTTCATTGATGATGAGCTCTAAGTCTTGAAAGCGACGGCCAAATCCAAAATCACGCAAGTAGCGAAGAATGAAGCGACGTTGTTCTTTCCAAATAGGTCCATCTTGGAAGAAGATTCCTGAAAATTAAATTGGCATTATGATAGATTTGTGTCAGCAATGTCCAAAATATGCAATTTAATGGGACACTTTTTGAATTGTATTAATGCATAAGCTTGCAAATATATTTATGGAAATAAAAAAATATTTAACGCAACAGATCGAATGTGGTCCATTTGTCTAGATTCTCGCAATCATTTGTGTTATGCGTGTTATATTTTTTCGCACAAATAGAGGTGACCAATAGTTTAGAACCATATCTTAAAGACTTTTCAAGTAGAGATATTTCCGAAAGGGGAACGATGAAACTTGAATCTTCTACTCCGTAGTCCAGAGGACTTACCACTTCGCAAAAAATTTATTTGTGAAGAATTCCGTATACAACTCATCAATGTCGACCATATTTTCAATTCCCAAAACGTTGCCAAGTTAAAAGCAGCCAAATATGCACGCCATTATTATGATTATGTAAACACAGTTGACGCACCACAACTTCAACTTAAGAACGAACTACAAACATATGTATGTATATCAGGTAAACTACCAGATTACCCCGAAAATGTAAAAAAAAACAAAATATCTCACTCGTGGTACAACATTCATTTAAGTTAAAATGTACTATTACAATCCATCTAAGCATTCGTAGCTATTAAGTTAACATTTTAAATTCTAGTTTACAACCAATAGTAGTGACCATTGACCGCTTGGTACACAAAATGTTTTATTCATTTCACAAGAAACAGATTAGATAACATTGTAGATGAAAATGTAGATGTCTTGAAGGGGTCTAAGTGCATTGCGACCTAAATAGATATATTTCGGCGCAAACTAAATAGATTAGTTGTAGACCTCCCTCTTCGGTTCAATTGCGTGCCTGAACATGAATATCTGAAGTTAGTCCAGGGAAGGTAATTTTATTTTTCAATATAGTATTCTTCTATTATTTGTGAGTCTTGTGAGTCACAAAATACAGTTGTCATGATATTCCCAGCCGATGGCACGAACTTAAAGCATAGACTCCCGTTTTAATAATAAACTATAGTGTAGTATAAATGTGTTTTCTTCGCCACATAACTGCGAAAACTGCTTACAACATTCCATATGGATTTTTTTTTATTTTGATTATAAAACTTATTTTGACAACTGCAAGCGATAAAAATAATTTAAAATTGATTCCAATATGTTCAAGACCACATGTCACTTCAAATTTGATTTGAATGATTTTTAAATAGGACTAGTAACATATATACATATGTCCATATAAGACTTCACATATAACTTTATCTACAAACCACTCAAACAAATTCGAATAAATAGTGAAAAACACAAATTGTGCGAAACCCTACTTTTATACTACCAATCATGCTGTTACTTGCATATCGTTTGCATTTGTTTAATAACAATAATTAAGTTCATAAATTTAGACTTTATGGAGGTGATATATGTACATTTTTAACTGCATTTTCACGATCAGAAGATGAAGTGATTGTATACATTTTAAAAGTTTGGCGGTACATATACATATATGTAGATATGTACATATGTACTTATAAAAATACAAAATGATTAAATAATTATGATTAAATTGAGTACTCAAAATGCAGTTGATTGAACTTTATTGAGAGTAGGAGGGTTTTACAAAATACGGTGGGATTGTTATTTGCTCTCTCTGAACTTGTGCATAAATGAAATTTCAGTTTTTTACTCGATTCAGGCGAATTATTGCAAGGACGAATAATCTGCATTTAAAATCCGAACGTATTTGCTTTTACTTCTTTTACAAATTACGACTCATTGCAAATTAAACTTAATACATAAGTACTTTTAAAGGCGCTATAAAACAATCGTTCAAGGGTTCATAACAAACGTTAATGCGAATGTGGGGAAATCATTTACAATTAAACTAAACAACTTAATTTTAATCTAGTGCTGAAATTAATCAAATGTTAACTACACATTTCAATAAAAACAAAGCTGACCTTCTCGTTCCACGAAGAAGACTTACATACTCTAAGGAAATCTACACAACAAATGAAAATAGAAGTCCTAGAGTTAAATTGTGTTTCTTTCTATTATGTCGATATAAAAATTATTATGATCAGAATTGTAGGGAACTGAGAATAAACAAAATTAAATTCATACCGATATTAAATGCGTGTGTTTTTTCCAATTGCAAATTCGGATCAGGATGATCAGGAAAAATGCAAAATAGTCTGCCGAAATATGTATTTTCAATTTTATATTAATTTTTATTTTTTTTACGCTTTACTGCTCATAATCATTTTGCAAAGAAAAGTAAAACAGATAATATTTGATTGCTTGGCTAATCAAAATTAATTACACTTTTTGAACAATAATAGATTTCAATGTAGCAAAAAGTCGATGGTCACAATCTGCGAAGTGAAAATTATTTACTCATGCATTATTCGTGAGAACTTTTAATAGCTTCATAATTATATTGATAACAGCAAAGTACTTAAGTGATGTTATCTAAAGTCGGACGGAATTAAACTTTTTACTAAAAACCGGTAGTAAATAATGAAATTGTTTTCACTTGTCCTTGGATTGAAATTTAACAAATAAATGGAATTAGCGTATATTGTGATATGAATATAACTTATAACACAGAGAAGTAATGACGATTCATGTAAACGTGTGCATTCATATACATACTTATGTTCCTGTCAGAAATTTTGTGGTCACACTATGACGTGAAAATTTAAAAATATATCCATGGGACCCAAAAAGCAAACTTGAATAGAGTTAATTTTTACTTTACTTTAGAATTTAAGCATTGAATTTTCTTTCGTTAGTAAAAGTGGTGTTAGCCCTTAAATTAACACAAATAAACTAATCAAGGTCATTATTCCCAAGTCAGCACTGTGCAGGGTGCAGAATTGAAAGCTACTCAAGGTATATATGTAGATAATCAACTCAATGGCCTTTTTAATACAAAACATTAAAAAGAAAAAAATTAAAGTGGAACAAATTCTGTTCCTTTTATTTGAATAGCCACCTATCACCTATTCAAGATGGAGTTTAGAAAAAGATTAATAAAGTTATGTCTGCATTCCAAAACTTTTTTTCTTTATTCCTACTATTGATATAATACATGGGATTATTTTTGTATATTGCGATTCCCGAATAAGGACTGTGTAAAAAATCCCAACAAAAACCAGATGCCACTTTATCACCATTTAAGTCATGCTTTTAGGAAAAGGCCTACGAGCATTGACAAATAAATTTTCATGCAAAATAAAAGTCTACAAGTATAGTAAGGTAGAAGCTTTATAATTAAATAGAGACGAAACCGCTAAAGTAAAAATAGTTTACATTTTAGGGTTTCAATTGTCTAACTTCATAATCAAAAATATTCTCACTTTCTCACCCTATGGATAGTTATTAGTAATATCGTCGCTATGCACTCACCTTTTCTGTTATGGTTTGGATCCCTCATTCTAGAAATATACAAGTCAGGTCTGCCATCAAATGCGCTGTTGTTTAAAATCTCTCGAACTCCCTCTTGATTGTGAACAACATAGGTTAGAAAATTGCCAATATACAAGCTTATTATATCTGACTTATACAGCTTGCTGAATAATAATGCTCCCTTGTGTAGCCATTTTCCACCAGCCATCATCAAAAAGAGATAACTTCCAAACATTGGTATCCGAGGAGGCCCTTAAGATTTAAAAAAGAAAGAAAATATTAGCAAAACACAGATAATAATAATATAATTACATATTAACAGGTTTAATATATTTTTTAACTACATATACTTAAAATAAAATAAAACTTTTTCAATGTGTGCATTTCAGCTCAGATTCTTGGTGCTGCCAAAAAAAATTTCACTCATTGCAAAAAAGTCTTCAGATTACTGATAGTCTGAAATATCATTTATGGAACTTTTACTATAAACAATATGAGAAGTTTAAAAAAAAACCATTGCACTTTTAAAAAAATACTTAAATCGCTTTTTTTAATCTTACCCGGAGGATACCCTTTAGGTCTTTTAATCGCGTACCGATACGAAATATATAAAAATAAGGCCGCTAAGCCAGCCACCAGAATTTCTGTGATCATTGCAGCTCCAGTGTTTTAATCAAACTGATTTTTTGTCAATTGGCTGTTTAAGGTGAGACTTCTGGTTATGGTCGATATCATCTAGGAGCTCATTGAAGGAGGTTCAAAGTGCACATCTGATATAGAATTGTTTCTGTCGTTGCAGACAGACATTGTAATGATGCTGAGTCGCAGCGTAGTGTGTGCACATAATTAAGGTTGCCATAACGGCCTACGCGGGTAGGGACCTAGATAACATTACTCCCAAGTTATAATCAGCGGATGGTAAGAGCAGGGTTACCGTGTTACGCCGGTTGATGCAATTATTAATTAACTAACTAAGGACATTATTGGAGCTGTTATAAATTTATCCAAAATAATATTTATTTCAAATTACACTACGTATAAATGCAGACTTTAAATATATTTTAGATTAATATCTGAAAAAAATATTTGATTGAGGAATCACAGAAAATTAAAAAGATTGTGTGTAAAAACTTTTATAACTTTTTATATAATAATTGGTGTTTAAGTTTCATTTAAATATTTTGTGTAATTTATTTAATTTTTATTATGCTTGTTTATTTTAAAATGATTGTAAAAGTGTAGTAACAGTTTGAATAAATGACTTTCTTATATTGGTGCGAAGGCATGTATATTTCTGATAGTACGATTATGTATGTCAGTTTTTTTAAGACTAAATTAAACCCAATTACTCATCTTAGTGTAGTTTAAGAACTTGTTAATTCAATTTCTTTTTTAGGTTTTGCTGCAGAATGGACTTAGAAACTTTGGAAAACTCGTTTTTGGTGAGATGTGAAAGTGAAATTGAAAGAGAAGAAAGAAATGGGTAACCGTGATTTATATAAAGAGGGAAACATTATATTTTTGCTGAAAACAGTATGTACCAACGTATCTGCAACATTGTACAAATAAATTGCTCGTACGTATGTTAGTGAATTAAAGTTTAAAAAAACATGGCAGTCTAATGTAAATGAATTTTACTATATTGTTGTCATTTGCTTCTTTGTTTTTATTTACTAATAAATTGTATGTGGTAACCCTGATAGAAGGCCTTCTGATTAAACTTTATCTTCCCATGAGATTCGATCGCGTGCTACAGTCTTAGCATCAATATAATCGCATAACGTCAATCTAATACAAGAGCTCTAATTCCAAACAAAGAACTGATAAAATTGTTTAAAGGACCTAAAAGCAAAACAAAACAGGGTTAATCTTGGTTAGTGAACTTAATTCTACAGAAACAATACTTTGATAAAATGTGTCAAAATAATTTGATATTTACCATTGGTATGGTGATAAGACTAGACAAAGAATTATGAGGATGAAAGAACGATTAAAAGTCATTGATCAAAATGAAATTTCTGAATGTAGTACAATCGATTACCTTATCAAAGAAGACATTGCAATTGACTATAGTCTATAATGTAGACTATGTGCTTGTAAAACTCGTAGCCACAATAGCTCATTGAATATGCCAAGATAGTATCAATCTGTGATATAAATAATCGTGATTGAGATTGTAAATAAGGTTAACACTATCTTGTAGCTTTGTTTTGACACAAAAACACTGGGGGATTTCCTTTTGGAAGTGTTTTTCTTACCATTAATTCTATTGCAATGAGTATCGAGGTGATAACTTTGTAATTTGCATGTCTGTTTCCTTCGGTGGGTAAATTAAAAATAGTATTCTATCACGCAATTACTTTTTGCCACATAATTAAAACAATTATTGCTTGTATTATTTCTGGAATGAGTAAATCGCAAATAACGTTTAGGGGATGTATGTATGCAAATAATCGGAAGGAGGAGCTTTAGTATAAGCATTAATTTTAGGAGCTTCGGTATTGGAAGTTGACAAGTTGATCATTTCTGTAGTGTATACATAAGTAATTTATTTTTACTTAGCGATCATAATTCATGTGAGGGTTCAATACCCGCACCAGGCTTTATTATAATTTTGAAAGTTTTGTAAGGTTTGACTAACAGTGTATTCACGTATTTACTTTTGATTTCGAGTGTCTTTTCCGGGTATTTCGCTTTGTCTACATACATACGGAATTTTCTTCGACTTTATTAGGATAGGTGTCTGTTCCCTTTTTTGTACGTAAAATTAACACGAGTAGATTTAGCCTCATTGAGCAGGATTCGCCAAATGTATGTCCAACCGTTTAGCTACAGCTTTTTTCTCGCTGCCAATATGGCAGTACCGTCCGCAAATGTTGATATATACATAAACTCGTAACAGTCTTAATAGTATACGGAAGAGTATGTATGCAAGTTAGGATTTTAGGATATTAAAGACCGGGAAAAGCTGCACTATCTTGAGTTTCAATACTTTGTGTCAGACTTTATAAAGGGATTGGCAGACATCAAGAAAAATATTCGACTCAATGTCTGGCATCTCTTGAATGCTTGTTTGTTTGGAATCCCTATGCTATTGGAAGACCTAACTCATCGGAAGCAAATGGCTACATAAGTTTACACATATTTTTTACCTAAAGGTGTTGGCCCAAAACAGATTTAATCTAACCAACACCACAGTGGGAAACCCATCCCCAAATCATTATGATGCAATCTCCGTGATTGACCGTGTTTGTGGTGTAAGTTTAAACTCTGTGTTTGATGGCCTTCTAACATATGTAGCAAGTAGACTACTTTGCTCTCGTCAGACCAGAGAACGTTTCTCCACTTTTGAACTTTTGAAACCTGTAAATGTTTATGGTGCTATTTTTTTCACCGCAACTGTATGTACTTCTTTACTAATAAGGAGCGAAATTCTGCAGTTTAATTTCTTATACTTCAATTAAATCAGCCCAGTCATTTTCCCTACACAAAACAGGTTACCATATTAAATAAACGAGAAGATATAAGAAAAGCCGAAAATGCATTCATATGCAAAATGAGTTCTCTTATTGCAACAGGTTTTAAGAAAAAGAGTTTCTGGCACTACTGCGTTAAAATAAAATCTTTTTTTTTTTAATTACCGCAAAACCATTTTATTTCTTTTCTTTTAAATTATGAGAGTGTTAAAGACCCGCAAAGACAATTTCTGGCGATTAAGTTTTTTTTACCTTATATGCCATTTATGTATTTAACGTGTCTTCTGGTCAACAAATTCTAATCCTAAATTACCAAGTTTCACATCTAAAATTTTAAAAATTTAAGCTCTAGGAGGATTTGTTTTAAATTTATGAAACATGGGTGAAGATAAAAAGTGGCGGGGTTAGAAGTACCTCGTTGTTGTGAGTTAATACTTTTTTAGGTGAAGTTTCATGTTAATAAACTAATGAATTCTTGAGGCAGTCAAAATAATAAGTTCATGTCTATTGTACTTTTACGTCGAATCAAAAAAAAAAAAAAAAAAATACAATGTGAAATGTTGTAAGTAGTCTTCTGTGTGGCGAAAAATCCAGCATAAGTATCAACCAAATTGTTACTGTTATTGAATAAATGCGGAATGAAGAATTAAGTTTAAGATTATAAACTAAAATATACCAGCATCACAGAAGAACACTGGGTTTCTAGATGTCTAAGAGAATCTAATAAACTTAAAAGCAGGGGCAGATTAATAAAAGGCCTACTAATATTTCGCATTATAATACAACGCATTCACAGCGCTCAAATTGCCATGGCTGCTTTGAAATAATGTAGCTTTCAAGATTTAGCTCATCCACTTAGTAGTCCTGACCAGAGACTTAGTGATCGTTACCTGTCCTCGAATTTGAATAAAGCCTTACGTGGAAAGCATTTTGATCATATTAAATCACTACGAGAAGCCGTAAACGAACAACTCAATTCATATGCAACTGAAGAAGATTTCTTTAATACATACTCTTTCAATTACATCATACCCATTTATTTCATCTCACAGGCACGTTAGGTCCCAGAAGGAGCTGCAAAAAAGTTATGCCCAAAACACAATACCGCTTTAGTGCTGGCGTTGAGTGATGTTTAAAGTTAAAACACAGGAATCCAATGGGAGTTATCACAATGTCGCTTTGCTTTGTGACCTCGTTTTTGGCATTCGTAACAAACAACGTTATATATCGTAATGTGACTACAACTCGAGGAGAATGTTGGAATGAATTGAACTTTTGCTTGCTTTTTGACAGTTGTCACAGCTGTTTTTGTTTTTGATCGAAAAATTGCATTGAAATTACAAATTTGTTTGTTTGTGGATATGTAGAAAGCAAAGTTGGATAATTTTTCATGCATACTTTTATTTAATTTTTCTACATAAAACACAAATTGCAAACTTTGGCTAATATAACATCTTGAAAATGATGTTTGCAAACAGCTGAATGAATATGTCATTCAAAGCCTTCTCAAAGCTGATTGGACGTAACGAGACGAACGCCAGCACTAAAGCGGTATTGTGTTTTGGGCATTATTGCTCTGAACTAACGATACGAGTATACGTAATACTCTTAAATGTTAATAACCAAGCCAAAGATTTTTTTATGATAATTAGGGATGTTTTTCATTAGGATGTTTTACATTTACAATATTTTTCTTTTTTTTTTAAATTAGAAACAGTTGTAAATAAATAATAAGAGATAATAAAAAAAATAAAAAAAAAATAAAACAATATTATTCCTTTATTTTATTCAATCTGTTAAAAACTGATTTTAATCATCGATCATCCATCATCATACAAAGATGTTGTTGTTAAAAATATGGCCTCACTCACCTTCTTTTAAGCTTTTACAGGTACTTTTATCGACAAAGTTCTTAATTAAAAAAAAATATTTAAGCTGTTCTATCGAATAAAAAATATATACATATATATTACTGGTCATCTTATAGTCCAAGGAAAACAGGTATTGAACTAGCTTTAACGGTTAAAGAATTATTGATTTAGCAACGAAAAAAGGGCTGCGTTTTACAATACGGAAAAGTCAAAAACAAAATATTCTTTCTAGTATAAAATAACTTCTTAAACACGAAAATAAAAGTCATTTTATGAAGAAACTATTATTAATAAAGTTATGAGCAGTTATGTAAAGTCGTTTTTCTTACTTAAAACAGGCACTTAAGAATAATTCTTTACCAGATTGGCAATTTTTTTTAGTTTTCGATATTCACTGGACGTCCAGAATAACGAATGCCGATATAACGAACGTCCAGTATAACAAATCACCATTTGAAGTCTATTGATATCTCTAAATAACGAATAATGAGAAATTTTACTACTCTATATAACGAATGCTCTTCAATTTCAAGGAAAAGAAACAAGACAAAACGTGAGAATCGTTCTTTTTTTGTTCTTTTCTTCTCAAAATTGATTCAATTTGTGCAGTTTTAAAAAGTTATACAATAAAAGTTTTTAAATGATCAGTAAATATTATGTTTTAATTTTTTAAGGTCGAAAAAACTGGCTTCGATATAACGAATATTTCGATATAACGAATTGGCTGAACATTATATCTATCGTTATACTGGACGTGCAGTGTAGTTTAAAAAATTGTACTTTTTCAAAAGTTTTTTTGATTAATAGGGGGTGACTTAACAGCAGATGGAACTAGAAAATTGTACCACTTAGGCTGCTTTGAGCACATATTATTATCTGACAGAGGAACAACAGTCCAATAAACAGAATTGGATACGTTAGATACGTACACAGATACTATGCAACTGTTTGTCTCAAGCATTCTATATGTTTAAAGCTATCTATCAAAGAGTGCATACCTTATGGGACTCACTTTTAACCTTGAGAAATTAGTGACCCGAAAAGGCATGCTTTACTACGTCAGTTCTAACCTCCTTTGATTATCTTTATATATTATAAATGTAACTACTTCCGCTATTGCAAATTGAATTCCCAATTCTCTCTCACACTATTACACTCCTAAATACATACTATATGCAAATATTTATCAACACAGACTTAATTGAAGTTTGTTTACTTTTTTAATCCCACAATAACCTTAAAAGATAAATA
The DNA here is from genome assembly GCA_946965025.1 of Blera fallax. Taxonomy (NCBI): domain Eukaryota; kingdom Metazoa; phylum Arthropoda; class Insecta; order Diptera; family Syrphidae; genus Blera; species Blera fallax. Next base: position 16,744,855 of record OX337244.1, read on the forward strand.
TGTAATTTTAACTTTAATTATCGACAAATACAGTACTACTGTTTTATTACTGAAATAAATATTAAGTTAATATTGTGTACTTACAAGGAATTCCATCCTACGTCAACTACATACATGTTGAGTAATTCAATGATTCAAGCACGTTGTAGATCGAGGGAGCAATTATAGATAATGTAAAGTAAAGTAAGCAACAAAAGCTTGTAAACTAATGAAAAAAAATAATGAATGAAGCAGCGCTTATTATCTTTGATCAAGTTATATATGTACATATGTATGTATGTAATGGAACAGTAAGAAAAAATATTTGCCTATAAATCTTCCAGACTTTTTTTAATTCTTCATAAAAAAGCAACTAAGGTATTTGAAAGACTCGTTTTGAAGCGTCTACAGTCGAGTCGATCACTGAATAAAGATGTTTAATTCCTGATAAGTTTAAAGTATAAACTCAGACAGAATCTTCCAGTACAGTTACAAACATATACAAGACTTCAGCACGCGGAATCGAATTCTCAGGATTTAAGGAAATCGTTGTTCCGCAAGGAAGTGTTTTCGGTCCCATCTTATTTTTACCATAGACTCAAGGCATACAAAGGTACTGGTAAGGGATAATTCAACCGAGTTAACAACTGAAAAGCACCATCAAGCTTTGAATAAAATCTGCGAGTGGATTATTCAAGAAATATTATTCAATCTTTCCAAAACAAGGTAATCATTTATGATCCATGGAGTACGTAAATAAACTTGGCCAAAACTCCAAATTCTGAAAATGAAAACCTTTTCAACCTAGTTATGGAAGTCCCCTATGTCACAGAGACCAGCTGTTTTTTCAAATAAAAGAACCAGTGACGTACTATTTACGTCTATTCCACCAAACAATAGTTTGCAAATGCAAAAGGTACCATTTCATCTACTTGAAGGTGAAAACGCATGGACTAAGGCAAGTAAATTCTGATCGCTTGTCATCTCATTTAATTTGTGCGTGGTTCCTTATTCCTTATTTTATTCAGTTTGGCATTGTATAGAATCTCTTTTCTGCGTATTGGTTTATTTGAATTTAATTTTACATACATATGTCGGCATTGCAACTTAAAAAAATCATTCAAATCGAAAAATAATATAAACTGATTGCGTAAACTAATATTTCTGCTAAAGACCAGTGAGTTTCTTGATGCAATTGATGCGCAAATCAATTTGAACCTACATTCTAATTGACATTATTTACTCACCTGTTAAAGAAACTTAGTACAATGGACAATTCCAATCAAATGAAGGTCAAGCAGAGGTGTACTGTAGTTCAATAGTCGCAAACTAAATTACATTGCTTGCATGCAAATTACGTTCAGTGAGCAAATATTACTACCCAAACCGAACTTGTAAAGTGTAAAAAGCATAAAAAGGGTCCTTCTTCTCCCCTTTTCAGAAAAGTGAGGTAGTTATTTCATTCAACTTGGTTGGTGCAGTATTTTTTGGTGCTTTGATGAAGCAAGAAACTACCGTTCTAATAATACTGTTCCTCTACAACGAAAACGTTAAGAAAGGTAAGCAGAAATAATATTGATGGCTTTCATTTATGCCCGAATATGTCCATGTGTGTCAAAATTTCAACTTTAAGAAGAATTCCGTCCAAAGATTTATTGTACTACGTCCAAGGATAAATAAAAGAGACAGTGTAGCTAATCGACCGCAACTCTCTTAAAGGTGTTGACACCTAACTCGTATCAAAACTTTTGGAAAAATTTGTATATATAATTTCAATATCATGGTGGGCAAAATGTTGTATAATCACCTCCTTGTTGTGCCCATATTGGGGAAACACTTTGTTTGAATAGAGCAAAGGATTTAGGTGTTTGTGTAGACATTTTTTATTCGTCACTTTTTCAGGTTAAAGATAAAATATATATAAATTGTGATATCTCGAAAACCAATATTTATTGTATTTCAAAATTTAGATCCAAAAATGCTAATTTAATGTGATTTTTTCAAATTTGTAAGCTGAATAGTTTGGAAAACTAGAGGGAGGACATCAATTTGTTGTGCATGTGTGACTTTACATTATGTATTTACATTATGTATTAATGTATGGGGGTGGTGACTGATAAGCGGACGGAAGGACGCATGAACGAGAGCGATAGAGTTCTATATCGAGTTCTCTGGCAAAATACTATTTATTTTATTTGTGAATAATGTCCAAGAAATATTCCAATCCTGTAACGTTTTAACTTTCTCGAATAATGTAAAACTATTTTTTCGTAGAAATAATAAAACTGACATTAGTCAGGTTATGGGAATATTATTTATCATAACCGTTTCGAACTTAATGCACCAAAATGTGCACCATGACAGTATGGACGGGAACATAGTCTTTTTGAAATGTCCTAGGAAACGGTTCGAGAATAATCCTAAGTTTTGGAAATTGTCGTTTCAGCAAATATTTATAGTTGATTAAATTCATTATAGTATTCAGGGACTCACACTCGATTATTCAATAGAACTTTATAGTACCCCACACCATAATACATACTGTCGGGGTATGATGGCTTGACAAAATTACTTTTACTCTATTACAAACTTTTTATTTATTTCTGGAGATTTTAACAATTATTTTTTTCAGTGTATGATACATATGTATATTGAGGGGATATTTTGAAAATAAAAGTTATTTTCCTTTTATTAATAGTAGTCAATTGGACTAAACATTAATTTTATGTTGGTACAATCTTAACTTGTTTTTATATACATATGGTATCTTCAGCGTGGCTATCCATTGGAATACTTTAGTTATTGTTGAACATTTAATTTTAATGAGGCTGTGTATAACTTTCAGGTTTATATGTACATATGTAGTTGAAGTCTAGTTTCGTGCTTCTTGGCAAATTGTCCCTAGGTCCCGATAAAATCTTTGTTCCGTAGTTACATACATACATACATATGTACCAGGAGGCACTGATTATGTGTCTTAGGAGAATAAATTATTAAATTATTAATATATTTTGTATTGACAATTTGAATTAACGTCCTTATGGCCAATATAGTTGTCTATACTCGATATCCATTTCAGATTTTTTTATCTTAACGTGTTCTTTCCATCTTCGTTTTATGCCCAGCGTCATTCCGAGGTATTTCGCAGTATTTTCAAGTTAAACTCGTTTAGTTTGATTAGTAGAAGATTGTATATCTATTTTTATTTGTATATGAAGTTATTATGAGTAGATTTTATTTTATTTAGCTGAATTTTCCACTTCACTACCCATTTAAATGTACATATCTATTAATGAAGCAGTGTCGTCTGCAAAAATAACTTTTGTTATATTACCAATTTGAGGTATATAACATTTTAAAGTAAATACAGAATTGGTCTCCCAGATTGACATTTGATATTATTTATTATGTTTCATACATACATGTGCACACAAATTAAAAACAGATGGGGTTTGTGATGATATGTGATTATTGCTTTGAAACTTTTTCGATTATGCAAATCCTGTAGCGAAGAGCGTTTACTGTGTACTGACATTACAAAGGTCGCATATAATTGGAAGCTCTTAGCGGTGTGATAATAAGTTGTAAGAATTTGCATTTTAATTTCAGGATTGTATACATTTGTATATCTTATCTGCCGAGTAGCTACTAAAAAATATGTACCTTCTTATAAATAATGATAGATAATCATCTTGCTATAGTAAACTCTGTATTGTTTTGACTGAGCTTCATTTACAAATTTTAAAAGAAAATTTGATCTACGAGCTGCAGTTGCTTTTGTTTCACCAGTTTTGTGATCTTTCTAGGGTAGCTGGTTGCTTCTGTTTCATGTTTCTACTTTTGTTTTATCACAGGCAGCGTTTTGAATGATTCATGATTCCACATCTTTATTTAACTTTACATAATCTTATAATTGGCATTGGTTTTTGATTATTAACTTACAGTTAGGGTAAGCCTGGGCCGTAACAAATTAGCCCCTACAATTACCCAAGTTCTTAGCTAACTGCCTCGTTTACTACTAGACCCATTTTAGCCGCTTATGACTCTATGCATATTCGCAAGCGAACCGGTGACAATCCGCTAAGTTCTAACAATAATGTCAATATCGTCGGCGTATACAAGATTCTGACTCCGGTGTTATGAGTTTCGAACAATCTTTTCAATGACGATAAAGAAGTCACATTACAGTGCGTTACCTTATTTAAATTCCTTTTTGACATCAAAGGTCTCGATGAAGGCCTTCATGGAAATGCGAGCAGAGAAGGACGACTTTACGAGGAATGTCAAAATTAGACATGCCTCTGTATAGCTCAAAATTAGACATGCCTCTGTATAGCTCTAAATTAGACATGCCTCTGTACAGCTCTATAAATGCTGTCATAGGCGACATTGAAATCGATGAAAAGATGGTGGGCATGGATTTGAACATTTTGGGTTTTCTCCAGGATCTGCTGGAGTGTTGCCGTGACATGTTCCAAACATAACTCTCTCTTTCTATTTCTTGCAGAGAATCCAATGAACTCAAGTCCTTTTTGCTCAACTTTATATGCCTCTTGTTTTGTTCCGTGTACCTGCCGACATTGCTTGTCAAACAAGGGGTTTCTTGGTGGAGGTCTGGTGAAACCCAGCACATCAGTTGCGACTTCCTTGGACACTTTTTGGGAGCGTTGAGGCTGCCTTGGTCACTTGTTGGCAGTGATTCGGCACTTCGTGTTGACGTAATTGGAGTTCTAGAGGTTACGGGATACCCAATCAGCGAAAGTTGTGATGACCTTTTGCGAATGCAGCTTCTCGACATTAATTTTTCAGTAATGGCTCTGATATAATGGATATCCATACTCGTACCTAACATTGGCGATACATAACGCATACATACATAAGATTTTTCTTCGCGTCTCCGGAACGAATTCCATTGATTAACGCGATTTTGTTTCAATCGTTATGTTCTATGAACCACAAATCGCATGAAGTAAACTATATTTTTAGAAGTCAATTCCCGTGGTCATACATTCAGTACACTTTCTAGAAAACAACGAGGATGTAATGAAAAACTGTTAATGCAGCTAATAAGAGTTCGCGGACTGTAAAATACTTCTGTGTGCTGTGCTGTTGGTTGTAGCGGGCATTATCGACCTTAAATATGGATCATAATCGCAGTATGTACTGCTGAATCATAAATGTTTGAAGGTCGAAGAAAATATCACGTATGTATGTATATAATTAAAACTTTTACTTCGTATCTTTTTTTATTTTTTCATTTTTTTTTTTTTTTTTTTACATTAAAGAAATAAGTAAATCAAACAGTTCTCCGGGAAACACTCATTGAGTTCCCAATTCGTTAGCTTAAGTTACGGAAAGTTTTTTAAAAAAAAAAGAATGCATTTCACAAAATTATTTTGTTGGCTGCTCAAATTTTTAACAAACGCATATTCATGGTTTTTCATACTTGCTTGGGCAAGGCCGGAAGAGAGCGCACTATTATTCTCGGTGCAGGAGAACGAATATCGCTAAAATGGATAAAATTGCCCACTGAAAGAAAACAAAAAATATTTCTAAACGATTTGGAGCATTTTGCAATAAGTGCTTACCTTAACTTTAGGATATTCATTCATGAATATTGTGATAATTCCAACGTACGGCAAAAAACCTCTAGCCCGCCCAACTATATCCTTTTTCGTAAGCCACAGCTGGCCTGGGGCATATAGACCTCTGTCGTCCACGTTATTATTATCACCCTTTGTCAGGAATTTAACAGAACCGTCACTTCTGAAACCCAAAACTCATTATTCATTCAACTTATTGGAGAGGCCAGCATTAATTACTTCTCATGCAACTTAATTACTCGATGCACTATGGGTATATCTCTTCCCTCTACTTTAAACACGACAATCTCTCCAACACGAACGGGTTCCTCTTTGTAGTTCGTGAGGAATAGCAAGTCACCACGATGGAAGGCCGGCTCCATGCTGCCACTAAGAACAACCACAATTGGAGATTCACTACCAGTCACTACCATCAGACCCTTCCAGATCATCAACGCCGACGAAACAATCATAGCAAAGCTAAGGATTTGATATAGACTCTGGAAAGGAATAAGACCGGCATGATATATTCATAAATTTTGTTTACGTAGCCAACTTGGCCAGCGGAGTGTGACACTGGCAATGAAGCACAGTTGCATCGTGTGCCTCTTACATACCTGCCGTTTGTTCATTCTGTTGAAGTCCTTCATCATTTCGTCAAATTTCAGAAGTTCCGGTACACCCATTTGAAATCTTTTTATTATTTAAAATATTCAAAACTGCAACTTAATACTTATTTTAACAAGAAAACGAAGAAAATTTTAAGTTTTCCCGTAGTGGCTTTTTCCGGATAGTTGACAACTGTTCAATTTTTCGCCGCTTCTACCACGTCAGTTGAATGGCAACATCTAATGCGGTAGACATTCGACGCAATGCGATGTTTTCGAATATGCAAAGAGTGTGTTCGTAGGGATTAGAAATTTTAGCGAATACTTAAGAGAAGCGAAAAATCCCATAGGGCGATGAATATACAAATATGTATTAATTTATCTTTTTCATATTTATAAATTTTTTTATGTCATTCCGTTACCTGCTGGCATTTAATGGATACAACATGTTTGAAGGGAGAAGCCATTATTGTATTCACTCGTCAGGATCACATGAGAAATATCCCAACTCTTTCCAAACCAATTTGGTCAGTTGTGTTTAGCTTTTTTGAAGGACAAAGTATTAAATTCTTAAGCAACTAAACTTATAACTTTCGGAACCTCTGGAATGATTCGGATTGGATCGGAAACACTCTATCCGCCGCTTTGACGTTTCTCTTTTTTTTTTTTGAACTTTATTATCTAAATGGTTTGAAAAGAAAATTATCGCATAATAAAACTTTAAATTGTCTTGAAAAACTTGGCATCACCTAGGCCGGGGCCCTTTTCATTATATGACATTTCATTGTCAGGTAAACAAAGTTTAAGGTTTTAGATAACAAAATCGCATCAAATTTACACATTTTAAACGTTTAAATCAATATAATGATTTAGTTAATTTGTAGGAGTGTATTTTTCACATTAGTGTCTAATCACTTGACCCATTTTTGTTACCTTTGAATAAGTTAAAATTGCACATTACCCGATGGAAAACAAATTTGCTTTTGCAAAAGATCTCATTGCCTCGTGCTCAGTGCCGAACTTATCTGTAGACCTAGACAACACCCCCATAGAATCTGGCCACTTTGAAGAATATCGAAAGTTGCTAGAAAATCAACTACCACTTCTGTTTGATTTTATTCAGCAAAATGATGAGTGGCTCTGCTCAAAAGAGCCAAATGAAAATACCTTAGAGGTGAGAATTGGTGTGGAAACCATAGACATTTTTCTGTTATCGTTTATTTTAGATCCAGGGCAGACTCCTTATACTCGTCAGTGAAATTACAGCGCACAATACATTGTACAAGATTCGAAATGAACACTTTCTTGAGGTTCTTAACAAATTTATACATAAAAGCTTTCACAAAATTTTGGAAACTGACACTGAGGTAGAGGAGTATATACTTAAACACTACACGCAGTACTTAAAGGCGGACGTATGGAAGCGTCACATTGGCATTGTTCATGGGTTTTCTCGTTTTCTTCAGGTATATAGAATTGATATACGTTTGTTCATCAGTTTATAAATCCTTTTACAGTTGAAGGTATTAGGGGGACGCAAGCTGTCGTCTAAGTGGGCAAACTTTTCTCTCTCCGTGGGTCTTACTTTGCGTGAGTGTCACTTGCCAACATACAAAGAACTGAGCACGACAATATTCCAACTTATTATAAGCCATTCCGTAAGTGCATTCTCATTAAGTTGATCTATTTCTAACCGCATTCTCCAAAGGATGCAAAAGAAATCAAAGAAGTTAACATCCCTGAGGTAATCTTTGATGCAGTTCTCAATAGTGTTCGAACAGTGGATACAGTTGAAGGTACTTATGCCGTCTGGAAATGTCTTTGCGATTGTTTAGACTTTAATGAGGATACCGATTCTTGGGATGTAAGATTTACTCAAGTAGTGATTATCGTTGATTTTATTGATTAATTTCTTATACCAGTGGGACATGACCGACGAGATGATGGAGAACTTATTAGGAAGCTTAAAGCACGCTACAAATTCCGACATCATCATTTGTCTACTGTCCTTCATACCAAAGGTTCTCTTGCGCTTTACTCCGAATCGCAAAGAAATTGAAGAGTTCCTTGCACGTGATTACAACTCTTTGTCCGATGAGGACTTTCAGAATTTTCGCTTGGAATGTAGTAAAATATCGTCATGTGCATCATATCGATGGGCGCTGTATATACTGAAACTGTTCGTAGCAGAGTCACACAAATTCATGGAAAGTTCGACGATGTGTGAAAAAATGCTTCAGGTTAAGGCAGTCAAGTTATACACAACTCATTTCCGTTCTAATGATTTTTTTTATTGCAGCGTTTCCATATATGTTATCTAACAAGTCTTTATATTATAACTGTGGAAGTCATGAATATAAATCTGTTGAAATTTTTCGAACAATTTCCTAATATTCTAATGGAAGCTATTGCCACACATAATGGAACTCCACGCATTCGGGAGGTAAGTTCTTCAAGGTGTCTCATTGGTTAATGCTTTAATCTTAATTATTCCACAGCTTGTGCGACAAATTTACAATACATTTATTGAGCATTTGCAAAAGTCTGACTTAGAAGACGTAACTAGAGACTTTCAACAATATCACAAAGCATTTAAGCAGTTTGTTGAGGAACAATTTTGATATATTATTTTTATTTTTTTGGAATAAACATAGAAGTTGGAAAACAAATTTTATTTTTGTGATCTAACCCTTGTCACTGGTAAGATAGTCAATAGAATGGTCCGCTAATTCTGTCGAATTGAAGTTCTGTAAATAAATTGAAAATTTTAAGAAATTAAGTTTTACCATCTGCAAGAAAACTGGTAACAAAAACATAAAAGGTGAGTTAATGTTTGAATTTATCAGAGGCAACAATATTTCGGTAGAGAATAGAGTCCAGAAATCCACATAGAAAACTAGAAGTAGACAGGATATCATAGACTTCCTATAAATTAAAGTTTTTCCTAAATCTACGTAGACACTCGCCATCAACGCTATGGATGTCAATTTACACATAAAATAATGTATTCTACCATCTTCAATTCTTCATCTGTTGTGAACAGGACGAAAAAGGTAATCGTACTATAACTTAAAACTGAAAGAAAAGCTACACTGGTTAGAGGCTGAGAAAAATCAACCCAAAAATCGATGCGTCTGCGGCTAAATGCATACCTCTAAACATCGGACGCGGTTGTGCTGGTGGAGGAATGATATGTCCAAATTTCGTAGAATATGCCTCCCTGTCAGACAATTATGGAAGCGATCGAAAGCAGCACACAACCACAGCGAACTGCAGCCGCAAAGAATTAAAGATCTGCAGGAAGAACCGGAACATATCTTTTTTCACTGCCAGCGTTTTTCAGCAAAGCCTCAAGGAAATACGATAGACACCTGCCCTCTAGCTCTTGGGGATTGAACAAATTACTCTAAAATAGGTGTAGAATGTTAGAAAATAGTAAATAAGGTTTGAACTTGATCTTGTTATTAGTAATTTTACTTAGCAATATGAAGAGGTATAATGGTCTGTTTTTGGATACGAAACCCTTAACTCCTCACTTAATTCAGTTCAATTCAAGTTTATCAGTTACTTCCTCCTGAAAAATTTCCAAATTTCCAACCACAAATTCTAGCCACTATTTAACATTTCCAATCAGAAACACTTTCATTAAGAGTTATGGTAGAAGGCCATTCCATTACATTTCCATAGCTTTTCAACTATTAATGCCATCTTCCATGAGTCTTGGCACTAACTTTTAATGCCCTTAGTTCTATCATTTAGAAAAAACAATTTTCGGAGCGACTCTACTTCAATGTCAAACAACCGAAATATGAAATTGTCCTTTCGGCCAAAAAGTTGCACAACATTTTTATTGTTACTGGAATTAGTATTTTACCTCAGTGCCATTGTCTTTGTCCACATTCAACATATTAGGTCCCCCTGAGCTATTATACGTGTCAAGCTGTGGACAAACTACTTCACCTCTAGCACCTTGTCTCTCATTTTTCTCGTAGTGCTTTAGATTCAGATCTTTTAATTGTTCTACATCCAGCTCTTGGTTTAGAGCGGTAAGTTCTTCTCTTTGATTTTTTATAAACTCCTTAATGGCACCTAAATACAAAATGTTTTAATGTGTAATAATTACAAAAGCTTGTCATCAACCAGTATCAAGGTTTATCGGTTCCACAAGTTCATCTAACTGGTCACTACAGCCCTTTACATCCTTCAACTCTTCTACAAACGGGTCTCCTATAGCCGAATGGAAGTAATCCTTTTCCTTTTTAATTTCATTTCGTAGACATTCCAAGTCATCATTTAACTTCTGTCTCCTTTTTTCCAATTCTAACAGCTTGCAGTGTTCATCTTCTAGGGAATTGCAGACATCTTCAAACCTTTTTAGGGCTAATTCAATTTCGGTGGAGTGATCACCATCGCCACATTTTTCCAATTCCATAGGCAACCAAAAAATTATTTATAAAATAAAATTAACAAAATTGAGAACAGCTCAGCAAATAAATGATTTTCTTTTTTATTTTAATGTCAGGGCTCCTTAGCAGGACCACTATAAAATTTCAAGGTTTATTTTAACAGGTTATTAAATTAAGTGAAAACTTTTGTAGACCATCTTTTTACATGTTTTTTTTGGGTAGAGCATCCACCTTTCAATTCATACGACGGTATCATGACTGTTTAGTTGATAAAATAGATTGGACGCTGACAGATAATATTTACAATAGAAGAAGGCAACAGTATCCGCTCTGAAAGGAAACACTGCAATTGTAATTAGTTGTAGGTAGAATTACTGTAATTGGATCTGTCTGGTATCTTATTAACCAGACCGGAGAATTGAAGTTGCTTTGAGGCATTTGCTATTTGCCATATAAAGGACTGAGTGTAATTGAAATACACACTTTACTTACTTTAATATTTTTGGAGCTTGCATGAAATTAAATAATGCAGAGACTAAAAAGACTAAGCTCCAGGGTCTTTGCAAAAAATTCCTCTAATTCTGAAAGGATCAAACACAATTTTGACAGAAAACATTTTAAAAAAGGTTAACTAAAACCAATCTTCTTAATATTCATACAAAATAAAAATACAAATTTAAAAATACTTGGCACAAACAACACACATATGTATGCAGGTCTATGCTTCGGGCAACTAATCGTTTTGTGTGTTCTATTTTTGTACACGGATGTAATGAAACATCTGCGTAATCCACTTGTGCCACATAACGAAACATAATTATGTACATAAATTGAAATAAAACAGGTTAAAGTAATATTCTTTATTAAACATAAAAATACTCTTCAACTACAGTTCAAAATATGATTCTTAATTTATTTGCATTTAAATTTACATATATTCTCCACCATATGCACTATGTTGCAAAATTTTCATTCTTTTTTTCATTTTTCATTCGTTCTATTTCAAGCTTTAGTTTGTGCGCTTGCATTATCATTAACTTCCGCTGTATATCGAGGCACAATGTCTGCTTTTCAAAATAGTCTGCCTTTCTGTGAAAATATCGTGTTTCAGCTTGTAATTTTCGAGCTTCAAGGTTACTCATATTGGTCTTTTTACTAAACGAAGGGACATCGTAATTTCCACTAACATCATCTTCATATTCTTCATCATCATCCTCAAATGTACCGTCTTGTGAATCTTCCATTATTGTACCATCGACAGGTGCTAGTTCTTCTTTAAAACGATGGTCACCATTTATGTTTGACTTTTCATTATCGTCCATAGTTTCATCATCAAGACCATCGACAACTGGCTCAATATGTACAATTTTAGTAGTTTCTTTAGGAGATTTTGATTTACTTGGTATTCGCTTTCTTTTTCTACCATCCTTTGAAATAGAAGTAATAAACAACATTAACAGAGTATAAGAATATGAATAAGGTAATTTAATTAAAGACTAGAGTAAACTAATAAATCAAATATGGAGCGTCACCTAACTGGGTATCTTTTTCGAATTGCATGCAAAAGATGTATAACATCTCTTTAAGTATATGTACATTTTTGTCTTACCAGGCAAAGAGTTTAATAAGTGTAGCAAATAAAACTCTTATTTTCTCCATTTATTTGTGTGAGCAAAGCTTTTCTCTCGTCTTGTGACATAGCAAAAGCAAACGTTTTTTTGGTAACGTTGGGTTAATTTGAAATAAAATATCGTTGAGGTGCTTAACCAAAAATGAATTACCGGATAGGAATTTTTTTTATTTCTCTAAAAAAGGAACTTCGTCTTCGGGACATATAGAAAATCTTAAAACATGCATTATCGAGAGGTTGAGTAAATGTCTAAAGGCAAACACAATTTGGACCGTCTTCAAGTACAAATATTTTCCACATATACATACATATATGTATGTACTTCCAAAAACCACCTTTTGAATTTGATTTACAAGAATATACAAATCAAAGAATATGTGAAGGCCACAAATAACTATATGTCATTTAAATTGCAAAATCGAATGAACGCTTACAAAATGTATACGTTTGTACATATATAAATACATACATGGTTTCCTAATTTGGGAGGGTGGGGTTCGATATCCTTACCACGTCCTTGTTCATAGAGTAGTTAACGCTATTATTAATATATAACGGAGTTTTGGTAAGCTATTGGAGTTCAAACTTCAAAAATGGTCGTTCGGGTACCACAACTTAATTTAGAATTTAAATTTTTTTTTCTCTTATTTAGACTGAGGAAAAGATTTTGTCGTTGAAAATTGTTACTGTCCTTTGCGGCGCTCAGATCCAAATATTTGTCTATTGTGCCTACTTCCAGACAGACAACTAAATTTACTGTAGGCGTACAATGATTATCATTCATTGCACCCACTATCAACTCCCAAGGATTACCAATTACGTAGAAAGTCACAAAAAGCGAAGATGACTACGTCATTTAATAGACGCCTAAAAAATTCAGCCTTCCGCCTTGTCAGTTTTAATCAGCACTTTATGTTCAGCTTGATTATCACCACAGACGCAGATGAACGTTTTTTTCTATCTGCTCTCCGCAATACAGCACCTAGCATTATAAGGAGTGTGCAAATAAGTTTTACGTTGTTAATCAGTTATGGGACGGAAAAAAAAAATTTGTAATCTCAGTTCGATTTTGGCATACTTGATAAATGAATCCTACAATTTAGCTCAGCAAATTATGCTGCATAGTCTAGGCTGCAGCGGTAAAAATTTCTACTTTACTCACCACAGGTACGTAAACAGATGAACGAAAATTAGCCAGGCGAGGGTCTTCGGGTGTAATTGTTTCTATAGCTACAGAAGAAACTGCTGCTGCATCTTCCTGTTGCAGTAGGTCTTCGAAAACTTTAAAATACTCCCATTTTATTTGCTTATTTGTAGAATGCCGTTTTCTTTCTTTTACCTAATACAACAGTCAGAACAAAATAAGTCAATATAAAATGGAGGGAACTCTGCACTATCAATGTTGTCATTTTCCTACCTGGTAATAGGTAGCTTTTAGATTGCGGAATTTTTTGTCAAGTAAGTCGTGTGGGACTTCATAGCCATTTTCACGGAATTTATCAGCAATTCTCATCCATAATTCTTTTTTTCGACTCCCTGGATGTCGAAATTCCTCTTTCATATCAAGATAGCTGTTGATAAGGAGCCAATTTGCTGAATGGGTCCATTTAAATTCTGTATTTTCTGGATGAAGGGAAAACAAAGCGATATTAAAAATTGATTTATTTCGCTGAATTTCGGCAATAAAATCTACTTACGGAACGACCCACAGTCGACGAATTGATTTGACATTGCTTAAGGGGTATTTTTTTTTTAGATATTCACAGTCACTGTAATTGTTGACAAACAAATAAAATAAAGCGAAAATTTCACGAAACTCAATTTGTGTTACCGCTGGAAAAGCGCAAGCAGTTGCATGTGACAGCTTCGTTTTCTAGCTGCAAAATGGCACTTCGAAAATTCGATGTTTTTGGTGGTGTCGCTGACTTTTGTCAGTGGCGCTGTCATGGCCGCGACTATAGGTGTTCGAATTTTAGAATTTGGCAAATTGACTTATTTATGCTATAATACATCTTTATTTTTAAACTGTTTTGTTTCCGTTTGGTAAGAATTAGGCATACACGTATACGCATACATCGTTAACATAGGTGATGGATAGCGATTAAATCGCATAATAATGTTTTCGATCCGATTTGTTACAGTTTAAATTTGAACAACATGCTCAATTTTGGTAATTTGATACCAGTTTCTGGAATCAGTAGAAATACTTTTATCTTAAGCGTGTTGGAAGATACCTACTTGAATCGGTTTTTACTGAAAAATTACCCCAAAATCTCAGGGCTATTTTCAATAAAAATTCATCAGTTTCGAATGCGAATGTTTTACAGGCATACATATGTTTACATGTGAAAATTAAAAATTAAGTGACTTGTGTTCAAGTTCAAATAAATACTTTATGGTAAATGATTTGGAAGGAATTATCTTTCATGAAATACAAAAATACCATTTTCGTGAATTTATTATTTTTGTGTTTGTTTTGTCCAACAAATTCTTTTTCTTTTCAAAGCACTAATTTGCAACCAACCATTTAGGGCAGTATTTAAGCAAACAACTTGGCGTTAAGTTCCCTATTGCCATTAATTTCATTCCCGATCAGTAAAATATAAATGACAACCAGGAACTTGCTGAGCTGATCCTGAAATCCAAAGTGAAACATTCATCAGTTTATGCAAACGTACTGGAAGCACGTATGCTTTATCTATGGATTAACAAACAAGGAAAGACGAAAAAATTGTAATCAATCTTAGCAAACATAGTTCGAATGAGTTCGAAAATTAAAAAAACTCATGTTTTGCATTTATATTCTTCGAAATTCCTTTGCTAAGTCGATTCATTTGTATCATTGAATTAGGGCAATTCTCTCAAAGAATCGTACTTTTTAACCTAGCGTTGCTCCTTCGATGAAAGGAAACATGTGTAGAAGTAGAATTTTCTCATGAAGGAAAAGAAAATATATTTGATATTGATCAACAAATCTCAAATGACAGTTTTGGGGCTTACATGCGTGCCTGAGGTAATAGTTTTTTTAATGCTTTTGAACAGGTAGGACTTAATAACGCTGCAGTTGGGATGTACCTGAAAAACATTTTAGTTAAGAGTTCATTTAATTTCTAAAGGGTTGATAGTAAAACCAATGAAGGTAAAGTTTCTTACTATATTCCTGTGTAATTCTTCGGTGACCTTCTGCCCTATTCATCGATGTTGGCCTTCCCTTCTTGTGGACACTATATTTATGGTATTTTCCTCTTTCACCGGCTTTACACCTGGTGAGTATAAATGCGAACATAATGGGTCATCTCTAAGATCTGTCGGAGTGCGAATTGTTGATGAGAGGTTTCAGGCGTTTACACGATATGGCAGAAATTCTGAGGAAAATGATTCCTACATATTAAAGCGATTGACGGGGTCTACTTCTTTGGACATCGGGCCAATATTGTTGAGATTCCATTCAGTCAGCTTCTACTTATCTGATCAATCCTTATAAGTAAGTCGATGAATTAAGTGTAGGTATTATGCAATCAAATAATACTTAATTTGTACATGGGAAATGATTGCGGCGAGAATATAAGGATAGTAGTGCTAAGTACTGATAAGCCTGTTCGATGTTGCTAGAATGCCAGATCTATATTGGAGAAGCTCAGTTCGCCTCTTCTCCTAAAGCTATTCACAACAAACGGTTTTTTTCTACACCCCTTCACTCACCAAATGAATTATTTTCAAGCAATGAAAAATTGCGCTTGGTTACAGCGATGTGTCTAAATGAACAAGACAATTTGATTGGCAGCATTGATCGCAGTGAGTTATAAAATTTTCTTAGTATTCTGACAACCCTGCTTTTGACATTTCGCAATAGCGTTGCCATTTAGATATGAAATGTTTCTTATTTGGGATTCGTCTGTAATAAACGTAGTTAAACAAACTCAAATAGATTTGCAAACTTGTCGAAAACACCATTATTCTCAATGGTAAGCAGATGTCAATGTAAAAATTCTCTTAAAATCTACACCGGCACTTTAAGTTTGTAAGGACATTGAGCTCGATACCCGCAAGATGCCCTTATAAACATAAGTATACTGCATACACAATTTTATTTCTGAATAATTTACTTTAATTATTCATGTTGACAAGAATTAATACTTAAATAAAAATGGTTTTCTGAAAACGAACTTTTCAGAATTTCAACAGAACGTTGGATTTAATTCGAACATTTTAAAAATGTTCATCAATACAGGGAGTCATATCACGTTATTTATAGAAGATATTAAAATTCCAATGTTAAACTCTTTAAATATTAAAGATTACTTCCACTTTCGCAGTCGACACTCCTTTTTTTCAAGTTTTCTATTTCCAGCTTCAACTTGGCAATCATTAATGGCTGCATTTTCCTTTCTTTTTCTATGCAAATGTCAATATATTTCGTCTTCTTCCGGAAGTATTCTGTTTCTGCGCGAATTCGATCCGCTCTTAGTGCAGCTAGTTCTTCATTGTCTGTTTCAAAGTTCCCTTCATTACTTTTATGTGAATTCTGGTGATATTCCCCCATCAGGAAATCCGAAGCGGTATTAGGAACATCGATAGATTCTATCTGATCTACTGTATCTTCACAGAGATATGTAGCGTCAAAGTACTCAGCTGCCATCTACAAGCAAGCAACTGTTATAGAATTCATGCATTTATTTTGAATTAGCTACCGTAGAGTCTCCGCGTTTGAAGCTAATGTCATCGTTATCATAATATATCGCTTCAACTTTTTCCAGAGGAGTTTCGTGTTGGTCGTTGTCTTCCTTTGTTTGTATTGCTGGTTCATCGTTCAACCTAATACCATTCTGCAAACAAATTTACTGATGATTGCCACTGTCATGCAAGTACAATATAATTTAACGTATGTAGGTACCTTAGTCGCCGTTGGTGTTCGAAACACAATAATGTCGTCCAAAAAATTCATGTACTTGTACCAAGCCAGTACGGGTTCATAAACATATTTCTCCAATCCAGCTCGTACGTTTTTTTCACTTGTTAAGACTTTTCGCCGTTCTAGTAAATAAGTCGCCCGTAAAGTACGAATCTTCCGTTTAACTTCCACAGGGGTAATATCAAACACTTTTGCTATTTTTGCCAATGTTGCCTGGCGCTTGTCTTGTCGACGAAAATCTGGCGTTGATACGTCCCACAGGCAGCTGTTCTTCTGATAGAGGTTGATTAATTTTACAATTTTAGCGTAAGTAAAACTCCGATCTTTCATTTTCTTTTTATTTATTAACGTATAAATAGTTTTTATCACTGCTTTTTGCTCCTTTTTATCTGTGTTTTCGACTTCCTTCATTTATGACAGTGAACTGGTCATGCCAGGCGATGGGTAATTCTACTGTCGCTCTGATAGTTGTTGTGACAGTGGTAACATTTCGAGATTTCGTTGAGTGCGTTCAAAGAGTTTTATATTTCGGTTTCCGAATAAAAAGCGCGAAGGAGTAAATACAGTTGAAGATTCAAACAGGTCAATTAAGCGCTACCAGATTTGTTTATAAACTAAAGGCAAGAGTTATAAGAATAAACTTTTTTCAATATGGAGAGTACTTGCTGAAGCCCATTTTTACGAGACTGTCATGTCGTGTTTTGTTAACAGGACCTGCATTTTTTTAAGGTGCACTAATTGCGCATGTCTGTCCGTATGTGCGTAAGTTCTTTACTTTTCGGCTTCAAATTGTGAGCTACATACGTATATACACGCAGTTAATAGTAGTTGACTCAACCAATTTTATTAAAATCGTATCTAAACAATTTTCGATAGATTTTAGGATACCAAGTTTTCGAAAATTAAATGTACGACAACGTTTGCTTCATAAATATCTCCAGTGCACTACATTGTTTAATCGTCATCCATCCTGAGTTTATATCTACTACACTATAGCCTTTTCCCTTCGAAGTGCACGAAACAAAAGCTCTTTAACGACTTTGTACTTATTGTAAATCTGATAAGCTCCGATATTCGTTGGGAATAGGTCGGTGAATATGATTACATATGGCTTAGATAGTTGAATGAATGCATATATGTATGTATATCGAATTTCGAATTTATATTCTTCGGTTTTTGAAGGGACGAAAATTTGATTCAATGAGTGATTGATATCTTAGGCCTCAGACGTCAGATAGAGTCTTTTTGCAAAATTTAACAGGAATATTGTTAAGTAGTTCTAACACTCGGTTTGTGTAAATTTTGGCATATGAATCTGGTATATAAGTCGGGAGGTAAACTTTAACTTTAAAAAAAAAGTTATGAGTGCTATGAGAAAATTCGGAATAACGCCGTGTGCGGAGCTCTTGCATTGTACCAAAAAATGTTTATTAGAATATATGTACGTAATCTGGTATGTGAATACATACATATGTTCGTCTGTAGCCCACATATATTTATTCAATAAAACTACCTACAGCATCGATAACAGCCTCAAATCTTGACCGAAAAAGTCAGTATGCCTTAATTAAATGGTTCTTGTTGATGTTGGCTATCACTTGGACAATGGCCTTCTTTAGACCTTGTATGTTGTATGGATGTTTGTTGGTTTTATGTTCAACCACGCCGTACACAAGGTAATCCAATGGATTAAGATCTGATGAGTTAGGTGGTCATGAGTTTTGTTATTATTATGTTCCCTGAGTTGTCCTTCTGGAATACGTATGATTTTCCTTTACATCACATTGCCTATCCAGGACTCCAAACTGCTTCTCGCAATTTGAAGTATTCGGCAGCATTCATTCGAAGACCTTATTTATTTGACATTCTACCCGGAAATAACTTTATACATGTACTATAGTGCGTTGGATCGCTGAGCGAGAGGTTTTTTCACGGTCCCACCTCTCGCGAATGTTTGACAAACGTCCTAGAGTAATAACTGTCAAGAGAAAGCTTCTCAATTTGCCTTTCAGATATGACTCTAAACTGTAGGTCCCTTCCATTTGTGTGGAAAATATAACACGAATGGTTGCGAGAAGCTAGACCCTGGACCACATACGTCTGTTGCGCCAAGCATTTGTATTTTTGTATAAAGTGATCAACACTACGACCAAAAGGTATTACAGGTTCAGAATTTATAGGTGATTAGGATAAAGAAGATTAGCAAGATATCCAAGGCATACCACAAGGAAGTGGGCTTTAGAATATATACCTATGTATGTATATGTGTATGTTAAAGAGGGATCGTGTAGTTATATGCAGTGATTGAATTTAGATGGTTGGAGATGTGATTTCTACGCCATTCGTTTATAAAAAAATTTCTTTCATCATTAGCTGCTTGCAATAAGAATTTTATAAAACAGATCTGTTAGTGCGTTAAAAGGTAGACTTTTGGGTGTAGACCTTTAACGATTTTTCAATTGTCAATCCTTTAAAAGAATTGATAGCTACAATTTCATAATCAATTCCAAAGTGGATATGAATTAAGTAAATACTGACACGCGGTAAAAATACAAGCACTTGTTTTATAAGTCTCTCATCTGTTGCCATTCACATTATTTCTATTGAATGAATCTTTTAATTGAATTGAGTTTTCCACGATTTTTTTTTGCTACACCCCATGATAAGCACAACAGCCGACGCTATTTAATTATTCAGTTGAATTATTAATCAAATTATTACTGACTGGGCGCGTTGTGAACGCGCATGTATTCCTCCGTTCTCTTTATAAATATAAAATGCATATAATAATCACGGCAGCAAAAATCCATTGCAAATACGTAGTATACATGGACCTATCGCGGTTTCAGTAAATTCCACGATAAAACTCAATTTCATAGACAAATAACGACTGCTTGTGCGGTTACACTATAATGTAATCCATTCGCTTTTAATTGGGAGGTGAAAAAAAAATAAAAAAATAGAAACGGTTGAGAGCATTATTTGAGTCCGATTTAGCGGTCCACCAGCTTAATGGAAATTTAAATTTTCTCTCTCCTGATACTGGTTGGTTGGTCTGGTAGAAGCAGATTGATTAATGTCCATTTGATGAATTAATTAGATCCAAATCAGCTGATTCATTTCACTTCGGGGAATTAGTTTTTTAAATCTATTATATAGACAGACAGCGATGAAGAAGAGAACTTTAATCAAAATGAAGCTGCAAAATGACATGAAATATCCATTAAATAAGTTAAGGCACTTGGGATATCCAAAACGATGGCGCGCACCAAGACAAGCAGCAGTATAAGGAATCATGTTTGTCTCTATAGGCACATTCTTTACAAAGGACGCTCATTTTCTAGGACACATGCCACATGAATCCTTGGATGAAGATAGGGTAGCGGAAAAAAAAGGAAAAAGTACAACGACCAAGAAGTCATAAGAAGTTTTCCTTAAATGCGGGTTCACTTGCCTCCAGTGCAACGTCACATTCTCCTATTTCACGTCGTGTGTTGTTTGGAATTTTTCAATATCGCGAATTCGCAATACTAGCACCATGCTCTGTCAACAATGAGAAACGTTGAATATATTCAGGGGTGCATCGTGTATGGGAAAACACTGTTCTCCAAAATGATATCAGGTAAACGAATTGCACTCTTTCACATCACAGCCCAGGATTACTGGAAATTGGCTAAGTGGTCCGCGAAATTCATTCCAGAAGTCGAGAAACTTCTTCGCGTATGAGTATATCAATAAGTTATTTGATTCCAGGGAGTTGTTGATAATTGCATAGAGGGTGCAAGAGATCGGACGTGAAACTCATGGCGTAAATGTATGTAAACCTCTATTGGTTTCTTTTCCAAATTGCTATTGGAAATACACCGTTAAGTATTTTTTAATCAATATACTTAATTGAAAGGAGTACCTTCCGCATACTTATGGAGAATAATTTCATTCAAATGGCTGCCGCGGCTGGCTTGGCAGTTGTTCATCCTGTAAACCCATGCAGTATATTGTCGATTGTCTGGAGCTGTATTTCGTTATGAAAAGCTCGATTGTTATGGATCATTAGAGTAAAACCTACGTCGAATCGCAGCTACACTGTGACCAATGCACGTATTCAAGACGGCTAATAACACGGCTGCCTAACTTATTGGTCATTATTTGGCGGCTGGTGTGACATGTTACTCCATCCTGTTAGAAATAAAAGCCCGTCCTGTTCACCGTAACGTTCTTGCCAACTTTATCTCTATAGAAGTACGGCCCTATGATGCGACCACTCCAAAACCTATAACAAACAACCACTCTTTGAGGATGCTTTGGTTTTCTAGGACTACGTGTGGATTTTCGCGACCCCCAGGGCCTTCAGTTTTGATCTCTAGCGAAGGCTCCGAGATGAAAGTGAGCTTCCCCTGAATTTGAAAATTTGGTAATTCTTATATGAAATCTCGGCAGACAACAGGCCCTCTGCATGTATTATGTATATAAATGACGTTTTATCCATTGAACGCGCTCACATCACCGTTGCAATGCGTTGGGCACTGTACATTTCGGATAAAGATTTTTTCATAATTGACTTTCCCTTAAAAGTTCTCAAGAATGATTACGATATCATACTTATACACACATATGTACATACATACGTCATTGATACACTATCCTTGTCCCTAAGTAGTAATCATGCATCACCATTGTAATTTTTCTCCTTCTTGCAATCTTAACTTCATTTTTCTATTCTAGCAAAGCCAAGAAGTGATTCTCACTAATGTGCCTCAAAGCTTAAGTGGAGTTCCTTTCAAAAATAGTTTTTCTTTGTCTCATCAGATAACGAAATTGTTTCTTTGGTACATCTTCGTTCGTTCCTCCTATATCACACACACAAAGGTACGCCCATGAATATTTTTTTTCGTTTTTTTTTTTTAAGTTTTTCACAAAAGCTAGAGAATTTAAGAATAAAGAAGACTAAGACCATAGACGGGGTAAAGAAAATATACCCCTTGCAAAAAAATAAGTAGAGAGAGAACCGAAAAAGGAAAGAAACATCTCCTTTGCAATGAAAGGGAGCGATTCAATTTATGAACGCCGCGCTACCCTACATGAGATAGGTACTTACCTACATACAAACATAAAACATATACATACTATGTGAGCCATACCGAACGCCATCCACAACTCCCGCCAATGCTACATGATTCCGACATAGCAACAGCTGGCAGTGGTAATGGTGGCGGTAGATGCCTGGTGGTTCCTTTTGCAAGTTGTCCGCCTCGTCCTTTCCACTTTCCAACCACCATGCTTACGTCTTCATGGTTGAGTAAATTTATTGGTTTTCTTTAAGTGCGCGACCAGGATAAGGGAAAGACAGTTAAAATGAATGGTTTTGTTAATACAAGCCCATTTTAGAACGAAGGATGCATATACTGTGCACCCCCACGAATATACGAGTACACACACGCCAAGGAACAATCGGGATGGGATATGGCATCGAACTTGCTTTACGTGGTCATGAGCTTGGTGGGTTATAGCTCTTGTTCTTGTTAGACGTGACATGAAAGGCAAGGGCTAAGCCTGGACTAGTAGGAGTTTTGCTAGCTGACTGAGAAACGGATTATGGTGGATGTACGGTAAGCAGGATGGTATATTGGCTTAACTATGTACATAGTACATATGTACCTAAAAACGAAGGAAGAAAGGATTTTTTCTTGAGTGGTGTTTAATTACTCTCGTGCAAGAAGAAGAAATCTCCTACAAAATGTAGGATTCTAGGATACTTGCGGTTTGTATACAATGAGTCTTAGGGCACCATGCCAAAAATTCTTTTTGGGTTAATGGGTTACGGCGAGAGTATGCTATGAGACCGTTTGAGGTTCAGGTTAACAAGGTATTCGTATTCGTAGATGTTGTGACTGAAGAAAATGTGCTTAAGCAAGTTGAAGTGATAAAATAACTTCAACAGTGAAAGAGGATAATACTTATTGATGGTAATTGAAACTTGCAATTGTTCAAGATTTTAGCTTTTACTTCAAAGGATTTGAAAACTCTTGCCTTTCAGCTTATAGTCAGATGCACTGAATTATCTAAGATAGATAATAGCAAAGAACAAAAAAAAAATATGATAAGGGGAGTAGAGGAATTCAATATCGCACAGAAATTGGTTTTTTTTAGAATGCCAATTGGCGTTAGAAACAAGCTGAGTGACTTGCGGATCATCGAGTGAGGGATCCCAGAGATTTATATTTTGCCTGGATTATTTTAACTTGGCGGTATTCTTATAAGACTCAGGGTAATTGACAATGGACAGACAGACAGACAGACATCTTTACTTACTACATTGAGATGAAGTGGTTTCCTTGCGTGAGTCGAGATGGAAGAGAAAAATTATTCAACATGACAGTATAAGACAGTATACTTCTAAACCCTGCCTCGACCATGGCATGGCTGTCCATGATGGAACGAGAATATGTGGCAAAGTACAAAAAGAAAAGTACTAGTTCGAAAAAGGAAAAAAAAAACGAAGTAACGAATAAAAAAGTACGACAAAGCAATATTGGACTGGTGCTGTGGAATGGTCTATCAATGACATCAAATTACTCACAAGCCTTCAAGTTTAGATGTTAGAGGTTAGTAACTTTTGCTGATAAAATAAGTACATACATAACTTAAGTTGGCTACTATGTATTCTTTTCATAAATCTTCACAGGAGAGGTTAACCTATAAGATGGGCAAAGCGATTCAAGGTGCCTGAAGGTGTCTGTTGATGCTGCCTATTGCTGCTGTATATTGAAAGATTCTGGATGAAGAAATTCTAAATCCAAGTGAATTTTTTTTTTCTTTTTTGTGGTAATATTTTATTTTTTAGACCATGAATGAGTGCTACCATCCTTCGCGGAGGCAACTAAAGGTTGAAAGTTGGATGTTGTTCTGGATCGTCCTTGCTTGTCCTTGTATTCTGTCAAGAACATTAGGAGAATTATTTGAGGTCAGCCTCTAAATGGTGAAACAGTACTCAAACCCCAACTAAATTGTGCTTTAAATCATACGAAAACCGACCTACGGCGATGTGTAGTATTTTTTTATTTTAAACAGGTTGCTCAGAAGATGCAGAGCCGCCCCATTACGATGAGAACTTAAATCTGTATAACAGTAGACATATTCTTTCTAAAAAGGTAGATAAAACTGTTGCTGAAAAAATTTACTGAGCGCTATGGCTCATTGGTCGGTGCGTTTGAGTGGGAAGTTCAATGTTCAAATAGTAAAACACTAAAAAAACTTTTTTTTCGGTCCCACTTCCGAATTTTTGATAAAGGTCAGAGAGTAATAAATCTCATTAAGCTGCAGGCGCCTCTATGCGTGCGATAAATGTAACACACACAAAGTGAACAGCTGCGAGAAACTGGGCTCTAGGTGCAATATGGGCTGTTAATAAATTCACGTCGTAGAGATTTGACGACGCATGACCCTCGATAAAATGATTATGCTCGAAACTTCAATGAATTGACAACGGCGTTCCAGTCAAGACCATCACTGAATCTTAGCGTCCGAGCGAAAGAAGCCCAGGAATACCTAACCTTTGTGTGAAAGACTATGTGATCGCGGATGCTAGTCAGCCTGACCTGGAGAGATGATGTTAGCTGGTAAATTAAAAAAGTCTGTGTAGTCTTATAAGTTTTCTTTTCTCTACGACAAGTTTTCTGTAGATCTCAGTTTAGTCAGTAGCACCTCTGCAGATGTGAGGTGTTTGCATTTAAGGGCATGGCATTGGAGCAAGATGGTTATGTGGTGCCACCATGTATAGGAATTAAGATTTTGTCAATCGCCGAAAAGAGTTTGTAAAAATATAAATAGATTCCTGAGGGTTGCGTAGCTTGGTTAGTAAGATTCTATGCCAAAATACTATAAAGCTCATTTAAAATGTCCACAGAGCTTCATATTCACTGTATTACCATACCATACTGCTGGTCGTTTATTAATCTTTGTCTCTCAAGATACTTGCTAATATCGGTGTCGATGCCTTTTAATGATCACTAAGAATAGCATTGGCTGTAGCGCTGTGCGCAGTAGAATTGTTGCAAGCATTTGTTCAATTTTGGATTCGGTATGGTTCGTGTCTTCGCTTGTGTCATACGCATAGTTAAACTCTCTGATAACATGTTTTACAGAAACGTCAGCCTTATTTTCGGGTGTTGTGGCCATTAATCCATCCCTTTTCACTTAATATGAGAACGAGGATTTTTTCAAATTTTTTCTTTATTATTTTTGAGTGCTGTGTTCGTGAATTTGTTCGGTACATCGAATGATACATCGAATATTTCCCGAATATAATGGATTGCAGAAGTTTGGTGGTCCACATTTTGAAAGCCAAGAAAATGCTTCTGCAATTGGTACATTCATGCAGCAGATTTTGAAGCGGAAAACTGATGTGAGCAGTCGAACACAACGAAGTACTAAAATAAAGCAACAGAAAAAACCTCTTCTAATGAAGTAACTTGACACCTCTGCCATGGACGGGTGTGCCTTTTAAAATTTCCAATGTGACACTGAATAATGGTTACGTTTCAGTGACATAAAGAAGCGAACAATTGCTGGATTCAAAAGAGCCGTCAAATCATATAAGAAGCACGCTGTCGTTAAACGATGTCATACACTTGTATAAATGTGATTAAGTTTAATTGCTGAATTGCAAAAAAAAAAAAATACAAACGATTACAGATTGAAATTGACTGCATTGCATTAGCCGACAAATCGACGATAAAACTAAGTTCAAAAGCCATAGTTGTTGCAACACCGATTTTGAACTTTTAAAACTTTTGGTAATCCAAAGATGTAGAGTTTCATCTATTCTGTGACCTTTACTTTGAAAAACAACTCTGAAGACCGACATGTGTACCAATTTATACACATATGTCTCCGAAGGAAGCCGGAACCGTTGACATCATTCCTCGCATATTTAAACGGCGTATGTCCAGTGCTATCCGAAAAACTTTCGTAATTAAGTAAAAGGGACTCAGCGAGAGTCTGAGATAAAATGAAAAGTCATCCTTTGCTGTTGGTTTTCTACTAGCACCCCTGTGAAGATTTTCTTTCGAAGATAAGTTCCTTCGACGACGAAAGGCGATGCTTTAGAACAGAACCTTCCTTATATACTGGGTCCTTGTGGGATAAGTTTTGTAATTTTTCGCAATTAGTCTTATGAGACACGTACCTACCATCAAGAAAGCTAACCACCAAAGAAATAATTCTACAGCGACAACTCGATGTGGTACCACTTGAATTTCACTCAGTCTACGGTTTCCAAGTGCTGCTTCAACTCCACCACCCCTAAAGGAGTGGACACAAATTGCGTTAAAGTTATGGCATGCCGCAGATTGATGTCTTTTATGTGATTTCATTAGGAAAATTCTCTGAAATTGTATCTTCTATTCTCGTCGCCTTCCGGGTATGTGTGTCCTTGGGAATGCAGAACGCCATCGCCAAGCGCAGAAAAAGGAGAGAAAAACGAGTTTTATTAAGTCGAGTGCATTAGAGATGAAAATAAATAAATGAGCGGTCCATTGCCATATGACACAACGACACGGTACACATGCACATAGTTTGGTAAATTAATGGTTTGTACATCTGTATCCGGGTGTGGTGGAGGCTCGGACTCGGGCTCACTATCACAATCGTCTTTTGTTTTGGGAGCACCAAATGGTTATGCTGTGGTCAATAGTGGTGGCTGCTGTTGAAACAGCTCACATGGACAAAGTCATTTGCTTAGGGATTAATGGCCTGGTTATAAGTGAAATGGTTTATGTTACTGTTAATTACTACCGTGAGTGATGTTTGGATGGGATTTAATGGATTCCTTTTGAACGGCTTATTTGACGTGATATAGAGCTACTTGAGTGTATTAGAGGAGTCTTATTTATAGAGGTAGTTTTTACCGTGATATTAAGTATAGATGTAACCCACATGGGAAACGTGTGGCATATATTTTAATAAGGATCTTATTTATTGTTTTCATAAGGACAAAACTAAGTTGTGATTCAAGGTTCAAGGGAATATTTAGGGAAGCATCTGGTTGATTGTTTTGCATGGGGGCAAGGATTTCTAATTATACATACGGACATCTGATGGAAAAGGGGGTACATATTGTAGATACATATGTATGTAAATATTCGAGAAAAGTTTTTAAGGGAAATCTAATAGTGAAGAGGTACAGTCAAATGCTTAAATTCAATGTACATCATGATTAATTTGTTAAACACTGCGAACAATAAGCCATTTTAAAGCCAGCAGTAGTTAAACTTTCCTGATGAAGGCTAGAATTACTGCTGTTGAGGAGTACCTGAATCTTCTTTAAAAAAAATACTTTTCTTCATATTACATGCAATAAGACATTCAATTAGTATGCGTTTTGCAGTTTCGTCCTCTTATAGAGTCGGCACATAATATTTTCAGTAATACAAATTAAAGACTAAGTTCTGTAGAATGAGGGAGCCGCGAGTTAAGTTCCTTGTTTGGTGGTGGTCTTCAGACTGAATTTTATTTTTATTTTTAAACTTACAACTAACAATCTTGTTATTATTTCTACTTACATACTACTAAGTCAGCACAAAGCGTTCATGAGTTCCATTGCGAATTTGGAAAAACGAAAACGTATGCAAAATGGATTAATAAATGGGTTTGCAAAGCAATGAACCCGATTTTGCTGATTGCAGCACTGGTGATTTGATGGCATATCTCACCGAGAAGTGGAACCAATCTCTCCATCACTTCGGAGAAACAAAGATAGTTGCGCTTGATATCTCAAAGGCATTTGACAGAGTGTGGCATTAGGTTCTTTTGTCGAAAATGCGTGTATATGGCATCGATGAGTCTCTTCTTCAATGGATTAGAAATTACGTTGCGGAGCGTTCAATACAAGTCGTATTAGACGGCTTCAAGTCTGACATTCACCACATAAACGCTGGTGTCCCCCAGGGCTCAGTTTTGTCTCCGACTCTCTTTCTCATTTTCATAAATGATCTCTTGTCTGCAACCTCTAATCCAATCCATTCCTTCGCTGATGACAGTACCCTCAGTTTTTCATATTCGTTCCCTAACTCACGTCCCTGCTCTTCGGCCGTAGAAGAGGAACGGCAACGTATGTTAAACTCTTAAACTCAGTGCTGCCTTCTGTCTCTCAAACGAAACCAAGACCCCCAACCATTATCCATGAATGGTACTTGCATCGCGGAAACCGAAAGACTTGCCATTCTCGGTATGTGTATCAACAACCAAATTCGTTGGAACGATCACATATTCGAGGTCGCCAAAAATGCTGCAAAATGTCTAGGATTCCTTAAGCGATGCAAGAAATTCTTTACCCCTTCTCATTCCGCCATATTTTATCTATAACTTCTATGTAACTTCTTAGCATCTGCTCACAAATGTTCTTATCAAATATTGTAGCTGGGAAAGGATAACCCTGTTCTTTAACATTTGTGCGATCCAGGAGCAGAAAGTTATCAATATTTCCGTTGTTAACTGCAGCCGATATGTTTTCGATTTGAACGTTATTGAAAGCACCTTGATGTCTAGGAATAAAATCATAACGAATTTTATATTTTCAAAGGATCTCTCTTTAGTCTGCACAAGTGAATGAAGGCTAGTTTTAACGGCTTTACTTTTACGGAATAAAATCTACCTTAACCTATCTCTAGATTTATGGAATGTAGTTTAAGAATAGATAGCCACTCGAAATGGAGTGCAATCACTGCCAGAGTATATTAAAGCCTTGTTGTTAATCCGCTCCTTATAGTTAATGTATGTTCTTTACTAAATCATCTTCCGCTGCTTTAAAGGTTAAACTAAGGGCTTGAGTGGCCTTGTTTGATATGAGCTTCGATATTACTATCTTTACTTTACGTTGGTTGGGTGGAACTTCACCGCCCATGTTGAATGGTTTATAATGCCAGGCACCAGGCAATTGGTCCTCAATTCTGTTCAACAGTCAGCAGGAATATTGCATATTTTCCAGGTTTTAAAAACTAGCTTCGACTCTACTCAATGTTTCTCTGTTTGACTCTGTATTCTTCTGTTCAGGACATATGTACAAATGTATGTACTTAGCTCTTTTTCAGTTTTAGAAAAAACTTTCAAACATAGCTTTTGCAGTAACACTTCTCTGTTGACTTAGTTTCTTATTTCGAAAAAGTCGATATTTCTGGCATCTCTTTTGCTCATAGGATCCTCGAGCAGCCCCGTTTTCCTTTACCGCGCTGCACATGCTCACAGACTCGTCATCAAATCATGAGTTGTGGTCGCACTTCTCATGGGCTGCTAGTTGGTCTCCGCGAGTTGTATGACTACAAATGGCTCACTAGGGCTCCAAAATCCACATGCTGAAGAGAAAGAAACTGTCCTTAGTTTGTTTCCTTCTGCATCTGCATCTATAGATGTTGTCCATGGTCCGCGCACTGTTCTGTTAAAACACGGATAAGCTTAATTTAAAGCCTCAACAAATTATTGGATCCCATTGGTCCTGTTTCATTCCTGGTCATCAGACATTTAAATACTATTTGTTCTCACTGTGTGAATTGCGACCATTTTCTAATTGGTGATTGGACTCGTTGGATGCCAACCGCCGAGTTGCATAGTGGACAACTCTGACTCATTGTCTAACAAATTGAATTTCAATGAATTCCACACAGGACAATTAATATTCATACCAAATGCGACATTTCTTTGGCACACATTTCCGCGTTGAATGTCTAACTTTACCTTAAACCCCCATAAATTCCCGGCATCATTAAACAATGTGCACTCTTCACTGAAAAAAAAAAACAATAACTATAGGCGCTTACCGTAATAAATGAGAATCGACGAGGTGGTCCTGTATCCTGCAACAAATTTCACCTACGAATGCTATAAAGTACTCTTTGATGCTGGTAATGAATTTAAATTACGCCTGGGCGTAAACACTCGCCGCTTGAAAGACACCAACTGTTACCACACGGATATCCCGCATAGTGGAACCTATTGCTCCTATTATTTACGGTTAAGCCAGGAAGCAAACGGACCAAGCCATCTGGCAGCAGTCACATGTGCTTTACATTTTTACTGCATAGCGTACTCGTTTTGACCCCCATTTCGTGGTTCATTGCAATTTAACATTTCTTCAAGAGGTGGTCGAAGAGAATGGCTATCTTTATGGCTCCGGGGTGCTAGGCATTAAATCGCCTATAAAGCGGCTTGCGTCTAGACCATGCCATACGTTCATTAAAGCCGATTATTTTCCACTGGGGAACGCTTTTACGGTCTCTTGGTTCTCATAAATTTGGCCTGCTTACTGCTTCTGGTTGTGGATTTTGCCGATGCTCCTGGTTTTCATCTCTCTGTGTCCTTTTAACCATATTACCAGAGAAGATTGCCCAACCAAGCGATCATCATCAGGACTTGGTTTGTATCATACTCATCACTATCATCATCATCATCATCATCGTCGTCGTCGTCGTCATCATCGTAGTCGTCTCAGAGAGTTTTCTAGTCCTAGTTGTGTACGGTGTTGTGTACTTCTTAAGGATACACGGTGAGTATGGTGTAAATAAATATTTTATGACTCCTGCCAAGCGCCAGCAGCCTCTCTACTTCTCGCACAAAGGAGTCGTCATTAAGTGAACCTGTGGCTTTAGTATGGCTGCACTGTTGGATATAATCGCATAGAGTAATGCTATGCGAGGAACCCCATTATTGCTGATGTGGTTGGTCTTGTGGCGCTTGGCTTGGTTTCGAGGAACTTTTAAAGTTTCCTCATTAGATGTTTTGTGCTGGCACATTTGGGACGATACATAGTTTATAGTGCAACTTGGAGACAAATTGGATTTTTACTTTATGATTGAGGATGGGACAACCCCCAAAAGGGGGAGAAGAGGGTGCGAGTAACATACTGCCGCCAGTTGGCCCATAATCTGGTGTTCAGCTTTTGTTTGGGTCCTTGCAGCAATGTGTTGAAGTTGGAGTATTCCCGTGCGATATTGGATGATTAATAATTGAGCGGGCCAAACTGCTGTTGTTTGATGGCAGTGGAACACCTGTTTCGTTTGACTTTAACGAGGTAATGATAAACACCGGCGAAGTTGTAGTAAAGCGAACTTTTTTAATCAAAAGTGTTTTGTGGACGGTAAATTTCATTTTTATTAAACTGTTCATTGGAGGCAATCTCACAAGCCAAGGGCCGGTTTATATTGAATTCTCTTGTTTAAGTGCAAAGTTTATGAGTTAACAATTTTATTCGGAGCATGAATTTACGGATACTAGCAAGGTTAACATTTTTGTATGTAGAGTGTTATTTGGCACTCAACAATGTGGGCAATGAAGACATTCAAAGGAATATTGATTCGATTAATTATTTAGAACCCTGTAGGTGTTGTTTTTATGGATACTTCTTCCAGAGCACGGTTAGTAATTGTCTGAAAAAGAAGACGAATGTAATCACAGTGCGCACCTCGAAAGTTGCTTAAAAGTTCAGCTAACTGTAGTCCCTTTCGCATAAGTCATTCTCGTAGTACGATACTAAAAGTTTTGTTCTTCCCCAAGTGCTTGGCTACAACTGCAATTGGTATATCGTCAGCAAAGCCAAAGATTTTTTGATGATTTTAGACTTCTTAGTTTGAGAACGTCATCATGCTTTATACTGTACAGCAGAGGTCCAAACTCAGAACGTTGCGGGCTGTATTTTGTGACTTTACATTGTTTTGTTCCATCTTCAATTTCGTAGAGCAGGAACCCATTCTTGAGGTAGTTTTTCCATATAGTGTCCAAAATACTAGTGGCATATGCGACGAAGAATTTTGAAGACGTTTGTTTGCTTAGGAGTAGGTCCAGTCTTTGCACCTTTTAGCGGTTTAGGAATACTCCTTCCCTCAGGCAGGTATTACAAGTATCTGAAAGCATATGAGGTTGACGTCTTATTGCTGATTTTAAACAATATTGGGTATAGCATCAACACCAGGCGCTTTTGGATATCCAATTCCTTTTCTGACTTCTTCGAAGGTGACTACGAATATTGATTGCATGTTTTCTCTAGTTCTTCTCTTGTTTTCTATCAGGAGTTGCTGTTGTTGTGGGAACAGTACTACATTTTCCAGAAATATGTTGTGGACGTTTGTTGAACATTACCGAAGCATTTATTTTTTTGGACACAACTTGGTTGGTTTTTTTTTAAGGGGTAGCTGCGTCTTTAATATAAAGGTTGATGAAGCTTTTCTGTTTACTTTCACAAATGCCATTTCCAAAATTCCTTCGCTTGGTTTTGAACCTTTGTTTCAGTGTATCTTGGTTACTCGCTGGAGCACGCTCGAGAGCTAGTACAATCGTCTTGCATTCATCGTTCTACGAATACACTGGTAGACGAATTTTCTCTCCTTTTTTCACAGGATTTCAGATTTTAGGTTACTAGTGGCAAAGAACCCTCAGATCATAGGTTTTCCAGATTAGGGGCGGATAGCGTTTCTTGTCGGCAAATTCGTATGCGTTACTTACAAGCTCAACATCGGTCCGCTGTAGTTGATATAAATAGCTCCTGAGTATGAGTATTAAATTAAAATTTCGGCTTAGCTTTGTGTTCCATAATGAACTTCACATGACTTAATGGTGAATGATTTATAAGTCTGCCTCAAACCTTGAAATCGAACAACGATTCCGCACACAAAGTTAAAATATTTTTATTAAAAACGATCTTTGAGGATGGATAAGTTTCGACATAGCCTTAGCTCAACCTGAAATTACTTCAAAAAATAGACAAAACTGCTGGCAGAAAAACATAACCGAAATACGAGTAAAGGAAACCTAAATTTGGCTTCTGTATTTGGCTTTCTAAAAGGATTATTTTAATATTGTTTTACTTTTTCCTACTCTAGTGTTGCTCCTGTGGCAACTGATGCTCTTAGAACATTTTGTGTGGTCCACTTTATTCTGCAATTTTATCTTATGACCGGCTTATTTTTTCTATCCTCACCGACCAGAAATTTGCATGTGACACAGAGACCGAAAGAAAAATATAAAAAAGATGTCTGTATACTTATGTAGTTATATACTCGTAGGTGTGTATATTCTAACATCATTTCGAAACATCTGCAAATTTTGAGGCTTTGTGCATGTGGTTAGGTGTACAGACTCAGCAATAAGCAAGTCCTTTTTGACTTATTTCTCTTTTTTTGCAGTTCGTTCTAAGAAGGAGACTTTAAATTAAAAGCTTTTTCTATGGTTGATTCAACTCTACAATTGCTCCAGCTACGAGGTATGTCTGTCCTCAAGGGAGGCGCACACATGTTGATGCTTTTCTGTCTTTGGCCAATAATGGAAAAAAGGAAACGACAATGAGTGTCCTCTGTGGAGAGGATTTTTCTTTATTTTATTTTTCTTGCGTTTTTTTCTATCCTTCCTGATTGTTTTAATCGGCCTTAGGTGAGTTAAAGAAAATTGAGATACATTTACTGAAGGATAGATGAATGCCAATGGACTAGATGAGATTGTTGAAATAAATAGAATGGCTAAAGGAAAATATTAATTAAAATCTATTTCCAAGGTAGTTTGTGGCCAAAGGTAAAAAAACTGAGAAAACTTTAACCATTGCAACGGAAACTGTAGGTACAGAGATACATTCAGGCACCTGCGTTGCATAAATTTCTTTTTTCTCTTTGGTTATCCAATAGTGAAAGGCAGTGTTGCTTGATTTGGCTTCCGGTAATTTTTGGGTTGCTGTATAGAATCAGATAGTTGGTCCTTCGAGAAAAAAAACGCTGCAAGCTAAGTATGTAGTCCCTTTGCCTTTACAGAATATTATAATAGCAACTGGATGGGGGTGAGGTTATTTTGAGGATAGCTTGCGCAGAGTGTTGGGGGCAAGTTCAAGGGAACTAGGTCAGATTTTCTATTTAAATTGTAAAGTTGTTGTGTTTTTCTTTTTATAATTAAATTTTACGCCATGATAATTGGCAGGGGCTTATGTAAATAAATGCTAATTTGCTTGGATGTTAGAGTTTCAAGGGAAAAGTTTTTTTTTCCAGCATGTACTGATTGAAAACTATAATTGGTAGCGAGGGGGTCCGTCTCATTGTAGATTGAAGTTGTGCTGGTGAAGTGTTGCAATAATATTTTATGTGAATGTGCCGCGGGCAGATGCAAAATAAATGTAAAATGTAAATAGTTAAAAGTTAAATTAATCCGCAAGCTGCAGACAATCATATAGAAATGTAACAGCAATTGTAATTTATTGGAGTCGAAATCAGTATGGTACAGATTGGTACAGAATCAAAATACACAATTTTATAGACACCTTTGCACCCTTGATGTTGCCACTGAATGTTGGAACTTCGTTCTTGAATGGAACACAATATTTATTAACAACTTCAAGATACCCTTTGCTACTTATTAGGCGTTTTTCTTTTTTGGTTCAGAGTAGAGCTCTGAACAGAGCTCGAGCACTTCGAGCGTGCTCTGAACCGAGCGTGTTCAGAGCGCTCTGATTTGTTTTTGAAACACAGTTGAACTTTTTTATTTTATCCCACTTTCCAAGCGTACATAATTCTCTTTTATTTTGCCGATTAATTTAAGGATCATACCTTTGCTCCATTTAAACCCTAAAATAAAGTTTACACATAAGCAGAATATCTATTGTTAGTTATTTTTTATATTATATTACCTTCTACGCCAGAACAACAAACCTCGTCCGGCATTTTAATTGTTTTGGATTTTTTTTTGTTGTTTTCCCTCCTGTCACATAAAAAAAATGGCCGTACCCAGCTTTGTGCTCTGAATGCTCGGTCAATTTATTCTGAGCGCAT
Organism: Blera fallax; assembly: GCA_946965025.1. Taxonomy (NCBI): domain Eukaryota; kingdom Metazoa; phylum Arthropoda; class Insecta; order Diptera; family Syrphidae; genus Blera; species Blera fallax. Next base: position 16,779,761 of record OX337244.1, read on the forward strand.
AGAGTGCGTTCTGAGCATGCTCTGAACGAAAAAAGAAAAATCGAATTCAGAGCTCTTATGTGACTGAGCTAAAAAAGAAACACGACATTTTTTTTGACAACTCGGGCTCTGCTCTGAACTAAAAAAGAAAAACGCCTATTAAAAGAAGTTTAGTTATGAGAGAAATGCAAACCTCGAATAATGTTAATCCTCTCAAATGGCAACACGACTAGGAATGTCAGAGGATTACGATCTCCGAATGTGTACCTAGAATGTCTTCCATTTTGTACTCTCTGGGTGTTATTAAATTTTTCTATCGCATGGAAAGCTTCATACAAAAAGGAAAATATTATGACAACTCTCACAAAAGGTTGCCAAATGTTAGGATGCGAATTCGTTGTGGGAAACCGGCTCAGGACATGAGTTATTGTTTTCAAGCTGATAAGCATTCACTTGGTTGTCTATAAAACAGCCCAATATTTGCACACGCCCCGAAATATACGCACACCAATGAGGCTGAAGACTGGCAAGAAATGTCAATGCTAAAACCAGTAAGGAAAACGTCGTCGACGGATTGGTTGGAAAGCACAACCTCAAAGACACCACCGCAGAGTACGGCATTCGACCAATTGACTTAATAGCAGCTTGTTATACGGTTATAAGTAGCATTAAAAAGATATTTGGCGCGAACAGCCCAAACAAGGACAAGGCCTATTTTCTGCTGACTATTTAAGGAAATTTACGATTAACTCCATATCCGGAAGGCTTGATTCAAAAGCTTCTAATGACATTAATTAAAATCGTCGTTTGTTAGACATTCGTGAGAGGTGGGACTGGGAAAAGTTTGTTATTGTTTTCCTGGACTGGAACGTGGAAACTCCCGCACCCATAAAATGTAGCATTAAGTTCTAAAAACTGCGACTCCAAACAGCAAACTGGTGGTCTTCACATGGTTGAACCGTCAACTAAATTGGCCATACAAGCATACACTCAGAGGCACAAAAGTCGACTCTGACCATCATCCCCTCGTACCCAGATTCAAAGCTCGACTGTCATTGAGATGAAACTTGCCTAATATAGTCAGTGATTACAAAGAGCACCTGAATGAGACCCTTTATTAACGCTAACACTCCGTGGAGCCAGTATGGCAACATCATCAAAGAAGTAGCCGAAACCACGCTGGGATAGTAACCACCTCCAATAAGGAGTCCATGGTATGATGATGTCGCATATGAGATCCTAACCAATGTGCTGTATGAACGTCTAAAGCCTTTCTGCAAAACAAAGATCGGGAAATACCAGTGTTACTTTCCAAACCAAGACCAAATCTTTGCATTAAATTGGAAGCTAAAGGAGAATTGAGTCTAATGTTTTCGCTCTCCACGAAGACACAAGCACCAATCACCTGTCTAGTCTTAGAACCATTCGCGAAGGTACGAGGACATTGTTTCTGGTATATTGTACTAGATTTCATATCCAATAGACTGGGTTCCTAGATATTTCTCGTGCAAGCCCATCGAAGCTCTAGGGCGAGTGACACCAAAAACCACCTCTCTTTAGACCAGAGATGACTTTCTGTTTGCAGCTCATAGTTTAAATATCGATGGGGAAGATTCAGGGAGGCATCTAGATCAGGCCAAATATTCTAGATCCCTGTGGAGCCGAAACAAACCATTCTATAGAGTTGAGTGAAAGAAACAGTATCGTATGTATTTACGAGAAATCTTAAGCCATCAAATAACCGATGCGTATGCAAGGATCTTGCCAAAGGTACCCTTTTACTGCAGGAAGCCGCCAGCGCCTAGAAGGAAGAAAGTGGATCAGTCGCAAACAGTGAAATTTTGTGAAATCTGATCCTCTTACGTTAAGCAAGGCCTTACCCACTTACTTACTTACTTAGATGGCGCTACAGTTCGGGGTGAACCTGGGCCTCAACCAACAATCCTCTCCAGTTAGCCCGGTCCTTAGCTAACTGCCTCCAGTTGCGCACTCCAAGTTGGTTGAGGTCCCTTTCTACTTGTGCGCGCCACCTTAGGCGAGGTCTTCCTCTACTGCGTTATCCCTCCGGGTTAGATTCGAAGACTCTGCGGGCCGGAGCATTGGTGTTCATTCGCTCTACATGTCCTAGCCATCTTAGGTGACTGATGCGCAGTTTTTTTGACTGGGTCGATGTCGCTGTACAGCTCGCAGATTTCGTCGTTGAATCTTCTCTTCCAAAGCCCGTCAACGCAAACGGGACCGTATATCTTCCGAAGAATTTTTCTCTCGAAGCGACCAAGAATATCTTCATCCGCTTTCGACAGAGTCCATGCTTCAGCGCCGTAAAGCAGGACTGGGATGATCAAGGTCTTGTACAGAGTCTCCTTAGTTGTTCGAGATAGGGCCTTACTACTCAATTGCCTTCTCAGCCCAAAGAAACAGCGATTGGAAAGAGTTATTCTTCGGTTAATTTCCGCCGAGATGTTATTGTCAGAATTAATAGCAGAGCCAAGGTAGACAAAGTCTCTTACTACCTCGAAGTTATAGTTGTCGACTGTGACGTTCTGCCCAATTCTTCGATGTTGTGTGTCCCTTCTTGTCGACAGCATATACTTGGCTTTGCCCTCATTTACAGCTAAACCCATTTTGGCGGCTTCTGTTTCGATACTAGCGAACGCACCAGTGACAGCCCGCTGTGTTCTGCCAATTATGTCGATGTCATCCGTGTAAGCTAGTAGTTGCACAGACTTTTGAAAGATTGTGCCTCCGGTGTTGGCATGTGAGTTCCGCACAATTCTTTCAAGAACGATATTGAAGAAGTCACATGACAGCGCATCACCTTGTCTAAATCCTTTTTTGACATCGAAGGTCTCGGTGAGGTCATTTGGCAGGGATGCCAAAACTAGACATGGCTCTGTATAGCTCGTCTCTATAAATGCTGTCTTATGCGGCCTTAAAATCGATAAAAAGATGGTGAGTATCGATTTGAACTTCTTGGGTTTTTTCCAGGATCTGCCGGAGTGTGAAAATTTGATCGACTGTGGACTTTCCTGGCCTGAAACCACACTGATAGGGGCCAATCAGGTTGTTGATGAAGGGTTTCAGGCGTTCGCACAATATGGCAGATAAGATCTTGTACGCGATGCTGAGTAGACTGATATCTCTGTAATTGGCGCTGTTGAGGGGAGTCTCCTTTCTTGTGGATCGGGCAAACGATACTGAGATTCCATTCATCAGGCATACACTCGTCTGACCAAATCTTGGAAATGACTTGGTGTATGCTCTCTACCAAGTCATTTCCGGCTGCCTTGAACAACTCGGCCGGTAGGCCATCAGGACCAGCAGCTTAAGCAAGGTCTGCGCTAAGAAAACTCTGCACAGAGCTGATGAGGATGAGTAATTTGTTGGAGTGATTTCAAAGAGGTTGAACCAGTCCGAACTCGAGTTGATGTTTCTCTAGGCCTCACAAGGAACGCCCTGGCCTGCATGTCTTAGTAACTTCATCGATCGTTTCCTTTCAGCTCCAAATTAGTTTATTTGACGAAAACATAAAAAAATTGAAGTATTTCACTGTAGAACTAATTTCCTAACTAGAAAACCCACAATGCACGAGGTATACAGATGCCATTTAACATCTAAACACGCATACCAATCCTAAATACAGTTGTCTATGGAATTGTGTTTTCACAGCTCATAAAAATCTTCTGTTTGGATAATACGAAGAGGAGTAAGTACACAATTACCATTCAACTCAACCCCCGTGCTTGATGTACTTATCTCGCCTCGTAAACACATTCTGCCAATCTGTCCTCCTGGTTAACACCCATTAACATTAATGAAACATTTTTTTGTTGTTTTGTTTTGCCAGTTCAAACAATTGCAGAATCCAGAGTTAAATTTATGCATGAGCACGTTCAAAGCTCCTGCAAGGACATCTCTTTTAACATTCAACAATCATTTGCATTAAAGTGATTAAGAGCTTTAAATTCTGAAATTCTATTGCTCCCAACGACAATTAAATTTCATCTCATGTTTCATTTTCATTGTTTGTCCTGCTCATTCTGCTTAGAATGAAAGCACTACTTGTGATGATGCGCATCTATGTATCTGCATCCCTACGACAATTATTTAAATGCCATTCTCTGTGTGGCACCTGTCTACATGGCGCCATCTCTTATCATCTGCAGAACATAATTAGACAGCTGTGAGTTGTGAGAGCTGTTAATCAAACTGGACACTGACAATGTACACCGACTATTACGTATGTAACCCGTTATCCTCCCACACAAACACTCTGCACAGAGATTGAAATGTTAATTAAACTCTGTAATTCAAGCTCCGAACGGTCGACACTTGCCTTGGTGTTTCTCCGATGTCGTCCTGTGTCGGTCCGACCCTATTGTGTCAGAGTTACGCTTGGACGGACGCAGCAACAGCAGTACAAATTTCGCACATGAATAACAAAATATAGCCTGGCATAAATAATTTCTGCTGATTTGTCACTCTTGCCGCGCGCAACAAACAGTCCCCATTCTAAAGGACGCTCGCGAAGGTCGTTTACATGAATATTAAACGTTCACGTTGTGAAAGATACAAGTGCTTTTGTTGTGTAACTGTATGTATGTGTATGTTTGTTTACAAGCGCGCATAATTATGATGAACTAATTAATGCGTAATGTAATTTTTTGGTCGCTGGCGCGATACAAGCGAAACACAAGTTGTTTTATCACTGGCGAAATTTTTGTTGCAAATTAATTGAATAAATAAAAGCAAAAGCTTTGTGAAACGAAATTACGTATTCACTGAATTAAAATTCCGAACGTACAATTTTACACGATAAATTGTCATTTGTGCTGGTGAACCAATGGGGAAGCATATTCCAGGAAAGGATCTACGCTATTGCTTTGGAAAGGAAAATCGGGTAAGTTTGTTACAGAAATTTTTTTTTTTTAATTTTTAAATTGTGAGTAAAAAACACAAAATTTTTGTTATTACAGAAACCACGGATAGTGCCGCCGTTTTCCTATCAAGCTTTATTGCCAAACAATGTAGTCAAGCCACCTGAGAAGTAAGATAGTTTAATGCATTCATAATGCGCATTTTAGCTAATCATTCATATGCGTCATGTATACTTGACGGAGGTGAAGTAGTACTAACGTAAGCGTTCATTGTGCCAGGATAAGCCGTTATGCTGTTTGGGTTGTCTTTGACTCGTCCTGTGAAATTATTATCAGTGACGATAGGTGTCAGTGTTCTCAGAGAGAACACTTTGTCCGCTACTGTTTTCTGCTGACCTTTTTCATGCTATTCAGGTCTCCCAGAGTTGATCTGATTGTGCGCAGCCGAAACATAAGCCCATAAGGGGCTCTGATTAATATCGTTCTCGGTAGTGTCATGTATTTTATTTTGTTTGTTACTGAGGAGTCTCACAGGTTTCACCCCTTCCTTTCTATCGAATGAAAAGTTGCTCCAAGTAGCGGTGATTCATGGCCATGATTGTTATGTCATCAACATATATGTTACCACTCCCGACTGAATCTCTAAAAGTGTAGTATAGCGTTACGTTAAGATTAATTGTTAACAGTATATCACCTGCATATATGAAAATGGTACCTGATTTCAGGACCACTTTGCCGTTTGTTTCTTTGAGAGTTATTAACTCCAGCTAGTACCACAACTACCAAATGCTTGCTTGAAATCGATAAACAAGTGGAGATCGATGTTGAGTTCGTATTATTTTTGTATCTACATAATGTCTTAAGTCTGATCAATTATGGATCTGCTAGATTTGAAAACACATCTTGCAACACATTTGATTTGAAGTAGGATATTCCCCGATCTTTCAGCATGGTTTTTCACGGCCTTAAAGGTGCGTGTCCATTTGAGAGTAAAAAAGCTGCGAGCAGCTTTCAAGCGACTCTCAAGAGCAAACTCGTAAGTGGACAGAGTCTTGAGCGTAGCTAGCGGAGAGTTGACTTTTTACTCTCGACATTCGATCTTTTTGAGATTCACTCGCCAATGGACACACGTTTTGTTCACTATCGGAGATTAGCTCGCACAATTCCAACAGGGTTCGTATTTTGCGAGTAGCTGTCGAGAGTTAACATGGCAAAGCAGTGGACATTGGAGGAAAAAAATCAACTAATAGAAAAATATGAGTCGTTTGAAACGTATGTACATATGTACTGACTTACCAGAGGCTAGAAACCTAAGTGTTACCAATACACGCTCACGTACAGGTATGGCTTCTCTTAATTGAGTATCCTTTTTAAAAATAGTGGGTCCAACGGCTTCTTTTATATGCTACTTCACTTCTTGTCAAACAGCAAAATCCCTAAATTGCTGAGCCTCTTCAATTTGAAGCTCTCTTGTAAGAGTAGACCCCGCACCGAATTGGTGACGACGGTTTAACCCAGCACTTTTTCGTTTTTAGGAACAGTACCAATAATTAAAGCCGCTGCAACTTTACGCTTGTAAGAATACATGTTTCTTTCACTACTTCCAACGGATAACTAGCAGAAGAAATATATCAAGTGGACACGGTTTATGAGAGTACTCTCAGGAAATAAACTCTCAAAATTCTTCCAGAGAGCTCGCGATATTAAAATGTCGAAAATATTACTCTCAAATGGACAGCCACCCGAGAGTAACTCTCGAGAGATTACTAGCGGAAGTACTCTCAAATGGACACGCACCTTTAAAGTAATATCTATTCTCATAGCTGTAGGTTTCAGGCGTTCACACAATATGGCAGATAAGATCTTGTACGCGATGCTGAGTAGACTGATATCTCTGTAATTGGCGCTGTTGAGGGGAGTCTCCTTCCTTGTGGATCGGGCAAACGATACAGAGATTCCATTCATCAGGCATACACTCGGCTGACTAAATCTTGGAAATGAGTTGTTTTATGTTCTCATATCCAGCTGCTATGAACATCTCGGCCGGTAGGGCATCAGGACCAGCAGCTTTGTTGGATTTAAGCTTGGATATTGCTATTCTCACTTCGTTTTGTCAGGTGGACACACGGAAATTTTGGCTATCTTCATCTGTGTTGAATGGTTCATTCTGCCTGATGGCGTTATGTTGGTCTTCATCGCTGATGTACAGTCTGCAGAAAAAGTATTACCATATTTTTAATACCGACTGTGGTTCTACCACCAGGTTTCCTTCCTCATCTCTACGGGCTTCCGCACGGGTCTTTACCTTTTCGCAAAACTTGCGTACATTATTCTTGGAGTATAATCTCTCAGTATCTTCAAACGCACTGGTGGTGTTCTGGTGTTTTTTTTTTTCTTTTGGAGAAACCGGTATTTTACTCGTCTCCCTTGCTTGTAGAGCTCACGAGCAGCGATCTTCCTTTGAAGCGCCGCGTTAAGCTGCACGTGCTTGTCGGCATTTTCGTCAAATCAGACGTTTCTTGGTTCTGGTCGGAAACTCAGCACGTCTGTAGGAGCGGCTTTAATGGTATGTTGGCATCGTTCTCACTGGTCTTCGGCACTTGATGCTGCCAGCATAGAAGTCTTTGAGAGATTTCGCTGTACGCGAACGGCGAAGATTCTAGCAGTCTCTTGCGATTTCAGCTTTTCAACGTCAAATGTTCTCATAGTAATTCTTCTTCGCTGTGGTGGTTTAGGATCTCAAAAAAGTGATCCGATTGCACATGCGTATGCAATTCTTTTCTTCCTAAATAAGACACAATAACCTTCCCACGTGGCGTCAATGTATATTACTTTCTATAAGTATCTAAAATATTACCGCGCAAGTTATTCATTTAATAAAAAAACGGGCAATTAAACAATGTTTCATACAAGAACCCTTACAGTAAATTTGCCGTTATATACTTAGCAGGATTTCATCTATTTTTAATCCCAAATTAATGAGTGCACCTGGCGATTTCACTTGAATCCTGAATAAATTCCAAATTTAGCTTCATCCATGTATCCGTACCCTTTCGAGTGGTGCTCCATGCAAACAGAGTACCATTATTTCCAATTTGGCTGATTGGATTGTGATTAAGGTACTTGATATCTATAAGATTGCAGACATAGACAACCGATGTACACATCTGTTAAGTGGTCCTTACATTGTCTAAGCTCTATGACAATATTCCTTTCGAACAATGGTTGCCAAAGAAGCAAATATCTTCATCTTAGTACTTATCCTTTGTAAATCCTTTTGAAATTTTTCTAATTAAAAGCACAAGAAAAAAAAAAAGCAAATAACCACAACAACAAATGAACATCCTCACAAATCTTGTGCTCTTTCAGGATCTACCTCTATACACCCAGGCCAGCTAAGCGTACATTCTTTCGGACATACTTTTTTAGGGGTGACATCCCTGTGTGCAATACTGGACCGCCCATCAAATTGAATAACCCCAAGAAACAATTCCCCATTAAGTGGTATTGTGATCCTGAAAAATTGGACTATTGCTACTATTTGCCAATATTCGTCGATGGGTATGTATCGGTGTTATGTGTACATTATTTGAAGGATCCTTGTTTCTGGGATTTAATGTGGATTTTGTCTTTCTTGTTTATGGCTCAGATTGAAATTGATATATGTATATGTATTTGTAGATTATCCGAGTATGATTCACAATTGAGGCATCTTGCACAATATGCTGCAATGGATTTAATTTTGCGTGGCCGGAAAAAGGTTAGTATATGTATGTATGTAGGTATGTAACTTTATTTAAGTATCAACTACTTTGTGTATTGGTTATTTTTGACCGTGAATATTAGTCTGGGCAAGGAATGGCCTTTTGCAGGTCAGATTCTTTTAATGTTTTTCTATTTCTGGCCATGACTTATTAGGCTAATTTACGGAAATGTGTCAACCATATGAAAATACGTTCAGAACGAAATAAATTTCGACATACATATAATCATTTGCTAAATTTAGTTATTCACTTCCAAAATTAACAATGCTGAACTGAAAATTTGCTTAGTTTAGTATACAGGGTTCCCAGTTAAGAGGTATAATCCTTTAAGTGGAGATTGCTGAAGTTCCGGTGGACAAAAAATTGTACATTTCAAAATGTTCAAAACCGTTTTTGTAACTACAATAGTTTAGAAGTTATACCATTTAAAGTGGTGTAGTGGTAGCGTCATCGATTGTCGAGCTGATGGTTCCCAGTTCAATCCCTGGTGTCAGCAAGCATTATATGATAAGAGGCAGTCCGATCAATGTGAAAGTTTGTGACAACACTACTGCGAAGACATAGCACTGGCACTAGGTTTGTCATATGCCTGGAGAAATTGATCGCTCTGTTGATAATTGATATGCTCATGACATCAGGTGGATGGGGAAAAAATAGTGTGAATCAGAAGCGAAGGCAAAACAAATAAATGACAACAAACAATCTCCCCAGTTATCTGGACACCACCCCTGGAGCTAATATGTGAAACCTAATACACCTGAGTTTCAAACCATTACACCAATCTCTTTCTCTTTCTCTTTCTCTCTCTATCTTCCTTTCCACGCTCGCACTGTGTATAAACATTAAAAGGGTAATCATAACCCCTTGAGTGCGGGTAAATTATAAAAAAAAAAAAAAATATCTCCAAATCGAAGGTGTCCCACTTTGACGGGCCATAACTGTAAATGGAGTTAAAATAGAAATCTCCCTGCCATACGATTTTTTGTTCGCCGGAACTTCAGCAATCTCCACTTAAGGGATTATACATATCTTTTAACTGGAATACACTGTATTTAACAAACGATTTTAGTTGTCTGTGTCTTTTTTGGCGGTTTTTAGAAGTTTGTAGAAGACCAGAGCTGAGAAGTAACCAGTTTTCTCGCTAATAATAAGACACCGAAATAAGAAATTTTGGTTAAAACCGTTAAGCGTCAGTTAAGTTAGGCCCGGGACCTAGCTTCTCGCGACGTTTGTCAGACATTCGGGAGAGGTGCGACCGTGAAAAAAACTTTTTGGTGTTTTCTGGGACTCGAACCTCCGACCTCCAGGTCACTGAGCCACGGCGTCCGTCGCACATAAAAGTGAATACGTAGGTCTTGGAAGTAATGTTTTAATGTGCAATGGTCTGAAGGCAAATAAACCAATCGTATGGTGAACAAATTTCTTGTAAGACATCAAGTTCTTATTTCACTCTATGAGTCTGTTATAGTTTTCCTCTACCATCACAATAAAAGGCAAAGCCAGTTGGAGTCTAAGACCTAATGAGGTCCATGAACCTTTCATTTCAACATTTCACTCTATGAGTCTGTTATAGTTTTCCTCTACCATCACAATAAAAGGCAAAGCCAGTTGGAGTCTAAGACCTAATGAGGTCCATGAACCTTCTTTAAATTTTTTATATAGATAACAGCTCCAGAGAGCTTATCCTTTGCCCATCCGTTCATATAAAAAAACAGTTACTTCATTGCAATCTGCAATAAAACTCACCTTCACTCGGTTACAGCTAAACCATATCAATGCCATGCCATGCCAGCCATGTTATTGTTATTAATGGTCGTAAGAAATATTTGCATGACATATAGGTACATACATACTTATGTAAATCAAAATTTCCCCTTACAGATCCTTCCAGTTATTCCGAAGCTAATTTTACCATTGAAACGAGCATTCAACACTAGAGTCAAAAAAATTATTATTGCTGCACTCAAAGTCCTTCAGCTGATGGTAATCGTAGGTAATTAACAAGCACATATCCTTTCACAGAATTTGCATAATTGTAAGCCACCATTAAATGGCAAACATGTCAAACAGGTCCTTGTGTGGGACAAGCCCTAGTGCCCTACTTTCGTCAACTCTTGCCGGTGTGCAATTTATACAAACAAATCAATGTTAACCTAGGCGATGGTATGGATCCTGACCGTGATGTGCGAATTGGTGACGTCATTGAGGACACTCTACAAGCACTCGAACGTTGTGGTGGCCCAGATGCGTACATCAACATCAAGTATATGATACCTACCTACGAAAGTTGTATGATGAACTGAAACATGCATTCTACTCAACCGAAGCACAACTGCAAGCAATAAAATCCTATACTCAATTTTTTTTTTTTTTTTTTTGTAATTTTTTTCTGTTTGTGTCCTTTTTTGCAAACGTGTATCTTAAATAGCAAGGGAAATTAAAATCTAACAAAGTCCCCCTCGGATTTTGGCAATAAATTCGAGGATTTATGCGGTAGCCAGGAGATAATAACAGAAGAGAAATGCCCACAACGCGAATATTAACTGCAAGGGGAGTGAAGCAAAGGACATTGTCTCACTGGGGTGGTAGGCTAGGTGGATCGCTCTTTGCAATTCATTCTGATGGTGGAATTTATCTACGACAAATAATTCCACTTTCGAGGATCCAATAAATTATTTTGTTTGCCTGGCAAACATTGCTCTTTGGATGGCTTGCCGCTGCTCTCTGGCGATTGGAGGACACTCGATATATGTACGGGCACGTCCCTCCTATCCTCTATTGGAGTCTGGAGTAGTGGATATGGGTAATTGTATTGTGGACTCAAGTGGTATGTTGGTCCTTAACACTATCGGTGAGTAGCATTAGTTTTAGGTGTTATGCACATAAATTTGCATCTATAGAGGCATCGAGTCGACAGCAAATTCAAAAAAGGCAATAAAAACAGAGACGAGTCTTTCTCTACAGCTACAGTTTTTGGAAAGGACCTTGAGAGGCGAAAAATGTGCTTTCATGTGGAAAATTGAAGAAGAACAGTGTTGATATTTGTCGAGAGGCCGGTAAAATTTACAACGGCAATTGTTTTATTGAAGAGGATATAAAATGGGGGGTCGTCTGCAAAAGGAAATTAATTTATTAAAGTCCTGCGAAGAGCTTCGGTCGAGGGAATGTTATTTTCCTTTTTATTCTTTTTCCCATTAGCCTTGAATATAAAGCTGAAGCTTAGCTTTTAAACCATACAATGTGAAAGCAGAAGGAACTTCAATACTAAGTTGCCAAAATCAACACTTAAAGTTAGTCAGGGTGTACGTCCGTGAAAATCATATTACACAACACACAACTTTGCAACTTTGCAACTTTGCATCGTTTATGGAAGGAAGAAAACTGTTTACGTCACGTTCGAACTAATACCTAGGCATGTGCGGGCGTATGTATGGAGAGGAGATTACCTCGTAAGAAGGTGAGAGAAATTAAAATAGGGACAAGGCTATGCATTCTATTTTGATTTATAAAAATAAGCCAGTTGTGTATCCAAACAAAATTATTTTGACTTTTTAAAACCGATTTTTTAATAACAAGAAGTGGGTTACAGCAATCGCTCTATGACTCGAGAAGAACATTTGTTCCCATTACTTTGCTTCAGAGATCCTCATAAGCTGATGGCACAGACAATGAAGATCGTTGAGTGGGTATTAGACGGCCGATTGCGGCAAATAATACTGCCATCTGATGACCAGTTTTTTTTTCTTTTTTTAAATTTGCACGCACTCAGGGGGTTATGAATACCGTTTTACATGTTTTCACATGGTGCGGGCATCGGAAAGATAGAGAGAGAGAGAGAGAGAAAGAGATTGGTGTAGTGGTTTGAAACTCAGCTGCGGGTTTGTCGTATGTAATTCAACCACAGATGCAAACCAAAGTACAGGGATGACAGTGTAAAAACATCGTGATTCCTTAAAGCATTTGCACATGGTGTTGGTTGATTTTGAAAAAAGCAATTGATAGACAACCAAGAGATCTGATATGGAAGGCGCTAATACATTGAGGAGTACGTACAGATGATCATGGCCATGTATGACGGAGCAAAGACAAGAGTAAGATGCCCCACCGGAGTCACCGAAGAGTTCCCAATTAAAGTCGGTGTGCACCAGGGAAGCGTCTTAAGTCCTTTGCTATTTATTGCAGTCCTAGATTATCTTCTTGAAGCAGAAGTGACGGACCCAAAAGTGGATCAGTCATTCTTTGCTGACGATGGAGCCATCATAAGCGAGGATCGAGTATCCCTTCAACAATCAGTGGTATCGCATTAGTCCAAAAAAGACGACGAGTACCTGTACTGCCCATTCTCTGCTCATTTATTTGAATGGAACAGTGATTCCCAAGTGTGAAAACTCCCAGTATCGTGGATCTATGATCAAAAGCGGAGCAACCATTGATAGCGACATCAATCATCACAAAAGCGTAGGGTGGATGAAGTGACAGGAAAGATTTGTTATCTTCTGTGACCGAAAACTGCCCCTTAAGTTGAAAGGAGGGCTTTACACCGCAGTTGTTCGTGCGGCGCTCACATACGGTACGTAATGCTGGACAATGTACAAAAGTATGAGTGGAAAATAACGGCAGCTGAGATGAAGATACTTCGCATGACAGCACGAGTAACAAAGCTTGATCGAATTAGAAGTTCAACGACCCGAGAAAGCCTTCACGTCAAAGAACCCATCTCGAAAAATTGGAGCACGACCGGCTCAGTTGGTATTGCCATGTTGACAGGGTACGAACACTGTCAATAAGGCAATGTCAGTCAACGTTCCTAAAGAAGCGCAGAAGAGAGATAGGCAAAAAAAAACTCCTGGATTACACAAATGCAAAACAGAAGAATTTGATTGGCTTCAGTGACGAAGCGATCTGAAACCGCGAGGCCTGAGGATACTTTTTGAGGTCGAATCGGCGAACCCCACAGGCGGACCAGTAGGGATGCAGTAAAGTGGGAGGGTTATGATACCTATAATCCTGATCATAACCTCGCGGAAAAAAAGGAAAAGAAGAGGAGATCCTCAGTGCACGCCGTTCTTTTATTGACACTGTTCTTTACGGAATAACTGTAATTCCTATACAGCGGCTGAACATTACGCAAAGTACTAAGGACCGTGTGGCTGATAAAAACATCCTCAACGTAGGCCGGGACATAGAAGCTATCATCTGTTTGGAATCTCATCAAATACAGTGAATCGTAGCAAGAAAACATCAGCTTAAACTGTGTCTCTATACAGCTGATTGACATTGGGGATACTTCTAAGGATAGTTTTGGCTGTATCTCTCCTAAAGAATATTTCCTGAATATCGAAAACAGCACCTAGGACGAACTGTTCAAATCACACTTGTAACATTTGTTAAATGTTTCGTTTCCAATAGAAATAGCGACATGCTACTGGGTCAGATTTGATTTGCTGTACATCCTTGGCAACTTACCACACGTTAGTTCTGTTTGATCTGCGCTACAATGCTTCGAATTGATTTTCTTCATCCATTTCCAATGGCTTAACTGTATTAAACAATTTCAACGTCACAGTATTGCACAATCGTTTTCTGTGAACTTCCCTCGAATAGTTCCTTAGTGACCCATTTTTTTTTTTTTTATAGAAGGCACCGGTCTTGTGTGCTTTAGTCAGCATTTAGTAAGAATAGATGCCGTTATGGTGGGTTTACATTTTTTTTTTTCATGAGTTCTCCGTTTCAAGCACAATCCCTTTCTTGAATACTTATAAATTCGGTTGTAAGTGGACCATTTGATAGTCCGCTAAGCGTATGAATAAACTTTGCAATCGGTGGGCAAGTCCCACTTGATGTGATTTCAGATTCATTATAAGACAGTATATATGTATGTAGGTACATATGAAAATGAACGACGCTGCTCAGCTCCCCACAGTATCTGTTCGTTCATGAGTAGATTTTGGTTATCATACCGCACACATATTTCACATCAAATAAATTATCCCACAATCAGATTCTGTTTCAGGTTAATTGAGTTGGAAATTTGTATTAACTCGTCTACGATATTTGTCCCCCAAGTTATGCTCGGTATCTGACATGCGTTCCACGTACAAATATAAGTACTTGACGCAACAGACCGTATGTGGTCTATTCGTGTTGTTCGTCTAAAATTTTTAAACACAAACGAAAGGGACCTACAATTTCACGTTCCACGTACAGTTTCTGTTTTGTTCACTCCATTTGTTCCATTTGATCCTGGAACAATGAACGGACAAATTTAATATATTGTCAGATCCCGTTTTTTCCCATTGACTTCCTCTTTCTGGTTGCTACTGCAGTCAACTCAATGCATCAAAAACTGCATAGCTTCACACCGAAAGCACACAGGATAAAGTTTTCCTTTCGCCTTTGTTAGCATACCTAAAAAAAAATGGTGGCAAAAAGTATAAAAAAATAAATAAATAAACGAAACCCAAAACGAAACAACCATTATCGTTTGTTATCGTTTGTTTAACACTAAGACTTATTAGCATCACATCCGCAGAAGTTCTCTGTTTTCGCATCAACGCTCTGGTGCAGGAAAACTTAAAACAGGATTAACAGACTCACAGTGTTTTGGCGGGGTTGGGTAAGTGAACCAGCAAAGTGTTGGATAAATTTTGTGTGAAAAACAATTTTCAGTGAGAACTTTTCATGGAAATTGATGGATGTCTGTACAGTACGAGTGCATGTTATGCTTATTTCTGTATTTGGTTGTGCGCTTTAGCTAAACTAATGAAATTATAGTCAGAATTACTGTATATGTACCTAAAGGATAGTTGATGGTATTTTAACTCGTAGACATGGAAATGCGGGAATTGATTTATATGTACATCTGTAATGACATGTTCGTTGGTTACTTTGAAGTTGCCCTAAACAAGATACTCTTCTTCTATACTCGCAATGGGTCCATTACCATGTTACTAGGTGGAGAGGTGACGGTTCATATCGCCACCTACTGAACATATTTACTTTTCATTATGAAACGTTTTAAGATCATTGGACCTCTGTTCAACTAGAATACTTTTCTCTGAGATGATAGCAAACGTACAGATGAAGTGGACAAACAATTTATTCTTTGCTCTGTAGCATGATAGGTTTATAAAATTTGACAACCAATTTAGAGGGCTTCGCTTCTGGTCCTGTCAAACCAATTCGGCCATTTTCAGTATTCCAGTCCTGTCAAACTAATTCGGCCATTTGCAGTATACCAATTATTATCAAGGTTGTCAGCAATTTGGATTGTAAGCGGAAGTAGGATAACGCCATTAGAGCCACCAATTAGGAAAAAGCCGTTCACTTATTTCGTCGGAATAATTGCAGGCTGAAACAGCTAGTGAACCCACCCTGGGCAAAGGCGTTAAGAAATGGAGAAGCCGGTGAGAGAACTGGACATGTTTTTGATGAGGCAAGGCGCCAGCTATAAACAAAGGCATACAAGAGGACTTCATAAAATTTATGGTGGAACTAAATTAATGGCAATTAAATCTCAATAAAGAAGCGTGACTAGTGTGGATCGCAGTGTGAGCAATCCCGTTCTTGATAAGCTGGTCAAGGACATCTCTTGAGCAGACAAGACCCTAGGAAACGGAGTGTAGGAAACGGAATGTGGGCGCCGTTGCTCAAGTGGTTAGTGCGTTGGATCCCTGGGCGGGAGGTTCGACGAATCCCAGAAAACACCAACAAGTTTTTTCACAGTTCCGCCTCTCCCAAATGTCTGACAAACATCCGAGAGTAATAAATGTCATGAGAAAGCTTCTCAATTCGCCTTTCAGATATGGGTCTCAACTGTAGGTCCCTTCCACTTGTGCGAAGAAACATAACACGCACAACCTAGGCACTAGACCAGACCCCATACGGTCTGTTGCGTCAAATAATTTTTTTTATTTATGCATTCAGATTTTATGTTAAATGCCGTTTTCAAAAGTGCAGCTCCAATCATCGACTCAGAATTGTCCTTTGTCCCTTCATGATCAACTATCACGTGCATGTATTGTGTCTGGTACATGACTCACTTTCCCCAGCCTCCACATGCCGTCTTCCGCCAGTTAGATGACAGCCTGTATTTCCTTTTCTGTTAAATTTTTTAAGGACATTTGCTACTAGATTTTATCTCTAAAACCGGAAAAGAATTGTCCATCATCCAAGTTGATATATCTAAGTTGTCTGCAAATACCCTTCTCATAAAATCAATTTAAAATAACCATCCGAAGTTCCATCCTCAAAACATCTCTAATGTATTTCAATCGTCTCTCATTTTGTGAAAACTCAGTTATTTTCTTAAAAGCATCCCTCATCTCAATCGAGTGTATGTTCAATCTCAGAAAGAGCTAACACATCATGTCTCCGGCATACAGTTCAACCGTACACCATTGCATCAATATACATATGTATCTAATCATTGCCCATCCTTCACACATACGACTAGGAGGGAGAACTTCTCTTTCGTAAATTAAATTTCCGCAATATCAAATGACAATTGACGAAAGACAAGCAACACTGTCGGAGCCAGAGATTCATCCATCTAACAAATCCAACATACACCCACATGTACAAGTACATACACCGCTCGATCATTGTTTGGATGGACGTTCATCCTCGGTTTGTGTCTCCTTCTTTCACATAACACCCGACTCAATCAAACTTTAAAAATCACACCCTCGCTCTCATTGATTACAGCAAACTACAAAACTTTTTCCCCCCTTCGACTTGGAGAACTTCCCCAGACTTGCTGAAGGGTGACATTTTTTCTTAAGTGAGGCATTAAGTGGAAGTGACAACAACTTTATTGAGAAGGAACACACATCCACTCATACAAAGGGTCAACTACTGATGATAGGGGTAAGAACTGGGTGTAAATAAACTGATTGCTAAGCTGATGACATATACCGCTTAGTTACCCTGGTCTTTTATGAAATACTCGTAGCATCCTTTCACAGAGTGATGTGCCAACAGGAAGTGTATGTATGGCTGACGAATTTTAGTGCAAATTCGAATAGACATCCTTGACGATGAAATATGTCTCTGAAAACAATTTGCAAGTGGAATGCTTGTTTTTTTTTTGAATCTCAGAAAAGAAAAATCACATACGAATCAAGGAAATGAAAATTGGAAAAAAAGAACAAAAGATTTGTAACCAACACGACCGCACACGCATACAAACATAAACGCGACATACATATTTTCCGTCCAAAAAGTAATCTGCATGCTAACTGCTCTTAGAAGTGCAAAAATGTCCTTGCTATGGTTGCAGTAACCATGTGACCAAGCTAAAAAAGGATTTACTCCACACACTCACAGAGGAAAAACTGAAAAGAGCAAATCCGCATGGCACCAACGAAACAAAAAATTGTTCCCTTTGTGCTTGTACTGCACCTAATGCCCTCATTTATTGCGGCGTTACTTGATTAAGGAGCGTGAGCAAAAAAAAAAAAAAAAAACATAAATCCTTCTCGCACTGTGCTCACCGGGGTGTAATTAAATAATTACATTTTTGCATCGCTGGGCTTTATTTTGGGTAAAACACGTTTTCTATGGAAGTGCTTTGAAATTCTTTTCAAAGAAGATAAACGTTTTAAAACCCAACCAGAGTTGGTACACAAAAGTGTTCAGTCAAATAAGTCCTTTAGCATTGCATGGCTAAGTTCTGTACAAGTTAGCTATTCTTTGTTAGCTTACTATGCCTATATGATTAACTGCTTGTGTTCTGAATTCCGAAACAGTGGTGACTATAGTTCCTAACAGGTGGTAAAATTAATAGAGGTAGTAGGTAAGCCTATTCGCAGATGTGGCATCAATTAGTGAGGTTAGCTTTTACACCAAAGTAGATTAAATTTTTACTAGCAAGTTATGCGTTAACTTAAAATTCTTGGAAGTTCCGACTTCCTGTCAATTGATTGCCTAGCTGTCAACAAACTTTTCTTCGGAGAGCCTAGCCTGCCGAGGTCCTCGAAAATAATTGGCTTCGCTGACGATATAGCTATCGTTGTAGTGACCAAATTCCTTGAAGATTTGGAGCATGATTGTAATGAAGCTATCGGAATGGCTAGTAAACATGGACCTTAAACTAGCAGAGGAAAAGACCGAAGTAGTGCTCATCAGCAGTAGACGAGTTATGGAGACTATAAGAGTAACCGTAGGTGATCAAGTTGTAGTTTCCAAACCAGAGCTGAAGTACCTTGGCGTTACTATTGATGCAAGGTTAACTTTTAAGCAAAACCTGCAACACGCAGCTGAGAAGGCAGCAAGAACAACGGCTGCCCTGGCAAGGATCATGCCAAATATTGGAGGACCTAAACAGAAGAAGAGACTGCTCTTAGCAAGAGTTGCGACGTCTATATTGCTTTACGGCTCCCAAATATGGGCTGGTGCGATGAGGACGAAGTCATACAGAAGAAAGATGGAGGCGGTCTACAGAACCAATGTCTTGAGAACATGCAGCGCCTTTCGACCAACCTCTTACGACGCGGCATGCGTGGTGGCTGGAATGGTGCCAATAGACCTCCTCGTTAAAGAAGCGGAGCGGAAATATCGTGCCAACAGGACAATGGTGTCAACAGCGACGGGTCGAAGTGACACTGAAGTATCACCAGAAGTAAGCCTCGAGGAATGGCAAGAGAAATGGAACTCGTCTGACAGAGGCAGATGGACGCAAAGATTGATCCCCAACATAGACCCATGGATTAATAGGAAGCATGGAGGGCTGAACTTCTACCTAACGCAGATGCTTACTGGTCATGGATGTTTCAAAGCTTATCTCCATAGATTTGGATACGAAGACAACCCTTATTGCCCAACGTGCACGGAAGCGGTCGAAGATGAGGAACACATTATATTCCGCTGTGGACGATACCATGAAGAGAGTAACTGGCTGGCGAATAGACTGGGCGTGGACTTAATGGACTTAACACCAGAGAACATCACCAGACATATGCTGAGGACGCAAGAAACTTGGGAAGCAGTAAGCGAAACTGTGGCTACCATCATGAGGGAGCAAAGAAGACAGGAGCGACAGCGAAACGTGGCGCAGCTTTAGAGCTAACCAGCCCCGCTAAGTAATACCTAACGGCAGTTCCGCGGGGAGAGTGGTTGAAGTGTGCAGGGTGTGGGTTAGTACGAAGGCGTATTCCTGACATCGATTATTCAAGTTTGCGAATCGTGCATGCTAGTGACCTGGGTTACTGGTATCTTTAGAAGATTACACATCCTTTGGCGCAACCATAAAAAAAAGAGCCTAGCCTTTTAGACTACAAATGAACCCTTCTGTCATAACTCACAAGTCTCCAAGTCTCCTGAGATTGAATTCGTTATTCGGTAATAAAAGTAATTTCCGTAGAGAGATGATCACGCGGTTGTATGGATATTATGTGTCCTTATAGTATGCCAGATTTAAAGCCCAAGTGTCGTATTTTTAGGGAACATTTCATTAATTCCTTCGAGCGGTATACTACAGATATGCCCTCAATCGCACCGATCAAGGAGGCACCAGTCACCTCAACATACTGTTTAAGATCTTATCTGTCATTCTATGTAAACGTCTGAGACCTTTTGTCAACAACCTGATCGGCCCCCGTCAGTATGGTTTTAAGATAGAAAAGTCTACAATCGATAAATTTTTTTACATTCCGACAGATCGTTGAGAAAAAATGTCAAAATCGATCAAAGCCGCCTATGACATCATTTATAGAGACGAGCTTTAAAGAACCACATGTCTAGTTGTGGTATCTCTGTGAGTCTGTACAGGATGACGATAAAGAGGCGTTCGTTGCTCTATAAAGGTCGGTATTTATCTAACCGAAGCCTTTGATGTCGAAAAAGGAAGGGATACGCAACATTAGCAAGTCGGACAGAAGACCATAGCAATAAGTTCGATTTAGTAAGGGACATAGCTCCGTTCTTACATCTGACAATAAGTTCAGTAAATAAATAGAAGAATAACTTCTGTCAATTGACGTGTCTTCGAGCTAAGAAAGTAGTAAGGCCTTGTCGCGAGGAATTACGAAGATTCTGTGTAAAGCATTTACCATCCCAGTCCTATATTTCGAACACCAACGCAGAGTTTTGGAATTTAGCCTGGAGCTACAACGAAGTAAAGGAATGCCTTGAGTAGAAAGGGATCTCAACTGGAGGCAGTTAAGCCAATTGGAGAGGTATATTAGTTGAGACTCAGGAAGCTTAGAACGCCACGCAAAGCTTGTGAGCAAACTCTAGGGCGACTTTCAAAAAGCGCGTTCGAGATCACTGTGACCTGTTATTATGAGAACAATCGTGGCGTGTCTTTTCATTTCTTGTGAAAGCAAGACATTGTAGCCTGGGAAATAGCCTCCGTACCCTCTATTATAGAAGTGGTTACAATATTAATAAATCCATTGTTCTTGTGTATATGCATTCAATAGGCTGTTTTCTACATAAAGTAGGATGAACATTGAGTTCGCGGGTCTGAGTCTACGAACTAGAAAACTTTCCTTTCAGCGCAGATGCTCTTGACTAGTTGAAGTTCACATAACTTCAGTTATCCTTCCATAAACACCTATGACCCCGAACTCAGTTGCTATGAGCGGAGAATCTTTAGCATACTTTGATATCTTTTTATTCATTTCATTAGATCCTCTGATCTCATGAGGCATCGCATGTCAACAACGCTTGCGCACCATCATGTTCGGAGTTCTACAACGAGATTGAGCTCCACTCCAAATTATCTCCAATGATCTGGATTCCTCCTCGACAGTCCTTCCTCCTCTTCATGTCTGCCTAGGGTGGCCCACTCGTCTGCCTGAGTGGGTAGGTAGATTCTATTGCATGGCGTACTTCGCAATGGAACTGTCTTCGCGCTGTAAGGTGTGACCAATCCATTGCGACTTTCTCGTCCGTATTTTGAAGCCGATTGGCTACTCCCGTTATAGCGTGTAGTTGGTCATTCGATATACGGTTCGGCTAGAGGATCCTTATGATGTTGTGAAGACATCTATTTATGTAGGTTTGCAGCTTCCTTGTGATGGTGTTGGTCACTTTCCACACCCATAAGGTAGCACTGTTTCCACGTTTGATTTTAATTTTTGTGCTGAAAACATTGCTTTTCAAGATTTTAGACAGCTTTTGGTTTACGAATTCTGCTGTCCGCATCCAGTTTGGTACCATCATCTTCTGAGGCCATACTTCCTAAATACGGAAAGCTTAGTCGACTTGCTGTCCGGCAATGTTGAGTTGAGTGCGCCGTTGTTTTCCTGAAAAATTAAAATGCTTAGGGCCTTGCCCAACTTTATTCGCCTCTGAATCCAAATTATGGGCCATCTGATGCAGGTCCATTATCCTGTGTAAGAGCAGACATCAAGATGTTCGAGATATGATGTCACAGTTGATATCTTTTGATTGACTTATATTTTATAACTATGGATGGCTTTAATTGCTTTTGGGTACCTATGTACTGAACAAGAACATGTCTCAGAAAACTTAAGCAGGGGGTAGTTTAACCCATTTTTTTAACCCACATTTTAATTACGATTAAATATAAATTATTGATGGATTGCCAAATGGGCTCCATCAAAGGGTGGTATAATTACTAATTAGGCTAATAGTGCGATGCATTAATCACTAGTCAGCATTATTAAATATCGTATTATTTGATTCAATTTTATTGACACGAAACCTTACCTTCTGTGTCAACTAACACCCTTTTTATTTTTGCATATTTAATCACGCATAGAGGTGAATGTTAAAAAACATCCACTTTTCAGGTGCACAGCCCAGTAATACTATGGTTCATATCTTAATCGATTTTTAATTTTATAAAATTAAGTGTGCTAATAATTAATGCATGACACACCATTGCAACAAAACTGACCCACTTCGAAGGAAATAACTTATGCTCTGTAATTAACTTGGCAAAAACGACATCTGGACAAGAAAGGTACTGCACAGTACAGCGATCAAAATAAGTTTCTACTAGGACTGCAAAATGAACCGTAAAATTCTGTTTAAGCATTGCAGGCATCTCCAAATGAATGCCTGACAAATATCAGGGTGCAATAAATGTCATGAAAAGGTTCTCAATTAATTCTAAAAATATGGACCATAGAACACGAATGACTGCGAGAACTAACGCCATAGACTCTGTCAAATATAAATCTTTTCTTAAATTGCAAAAATACGTACATAAAACAGTAAAAGATACATATAACCTCCACCCTTTGAGGTGTTCCATGTTATCGATACGAGGGCAAGGTAAAAAATTCTCAGGCTAGCAGTGAAAGACTGTGTTTTTTAATTCACAAATTAATTTATGTTTCTATGTAGTCCCCTACCAATCCAACGTTTCTCCATTGATTGGATTCCATCCTTTAAGTGCGATTGTGGGAGCTATAAAATAGCCATCTACAGTTGCTATCACCTTTTCATTTGACTGAAAACGTTTTCCAGTAACAAATTTCTTTTACCTTGGGAATAGGTAAAAGTCAGAGGGAGCCAAATAGTGTGGGTACTTCAACAATTTGAATTTCAAATCGCTCAGTTTTTCAATTGCCAAATCACCTTTGTTCACAGGTACATTGTCCTTATGAAAGATTAATTTTTCCATCCTGTTGGTAGGTCAAGAAGATTTGCGTAGTATTCCCCAGTTATTGTTTTACCCTTTCGAAGGTAATCAATAAAAAGAATACCTTTGTAACCCAGAAAGCACTTGCCATGACCTTTTTGACAAATGTGTTCGTCTTCGCCTTCATTGAGACAGAGCAACTGACTTCCACTTATAGTTTCGCAGTTTCGTTTTGACGTCCTGTGGTGGATCCACGTCTCCTCTGCGCATAGTTAGACATATTGTTGCAAAATTGGTTTTACATTTGTTTTTAGTCACCAAAGGAATGCAGTACCCATCTAAGACCAAGTTTTCTAATGTCTAATTCTTGATGTAAAATGTTCTGCGCCCTTTCTTTTGATATGCCTACGCTTTCAGCTTTCTCATGCATCTTGTGCACGTTGTGCACCTTTTCGATTTTTTTTATTGTGGTTTCGGTTTTTGCTCGTCCTTTACATGGATCATCTTCCAGAGATGTACGTTTTCGTTTAATGGGCTTCCGACTTACTGAGAGACTCTGTCTGAGACCTTAACCTCCCCTCTTTGCCGATCCCGCACGTTGCTTCCAGTTTTCAAGGTCAAGCGCTTTGGCATTCACGTTCACTTGATCTTTGAAGCGAGGCTCGGTCTTTCTTGTCGTCTCGAACTGGGGTGCTGGGGTTTGAAGATCCTCTCGGTTGGAGTGTTTGTGTTCATGTGGTGGATGTGCATAAATAGTAAGTCTTTCCTAGTGCTTTGTGCTTCCGAAACGTAAATGGCTTGAAAGTTAATAGTTTCCATACATACGGCCTCAAAGCTCCTTGCAACACTTTTCCACTCTTGAGCCTTTACTTTGACAAAATACCAGTGGAGTTGGTCTTTGTACAAGCACATCGGCTCATATCATAACCTTGCGATTTGGTGGCTAAAGGAGTGTGGTTAGTGGAGAACCTTTCATGTAGCCAAGCATGCATTTCACGATCCGCTTGCAGCACTTCTCCCTGTCCAGTCTCACTATCAGTCTTTTTTTTTTGCTGACAGTCATCGTATCGATTTATTGTCCGATAATCCGACAACCTTTTCATGACATTTATTGCACATAAAAGTTCTCAAATGTTCGAATTGCCTAATGGTCTCTTTGTTCGGTGTTCCACCCAAATATTACTGCAGATTCATGTTCGAAGTCCATTGTCGAAATGTTTACTTTTTACAAGCGCAGTCGGCACTAATAAAACGTGCCGTCACTGTGTCAAATATGAACGTGATAATATGTACCATCTGACAGCTCGGACGAGTTGAACTTTGTTACAATTCGATTCAGTCACCCTGTAGTTACTGCACAAATAAAATTTGTTATTAAAACCGATTTGCGATCCACTGTGCTGCTACGCCATACTCAGAAACTGGGACACCAATGTGTAAATAATAAATATTTCACTAGACTGCTCCGCGAAACCTTTTTCAAATTAAATCACTCCAATACGACATGTTCTATTCATAGTCCTATCTTCGTAAATACTCCACCGGATCACCTCGATGACAACATTTGCAATCAGGAAGTAATGAATACGTGATTCCATCTGCTAAGTGTGCCTCATAGGATACACAGTAAACAATGTGTTTTTAATTCAATCAATGGTTGACTAGAAAAGTGGCCACATAAAACGCCTTCCCACGTCCCGATAGTTTGAATAAAACCGATAGATACACTGTAGATTGTGGCGATGGTAAACAGGAAATACACATACACATGTACACACAACAAGTAATTAGTTGAAAGTAATTTTACAGCTTTTCTGCTGGTGGTATTGATGCTGCCGGTTTCGTTAGTTCTTGACTAGCAGAGAAAATTCCTGCTCTGGTGTCAGGACATGGTGTAATCCTTTAGCTGACAATCTGACAGTATGTATGTGGGTGGGCCAAAGATATATGTACATATGTATACGTATGCCAAAGCAGAGCGTGTACTGTGATCTATGCAAATGATGTCCTGGGGTGAAATAAATTAAGTAGGTGTTACCGAATGGCGTCGGATGAGCTGTGAAGTTGGTGTCTTGTTTATGTGTATATGTCCCACCGGGAGTGGTATACAGCCAGAGAAGGCAGACTGGGTGTGGCTACTTAACGATGTTAATTCGATTCGAAACACTGGGAATGGAATTGCTGTCGATGTTCGGGTCGTGTTTTCTGGATTCTGATTTGGAATAGAAATAGAAATTGTAATGAAGTTTGGCGTGTGGTATCTTGTTTAAGAGGCAGTTGGGTTGGTGGGTATGTATACGGGATCTACATTGAAAACAGTTAGCTACAGGATGTGTACGGAATATTCGTTTTCCTCAATAAACGAAGATTTATGGTAGTCATGTTTGAATTCATTTCAATTTGTTTGCATAGAGTGCTTTAGACGAAGATTACTCGGGATTGTGATGTTTCGAAGGGTTAGAGTCACGACCTAAGCAGATGTGGTGGCAGAAATTGCCTAGTTATATTGTGTTTCTTGAATTGTATGGGATACATAAAGATTAGGTGTTGATGAGTCATTTCTGATAAAGTAGGAACGCACACTTCATTAAAAGGAATCCTTCAGAAAAACTTTACAAACAACCTTAGAGATAGATATTAATTCTACGGAAAACTGAAACCAAATATAAATTCCAGTATGAATTAATAATTAAAATTAAATTAAAAAGGGAATGTTGCTATAAATAACTCCTAAAATATGAACTTCTGCTTTGTCCGTTTAAAATGTTGCCCTAAGACTGGCCAACCGTATAATGAACGTAAAATGGACTTCGCTTGTGCGCTCATTCCGCTCATGCCATGTCCGTTAAAAGTCAGCATTCCTGAAAAATATTTACGAAATTATATACAAACATATACGCGCAAAAAAACAGAACAGAACTGCAGATGCAATCTGCAGGACATTAACAAACGTAAACGAATCACTGACCGTGAAAAAATAGCAGTTCCCCCCTCTCTCCCTCACATCCATAGTACGTACACAAAACACGACAATTCAACTTAAGAGCGCTTCATGCATTCAAAAATGTAACCGTGGCCCGAGGGTACTCTTCCTTTCGATGTGAAGTTGTGAAAGAAGTTTTTTTCCTTTTTTTTTTATATCACATAAAACTGGAACTGAAATTGTGCACCGAGGAGAAGAGTTCATTCAGCTTCGTTCGGTGTGTTGTATACATGTAGTGCATTCGCATTCATTCGGTGCGCACCACAACGAAATCTGAATCCTGGCGGAATGAAGTTTTTAAATTGAATTTACCTTTAAGTTTATTAAGTTCTGTCAACTATAAATTCTTATTAGAGGCGACATACAGCAGGAACTAGCTGGCGCTCACTGGTCGTTGTCCTGTTCTGTTATCCTGAATATTCCCTTTAGCTTTGCGTCTGAGGTAAAAGTTGGGATTCGAGGAGCAAGTGGGTTATGAAAATGCCTTGTCCTGCTCGTACGTTCACATTTTGTGGATGTAGTATAACTTTCTGGTTCAAAGTCGTAACCGGATAAAATGAAAGAAGCTTTGGCAATAAGCGCCACTTTATATTGGAACAGATGCATCATGACTGGGTGTAGCTACTGTTCCAGATGAAGCTAATGGGAATAGTTTAAGGTGTTGTAGAACTAAGCATGACTAATGGGTTAAACATTGTATCCCGATGTGGTTATATGGAATTGTGGTCGTTATATGAAAGAAGTGCGTTTGCCAAGGAGCTTAAATGTATAGCGGGTCTACGTAATATCATGGCAGCTACAATAGCATCAATTATTTTATTTAACTTTTCTGGGAAATGAAATTGATAAATAAAGGATGAAGGCTAAAATGGTAAAATGTCTTAAATTGACAAAATTAATATTATTTCAAGCAATATATCCGTTTCATTTCATTTATTAACTGTCTCGTAAATCGCATCTCAAATGTTTATTTTTGCAATTATTGAATAAGTCCACCTTTACTCACGTCTTAGGGAGGCTTTAGTATAACACATTTAATCGATGGAAATTAGACAATATGGGTTGGAAAAAAGTGCTGACTTAGATTCAGATCGTAAAAAAGATGTGAGGAATCCAAAGTGATTGAAATGAGAGCACAGTCCATCTCAAACGGTATAGGTCCTTAGAATTTTTTAAGCTCAATATAACTGTCGATCCCCTTTGCGGATGAATAGGTTTGAAAGGAAGGAATTTAAAAATTGTTTGACTGAAATGTTCAGAAAAAAAATATTTTCGATAGAAAAAGGAGGTATGATCACTAAGAAATAGAAGTTTCCTAAAGACTCATGTGTACAATGGACTTAAATTGTAGGAGGTCTCTTAAGGCTCCGTTAAACAGAGCGCGTTTTTAACGCCGCGGTGAGATTATTTTATTTTGACGCGGCGTTCTAACCGCCGCGTTAGGGAACGTCACACAGATAGCGTCAACATTGTGTATAAATATTGAAATCTTGATTTTCATTTTCCCATAAAATGTCAAAAATAAATAAAATTACAAAAATCCTAAACAAATTCAATCTAGGACACAATGCAAAGCAAAATTAATTCAAAAGCGCCGCGTCAAAACAAAAAATAATCTGTATTTCACAACGTCGCGTTTGACCGCCGCGTTTGAATGCCGCGTTGAAAACGCGCTCTGTCTGACGGGGAATATGGATTCCTGTGTATTACGCGGCGTTAAAACGCGCTCTGTTTGACGGGGCCTTTACTTTTTGGAGAAGTTGACCTTTTTCTCTCCACGATAGCAGGGATAAAAAGCATTTTAAAGCTGGTAAGAGCAGTAAAAACGAAGGTTCATGGTGGGCTTAAATAGAGAGCCAAATGTTAATCTGTCAGAAGTTTTTATTATAGATGTGGAATAGTATTTTTGGAAATTACAAAATAAAGCAATACACAAGTATGCTGTGAAAATCTAGCAGATTATGCTGGAAGTAAAATACGACGTCTAGACGCTCGACTCGACCAAAATAGAACGCTGGCAGATGAGATATATAGCGGCACAGCAGAAAAAGCAGTTTGGTGTAGAATGCAATTGCTGTGGACGACACCGTGGAGCACCAAATAGGGACATTAACATAACGATCACCCTTAACACTTCGTGATCGTAAATCTTCGACGACAAATTAGGCAACTCAATCATTGCCATTGTTTATACTCGTTTACAGATACTGAAGGACTTTTTCTACAGTTCGTAAACCGGTGATTTGAGGTACTAGGTACCCAAGACTACAAATCGACACATTAATCTAGCTGACCCCAGGTGGCCGAACCGCCAGACCAAATTTACCACTTGCTGATCGATGCCAGACACGTATAAAATATCCTCAGAGTGAACAAATTACAAATTTAGCGTCGACTCTAGAAGCTGAATTCAGAGCACTACTGTTCAACGAGACGAAGTTGCCAATCACCTAAAAAGGGGGGATTAAGTGGGCTGTGAATTCGTTCTGTAGTAACAATAACACTCACTGGAACCCATATCTGAAACCACAGTAGGATGTTAACCACATGCAAAAAGGAGTCCAAGTTATGACAATGTTTGCTAATATCGGAAAAGGTGATACAAGATTAACATCTTAAAGTGCAAAGAAAGAATACCAGAAAAAAGAAGATATACGCAGTCTTCCAGTTCAATGAAAGCGAAGTCGAAGAGTAATGTAACAGGAATAACATCCGGTAGTTCAACAGTGAAGGAATCATAGTTACCGATTTGCAGGGAATTGTAAGCAGTACTTCCAGCAGCCGCTAAATGGCAATACTGTCAAGAGAGTGAAAGAATGCACTTTCAGTCAACGGAGAAGTGATTTTTTATCCGAGTATGGAAGCATAGTGCAGCTATTTATAAGATGAAAAATAACAAGGCTAACTGACTCTGATTGCTTACCAGGCTAGTTATTTAAATACGGAGGTGATGTTTTGGTAGGAAGCATGCCCCTCATCACAAGTATGATTTACTCACATATCACTCCAATCGGGAAATACTAGGGTGGATTCAACTTCGACAGTTCGACGATAGACTAAATCTAGTCACTGCAGCAAGCCCTGAAAAACACCAACGAATTTCAGTCCGATACGCACTATTTTTCATTGTCTTCAAAGCCATACTCCTATGTGATAGCATTCATCATCCGGAGGTCTTCAAGATAATGCTCTGAATTCAAAATTTTACCAAAATTAGCTGTGTCGAGTAAAGCCGGAGAATACGGAATGTAATGTGCAGTTTTAGCAGTAGCTCTTCTGATTTATTCCGAATGTGTACCGGATTTCGGCAAATATGTAGATGCTGTACCGTATGATTTATTCAATCTCGTGCTCGAGCAGATCCTACGTAGGGCAGGAGAGATCAAAGATAGAAACCACTGGCTTTAACAAATCTGTCCAGCTGCTGGGATACACAGTCAAAATTGATATTATTGGTTGGTCCCACTATGCTGTGGTGAATGCTTTCGCGGAAGAGGCAAACTAAGCTTGTTTTGTAATGAACGAAAGCAAAATGAAATATATGCTATCAAAATATAAAACACCAGCCGTCCACCACATAGGATAAAACGTCACTGTTAATTGATTTAACTACCTCCACGTCATCATCAACTCTATAAATGATATCTTTGTGGGGATTCGACGAAGACTTACTTGCTTACTTAGGTGGCGCTACAGTTCGGGGTGAACCTGGGCCTCAACCAACAAGCCTCTCCAGTTAGCCCTAGTTAGCTAACTGCCTCCAGTTGCGCACTTCAAGTTGGTTGAGGTCCCTTTCCACTTGTGCGCGCCACTTAAGGCGAGGTTTTCCTCTACTGCGTTATCCCTCCGGGGTAGATTCGAAGACTCTGCGGGCCGGAGCATTGGTGTTCATTCGCTCTACATGTCCTAGCCATCTTAGGCGACTGATGCGCAGTTTTTTGACTAGGTCGATATCGCTGTACAGCTCGTAAATTTCGTCATTGAATCTTCTCCTCCAAAGCCCGTCAACACAAACGGGACCGTATATCTTCCGAAGAATTTTTCTCTCAAAGCGACCAAGGATATCTTCATCCGCTTTCGACAGAGTCCATGCTTCAGCGCCATAAAACAGGACTGGGATGATCAAGGTCTTGTACAGAGTCTCCTTAGTTGTTCGAGATAGGGCC
Source organism: Blera fallax (assembly GCA_946965025.1). Lineage (NCBI taxonomy): Eukaryota > Metazoa > Arthropoda > Insecta > Diptera > Syrphidae > Blera > Blera fallax. The sequence continues at coordinate 16,810,087 of OX337244.1, forward strand.
TTACTACTCAATTGCCTTCTCAGCCCAAAGAAACAGCGAATGGCAAGAGTTATTCTTCGGTTAATTTCCGTCGAGATGTTATTGTCAGAATTAATAGCAGAGCCAAGGTAGACAAAGTCCCTTACTACCTCGAAGTTATAGTTGTCGACTGTGACGTTCTGCCCAATTCTTCGATGTTGTGTGTCCCTTCTTGTCGACAGCATATACTTGGCTTTGCCCTCATTTACAGCTAAACCCATTCTGGCGGCTTCTGTTTCGATACTAGCGAACGCACCAGTGACAGCCCGCTGTGTTCTATCAATTATGTCGATGTTATCCGCGTTAGCTAGAAGTTGCACAGACTTTTGAAAGATTGTGCCTCCGGTGTTGGCATGTGAGTTTCGCACAATTCTTTCAAGAATGATATTGAAGAAGTCACATGACAGCGCATCACCTTGTCTAAATCCTTTTTTGACATCTAAGGTCTCGGTGAGGTTATTAACGACCATGATGAAGCAGCGGGCGTTCTCCATCGGATTTGACGAAGACTGACTCTTGGAAATTGGTACTACTTCGGTTTGGCGAAGCAATTGGGGTCAAAGCCCCTTAGTTATATTTGAAAACGATTTTGGGCATGTCATGGGTTAGTTTTTCTAGCAAGACATCAATTGTTGCTGGCTTATTAGCGTCATCTAGTAACTTCAATAGCAGGAAAGGAGAGGTCCATGTCCATTTCTGGAACTCAGCTTATCACCAAACTACAATTCATCCGGATCAATGCCATCCATATTCTCAAAGAAATGAGTACTAAGGCGTGCTAGCCAACTACATTCACGTTACTTACAATGATATCCAATCGTTTCTAGATTCTGTGTTGAATGTTTACATAATTTGTCTGAATATTTATAGTGTTAAATGCTTATTGCAAAATATGTCTTCCATAAAATATCAGAACGACAATGACCAATGTATTCGCAGTACTGTGCTGTGCTTGTGTCATATAAAATCTCCAGACCGATTGCATTAAAATTCAGATCATAAAATCCTACTTGAACTTGAACCAACATCCAATTTATTTTATTGTGCATATTTGAACTTTAAACAATCATCTAAAAGGCTTCAATATGATCCTCAAAAGTATTATGGAAAATTTAAATGATGTGGAAGCTCCTTGTTATTGATCGAAATCCTTTTTTTAAAATGATTTCCCCCTTTTCAATACACTCTGAATCCTTTTCCGCACAGCAATCATATCCATTTAGTAAAATAACGAAAATTTATAAATGTGTATATGTGATGGGTCGTTATCACCATAACTTGTCCACATCACAAACAATTGATTAAAATTAATGCATTCTAAAACAATTTCACAGAGTATGAAAAGCCTATTGGTATCCACCTCATGAATAAACAAAACCACTCCAGTGGAATCCATTAAAATTCACACAGAATTATATTTATGATCAAAGCATGAAATAATACGTATTTGTAATTATTGCCAACCAGGCCATACCGCATATGTGCCTCAAATAAATTTCCATTCTGAAAACTCGTTTATCATCCAACAACGGTTTGTATGCCCAAGAGTAATTGAAAGCGATAGGACAATAAATCATATCAAATTGTTTACTTAAACTATTAAAAACAATTCACAGCCAACACATACTCGTATCCTGCCAGATCCATATCCTTTCTCATATCCTGTGACGGTTGTTCCTATTATACATCTGATATATAAATATGTACATTTTGGGTTTATTTTATCATCCCAACACGCAGAACCCGAAATCCTCTCTGGTTAATTGTGAAATGATACAGCTCTAGAATACAGGATTTCATCCTGATGATATGACATTTATTAGATTTCAAATAAACTTCGTATAGTGATAACGCACTAAACTTGTGTTAAAAGTTTTTCTTGTCTTGTCCTCTACCATTGTAGTTTTGCGAAAGGAATAAGACGTGGAGCTTAATTCAATTTATACACTATATAAACACATACGAACACGGATATCCTTGATTTAGTAAGGAGGTAGAGATTTTAAGGGATAATACCTTTTTGACTGAGTATATCCACTTCCACTATAGCTGAATGCCTTTCACACTATTTAAATAAAAAACTTTAGTTTTCATATTTTGTTAAAAAATATACTTAAGATATTAATTTTATTTAAAATAATTGGCCATTTTTCCATTTTTACAATTTAGTTTTTTCTTTTTTGTTTTCTTTGATAAAAAATAATTAAAACGCCAAAAATTGTATTCCTTATAAGCACAGCAGTTTTTTTTTTTTTTTTAAATATTTATAATTATCATTTTTAAATTTTAAGTTTAATATCTTATTTTTTGTTTTATTTAGTTTAGTTGATTCGATTCATTTTTTTTTAGTTTTTATTAGAAATATATAATATCTAGAAATTTACATAAAAATTTTTATTTTTAAAACCAATATTCGAAATGAAAAGAAAACATTTTAAAGAAAATTATATTGTAGTGTGTTAGAGAAAGGTATATTACAAAACTTAACAAAGTCGGGATAGATTGTTATAATTAATTATAACATTAAAAATATTATTAATTGGTTTGAAATGATAAAGAAAAAAATAAAATTAAATTTTAACTCAATTCATGTAACATCATACAATTAATTGACACAAACATTTACTTTTGTTTCTTTTCTGCACATCAGTTATTTTATAATTACACATTCATATTACATATAAATTACATAATTCTATTTTAAGTTTTTTGTTATATGAAAAATTATTTTAAGTATCTGCCTATTCAGTGGGGGTAGTTGGAGATTTTGCTTAAGAGGAGAGAAGTTGAACAGATTTGTATGCTTAGAGGGTATTCGTTGTATAAAATTGGATTTGAGATTGAAATGTTAAAGATTTTTAATGTGAGACTTCTATGCGTCTAGCTGGTATGTGGAGGGGATGAACATTGATACAATTATTTTTCAGCAGTTTGTATGAGCGCCTTTGCTTGGAATGCACATAGATTTATATACCAATGGATAATGATGACAACTAAGTCGTTTTGACGCTTATTTCTCTGACTATTGAGTTACAACTTTTTAAAATGCTTAAAGTTGAGTTTATATGCAGACTCGTATGGTTTACTGAATATTTGTTTACGTATAGCGACTGTAAGTTCCATTTTAATGTACGGAGCATTGATCTGGTGGCCAGCAATATTAAACCATGGTACACTGCACGTCTCGAACGAGTGCAAAGATTAGCATGCATCTGCATAACAATGGGAACGAACCCGAACTCTGCATCGGAGGGCATGCTTCACCTTCTTTCTGACGACATCTTCGGAAAACTCTTCACCACAATGGTGGCATTAAAATTCAGAGAATCAAATCAGTAGACGCGAGTAAGAACCCGTCGCTCGTGGATTTTAGTCAACTATGCTATATCCATCAAAACATCTGCATTAAAATGTTGAGATTTTTGAGATATTTGGAGATATTCACAGATCGTTCCCAAATGACATGTGATACGGGAGTAGGAGTGTTCTCTACTCAGAGACGACGATGATGGAAAGCCGACAACCCCCCTAATGACCAATTCACTCACGTCTTATTGGAAGACGTATCAAGGGTGTGGTTTACCCACCAATTGAATGTTGAAATGAAAAATTGAGGGTTATGAGTACCGCAGGTTTTAGCACCTCTTCTAATGGTATTACAATGTATATTGTCTTAGTACAGAGCGATATCAAGGGTGCAGCAACTTTGGGTCAACAAAACAAGTTTGTCACCTCAAAATTGAAAAGAATTTCCTCTATACCGCTATTTTGATTAGAACATCACAATTAATGCGGTTGCTTGGGGTGAGACAAAAGGTTTTCGTCCCGAAAATATCGCTTCTCTTGCCTGGAATTTAGAGCAAAATAAAAAGGGGAATAGAGTACAACAAAGTACACACGTATGTGTTTTAAGTCTAATCATCCAAAAGTCCGCTTGGCTAAAACCAGTCAAAGGTCGAGTAAACAATCCTCGCTAGGCAAACATTAATCTGCTTTCTACACAGAAACTTGTGCTACCTGGATGGTTATGAGCAATATTGTGACGTTCGGTTGGAATGTGCGAAGTATCTGTACCTGTAACAACAGTCAGACTGTGCATAAGACTTTGTTCATCAACCACTCTCTAAAAGTGTAAAAGCCTTGGACAAAAATGTGCCAAAATATCAACTGTCAGGAGAATTATTTGAAAACAAAACGTCTATTAGGTCGGCATAAAACTAAACTTGGTTAGTCTTGTTTCCCAGTTACAACAAAATTATGGAAAATTAGACCTCCAATGACCTTGTCTTACACCTATGTTCTTGGACAGAACTTCTATTGATGGTTGGAGTTCTTGTGAACACGACCCTGGATGTCATTATTCTCCAGGGTGTAGACAGACTAAAAAAAAGTATTCCCATCTGCACTAAGTCCGGGCCCTTCTTGCTGTCCTAAAGCAAAAAAGACTAATTTAGTTCTTAAATCAATTGTTAAGTACGTAAAATACAATAGTTTTCCCCTTCTTAACTAGAAAGTTTCACGCGGAAAGAATATGTAAGACGTCAAAAAGGCATAAACACTTACTACAAATCACGAGCTTACTGTTCGTATGAAAGTTCACTCCGTTTTCAGTTTGATTGGTAACTTTGACTTCAGTCACCTGAGAAAAGGAAGCTTTAAATTTCAAGGAAAAGAAACAGAAGGTATTAATTTTTCAATAAAACAAGATCTAACCTAGCTTAAGGAGAAGCCTTCCAAGGCTTATAGAATAAATCTAAAGAAACCAAACTCTCCAACATACCACATTCGCATTACTACACCTATACATTGCATCGACGGTTAACAACATAAGTATTTTGTTTTTTTCATTAAAAAAAGCCCATTCACCCACACTTATAAACATCAGCCAGCTAGCATAGCTTTCCTAACCTAAAATTGCTTTATCAGCGCCCCAAAAAAAAAAAAGATCCACAGAAACTAAATAAAAACCCAGCTAAAGTTCAGCCCAAAGAAAAAGAAAATGAAATTTTTTAAACCTAGTACAAGTCTACAAGTCCTAACTAACCAGGTTCTCTACATCAGAGACCATGACCTCCAGGTCCGAGGGCAGTTGTTGTTGTTGTTGGTGCTGATGTTGGGACTGATGGTGATGTCCAGAAGACGCACTACTACGACTACCTCGCCTAATTTGATTATGATTGCTGCTGTTACCGTGACTAATAGGACCGCTTGGCTGTAACCATTCGAAAGGACGTGGTTTGCTACTGGTATTGGTGTCATCACAGGCGGCAGTTGGGGGGCGATTGTTACTAAAACTATGATGATGATTGCTAAAACTATTTAAACTATTACTAGTATTGCTGCTACAACTAGGTTGAGTTGAATTCGAAGAAGCGGATGCGGCTGATGTTGACGCTTGGCGCTGGAAATTCGCCGCGATATTTAGACTCGCCCGGGGTATATTGCTGAAGCTACCACGTGCTATTGAGCCACGATGCGGGGGTGGTATGGGTTGTGGTGGTGGTGGTAGCACAGGCTGGTTATTATTGCTGGAGCTGCGCTTCAAGGGCGGAGGCTGTTGCGGCGAGGGCGTCTTGGTGTCATTCGTTGTGGAGTTTTCACGGCGCAGATTCAGATTTGAATTGCTACGCTTCGTTGGCAGTTGAAGGTTTCCCGCTGCCGCGGTGGACGAGGAAGTCTTAAGGTTCAAACTACTGCGCTTCTTTGATTTGGAGAGGTTCGTCTGACTATTACTGGGGTGGATTAGATTTTGAGTGCTGCCGAAGTTTCGACTCAGATGCACAGAGTTGTCGCTGTATTTGCGACTGGCAGGGTGCTTCGCAGCCGTGGATTGATTCGATATGGAATTGCTGCGACTATAGCTGTGCGGCTGTTGAGGAGCGACACTTAGATTTGTATTGCTCGAACTGCGGCTCATGCGGCCCGAGGATTTCGATGTACTAGGTTTGGGGTCTTTTGTAAGACTGTTAGCGGGAATGGATCCCTCGGCAGTTGCATGCATATTTTCATATAGAGGTGGGCTATCAACTGGGATTGGTGGAGGAGGATGCTTGGGATTTAAAGTCTCGTAATTGGGTTCACTATTTGTCAAAACCTGGCTTTCCTCCTCTACATTACGGCGGAGGATAAGTGCTGCACGCTTTCCCCGCTCACTGCTCAGCTTATCTGGCACTACTGCTGCGGCGTTAACCCGCTTCTTATCACTGGAGCGGACCTTTCGTTTCATTTTATTCAGGCCGCTTCCTATCACATGTGTCTTCACGGCAGAATTTTTTGACAGCCTCAAAGAGAACTTAAACGGCGGCTTATAGACCACCTGCAGCTTAACCTTCTCGTTGCTAAGGTTACCCACTGACTTTGTCTTCTGAGGCGATTTCTGAACAAGTCGCTCGGGCGTTGATTGTGACTTGGACATAACCTTTCGCACTTTTGAAGAGTGCTCAATATGTGACAGGGGCTGTGAGACAATCGGTGATTCTAAAAGCCACTTATGGACCTTACCAAACGTATTCGTATGACCGCTAGAAGCCATTCGCGTGCTGTTCGAGTAATCTATAATCTCCTTGTGCTTCTTGCTAGATTTTGCCTTTGATTTTGATTTGGATTCAATGGATTTCGCTACAACAGGAACATCTTCGCTGACTGTTGTTGTTGTTGGTCCTGGTGCTGGTTTTGTTGTTATACCTGGAATTGGTGCTGCAACGCGATTTTTCTTGCGTGGAGGTTTTTTAAGTGCTGCTTCACGTTGTTGCTTCGAATTGAAGATACCTTGTGACTTATTCTGAGTACTGACCGGCAAACCGTTAGCAGATTTGCTGATTATCTTTGTCTTGACGGAACGTTCGCCGCGAACTTTTTTCTTGAAGGGAACTTTTGTACGGACGGCCGTGTGTACGATTACGCCGTTGTTGTCTTCGGGTAAACGTACCGTTTCCGTAGTCGCGCTGTGAATGATTGTGACTGATTTCAGTTTCAAGTTGGAACGCTTGGCCAGTAGCTTCGTGCTGAGGATCTGTGGAAGAAATCAGAGTGCATTAGGGCGGGTAAGAATTGATGGAAGCTAAAGTGGTGATGTTTTTTTTTTAGCAATATCTACAGCTGAAATGGGTGAGATGAAAATAAATAGAGAATACAAAAAAAGTGGGTCAGGTCCGATCGTCTATCTGTCTAACCAAACACGTACGAGTGGTTGCTATACGAGAAAGCATCTGCAGTTGGTAGAATTTAAGTATTTCAGATACATACACATCTATCGACCAAGTTAATAAACCTATCTACTATTGATAGTCTTAACAGAAAAGTATAAGAGTAGCCATCGCCAGCCTTATGAGACGCTTTTGTGAGAGGCACAACCGTGAAAAAATTTGGTGTTTTCTTTGATTCGAACGTCGAACCTACCGTGCAATAGTCTAACGCAATAACAAATGCTTCAGACGCTCACAAGATGTCCTTGCCATACTTTAGGGTGTGGAACTTTAATAATTCTTATTATTTTGGTAGGGACACTTAGATAGGCTGTTGGACTCACGATACAGAACCTTGAACAATGCTTTCAAAGAGCTTGGGGATGCATGACAGCTTAACTAAAGGTCGGTAATATGAGTCTCATTTACACTGTCTTTTTATGTAGATAGAGAAAGTGAAAGACTACTTCAACTGCGTTGGATAGACCTCTTAAGAGAGCGATAGTTAAAGATGATGTGTCTTGCGTAGAAAGTATAATTGATGTCTACGCATCAACTTTAAGATTTTCCGCATCTGAAGAAAGGCGTGGAAACGCGTCAGATGAAGGAAGTCCAAATAGATTGGTCACTCGCTACAGCGCGAGAACAGTGCAAAATATCCGGTGCAGTCTCACAAGGATCGGTATTAGGCTCCATATTGTAGAATTAATCATATGACGGTGTTCTTCGGTTGGAAATCCCTTGGGAATCGACCTACCCGATCTGGTAGAAGAGTGAGTCGACTCAGTGAAACGTGGCGCAGAATAGTAGATGAGAAGTCCAGAACGATGGGAATTAGTTGGAAAGAGTTAAAACGCATTTCAGGACATCGAGACTTCGAACACGATGCCGAGTGAGCATTGTTGACGACCTATTCCACATGAGGGGTGACGGGACCTAAGTAACTAAATAAGATGGAATAAAGAGTTGAAGAACAATCTGAGTTAGATACATGAGACACTTTAAGGATATTTTATTTCTATCCAAGGAATGAGAATACATATCCTTCTGAATAGTTTTAATTCCACAAAGAACACCACAATTGAATGGGAAGTGAAGAATAATCACAACATAAGCCCTACGATGTGTATCCAACATGTAAACTTACCCGGAAATTGTTAAATCATCCTAACAAGAACCAACAATGCGTGTTTTCGAAAATAAAATACAACAACGACAACAATGACCTAATAAACTACCAATAAACATCATGAACACTACTTCAATGGCACATAATAAACGACAATGCGGCATCTATGCCGACCTACATGACCTACAAGAAACCAAGGGAGGTAAAACTCCATTTTGTACACTTCAACGAACACATTCAATACTCTCCGTTACGATCATAATCATCTTTATGATTCTCCTCCATGGCCTTGTCTGTAAACTATCCTTAGCTGAAAATAATCTAGCGATATACGTGATAGACAACCAAAAACTAGCCTCATCGAGGCACACACATCCAACTTACTCCTCACTTCACTTTCCTTCTCGCAGTCGTCGTCGTCGCTCGCCATTTGGCCAATAACTCGCACAAACTGGGAGCATCATCAACAACAACAGCAACACCAAAACGAGGAGGATAAGAAAATTCAATCGGAAAACAAATAAATTTACAAAAAAGAAAAGAAACAAACAAGGATAAGGAAAGGGATAACCGGATAACCATGTAGGGGAAACGGAAATCCGACAACAAAATCCTATAAAAGGCTATTTCCGCCGCCACCACCGCCGCCGGACTGAATGATGCAACTCTATTACTTACCAACAAAAGGAATACTCCGAGCACGGCCAGGGCCACCGTGTACCAGTTGGTCTGTATCCATTTCTTGAAGGATGCTATACTCTCCTCGGACAACAGAAGTTTTCTTAGTGTGGCCAATGGACCGGAAGGATCAACTTCACGACATTTCTGGAAGACATCACAGTATCTGCAAGGAGGAAGTAGATGTATTAACTCAGCAGTACGAGGGCATGTTGTCTGAAGCTACTTACCCATTGTAGTCATTGCATGGCGTTCCCGGCTTGGCGAACATATCTGGCACGTCGAATGGTGGTTCGTTCCATTCGAAGGAACTGCGACAGGATTGTCCTTCACCCGGTTGCTTGCAGCATAATTCACAGGATTTTGTTTTCGGGTCACTAGGTCCCGGTATGCATTGACATGATTCCAGGCCGTACGCCAAACATATACTGCCCGTACATTCACCCATGTAGCACACGAATTCTTTATTGCAGATGGTCTTGTTGGGCTTATTCACTGACGGCGGGCACTGCGGCATACGTCCATCACAGAAGCTTGGATCGCGGCAACCGTTGTCATCGCGACACTTGTCACCGAACTTCAATTTGCAATCGGTTGTACAGCAAGGTCCTTGCGATGGGCTGCACATGGCGCGCGGAGTTAATGTACAGGGCCTCTCATCAAGCCTCGCGTGTCGAGACATTGGGAAACAGCAGCTGTCTTTGCAGTCCTCCTCCCAGCCGCAATCACACTGTTCGCCTGGTTCGACGACACCGTTCCCACAAATGGACGTCTGCGGTTCGGTGAAACAGCCTTTGACGCTGCGTGCTTTTGCGTTAAGGACAGGTTCGATGGATTTAAGAGAACACGGGGAGAACTTGTTGTTGTTGCGCTTATCGCCCGAGGTGGCACGGGCGAACATGATGTAGTTGCCATCCTCACCACCGGGCGTGCATTGTTCCGGGTCGTGCTGCAAGAGACAAACAAGAAGGAAATGAAAATTAGTGTCGAACCGAAGCACAATGAAAGGTGTGGCACTGACATGTCGCCGTAAACACTTTTGAATACACAAAGATACACAAATTCACACACACGCCCGCATGCAGTCGGGTAATAAATTGAATTTGTCACGTTGGTGTCGTGTGAGTTTTATTCAATTTAAGAAAGGATGGAGGAGATGTTTGGGAAACGTCATCTGGGAAGGTGGTGGGTTCTTTGTGTGGCGTGGATAATTATCACAGGGAGTGCAGTATGTAGGCCAAAGAATTAATTAATTTTTAATCCATAACAGGATGGGGTATAAGAATTGCATTTGTATAAACAAAGGTGTTGTTTGAGTTCCTTTACAAAGGAATTATTCAATAAATAACTGCTTATAAGGAAGTGTGGTTTTGAGTTGTAAATATGGGTTAGTTCCCTTTGCTTTCGATCTATTTTGAAAAACAATTAACATGGAAACTACACCTGGGGATAAGTAAATAAAATTACATTCCCTTCATTTGTGGGGAGGAGGTATAAGGAAAAGGACTCTTTTCCATTTTTCACAAAAAATGACGAGTATCAAGCAATGACTGCAAAAGAAGACACAATCATTTATAAATTCCTGAAATTCCTCAAAGTCTGCTCGCACCTTAACGTGGTAAATTGTGGGTGCGTAGTGCCCCAGGTGAAGATTAAATTTTAATTCTTTTCGATGACAGTTGGATCTAGGGTGCTGACTACATTTCTAGTCAGGCTGAGCTAGTTACTGTACTGGGTTACATATTTGAAGCTCATGTTTCTGATGATTTTAAACAGCTGGTCAAGGCTTCGAAGCAGAGTTAGTGATGGATAAATCCTAAGGGTCAACGGCATTTATTAAGAGAAATGTTAAAAAGAACAAACTGCGACTTGTTGTGAAAAATCGACTACGGTGAAGGTTTATTGACTTCAAGTTCATAAGTGATCGCTTGACTATGATCGATAATAGACAGAACTCGACTGTCCAATGAGAAGTTGCGCGTCGCCCAGAAGAAAAATGAAGAAAATTCAACGTTGGACGCCTTAGCACACATGCAATTATCAGAGTCTATGTCTGAACGAAAGACACTTTAACGTGCCCCATCAGCTATAGACGCCACAAATATCGATGGCCAGCGAATCCAGTGTTGCATCATGGTAAAGAAGAAGTTGACACCACCATATGTTACTAACTTTAACCAAAAAACAACATGTGGATGAAGACTGCACCCGTCTAAAGAGGAACAGTCTCACTTGCAAGCAAGCAACGCAGTACAAGAGTTTATGTCTGCCTTAATGGCTTAAAAAGTCATTCCTATGTCCTCAAAAAACCACCGAGGTATGTCTAAAGCATGTAAAGCACTGACTAACAGTGTGGTTTCTGGCCCAGCAGACCAATCGACCACAAAGGAAAATATTGGGCAACAACGATGAATTTTAGGTTGCAACCCACTAGATATTTATCGACTTCAACGCAACGACAGTATTCCTCGCCAAAAAATGTACAATGTGATGAACGACTTCGGAATCCAGGACATACTAATCGAATTGAGCTAAATACATACGTAGCGCTGGAAAACATGCAATGTACTGTATGTTGTACAATTAAATAACTCTTCCGAGTCACTGCATAAAGCGGCTTTCAGCACTCAGGGCAAACAACTGTCTCTGAGATATGCATGCAGCATCGATATCATTGTGCACATGCATCGGATCTTGCAAAGGAGATGCATTATCATGCAGTTCTTTCAATATTGTCCTGAAGCTGATAGTGTGCAGGGCAGGTGTGAACATAGAAGGCACTTCAACCAATCCGCCCAGCTCCTGGGGTGCGCAGACGATGTCGACATCATTGATTGCTCACAGCGCGAATTAGAGGCTTTCACGGTAATCGATGAACAGGCGAAACGAGTTGGTTTTCAAGTGAACGACGGCAAAACCAAGTGTATATTATCAACAAACACAGCTCTACCTCTTCCCCACTTAGGACAAAATGTCGCTTTTGATAGCATTAACCTCGCGGTAGAAAAGAAGTCCTACTATTAATATAAAAGATAAAAGAAAAATAGAGAAGAGGGTACAACCGCGAACTCTACGAGATGTACCAAGATGTGCATGAAGTACAAAAGACCAAGATACGTCGACTACATTCGCTCAACTACATCAAGCGCATGGACAACAAGTTCTAGTCAAGAGGATTTTGGAATCCCAGGCACCAGGTTCCCGAGGATCAGGAAAACCGAACATCCCTGGTCTTGACAACTGAAACTAACGGGCCCGGGATCGGCGAGCAATGTCTCAGGCAGTGACTCTTCACTATTCCGAATCCGATTACTTACGTAAGTAAGTCTAAAGGATGTTGAACCTTCCTCTCATATAATGTGGTAACTAGTTTTGGAGCAGGAAGCTTAAACAAATTTGGAGTTCTTCCAAAAGAAGAAATGGGGATGTAATTAAAAAGCCGATGCACAGCGACTAAATTAGCCAAGTCACATCCGTCAAGGAAATCTCCGAATCCTAACCCTTGAACTCAAGACGTTCAGGATGACCGAAATCGCGCTTTAAAGACCAAACCATAATCTGCAGAACTGGAAACGTATGCACGGGACTGTTCAATAAAGAAGCCTACTTTTGCGCGCAAGGTGGTTCCGTGATCTCTATACGGATGCCTGAAAAGCGATCTTCTTTATAAAAGTAAATGGTCGGAGATCACTCTACACGAAAACATCGTTCAAACGTCAGTGTGACTCCGCCCACAAAGACAAACTTGTTTAAGTTTCACTAGATTATTTGACAAGCTGTCAAATTTGTCAGTATGACAGACCACAACATGATTACGTCTTGTCTGACATGGTGTCTAGCCGGACGTATTAGACTTATCTAACAGATTGTCAAATTTGTCAGTATTAGGGACAAAAGCACAATGATATCTTGTGCGACCTCTTGCCTTGATAAGGTTATAACGACCAACTTCAGAAAAACTAATTTTCTTAATCTTCAGGGCTTTTTGACCTTTTAATTTGAAGTGCCAAAATGACTACTCTTTAAACACCATTAGAACAGTACTAGGAAAAATGCATTCTTATTTGAAATGTTCTTGAATATTATTGACTGCAAAGTCAGAGACAATGCAACTAAGGTAGTAGTTTCTCTAGGGGGCTTCCATTAGCAGCTCTGAACCTTATTTATAACGTGAAACGTGACCATATACCCTGCAACGCGTTTGAATAATCTCTTATGCAACACCTTAAAGGATAATTGCCCAAAGATATGAAGAAAACAAATTTATAATTTTTTTTCTAAGTTTTTAAACCCATTCTCATTGTCCTATAAGCAGTAGATGTACCAATTCCTTAAACTTTTACGATCTTCTATATGTGTCTGCTTGCACCAATGTGCCTCAAGGAGTAAAAGTTTTGTGTAAAATTTTGTAAGCGAACAAAAACTTTTAATTACGAAAAATATCCTATTGAATTATTAATGAGTCCTTCTACACACATACGATGCCGTCGACTTCCGAACTACCGCACCAAACACAAGTTCCATAAATGTAACGATGCTTAAAATATATCCTGCGCCCATTTCTGCTTACATCCCCCCAAAAATATGGGGAGAAAAACGAATGGTGAGCAAATTACTCAGAGCTCAGAGGAAACCTACCCAAAGAGTTTGGGAAGTCTCTGAACAATATCCTTTTTCTCATTATGAAATTGCAAAGCAGCAAGGACACGTTGCTTTTTTTTGTACTTCTAACACCCGGTCGACCCTTTTACGGTGGACTACGGTCCAAGAACCATGATTTTTGGGTCCAGAAATAAATTTGTTATTCGCTTGTAGTTTAGCAGGAATAGTGTACTTTAACAAAAATGGTTGGCTCTACATTATTAGGGTTTTTTTACATCAGTTTTGACGCAAAACCTTATACAAAGCCTGGAGCCCAACCTTTTTCAGATTAATGTCGTATCCGAAGGAATAATTGACAGTTATTACCCTCGAATGTTTGTCCAATGTTCGCGAAAGTTGGGACCGTATTTTCTGAAATTCTAACGTCCAACTTCTAGTTTGGTAGTCTAATGTAGTAACCACGAAGGCTCTCTTGGAAACTAGAAAAGCTAAATCTACTCCAAACCTGTTTTTTCTTTTAAAACCAAACTAACTTTAGAATATGGTCACAAAATTCGAGTTCCTGTGCTACTGTAGGTTGATAGAGGGAAAGCTAAATAAATATTTTGGAAGGGCATCGATGTAGTAGTTCCCAGATGAATTTTGCACTTAAAAAAGGATTCAAACATATACAAACGACAAAGAAAAAGTAGGTATAAAAAGAAGTCAAACCAAGGAAAAGGATATTCAAATTTCCTTGCAAGTAGCGAATGTCACACATGCTTTCTCTTGCCTGCTACCCCAGATGATAGAGACCAATACTCTCGACAATCGTTGCAATGCTCCCGAGAAATGGAAATTGCACGTCCTGGAGAACTTCAATCCTTTCATCCTTTGCCGCAGCAATAGCTGTGGGGTAGAAAAGTAGGTATACGAGCGAGTACAGTTTTCTTATGCTCATACGTAACCTCAAAATTGAGCATTCCAAAGGAAAATGAGTTTTGTGTCCTTGTTTTTATGGTTCTTAAGTACATAACAAATAAGATTCGGTTTGCAGAGCGTGTAAGCTCTCTGCATCACAACGTCCTTTTGGTGGAGGCCAACACGAGATATAGTGCGAGTCTCTTGGTGGTCATAGTAAAAGTTTCTTCCCCACTTGTCCTCATCGCTACTACACACTGGCTGCTGTACGTGTGATTTCGTGCGACTGCCAAGGAGTATGAAATTCTTGGGGGATGCTAACGCCATCTGTTTCTTTTTTTCGTTCTCTTCTACCAGCGAACGACGATGAGAAAACTTTCGTTTCCTGTGGAACAGACCACATCTATTTAATTTGTTTTAGTTAGCTGGTGAACGAGCGCAGAAGAGAGAATATTGTGGAAACATATTTGCTAGATATGCCTAATGAGATCGTAAATAAAAAAAACTTTTCCATTCAAGTTAGCCATTGGTTACGTAAAAATAGGAAACGAAAAATATGCGACATATTTAATATTGGTTCGGGTATTTGATTGTTATGTGCTACGTTTGGTGTTTCGTTAAATACAAATAAAAGAGTAATCAGGGAATAAAGAGGGCGTCTTATTGGCTTAATTATTTTTATATTGAATTTGGTACACCAGATATTTTCTTTCATTTTATTTGGTAATATTTTGTATACACATTTGACAGGAGTTTATTTGTTTGCACCTTTTTTTCCGGATGTTCCTGTACTATAAAGAGGAGTTGTGGGCAATTTCACTTTTAACTAGTTTTGTGAACTAGGTTAGGTAAGCGGGCTGGCAGAGAGAGAAAAGATTCCTGCCGCACTCAGGTCAGTGTTGACCCATTGTGTTACCCATAGGGGGGGAAAAGGGTGCCCCTCCGCCCAATTGAAACCCTGTAAATGTCTAAACTACTCTTATTCTAATAACTTACATGTTTCCAAGTACAAACCACTTTGATGACTTGGCAAAGCTCAGCATCTTGTCTGTAGGAACGGCAGAGAGCTTTTCAAGATCGTGAAAGAAGTATTTACCGAGGAATTTGTTTCTGGAGTGCTGGAGTCCAGGACAATGGCATAGGAAGTAGGTGGTGTTCTCAGAAACTCCCTCGTCGCCACACCCTCTGCAAAGTTCTTCTTCTGTCCGGCGTAATTTCTTCATGTGGTATCGCAGTCTATTATGCCCCGTGATGATACCCACGAGGATAGCAAGGGATCCTCTGTTCTTCTGTATAAGTTTTCCAGTTCTTGTTCTGTCGAAGGACGGCCATAGTTTTTTCGTGGTGTTACACGTTTCAATGGAGTGCCATCTTAGGTTCGCCTCTCTTGTTGCTAATTTCCCCGCTTCAAGCTTGAGCATGCAAGGCGGGATACTTACAGAGAGATCAGTTGGTTCTATTAGATCTGTTGAACCTTTCCTAGCTAGTTCATCAGCTTTTTCATTGCCTGGGATACCCTCGTGTCCAGGAACCCAGCAGAGCGATACCTTGTGCTGTAATCCAAGAACCCTAAGTTCTTCGCGACAGCATCTCACAAGCTTTGATTTGATTTCGGTAGCAGTAATTGCTTTTATAGCTGCCTGGCTGTCGATAAATAAGGTGATACCATCTTGTGGTGTTGCCCTTATGGCAGACTCACGGGCAGCTGCTATCACTGCCAGGACCTCCGCTTGGAAAACACTGCTGTGGTCTGGTAGTTTAATGGATCTCGCTATCCCTAGTGATTCAGAGAAGATGACGGAACCTACCCCGGTGTCCATCTGGTATTATCTATGTCTCCGTTTTTCCATTCTTCTCTGCTAGGGTAGACTGCCGTACAAGGCATGTTAAAATCTAAGTATGGCGTAATGTAATATGTTGTAGATACATAGCCAAAAAATTCTTGGAGGATGGTCGAATGCCCTGTTGCATTTGACTTCCAGTTCGCTGACTGACTGATTCTCAGGGCACTAATGGCTGCTGATGTTTTTGTAAAGATATCTAGCGGAAGCAGGTTGAGAATAGCCTCAAGGCCTGCAGTTGGAGTTGTTCTCATTGCACTGGTGGCACCAATGCACGCTAGTCTTTGTACTTTGGTGAGTGCCATTAGATAGGTGGACTTAAGGGTGGCAATCGTGTAGTGGTAGCGTCATCGTTTGTCGAGCTGATGGTTCACAGTTCAATTCCTGATGTCAGCAAGCATTATATGATAAGAGGCAGTCCGATCAATTGCGAAAGTTTGTGACAACACTACTGTGAAGGCATAACACTGGCAGTAGGTTTGTCATATGGCTGGAGGGGAGTTTCCTATCCAGTCCTGGGTATCTTGCGCTGTCAGAGATTTTGAGGGGTGTGCCTGCAACAGATATTGCATTGAACTGAGGAATCTTCCTTTTGTTCGTAAATAAAACCATTTCTGTCTTCTGGGGGTTGATATTGAGACCGCAATTCCTAGTCCATTTAACAAGGGTCTTAAGGGCCCCGTCGATTTGCTCACTTAGAGTGGGGAGGAATTTCCCAGTGTCCAGCAGCACCACGTCGTCAGCATACGCGATGAGAACTAACTCAAGACGGTTTTCTTATAGCACTTCAATTATTTTATTTATTAAAAGCCGTTGACTGTTAGTCTCCCTTCCCATTTAAAGACATCTGTGCGCGCTTGTTATGGATGAAGACACGAGTATTATCAAAATTACAATGACAGTGTATTAAAGAACGCCATGATCTACTACTTTCTATATGAACATTTTAAGTATTGAAAAGGCGGATAACATGCAGTTATTGCCCTCAATAGAAAATTCCTGCAGTTTTTTGCCGAGTTAGGAAAAACTCCATTGGAGTATTCAGACGCAACTAGTCCATTACACTACCTGCTTACTTAACGGGCTCCCAACCAGTGGAGGGTCCCTGCCTGAGACACAGCAGCTTTCCATCCTCTTCGATCCTGGGCACGCTGCTTCCAGTTTTCCAGACCAAGCGCTCTGGCATCCGCAATAGCTTGGTCCTTAAAACAGAGGTTCGGTCTTCCTTGTCGTCTCGAAACTGGGGGCTGGGATTCGAAGATCCTCTTAGCTGGAGTATTATTGTCCATTCGCACGATGTGGCCGAGCCAGTGTAGTCGACGTGTTTTGGATTTCCGGACTACATCCACATCTTGATACAGGTCATAGAGTTCGCGGTTATATCTTCTTCTCCATTCGCCCTCCTCGCATATGGGATCGAATATTCGACGAAGAATTTTTCTCTCGAACGTATCCATTAAACTACCATGAAGCAGTATTATCCACTTTACTGAAATTTTTTCGACTTTCGAAAAAAAGCCGAGAAGGCACTTCAGTGATGCAGAGCTTACAGTATCAACACTTACCACATAAGCACCGGAGATATGCCACCTGATCCAAGCAAAGGGTAATAACAAAGGAAGTGATTAGAAGTAGCGTCGCAGACAGTGGTGTCTCGTAAGCCTAGCACACTTAAAAGTTTAGCAAAAGGAAAATGCCTCGTGAGACCACCAATAAGTTGCCTATCGTTTAGTTCACTTGCATCCTGGAGAGCATGCCACACACAATTGTGTTTGTGAGAAACCTAATCGTCAATGGAGGCCCTGATCGAGGATACGGGAAATCCTACACAGGTTCAGGTCCTGAGGAAACATCCTCTGTGCCTTGTTTGTCATAACAGTTGAACAGGTTCATAGAACAATTGACACTGAAAAAATCCTTAAATAGAAACATCAACTTGCAAGATTTTGACAAAGTTTGGTAAAAAGGACTTACATATACATATGCGTACATATTAGCTGCGAATTCGCCTCGTGGAACAATTCACTAAAATAATTGAATCCTTTCTAATATACCTCTGATTTACCGTGTTTTCCAAATTGTTTAATAGGTACATTTACACTACACTTTTCATTGTTGCAACAGAAGAAAAATCATCAAGTAATCTTAAAAGTGCAATAAACAGCGTACTCCAGAATATACCGACTTCATGCGACAAATGATACTAAGTCAGACAATAAGAATTAGTGGATCTCTTGTCCCTTAAATTATCATGGTAAATATTTGGCAATGAAGTAAGCGCAAGCTTATGTCTTCAGACTTATGTTTCAAGGTGTAAGTTCAAACCCTGCCAGCGGAATAGCAATCACAGCCACCAAACACACCAGAGAAACGAATAAAATCTGAGTCCCTTCTACACCAAAAAGGAGTTGCTGCCTGGAAGTTCAATGGATCGAAAAGAGTCTGACTGCTTCTGGCATTTGCTTTCTCTTTCCGTCTTTTGTCTTATGTCTTAAGAAAGTAATAGGCGAAGTAGGAGGATGAACATCGATACATTTTCTGTAAGGCAAACGACATAATTAGGGCAATGGCGGCTGTAGCTGCAGCTGCCATTAAGAGCAAAAAATGGAAGGCAGAAATAAAAACATCACGGTTGTGACACTAAATCTGGAAAATACCTTTAACACCGCGAATGGGATAATGTACTAAAGTCGCATTGGATTATGAAAGTACTTGAATGCATCGTAAATATTATGTGTGACAGACAAATAAACCAGAAAGGTTTTTCTAGAATAGGCGCTAGGTCCGCTCCCGTGGGATATATGTACATATGTACCTAACGCAGACTTGTGCGAAGAAATATATTAAGCATAACATAAATAGTCGCGAGATGCTAACAACAACAAACAGGTGCCAACAAAACAACAAACTCTGTTGCGTTATACTCACATTTGGCAACGTCGTCTGCTGGCAAGTCGCCTGCAAAGTAACGTATCTCAAGACAATGACCAAAATACAGAGACTAGCATCCAATGAGAACAACGCCAACAGCAGGGTTGAAAACAATTCTCAACATGCTCCTTCTAGACCTCTATATACAGGAAACAGTACAATACCACGAAAGGATATCACCATTTTCATTGGTAGTCAAGTATCCATCAAAGCAATTTTTGATACTGGAGTCAAGTCAAAGCTAGTTCGACGCTGTCGCAAACAATTCAAGGTTCTTGGCTCGCAGCTTGATATCACTCTCTGCTGGGTCACTGACCACAGGGATATGGCCGGAAATGAGATAACTGACTCGGTAAGATGGAAACCCAGTACAGGAACTGGGATCAGACCCCCAGTGGGTATCACGTTGGGTCCATAAGGACCTAAGTGGTCCTCATCAACTCAGCAACATAACCTAACTTAGACCTAGTTTACACAAGACGAAGCAGTTTTGCTTAGCAATAGCGAATCAAAACAAGCTATCACCCAAATATTAGCAAGTTAAGCAGCCCGAAATAAACTCGTTTTATCAAGAATAATGTCAGTCATTGGTGGGTCAAGGCATAGTAGAAGACTACTGCTGACAAGAATAGTCCAGTCTGGGTCAGTGCGCTTAAAGCAAAGGCATACACTAGGAAAAATAAAAAAAATCTGCAGATTTCGAGCAGTAGCTGATGACACCATACACTCCACCGCTGGAATAAAACCTTGTAGACAAGAGTGTATATTCTGTCATCACATGAGGTTTTGGATGTGAACTATGAACTTCGTAGGGTAGAACGCCAAAGGCGAATGGTTACGATGCCGAAAATAGCACGTAAAAGGACAGCCAACACTGTACCCCCGCCACACAGGAATGAAATTTTTTACTGTGCTTCTGCGATAACACTGAGAATGTGACAGTAAAGAGAAGGTTTTTTTTATTGGGAAAAATCCCACACACTTTCAGGTACACTCTTGCCAGTATCTTTTGAAAATATCTACTTTCCCCCACAAAAAATAGCTCCAGGAAATATTTTGAATATGTACACGACTGAAAGGATTTTTTTCCTGCAATACTCGTCAACGTCCATAACGCTCATCACAGTAATTCATTGCGTATAGTTAATCCAATCACTTACTTAGAACAAGTGCTTTTTATAGTTTTGAATGAAGCACGTGTCATACTAAAATTCTTGTCAATACAATTCTTCCTTGACGTGCGTAGATTGATATGCCACCTGGTGTTAAGCGACTTACCCCTGTGATAACCTTTACACCCATTTGTTTGCCTTTTATAACTTCAAACAACCACTTATCATGCCTGTCAGCATTTTTACTAAGAAATTTGCTGTTCCGCCAATCATTGTAGAACATAAATAAAAACACCCCCCATTCACACTTCCATAAATCAATCAAAGCTGAGTCAGGTGTTTTTAAAGGAATCATTCATTCAATCAGAATATATCACACGTGACAAACAAAGTTTCATAGACCACTCTCCCGTCTACGAGTATTTGTATGTAGCCGTCCAACTCACCGGTGATCCAAAATTATGACCAATTTCATGGGCTAGGGTGACGTGCGAAACAGCTGGTGGTACGTGTTTTCCATAGTTTAACAGTGTTACGATTCCTGTATTCAGCGACTTTAGTGACCCTCTGTAGTGCTGCAAAAAACAGAAAAAAAAGAAATAACAAATTAATATTTCATTAGCCCAGAATAGGTATGTTTCACAGGCACACAAATTGTTTCATTCTGTCGATTCTAAAATCCGTCAAAAGCAAAACTAATCTAATTCTCATGGACATCAACGACATGACCGGTGAATGCAATATAACGCATCTGATGGATTTTCAATTTACCCATACCGCTGCTACCACTAAACAAAAAAACCATCAACTAAAACTCGTCATATCAAATGTAAGCTGTCACTGGCAATGACAACAGTTTGTATTAAAATGGTCAGTCTTGGTCCTGGCTGCTGTAAAATGCATTTGCCCACCTCCTGAGAGAGGAAAAAAAAAAAAACCGATTCGATAAATATTTTAAAATTGCTTTTTAACGATAACAACGTGTGTGCTGCATATTCAAAAAGTAACCAAAAAGAGTTGAAATCAATGTGAAAGCATTCTAAAATCCAGGAGAGTTTGAAAAAGGATAAAAAAAAATGTATATCGGTATGGTACGCCAGTAGTAGAATCAGAAATGAAAGCAAATTTATTCAGACGTAATCCAGGGTAATACTGGAGAGGATGGCGATTTACAGATTGATGTTATAAATAATTCAAGGAATGTGTGCTCTTAATCCCCGAAAAGGATTCCCTATTCTTATACTTCCTCTGGGGGAGCAGAGACATATGCGCAAACAGTAATGCCAAGAAGTTATCAGTGATCGACTTTAGTAGCAATGTGGTTAAGCAGGGGTTCGAGGTAATTCCAAATCGATCTCTTCCGTCAGCGGAAGCGGTTAGGTTTTGCATATCGTTTATTTTTGAGAAAAAAATAAACTGATAGTGAGGAAATTTAAGGATGAGGACGCAGGAGATATGGAGACATGTTATGAATTTCTGAAATAAATACCAACACCATGGGCTGAATTGATTTTGATAGCCTTTTGGCGCTTAAACGGCCATACATAGAGATTTGTCTGGATCCATGGACGATAGGTAAATTTATGAAAAGTAAACAGATACCTGTAAAAAAAGCTACGAGTATCATCCACCTTGGCATCCATCATCATATGACGCAAGATATTTTTTACATACATACTTGAACATCCCTTTTCATATTCATGCTTGCCAGCTTCGTATTGTCAACTACAGAAGACATGAAATATTTAAAACCGCCAAAGATTTCGTTACAAAGGATATTCCTTGACTCATTCAGAGCACACACTCAGTTACGGAAAGAGATCGCAATACTGAATATTTTGGGAGTCTGGAAAACTGAGTGACTGTTGGTTTTTTTTCTGGATGGATTGATCATTCATAGAAATGATCTCACGAATGTCCCAAAATTTCCGAGAAGTTGTCATGAGAAGCTCTCATTTACGCAATTGGATATGCATTAAGCAGTAGGGTTCTTCCGTTCATGTAGGAAATGTATAACGCACAACACGAATGGCTGCAATAAGTTTGGGAGGTACTATGTTATCGGCAGGAATATGACCATTTTTATGTGCTTCCTTCTAGAGGTTAACCGAACTGAGTTAAATTCAAACGAATCGTCTTAATATTATGAGAGTATTTTTTGCATCTTCCAAATAAAAAATGGTTGGCAAATGGTTGACGTCATTTTGCAAAGGAGGGGTAACATCCCTGGTGGTCTGACTCTCTGCGTGTCCCAACTATCAACTGCTCAATAATTTCCTGAACAGGTAGTCTAAAGCTCCACAGATAGGTTTTGGTCGCATGAAATACTTGCCATTCCCTAAGCTTTGGTGAGTGCTGTGGAGAGTTAATAAAGATAATTGAAGCAACACTAAAAGGAATTTTAATTCCCGAAGTTCGGCTTATAGATAGACGAATACTTCAAGTCAGAATTAAGGTTCATGTTTCAGGATTCATCGAATTATGTTTCGATGGTTTAATGCTTAGCCTAAATTTTGTGTCTTTGCTTAAGGTTGTTAAGTACGAACTGATCCCAAAATAGGGATCAAGATCAGCAAACAGTACGCATTTTATTTCTTTCGTAATTCGTAACTGTGATCTCTATATGTTGACACCAGGTTTGAGACGAACTAGGGCAAAAGCCATAGCTTCTAGTTGTACACAGGAGGCTGATAAATAACTTCGCCTACCTGGGCGATGAAATTTGGAGGAGGTCTTGACAATCGCATTTCAAGGCAACATTTCCAAATCAGATTATACTTTCGATCACCACTGTCACTATTTTAGGGGATTATACAAACATCAGAAAAATGAAATTCTCTGCTTGTCCATGAACACACGATTTAAATCACTTGTGATCCCCACCGATGCAAAAAGACCGAAACGGTACATACATATGTACATCTGCAAAAAAAAAGGACATTCACTCAATATGCAGCACACTTTTGTCCTTGCGAGGTTCTTATTTAAGCGCGCAAACAAAATATCACATGAACTCGAAGAGAAATGGCAATCAAATGAGGCCAGGATATCAATGAGAATGCATACATACATTGCGACATTTGCGACACTAGTCCATAAATCACGTTTCACTTTCCGTTGCCAGTTATACCAGTGAATGTAACGACAATGTAAGGACGAAAACGTAACGGACTAATAGACGAAAATGTGTTTTATGCAGTTTGCATATTTTTGTTCTCCTTCCTCTTGTTTGGACGTATTTTTTGTTTTTTTTTTGCTAGTCCTAGAACGTATCATAGGACGGGAAAAGGAAACAAAAATGAAATGTCGACTTTCCACTGATGAAGTAGAAAAAAAAGGACATTTTTCAATTTCACTGAAAAGGCAAAAAATAAAATTCCATTTCTACTATATCCAGCGATACAGTCAACATGGTTAATCTATGCATGCAGAGAGAAAGAATTGCAAAGGAGAAAGGAAGAAAAATATTCAAATGAGTAATTGTACAGGAAGCGAATAAAGGAATAAAGAGTAAGAATACCGTGGTATGCAAAGGATCCAATGACCCAAATACAATTTAATTCATTTCACTCCCTCTGTTTACTCTGAGCTTTAAAATTTTCCAAAAATAAAAAAAAATATTCGCTGAATATTCAAATTTAGAAAAAAAACAGAACAAAAAAATTAGTATTTTCAAATTATTTGATAATTAAGGAAAAGCTAGATACTGAGTCAGCAAATTGGTGGTAGCCATGGTGCAAAGGAAGAACCATTGGCAGACGCATTTAAAACACCGAAAGGTTTTTATAATTACGTCACAAGATTTTTGGAAAAAGTTTGCAATTCAGACGCACTAGTATTATTTAATAATTGCCGCTGTATTCGAGATCTGGGTCAGTCCTTCAAAGACAGAGACTGTGCCTTTCACGAAGAACAGATCAATTCCTGTATCTGAACCGCAACGAAAAAGTTGAACTAAAGATACCAAACTGGATTGGAAAGACAGCAATGCTGGTTCAACGAAAACATGACCAGTCAGGCTTCTATGCTTGAGAAGTGCATTCAGTAATAAATACATGGAGTTTCAAACCAGATTGTCGGACAATACTCAGTAATTGTGAGACTTATTCTAAGGTATTGCTCGACAGAAAAGTGCAAGGCACTTGAAAAGTAATGGTTCAATCATTGAAATGTTCAAATGTCATGACAACATGCAACGGGATCGTAGGATCTCTAAAAACAGCGGCTGAAGAGGCAATGGAGATCATCCTAATACGCATTTTACTGGATCTGCATTCACACTGATAGAAGTGAGATTGTGAGTTATGCCTCCATCTTGTCCATCTTTGATTGCAAGCTACAAACAGACAGACAGTGGTAAACGTCGACAGGTCACCAATATTAAGAAAGAGGAATTCCACACTGACGGTCGCAAACTGGATGTCGGTATTGGAGTTGGCATTTACTGTAAAACCCTAGCAGTCAATAGATCCTTTAGAAGTAGACAGCATCGTCTTTCAAGCAAACATGTAAGTCATTATCTAGATTGCAAAAACCATTATTCAATTAGTTTCTAAGCTGGGGATAACGATGCATTTATTTTTCTACACAGTCCAAAAAGTCTCCGTACAGCAGTTCACTTTTTATATAATCACAGAAAATTGTGATAAAGTCTAAGATAAGTGATAAAGTCGCAACACTAAAAGATATGTGTCCCTTCCACTCATCTGTTTCCTGAATTGCAAACATTTTTGTTTACTGGGAATACCGTTATGATAATATCCATCCGATCAGTCCGTCGAACGATGACAATTGGCTTCTTTTTTTGCTAACAAAATAAAAATGGAGGATAGAAATAAACAAATTCCATTGGCTACCGAAAAACAAAGAAATGAAGAAAAACCTCTTGCCGATATATCCAAAATAGTAAACAGACCCCGTTCCTCAATTCAGTATTTCTTGCAACAGTTCAAAAAAACAAAAACAGTTGCCAATAAGCCAAGATCTGGACGTCCAAGGAAGAATGACCATCGTCTGGAAAAGCGAATCATTACGAATGTTGCAGTAGACCCAAAAACAAGTGCACCTGTGATTGCTGGAAGTTTGATAACAACTGAAGGAATAAATGTGTGTGCTCAGACCGTTAGAAACGTGCTCAAAAGAAATGGATTCAATGGTCGAGTGAGCCGGAAGAAGCCATTGATTCGAAAACCCAATCAAAAGGCTAGATTGGAATATGCTAGTGAGTACTTGCCAAAGGATAATTTGTTCTGGGATCGCGTTATATTTACTGATGAAAGTAAGTTTAACATCTTTGGCTCAGACGGACGTCGAATGGTATGGCGAAAGCCAAACACTGCAATGAATCCGACAAACCTAACACCTACTGTAAAGCACGGCGGTGGTCATGTAATGGTATGGGGGTGTATGGCCTCTTCCGGTGTTGGTAATCTATCATTCATAGATTGCACGATAGATAAATATGGGTACTTGAACATACTAAAAGAAAATCTACATTCAAGTGCCCATAAACTGGGTCTTGGGGAAAGATTCGCCTTCCTACAAGACAATGACCCGAAACACACGTCGTTTCTGGTAAGGGCATGGTTGCTATACAATGTCCAAACGCAGATAAAACATCCCGCGCAGTCACCAGATCTCAATCCAATTGGGCATCTATGGGATCATTTGGAAAAAAAAATTCGTCAACATACAATTTCAAACAAAAATCAATTGAAGTCCATCTTGCTTGAGGAATGGAACAATATCACCGCAGATACGACCTCTAAATTGGTCCATTCGATGAAAAATCGCTTGCAAGAAGTCGTTAAGAACAAAGGTGGCCCAATGAGTTATTAAATATTGTTTTTCTTATGCTACTCTGATTTTTATAAACAAAATAATGAACTGTACGGAGACTTTTTTGTTACGTTTTTTCCTCTTAAAAAAGTGAATTGTGTTTTTTGATTTAATAGACTTTAATAAAATGGTATTATTTTGAATAAAAATGTTAACTGATATTCGTATCTATTATTTTTGGTGATTTTCAAAATCAATTTTCTTCCATGCTTTATAGTTTTCACAGGTGTACAAAAAGTAGATTGCTGTACGGAGACTTTTTGGTCTGTGTGTAAGAGACGATTGATTTACCTACGTTTGATATTAACATTATGTAAGCGTAATGCAAGCAACATTAAATTGAACAGTTTAAGTATCTCGTGTCTTTATCCCTATTTCGGCCACTGTACATATGCAGATACTTGCGGGTAGGTCATGTAGATGGCACTAACCCAATGTAATATTGAAACGCAATTTGAAATTCGAAATTAACTTTATGTTGCTAAATCCGATTTCGTGGTCCGTTTCATTTCCATTTTACTACTTACTTTGCTTATTTCAATACAAAAAATTAAGCAAATATCGATTGGTAAAGAAATTAATTTTCTGGGTCTAATTGCAGATGGAATGCTCGTAGATACCTAGGATGTGCACACGAGGAATCTCCAATACAATACAGTTACTGAGTGGATTTCTATTTTAATGCCATATATGCAAGCATTTATAAATAATTTATTCAAGCCAAAATTATAAGGTTTATACACGTTAATAAGTTTTCGATCATTGTGAAGTCAGAAGACGTGATTAAAAGTGATTCTAGTAAGAACGTTTGCATGTGATAAGTTATTTATGTACCTATACTTTGACATCTGTATGTTGACATTTTTGTTAGCTTTTGAAGCGTCAGCATGAAAGAGTAAAGAAAAGCAGACACTGCCAAGTCTACGAATTCTAAAAAGGTAACAGCAAGGTGCAACCAAATCAAAGACTGGTGCGAAGTATTTAGAGATGCTCAGTAACGGTTGAAACATAGTTTGGTTTTGAAAATTTCTTTTAGGTTACTATTCCTTTCATGATGAACATCGATCAGAAAGACCATCAGATGTAAGCCGTGAAATGTTACGTCGTATAATCACAACAAACCCTATTACCTTCTGTAGATGTGAGATTTAAGGTTGGAGTTGATCAGACAACAGCATTAGATCACATAGAAAGTCCAGATTTTGTGTCAAAACTCTCCGTTTCAGTGTCATGCAATGTCAGTATGTGCCTCAAGCCTTGCTCGTAGGTCTATTTTTAAGTTGGATACAAAACTTTTGCAAGAAAAAAAATGTATATTAACACGAGCAGGTGTGCATCAAACGAAGGTTATGTTGTGTTGTTTTCCAGATTGAAAGGGTACAATACTACGAATTTCTTCAACAATAAGAAAAGATAACGTTGTGCTGAACTTTGCATATGAAAATTTGACGCAAATGTCCATATTTGACCAACAGAAAGAGTGTAATCCTTCATCACAATATTGCAAGGCCACATGTGACAAGAAAAACCGTCTCCAAAACGCAGAACGGATGGATAGGCTGCTAGAACGCTGGTCGACAGTCCTAAATAATGAAGGGAATTATATTCTGAGCTAAATTTTACACAAAACGTTTAAACTTAAACTTAATATATTCAGTCGACGTTTTGAAGTTTTATTGAAGTTTTTCGTTCCGTGTACGTAAGTACGAGTACGTTAGTCTGTATGCTATGGTGCCAGAAACTCCGGATTCCCCCAAAAGATGTGAGCTGGTTATTTATCCTGTCAACTTGGTTACGATTTATAACGCCTGTCTGCGTCTAAGTTGGTTTGAGTTTACTTCATTGTTGTCGGTGGCATATTTGAACACCGCTAAAATGTTGGATATTTTGTGATTCTTTGCTAGTATTTTCGCCAAAGCACACATATTTATTTGTGTTATTCCTTTTTGTCTGTTAAATCGAAGTAAAAATATGAGGATATATTTAAAATCCTTATTTTCGATGAAGGTCTTCTAACCATTTAACACGAATATGGAATAATTTGCTCTGCCCAACGCTTTCCCTTTTCCATGTTACTGGAAAGTTTGAAGGACAATTGCGAATACTACACAACAAGATCCGCTCTGATAGTGCTAGAAACAATGGTTTCCAATCATTCCGAGCTGCATTGCATAACATGGGAGAATGAAACTCTTCTGTCGTAAAAGGGCGTTCAATAGCACTCTGTACTTTGATAGCCGATTATGGTTATGTTTGACGGTTCACAGGGACATACTATAAGACAAAGAGAATTAAGAAGCCCAACAAAAGCACTTAATGCCACATTACATACTGATTGTTTACGAGTTACTTCATACATATGGGCTAAAAGTGAGGAAAATCCTTTGCTCTAAGAGCCCGAATAGGACGTAGGCCCTGGCATCTCTTGACCATTCCTGTTGTATGAATGAAAGAGAGGGACCTCTGGCTTTATATCATATCCGAAAGGCGTGGTTAAGAAGTTTCTTATGGCAGTTACTGCGCTCGGAAATTTGTCCAATATGCTCGAAAGGAAGGACCACAGAAAACTTTCTAGTATTTTTGAACATTGAGCATCAAACTCACTAATTATTGATCCCCGATGCTAACCCAACCTCTGCCACACTCCTGTAAGGTTTCAACTCTCTCAGTCAAATACTATACCCGTCTTGCAGACAGTCGGATATACATACATTTATGGAGACACTATGCTTAATCCATCAAAACTACAAAAATTACCTACCTACCACGGTAACTTTGATTTCCAACAGTGAAAGAAGTAAGTGCAGGCAAACTTAATCACCACCCAAGACCCGAAGAATGAATTGTATATCCTTGCTGTGAGTCTGACTGTAATTATCCAGCCCATGTCCAGAAGCAAAAGTCAACCAAAAACCTCATGGTAAATATGTACATATGTGTGTGTGTGTTGCCAAAGTCAAATATTCATTGAAAGTAACCAGCATTCCCCATTTCCAAGAAGTCAACCATTTGCTGTAAGCATCTCGTAAAATCCAATAAAGTACCCAAATATGGTCCTCGAAAGAATAGCACACTCATACGGAATTATATGGCACCAGATACAGTCTGCACTTGGTACAATCGTAGCTTTTCGACAGAATAACAATGGAAGAGGTAGAAAGGTACCAATGTGGTTGCACTCTGTCCAAATTGGAAACTCAATACTGGAGATGACCCAATAGCCAAATGATTATTTGATGTACACTGTTGAGTGCTGCAGTTGTGTTCGTGTGTATCTGTATACGGATCTGATTGGACTGAACAGATTCTATTCCAAAATGTTGAACTTCTCGACTTGATTCCCCACTCTTCGACCGAAAATAATTCATGACAATCGGATAATTGCCAAATGATGTTGTTATTGGAACACATCCGGATGTGAAATTAAAATCGATTTGAAATTTGATTTGAATTTCTAGTTGTTGTTGTCCTTTTTTATGAAAACCGGAAACAGGATAAAATAGACATTAAAGTGTGATACTAATGTAATGTTGTCAAAAGCAATACGTGATGGTTGTTTGAACTTAAGTCATTTGAGACCATGTGTATAATTTTATTGTAAATGTATGTGCAGTCCTGATTGAATGTTGTAATCAGATGGTACTACGCAGTACACATGCTTATACAATAGATTTTCAAGTTTCAAAACATAACATTTATAGAACTCAAGAGTACCACCATGAATCTACACCGAGCTCGTCAATTTAGCACTTCCTCTGCATTTATACAAAATCCTTTAAGTGAAAAACTCAAAAGGTGGGGGAAGTTATTGTGTTGGTAACAGCAAACAAAAAAAAAAAAAAAACAAATCAAGGTATATGGTTACCATAGGGAAATTTATTTACGTCGTCACTTGCTGTAATGACGGAAAATAATACCACTTTAAGGAGCTTTGTGTGTTCCTTTCAGTGAGGGAGCAACCATAACAATAACTTTTGAGACATAATAAACGAATGTAGGTACTTAGATTTTAACATATGCTTTATGAGTATTTTGAAATAACTTTTGATATCGTCAAGTTACAGGTTATATGGCTTGTAAGGGCAAGAATATGACTCAATAAATAAAACCTATTATCAGGACAATTTTCAACGAGGCTTAATGACACATGCCACGTTGATAGGAGTCATCTTTTAAGAACAGGAGGTTGTAATAAACACCGGTTTTATTTTTAATTTTCATTTTAGTGGTTAGAGGTTATCTCGTAGGGTTCCTTTCAGCTACCAGGGGATGTATATAAATAAACCCATCAAGAGGTTTATTAAAAATGCAGCGTTTGTTAAAAATAAGAGCTGTACTGACATCTAAGGTCTACTTAACATATCTCTAAGGATAGCTTAAACAATTTTATTTGAAGAAGGGTTCGAATTTTAAACAGGAAGATAGAAGAATTGCGTCTCACTTCCGTCAGATACCAAAGTGGCTAGTATAGGCCTATTTGATACTATTTTTTATTTTTTTTTTCCTCTTGTACAACCCTTGCCCGCATGGCATCGACACTGCGACCTAAAAGATCTATTGTATCGAGGGGTTGGAGTTAATCCAAAAGACGTACTACCTCCCTTATGAAGGCAAGTACATCCTTGGTAGCGGATCCCTTGAGTTCCACTGAAGTAAGTATCTCCCTGTGGAGGATACGTATCCTTAACCAATGTAGTGCCGGGCATTCGCAAAGAATGTGTTCGGATGTTTCATCTTCCTCGAGGCAGAATCGACAATCGTTGTCCTGGCAAATATCCATTTTGTTTAGGTGGTATCTCAGGCCGCAGTGGCCAGTTAGGAAGCCCGTCAGCTTCCTAATGCTTTCCTTATCTAGGTTAAGGGAAGCATTAGGAAGCTGACTTCCTTGTAGGAGTAAGGTTTAATTAAACGTTTGGATTGTCTCAGACCAAGGACATTTTCCTAGTGGTTTAGACGAAGTTGATGTTCCCAGTCGTTTAATTGTCCTAAGGCAGAAGCCCAGTTGACTCTGCAAAACGGTTCTGGTCCTAAGAACACGGATTCTGATCCAGCCCTTGCTAGTTCATCCACCGATTCGTTGCCTGCAATACCCTGGTGACCAGGTACCCATCCAAGTTTGACCTTATTGTATCTGGCTAGGGCCTGTAAGGCATCGTGGCAGCATTTAACTGTCATAGAGTCCATCATGTTGTAAGATTTTTATACTATAACGCTGCCAACTCTACGTGTATGGGGCACACCCTTATGGTTGTTGGTCTGTCCATCCAAGAACGAAGAGACTTATAAGTCCTCCAACCGACGAAGAATGCTGGTTGATGGACCATGCCACAATAAACTGCGAGGTGTATCTAATCGACATTAAAATATCGCAAATCCTGCAGATATATTGATAAAGAATCATCAATCTTTTTATCTACCAATACGTCCGAAGACAGGCTTAAATGTGAACTGAAGAGCATTTGTTGTCGGTGATTGACTGCAGCACCCTTTACGAAGAAAGCAACAAACTATAGAGGTAGGAATCGTTTCGATTCAAGAAACGTCTACTGTCTCAGCGACCTGGTACCCAACATAGAGTCACCCGATTTGCACTAGAGATCCCATTGAAACCTCGATATAATTATTTTGAAGTCCAGATCCTCAGCGATTGGCTGGCTGTCTATTATTACCATACAGACAAAACTTTTCTGGCGAATTATTTTGCTAGATTGCAAGACACTGCAGTCATTATTGTACCTACGATTGAAGCAATCTTAGAACCGCCAGCTGATCAGTAACTCTTGGATTCAGAATTCTAATTTCAGTCTCTTATAAAAAATTAGAAACGGAGTAAGATATTTGTCGACCTATTGAGATAGTTCGGATGCGTGATCGTAGAGAGCTGGGTACCATACCCGTTGTTACTTCACTCTCACAGTGATTTTTAGCGGCTATGTTATTGCAGTATGGTCTCCATGGTTATTGTTCATTGATCCCATGCAGGCTATCCTCTGGATCCTGGTGAGGTTTGAAAGCCGATATTGCTTCTCGAAAGGTTTCCTTAAAACAAATGAGTCGTATGTTAATATAGCTCTCACCGCCGCCGTAAACAGACACTACACTGTTGGCAGCTGGAAGCCCCACATATTACTGATCGCTGTTTTGCATGAATTGAAGGCTATACGTGCTTTCTTAATGCGTTCATCAATGTTCTCCTTCGAGTTTAGTTTGGAATACAGAGTTTGAAAGACTAAGAACAACATCCCCGATTCTTTGCGATTTGAAGGTGGAGATTGATCTAATATGAGAATTGTGGGTTTCGTGATGCGTTATGTTAAGGTTCGAATGCTAGAAAACCCCACACGGTCCCATCTCTCGCAAACGTTTTAAAGTACTGATTGACATAGAACCCTCTCAATTTCACTGTTCAGATACAGCATGAAACTACATTCCATTCCATAAAAATATAAAACACAAAAAATTTATGGCTGCGAGGACATAGTCACACAACATATTGCAAAATGTTCCACATACGCCAGCGCGTATTTCACCAATTTCACTCAAAAATATGTCGGATAACACACAGAACTAAAAACAGGATATTTAAGTCTTAAACCCTTGCAGGATATCTCCGTCACATCAAAGTCATCATCACAAGACATGGAGCCATAAAAAATTTAAATTCTTATTTCTTCCTCGCATTCATGTCAGTGGCAGTACTGCAAGCAAATTATTGTCTAACATATCTGGTATCACTTTGTTCACGAAAAGTAGAATGATAAAATCATTCTTCGTCACTGCCAAAAGGAACATTAATAACACTCGCACAATCAAGCACATAGGGCTCGGCATGCAGAGGGACTCCCTATACATACGTTCTGTGCCGCCCAACCAACTACTAATGAAAGCCAACCCAAAACCACCACAGGGCTGTGTTGAAAACTGTTTACGAAAAAAAGCAAAAAATTTTAGATAGATAGATAGATATATCTTTATTTCGTATAAAAAACTTGTAAGTAGGATTGTTACCACACATTTTACATTACAGAGATATGATATTATATATGTATATCTTTCTTCTGAAACATTATATATATTTTGTTAAACTATTAATTACATTTGGGCTAAAAAACAAATTTGGAGGAAAATACGAAAAAACCTCCAATCAAAGAGAAAAAAAAAAAAAAAAAAAAAAAAAAATAATAATAAGTAAATAAATAAATAAATAAATAAATAAATGAATAAAATAGATAATTGAATTGCAAGAATAAGTAGTTACATGTATAGATATGTACATAGATTAATAAATAAAGTAATAGATAAAAGTGTAAATAAATAAATATATA
This sequence comes from Blera fallax, assembly GCA_946965025.1. NCBI lineage: Eukaryota > Metazoa > Arthropoda > Insecta > Diptera > Syrphidae > Blera > Blera fallax. The sequence goes on from OX337244.1 coordinate 16,843,645, forward strand.
AACAAATAAATTAATAGACAAATAAGTAATAGATAAATTAATATTTTATGAAGTAAAAAAAAAAAAAAAAAAAAAAAAAAAAAAAAAAAAAAAAAAAAAAAAAAAAAAATAAATAAATAAATAAATAAATATATAAATAAATAAATAAATAAATAAGTAAGTAACATATAAGTATTTAAATAAATAAATAAGGAGATTAATAAGGTATGATCAGGTACATATAAAAATTACATTTAAACAGAAATTAGGATACAATAAGTCTAAGTAAATAGATCGTTCACTAAGCGATTATCAGCAAAAACACATTTATTTATAAATTTGCTAGTGAGTTTTTGAATTCGCGTAGATATCAATTCAACATTCGCTCTTTTATGAACATTCACAGTTGAATGGTGCCATGAAAGGTTAAGCATCATTTTAAGGATTTTATTTTGTGACACTTGCAGCTTTTTAATGTGACTCTGTGCACAGGATCCCCAAACTGGAAGCAAAAAATTTTGGACGTACAGGAAACAGAAATTAGGGCTTTCCTACGAACTGGTGTTTACCAATTTCAATTCACATTACAGTGACGAGACCAAGGTATGCATATGTATACGCGTGAACCTGGTATATGGATACATTTTCAATTAACTCTCTCGCCGGCTTTTGCCACAATCGAACGAAGATGAAGATGAACGAGACCGAGAATTTTTGTTTTCTAATAACCACAGAAAGTGTTCCCTTCCACCTCCTTTGTATTATCAGGGGGTTGGCAGGACGAAGCCGTGGGAATTGGAAATTTATCACTTGGCAATAGCTCGGGATGTTGCTATTTCCCATAATGAAAAAGTTCCTTTGCCTTTGCCTGTGTGTGATCTGAATATTGCTGGAATTGATGGATGTCTAGGGGGGTGGTATTGAAATAGGGTTCCATATTGTAGAGCAATTTCAATACCCCACTCATCTTCATCATGAGAAATGCCATTTCAAAGGAAACGATTTTGTAAAGATATGTGGGAGTGTACTTGGTTATTGTTTTCCTTTTTTTTTATTGCAATTCCTTGTGTTTTGTGTGAGAATACAGGATATCATATTTTTTTTTATCGCAATCGAAAATCACTCATCATATTTTTATTTCTTTCCCACAGTAGTAAAGTGAAGTTATGAGATGAAAACTGGGATGAATATTGTAGTTTTCATCTACAGACCTATGTATGTACGTACATATGTGTGTTCAGAGTGGATGCAACTAAGAGTATATTCCCTTTACTTTGTAAGATACGACAGTGAGAGAATGTTAATACTTACAAACTAAACAAGTTTTATTGACAGTGCAGAGTAATATTTTTCAAAGAGTAGACCAACTTGTGGTTTCTTTTTTAAGGGCGTGGTACACTGACACTGACGAAAAAAATAGCAAATACTAGGCGAAGAGCAGTGGTCCAGAGCCTAGCTTCTCGCAACCATCCGTGTTGTGCGTGTTATATTTCTTCACACAAATGGAAGGGACCTTCAGCTTGGAGCCATATCTGGAATGCAAATTGAGAAGCTGCCTCATGACGGTTATTACTCCGGGACGTTTGTCAGACATTCGCGAGAGATGGTATCGTGAAAAAACTTTTTGGTGTTTTCTGGGATTCAAACATCGAACCTCGCACTAACCAGTTTCAGTTGAGCCACGGCGTCCATTTCGACACAGGCAACGCTCTTGAAATATGTGTATGTATGGGAAGTCTCCGAGGTTTCCGCAGCAAAATTGAATCGGTTTGCGATTCAAAAATGCTGAGAAATATTTAAAAATTATTTTCAAAGTAAGAGCTTATTTGCTGAAACTGTTTGAAATTTGAAAAGACTTTTTATTCGAAATAAAGCCGGTATGCACAGACGAAAGGATTACTGCTGTTCCTCAAAGTGTTCGTGAAAACCTAGAAACCTCAACATGTTGTAGAGCTCAACAACTTAACATCTGTTCAACTTCTTAGATGAGAATATTGCATAGGGACCTCCAATTATTTAAAAGGTCCAACTTACTCACTCGAAACTCACTCAAAAGTTGAAGCGATAGCAATCCGTTTCGTTATCGTCTCTTTTACTGGCCTTGCAATGAGTTGGAAAAGTGTGTGGATCTTGGTGGCAAAATCATCTTTTTGGACGGACCTCTACATGGCTATATTAAAAAGTTAAACTCTCGGATTTGAAGTCCCAAAAATCCATATGTTACCATAGAAAAAGACTGCAGAAGCTGCAGGGAAGATAACTGAGTCAAATCTGTCCGTCACTTGTTATACGAATATCCTACCTTTTCTTAAAAAACGCGGACTATCTGTAGTTACTTCTTCACAAAGCTGGATGATCTATGTAACATAAAATCATAAGATTCATATCCTGATCTGGGTTTCTTTAATCGATTTTTTTATTTTTCTTCATAGAACCCAAGAGTAGGAGGTTTAAAATAAGCACAATGGGCCCAACCTCTGGTCTAAGTGAGAAGTAACGACAGTCTTAAGGGACTCATTTACCCAACCTTACTTATAGCTTAACTGGTTACGGGAATCCGGGTTGTTGAAGATTTTCTTGTTTGTCCTGCCTGGAATTTTTTTATTATTAAATGTTGGCAGATGTAAATCATGGATGTTACACTATCGTGCAACGTTTTGGAATTTACATAGAAAACATTTTTAAACGAAATTTGTTTTCTGGTTGAGACACGTTCTACGTCAAAAAGCTGGCTACGTTATGCGATAACTACGACTTCTGTGTATCTGTGAGGCCCGAAAATGAATCAGTGCATCCATACCCTTTGTCCTTTGAAAGAACTGGGACTTTCATCAATCTTACTGAATATACATTTCAATACTTTCAACACTTTAAGCATTAAGAAAACAAATCATTTGCAGTGCCCACGTTTGTTGATTGGGATTTGGAAGACTGAAAAAGTGTCCCAATTTGCTTCTAAAATTCTCTTCAGCGACGACAGTCTTGGCTTCATAAACAGGTAGAATTGCCAATTTTACAGCGATCTTACATTGCGAACCGTTTCAGCAAAACTTTTCCCATTTTTAGAATCAGTTTAGGAATAAAAACGCCTTGTTTCGTGTAACATTCCATTCTAACTAATCGTAATACAAGGTGGCGCAAAAGTAATCATCCAATTTTGTTTTTGAATTACTTTTTAACTAAATAAAAAAAATAATTTAGAGTGATGGACATCTTTATTTGGACCTTTAAGATTTTTCTGTTAAGTGGAAAAGATGATATTCGCCAGTGTTGATACACATTTGTGCCCATTTTATCGCATTTTCCATGACTTTCCGCAAGATTTCCGGTGATAACTGTTCGCATTTCTGTCGAATATTCTGCTTAAGGGCTGCGATTGTCTGAGGCTTGTTGGCATAAACCCGCGACTTCAAGTAGCCCCAAAGAAAGAAGTCTGGGATGGTTAAATCGGGCGATCTTGCTGGCCATGCCAAATCGCCTAAACGGGAAAATTCGCGACCAGGAAATGCTTCCTTCACAATATCCATTATGGGTCGTACTGTGTGTGTGGTTGTACAGTCTTGTTGAAACCACATGTTCAGATTTTGCTTATTGACGTAACCGCTTAAATGGAAATGCGCCTCGTCGCTCATGATGATTTTCGACACAAAATCGTCCTCTTTGTTGTTGAGATTGAGGATGGCTTCACAGTAATTCACACGCGACTGACGGACAGGAGGCATTAACCGATGCACTGTTTGAACTTTGTACGGGAACTTGTGTAAGTTTTTCACTAAAATTCGCTGTAGGGTCCGTCTGGTGATGCCCAATTGCGTGGCCCGTCGTCTGGTTGATGTTTCTTCGTTCTCAGCGACATCGGCAGCCACAGCCGCCATATTCTCGGCCGAACGACAAATCCGGTGGCGGCCACGTCCTGCATGGTCTCCTGTGGTTCCAGTCTGTTCGAGTCGAGTAGCCAGGCGCCGGAATGTTTGCCCAGTTGGCGCGACACGATAAGGAAATCGACGTCGAAATTCACGCTGCGCTAACACCACCGATCGATTATTGGTCAACAAAATCGACACAATTATTCCATGCTCTTGCGGTGTATAGCGCTCCATTGCTTCTCTATTTGTATACTGCAGCTGAGTAGTTCACAAATGTCAAATATGATTGTCGTATGACGCCATTTGCAAAAATTATAACATCTTCCGATAGGATGATTAATTTTGCGCCACCTTGTATTGACAGATGTCATAAATGTAATTTGTAGGGCTGCCAACTTTATAACAAAAATGTTTATTTTTAACGAGACTTACATAGATCCGACGCTTCTTATTGGGAAACCTTTTGTTGTAGCATGACTTGCAAGAATTTTCGTTTTTACTGACACACTTTTAAGCGATTTTCATATCCTCGTACGTGAACGCGATTTTTGAAAACTTCAGGTTGATTCTGGGTAATTCTAAAGACGAATACATTTCTCTGCATGCACTTGAAATGCACTTCCGTGTTTTTCATCGCCTCATAAAATGGAGAACAATTAAGTATTTCAATTTTAATTAAAATCGAAATTACTCTACCGGTCTAGACTTTTTGAAGTTATACTTCTCATAAATGAATATCGTAATGAAAACTTTATAAAATTTGTTTCCGCTTTTCATGTTCATTTCCCCCACCCTTTCGGTCTCTTAAAAGAAATTTACGAACACCAGAGGCTAAGAAAAATACCCTCTGCTGCTATTAATAAAACTTTTATAGTAACTTAACACCATTAGTCTTCTACGGAATACACTAAACAGCTTTAATAGCTTCAACCTCCAGAGATCATTTTGCAGCTTAGCTGACTTTATACCATCCTGCATCAAAAATGAGAGAAAGAAAAGGATATTTCCACTTCCAATTTCTTCACTTTTGGCTTCATCCCTTTTTTTTTTTTTTTTATTTAACTGCTATAAAACGAAAATCATAAAAAGTCTATTTCAGGAGTTTATCCTAGTCCAAATGTTACTCCGTTCGTTTCATATTCTTTGTTACGTCAAAAAATACAGAAAAGTTACGATTCATCCAGGAAGAATGTGGAATACCCTAGCTTTATTCTTTTACTGAGTGGGTATGGTAGAGGTGATGTATTATACACGGAAGTGTAATGAATCGTCATTTTAAAGCTGAAGAACTAGTATTTTTCCACAAATATTCGCACTTTCGGAGGGTATTTCTCCGTATTTCTCTATGTTCTAAAATAAGAATCAAACTATATACACCCTACTAAATGTGGTGTAAAAACTCTATACGTTCAGAAAAAAAAAGGATGATTTATCCCGGTCTGGCCGCAAGCATCAGAATGAACAATTTTTTTAAGAACTCACTTATACACCATATGAGGCTCGTTAATCCCGCCTTATGTATGTAGACACATCCACTGTCCATCCTTCCTAGTCCTAAGCCACCCGCGAATAATTTATGATTTTAAATAAAAAAAATTTAGTTCAAACTAAGTATCCTTCAGCAACTCCCATAAAAAGTTATGAATTATTTTTTTTTGTTCCTTGTACTCGTTAAAAATAAAAAAAAAAACAGCATGAGAACAGAGAGATACCAAAAAATAGCATATGGTGGTGGATTAGCATCATGCACATGAGCAAAGTAATAAAACTGAATATGGTGACAACATCTGATGAAAGGAAATAATCCTCGAAATAAGAAAACAAACAACAGGATGGAAAATGAACGACAATCGATAAACGATGAACGTGATGGAAATTCGCAAAACAATAATTGCGTATGTATATCCTGTTGTTTGTTAAGTAGTGGGTGTATAGTGGTTCGATACGTAGATACACATACGTGCTTTTAGAGGACGAACAAGCGAGATTTTAAACCCAAAGTATCTCGGCGGTTTAAGAACTATTTTTACATTCAAAACGGATGTTGTTTTGAAAAACACTCGGTTTGTATTGAACACCCGCACATAACTTTTTCACAATTTGAAGTAAAGTGATGAATCTTGTATCTTATGAAGATAAGCACTAGACGTACAGAATGTTGAACAAAAAACGGAAATCCGAACGTAACAATATTTTATGTGCATATGTATGCAAATCGGTTCATCTTAAGTCGTCCTCACGCCGTCAATTAAGTAAAAATGATTAGATTCTTTCTTCTTAAAACTCCATCTCAAAGGTACGGAAATGGATCAGAAGAAATACTGCAAAGTACGTGGGAATCACAAGCAACTCTATTACAAGATCGTCTAGCCGCTGTTAAAAAACTGAAAACATTCTAATGAACCAAGTAAAAGATCGAAAGGGAAAACCACATATTGGCAAGACAAATGTTCAAACAAAATCTTTCATTGGGAGCGACTAGGAGATAGTAGTGTCTTTTACTAGTACCGTAAAGAAACCCATTCTCTGTGAAAAATATGTCAAGGACGATTTCAGTGGACGTACCGATAAGCCACAAAAAACGGATTCAACACAAAATAAGGAAACTGCACGTATGTAATGGTGCTATTAGCTAACCGCAGCTACATTCCTGCAAAAGATCTTGGTTTGGAACTCCCTAATAAAATGGTGAATCCATCCGGATTAGATCAGCTTGTTGTTTGAAGTCCAACTTCGGAATAAGGTCGGAAATGAGCTTGTCGCTTGTTATACTGCAACAGAGGATATCCAAATAGTTTATGAACAAAGCTCAAAATTGTCTACTATTTATGCAAGAGTTATTGGTTTGGTAGGTAGTTAGGTAGGTGGAAGCGGTAGCTTCACAGTTCCACGATGAGACTTAGCGCTTTTAACACCATAACTCACGTGACCTGGTCTTCAATGTTGTTGTAAAAACATGGAAAAAGAGAGCGGAAGGCCTCTGCAACCACCCTGTGGCATTTAGGAAACTGACAAGTTCGCTTTTCTTTTTCCCCTAGATTTTGTTAAGGTTGTCAAAGTAGATTTTGCCCAGTATGCAAAGTCTGGCCCTGCCTAGAGTCGGATACTCGCAGAGGGGATGAAGCACTGTTTCTTTCTCTCTCTCTCCTATATGCCAGTGACCAGTACTAATCGCTATGATCCTTGCAATGTCTGTGCGAGTCCAGTTTTTAGAGCTTGCGTTCTGAATCTGTTATAGTTGGCCCACATCTGCCTAGATATGACACAATTCTGCAACCTGTGGCACCTGGAGTTGGTCTCTAATAGAAAGTGCGAGAAGATTCTTCTGTGATTGCTTCCAACAGGATTTTAACACTTTTCGCGAGGGACCTGTCGAGGGCTGAACCAAGCATCGCTATTGGGTCTTATTGAGTACTTTAAAAAAAACTTTTTCTAGAGGACAGCCCATAACCAAAAGAATACAGGAAATAAGAAGCAGTAATCAGCTGTCCGATAATAATTACTCTTTGAGTGAATAACACACTCCGCTCTTTATGTTTCAATTAAGCGCTTTCAAGGCTGTTCACGTAAATCTTAATGTGAAATATCTCAATCGCCATATGGATATCGGGTGGGTTCCTGAATTTCATCTGCATCATCCGTTAATGCTTTCATGTCATCAATAAAGCTTTTGAAATACACACACGTGCATTCATCTACCAAAATCGGTTTATTGAACTTATTGCACAACATTAAGCAACATTACGTTAAGTCTACCTAAGGGTGTGTTTTATAATACCTCTTCACACAGCATGTCCGAAATTTTGTAAGCCATTAAGTCCTTGGAAAATGTCGATGCACCACCCATAAGAAGCTTACAGAGTGAGTGAGAGAGAAAGAGAGGAAGCATCCTTGAACTTTGCCGTTCAATTAAAGGAAACCATAAAATCTGTAATCTAGTGTAGATGACTGACTTAATCTCTGTCCTTTTGGCCGGTAATTAAGTTCGCATTCATTTTCGCCTAGGTCACCATACCCCTGCAATGCAATTTCTACTTCAAGAGGCGGACAATAAAGGCACTTTATGATACTTGCCAACCAGCCGCACCGGACCATTATCTTTGACCCGAAAAATATTTCATCATTAAATTAGTAATTGGACTTTCGTCCTAAGTACACACCAAGTCGCTGTTTATATTTACTGCCATCCCTTAACGAATTGTCAGCGGTCGAGGGATGGGATCTTTTATTATTGCCTCTCAGTAAATGGAGATGAAGAAAGTTCAAACACGGTACGAGATTAACCTGCAGGCAGTGTTCCCTGAACCACTCAGACTGCACGAAAACATTTCAAGGAGTTTCATAAAAACCTGATTTATATTAATCTTTCCAACGAGGACAATGCCACGCAGTGACCCTCTTTCGTACTTGATCCTTTTTTTTTCTGTATTGTTCGTTGAAATAACACAGAGTAATCGTTCGCTAGAAAGGTCCTTTCTATGTATCACGGTGAAATCAATTCAAACAAATCAGGATTAATTGAATTTCACAGGACCCGATGAGAAAAAAAAAATCAATTTTTTTTCGCCCAAGTTGCCTTTGCAAAAGGTAAATATTTTTAGCCAGTCGGGTAGTCCTTGTATTCGTTTTTTTTCTGTACCCCGCGGTGGTGGTAAATTTATTTACATGTAAACGCGCGCTTTTTCCCTTCCCGTCGTTGCCGAAAAGCATTTACAACCCCTCTTCGATTACTGGGGCGGTTGTGTAAAAGTGGGAGTATAGTGGCAACACCATGCCGACCCAGGACAACCGGGAAAACCCCGAGTTGCGGAATGTTTTCCCAGTGAATTGGAAAATTACTTTCAATCATGTTGACGTACAAGTTTTCAGCAACACACACACATTAGGTGACACATTTGGTTGGCGTGTGCGTGTGTGTTTAGATCGCCTTGTTGCAAGTGAATTGGAGGAGGCACCTCGACATGTCCATTCTTTGGCTATCCAATTTGTACCCCACAGCTGGTGGTGGTGGTAGCAGCGACAGTTGAACACATCTGTGCGCCCATGGCAGTGCATCTGCAGTGGATATTGGTATACCATTTGGCAGACAACTACAACAGTGGTATAGGCGGCAGCAATAGCGATAGCCTGTGTGAAATGTGTGGTCATGTGAGGGCGCAGAGGGATTGGGTTATCAGAACAGAAGCCCAATGGACACTACGTGTTTCTTCACCGCCTTGGGGCGCATGCAGTTAGACAACTCGGTGTTTTGTTACACAATTTGGTGAAGCAAAAGGGATGTCGCATGTGAGCGCGGCGAATTGATATACGTTTTTTTGTGTTTTGTTCAATGTGTTACCCTACATGTGTGAAACGGTGATAAAGCTGGAAGCTAATTTGAGGGCGGAACTGCTTGTGTTTGTTTTCTACGAAAATGTTTCAATGTGCAAGCAAACAGTATTCCTGGGTTATCCGTCGCATTTAAATAGGCAGACTTGTGTTTGAAGGAGGTTTTCGTATAGTACTCATACGACACAGTGAATTTATGATGGGTAACTTCAAGAAGGAATGTGTAAAAGGGTTTACTAGTTGACTCAGTTATGAATGTGGTAACTTAATTCTTTTTCGAGGAAACGTTTTCTTCGATAACTTCGGCGAACTGGCATACGGAAACATCATTTGCCTCCAGTGCTTTACGACAAGCTTTAGATGGGTCTTGGGGAATACTGAGATCCTTGTGGTATCACAATGAACTTACGCAGGTTTAAATGTGGCTGCATCTGATGTACCTTGCCACTAGAACTATTATAGGATCAAATTGCTTCTCGCCACATAAGACGATTAATGATATTTATAAATTTTTTTAACATTCTCAATGAAGTCGTCACGGACATTCTCTCGGATATTGTGTTTTAGCGCATTCTTGTTATTATCATCCTTTTCACTGAAACTCTCTACGGCAATGACAATGTCTCCATTACGTATGTGCTTAAGTGTGAGTGACAGCCAGCTGAATTACATCATTTCAAGGTTGATGCCTCCATCGGGCGTTAAAATGTGAGTGACACCCAGTTGAAATCACCATTTTCTACGCTAGTACCCTCGGAATGGAACACTTGGAGTTACGGTCCTCCTAATGCTGAAAGCTTTTAATGGGAGTAAAAAGTAACCTACTTCCAGTTCACACCCACATACGTTGATGACTCTCTCTTTAAAAAGAGAATACGACGTCGTGGCTTTAAACATTCTTTCCTTGACCACCTTACTTTTCTTTGTTCCATGATTTCAGCGTAATACTGGGTTTAGGACTTAGGATTTAGGACTTTCCTTGCCGCAGACTTGTAGGATTGACAAATAGCTGAATTGATAGCCGAAAGCCATCAAGGTCGGACTATTGCCTATTCATAGCCTGAAAGCGTAGGCGGAATAAGAAATGGCAAATATTTGCGACAAAAAAAAAAAAAAAAAAAAAAAAAAAGACGGTGGAGGATGATGGAGCTCTACAACGCTTCGTTAACAACATCTACAGACCTTCTCCTCGTGCCTACGTTCTTCCGATCAGATGCGGTCATTCAGGTACACGATACCATTAGATTATCATATTGTTCAAGTCCAAGGTATAGTCATGGAGGATACAAGTGGTCACAGCTTTGAAGACGATGGAAGCATTTTTCCATTTCCACATTTTGGTTGGAGTCATGATGCTAAAAACTTTCGGACTCACATCTTGCATTCTAGCAAGGCAAGGAGAGTTACTATGAGAGTTACTACGATCAAAGTACTTGCGGCACATAAGGTGGCTTGAAAACAGCTTTGAGGACAGAAAAGGTGCTTCTCTTGGTCGGTATTTCTGGTGCTAAACAGTGACGTTTTTCAAAGTGCTTTGTCTGTGCGAAGTGGTGGAATATAAAGTAATCTTATGATGACGTGGTAAATACAAACCTGGTGGGGCTAGAGATTCTTACTCTTATTCCAACCTATTCAACTTGCTAATCTTGCTAAGTAGCAGAGAGTACTTACTTATTCAAAATTAAAGCTGTACACTGTAACGTACTGTTCAAGTCGTCGATGTAGAGTATCCCTTCTTGTTGACAGCATGTATTTTGTATTGCCCTCCTTAAATGCTAGACCCATTTTAGCCACTTCTTCCAAACGCGCTAAGTTATAAGTCAGTGTCGTCGGCGTATGCTGACTTTTGAAAGATTGTGTTTCCGGTGTTGGCCTGTGAGTTTCGAACAATCTTTTCAAGAATGACATTGAAAAGGTCAAACGACAGTTCGTCATCGTTTCTAAATCCTTCCTGACATCTAAGTTCACGATAAGATCAATGAAAGACCTTAAAAAAGAAACACAGAGGGATGTGGCGCCAGAGATGGCAAAACTAGAAATAGCTCTTCAATGCTCGTCACAATAAATACTGTCATAGGTGGCTTTGAAAGCTATAAACTACGTGACTGTAGCACCATTTTAAGTTAAGAAAAGTATAAGAGCTTAACTCATTCGTCGAAACCTTTCAACCACGTTTAGCATGACTGACGTCTAAGCTTAAGTGCCTGGATGGCCGCTTTTATATATAAAGTAATCAAAAACTTTGTCTAGCATTAATGACATCATCAAAAGTAAGTGAGTAATTGATTAATGTTACCATCTATGGAAAAGGCTTAATCACGATCTGCGGCGTAGATGAAGGATACATGTATCAGAACAGCAGACGTTTCCACGATTTTACGGACCACTATCGTTCACAGAGTACATGAAGAGGCAGAATTTGACTTCGAAAGCACGGTGATGTGAAAAACGACCTCAATCATGAACAGGATGCAATCACCCAAGAGTGTAGCAGGGGTTCGAAAGGCATGCTCACTGAGGGTCAGATCCACCCTTAAATAAATAAATAAAAAATAATTGATACACTTGAAGGCAAATTTACCGAACAAGTATTACATCTGATTTTCGTGATATGCAGGTTTATCATTTACAACAGCCTTAAGGACAACTTTAAAATTTCCAGCTATGAAACTCATTAAATGCAAACCAAGTGCAAAGCGAATCAATCCGATGTCAACATTTAATTTTTTCGCATCCTGCTCAATGAGGAGGACTTCATTAATTGTTACAGTCGACTTGACGCCATTCCACATTCTGTCGCTGCAGCGAAAATACACAAACACACACACACAGCTTGCAATATAATGAATTTTAATAGCCTACTGAATAAATGTAATTATCCGTAATTATCGGTCACAATTGGTCGATAATTAGTCACTCACGCACCGTAGGCCATAATCCGTCCAGGCATCCGTATGCATCAATCATCGGCCCATCTGGGTGGATGCTTGAGTAAACGTCAAGGCTGACCCCAACCCCCATTCTAGGTATATGCTCTCTCTCTCTCCCTCCGTTGCAAATGCAAACGTTTTCCGAATGCAAATTCATTTGCTGATTTGCAAAAGCAGCGAAACATTATTCAATATTTTAAGTGCGGGAGCCCTCAGGCTGCACCACCAAACCGCAACTTGATTGCAATCAAGCTGACATTTTACTGACTAAGGATAATCATTTGGGTGATAACAATAATAACTATAATGACGGTAAGAGCGGTCGTCTGCTCTGATTATACTGCATTAACCTGGCTCGTGTGAACAATAATAATAATTGTGGTCGCCATATCAGAGCGCGGAACGCATACGTTTCTCTTAATTAACAAACACACGACAGTAGATATTAAATATTTGATAAAATACAAACAAAACGGTACACTCTTGAAATTGAGTGTCGCGACTAATTCGTGGACTAATTAACTCCGTCCTGCCGTCGACATTGTTATCCTGACAAGAATATTAAACTGTTCTTGGTTGGTTGGCCCTTGGTAGAGCAATTTCGGAACGATTTCTCTCAATTAGGAATTATTGAATGTCCTTAACTAATGCTGTCATCTGTCAATAATAACACGAAGGCGGGACGAATACATAGTATAGAGGTAACGAACGAAGGCACTGAACGCTATCCTTGGAACGTGTTCCTCCAATTAATTGTCGCTAAGAGACCAATTTTGCTGTTGTTGTTCTTTTCGATGGGGGAAAAGAGCGAAAATCACTTAAAAATGTTAATTAACACAGAACTTGTGCGCTGTCCAATGATTTCCTTAGAGAAGGAGCACAGATTGCTGGATTGAAGATTGCCAATTGGAATGGAGAGAACTGAAAGTACAACAGTGTAGGAGGAGCGTAGGAAAGTACAAAAATTGCTCATTAAGAAAGTTTTACCGGATAATTGTTGTTGAAAGTCCTTTTCTGTTTGTTGTGCCATTTTGATTTGTATTCTTTTTTTTTTGTTCGTCTTCAGCCTGCTGCTTGCAATGATTGCTAATTATGTCCTTAGGGGAGTCACTTGAATGAGTCGCCACTAGTTACTGACAACAATTAATTTGAAACTTCCTTCAAGTGAATCCTGAAACGTTTGCAATGTATTTGTTAAAGTGTCGCTCTGTTTAGAGAATGGAATACAAGTCGGATGCCTACTAAGCGCCTTAAAGTTATGCAAATTGGAGTAAATCCTTTCTTTTCTAAGCAGAAATTTGCAAAAAAGTATCTTACCGAGCAAGATCAAAAGGAATGTAGTCTTTCTAAAAAAAAAAAGTATGCTAACTAGGTCAAACATGTGTTACGTTACGTAGTAATTGTAAGTATTTTAAGGTCCTTTCGACTTTATCAGACGGCTAATGAATCACTATTAAATCCTTTTCTACTCGTGTGTAGACAAGCGGCTCGTATGTCTTTTCTGCCAACATATCACTCCGACACATCATTCGGCAGACAAATAGCATAAGTAGGCCCTAGCTCTATTTATTCAGGGAAAGCTAGTGGACTCAAGGATTTTCGAGTAAGAGCTGGTTGCAATAGTGAACATACATATTTAAGTATCTGAATGCATCTACTCTATTGGTTTGCTTGAAATCGAAATGGAGATCCTTGCTTGCACTTGCAGACGCACCTCAATGCTCTAATGGACGGTTTCGTCTATATCTATGCCCACTTGGGAGTTTCTATGACTGTCTCTTAAATCATTAGTAATCTCACGTTCAAGGAATAAAGACTACAAATTAGCAACTTGTTCCACTATTGGAAAATACCACATGGCAGAGTCGGTAGCCAAATAATTAGAGTATGGTCGCATACAAGCATACAAAAGGTAATCTAAGGATAGATAAAATTAAAATTTAGAAAATAGAGTTTGTAATGCCAGCTAGTGATGATTTTCAAAGGATTAGCTCCTTATTATTGCATAGTAATGCTAAGGAAAATTGACACAAGTTCTGTGCTACGAAAGATGGGATAATGCATGCACCATGTTTTCTATCGTAGACCGGAGACATTGCATTTGACGCTTATCATTTAAAAAGTAAGCCTATTTGTCATACTGTACACAAAAAAGTAATGTCGTCTACGAGCGATATCAATCTAGGCATAGAATAGTGATGGGTACTACTTGAAAGAATTTACGACTATAGTTGTGAAAGACCTATGGCCGCGACTTAGCTAAAACTAAGGAACATCTCTGAGTAGTTGAGAGTAAGCGAGTATGCAAGCACAACATATGCAGCTGAAATGGGGTCAATTGTTATTATCCAATCCAGAAAGGAAAAGCAGGAAATCAACATTCTCATTCCAGAACCGATGTAACAAAAATACCAGACAAGAAGGGCGATTACACCAACTTCCTTGAAATACAAGTATTTTAACAACTTTTGCAGAAATCATCACCAAAGGAAATGACTCCGTTTGGCAAAATGTGTAGCTTTCGCAAGCCCGCAAAGGCTTCTTACGCTACGCGAATTAATATCATTCAAGTAAATGTGTCTGCGGGCTCTGTGGCTTAATGGTCAGTGCGTTGGACTACTGACGAAATATTCGAGGTTCGAATCCCAGCAAGCACCAAAATGTTTTTTCACGGTCCCACTTCTCGCAAATGTCCTGACACACGTCTGAGAGTAATACCATTCTTGACAAAGCTTGTCAGTTTAATAAGCCTTTCGGATATGGCTTTAAACTGTAGATTACCTTCCATTCATAACACGAATAGTACCAAGAAGCTAGGCCGTGGACCACATACGGCCTGTCGCGCCAAATAATTTTTTTTTGTATATAAATGAGTCTGCCTATGGTAGGGATAGTGATAGGGATAATTAAGTTGTCTATGTTGGTGCGATAAATCAAGTTCAGCGCAGGATGTAGTAATAGCAGTAGTTGTTGTGGAACCATGTTTGTGGACGACAACGGAATTGAGTTCAAACTTGACAGCGGTGTTGACACAAATCACATTTAAGGCTGTGTAGAATGTCGGTTGAAAAGGCGAAATTAACAATTAAAATTGAACACAATGGCAATTCTGTTTGCAAATAGAAATGGTCTTGGAGTCTTAACCGCGTAACATAGGTGGGTTCATAAAATTTCATATGCCCTTTTCTCGTGTTTTTAATGCGATAATATCAATACTTCCGAAAAAAATAAAAAATTTTGGAGTTAAACATCAATTCACACTAGCAGTTTCAAGCCGAATATAGTTTTAAGACATGAATACATCACAGATTTGCATAAATTTTTTGTGTTAAGAGTTTGAAGTATTTTTTTACTATGAAATGCCAAATGAATCAGATGACAGAGCTGCCAAACGCTTATTATTTACAAATTCGAAGTAAGCTGTATGCAAAGTCATGTAGATCTTTCCTGTCTTGGTGGTTGTAAGCCAGTTCCAATAAAATGCTATTAAACTCGCATGACACTCTGACTAAAGCTTGCTCAAGGCTTTGAACTAAGTCATGATAAAATCGATGCTAGTCGTGGAGGCACTTTGAGTGCTTGAAGAAATAGCAATAAAACTTAATTCATGCTGCATGTATTGAAATTAATCGACTCGCTGGCCAAAATAGGTGCATGAACTATTCCAAACTATTCACTGGTTCCAAAATATTCTGTAAAGTAAGCAAGGGCCAGAGAGCAGACCCCGTAAAAATCCAATGCTATTTGGGTGGATACTCTAAGACAGATATGTACAAAGTACTTTTTCTTTGCCCTTTCTAACAAGAAGTTGAGTAGGAATCATGCTACTACTACAGCATCAGTAGTAGATTAATATTGTAGTATCTGCATATTAAAGTAGCACTTCTGGAGAATGAGTGTACATCAGCTCCCACTGTAGTCTATATCTAAAGATTGTTCCGCATTTAAACAAATTCTGGGCAACGAATCGGTCTCACTGCTGCGTTTCAGTGTACACTGAGAAGTTAATGAACTTTCCCTCTCCCCTTCTGAAGTGAATAACTTACTTTAAGACTCTCAGGGCGGCCCAATAGGCCTCTCTGTTCGATTGCTATGCTAAAGTGATTTACCAACGTGATTGCCCAGCGAGTTCGCAAAAAATACTTCTCGTCTGGGAAAGTAAGACAAAATTACTGAAAACGGTTAGAACAAGACTTATAGAAGCTGTGCTTAAAAGTTATAAAACGAAAAAGAATTGTCTTTACTCTCCCAAACGCGCCTGGAGTGGGCAAAAAATTACAAATATTTCGCTGAGGAAGATTAGTGTAACATATTGTGATCAGATGAATCAAAATTTCAGGTAACTGTCAGGTTTGAAACCCTTTAACAGCTAATGGGTGGTGTGAATAAAAATTGAGTGTGAGTTTTCCCTCAGCATTTTGTAGAGAACACTCCATTTGGTGGGAATAAAAGTAGGGTTCGTTAAGTTTAACGAAAACCCTCCACTCACATATTTTGACAGTTGAGTGTTCCCTCCATTTTGGTGTGAATAAAGATGGAATCTATCGAGTGAACACTTTAAGAAGTTGAGTGTGCATTGGAAGTAACTTCAGGAGATAAAAAAAAATGGATAATACTATTTCGGAAAAGGAATACCTTGACGGAATAAGTGAAAAACCCAAAAAAAGAGATCTGGAATGGACGAAAAAGGTTTCATAAAAATTTTACAATTTTATACTTGCTTGCTGGAAAGAAGCCCAACTCCAGACATGAAAATTAAAAAGCAAATTTCTTTGGAAGCTATGGAAAAAAAAATTCCATGGCGTTGATTCGAACGAAAAAGGGATAGAAACAAAGACGGGCAATCTTTCCATGATTTTAAAAGCCCATGACAAGCAGCCGTTGGATTTGACAGCTGTCAACTCTAGTTTTCAAACTTCAACTTGAGGGGATGAACCTAGTTAGAGGAAATTTTTTATTCACACCAAATTGAGTGTTCCCTTCAACGAAAACACTTCACTCATGAGTGTTCACTCAGAGTGTTCCGTTAGTTTTTATTCACACCACCCAATATCAGCAATATTATCCGATTTCGATGCCATGCAATTTTTCTATATTTTTTTATATCCCCCTTTTTTGAAAACCAAGGCAAAAGACGGAGTGGGGGAAATGTTCGGGTTTAATAGTCAGTTGAACTACAAAAATTACATACTGCAGCCACGTTTTGGAAGATTTTCGGGGATACATACACGCAAAATGTCAAACCACGCAAGACAATGCAACCCCGCCACAAGACCGCCGTCACCTTGAAATGATTTACCAAAAATATCATTGAGCTGCTTCCATGGTCTACAGATTTAAGCTCAATTGATCACTTTTGGAATATTTGGGATATAAGCGTAAGGGATGTCTTCAGATGCATGTTGCAGGCCAGTATGCTCAATGCGAAAAAGAATAGCAGCAGTATTTAAAGCCAAAAGCAACCACATATCATGAAAACATATCCTTTTTTCTGATACGCCTCTGATATGACGAATTTCAACTTTCTTTCAAATATGTGTCTATCTATATATGTATCCGTCGAATCTATTCCCCTTATGGGATAGTGGCTCATTCATGAAAATACTTGTGGAATCCTCTCATAAATCAAATGATATCCTTCGTACATATGTAATACAGAGATTATTCACTTGGGATCCTTTTGCGATAGATGTACATATAGATTTGAAACCTAACCCAATTTGTCTTACGAACTGCATAATCCTTTTTCATTATAATGAAATGACTCTACACTCCTTTCGTTAACTACTCTTTCCTGGACGATTTCATAAGAAAAGATGCACACCTTCTCTCAGAAGCCATTCTTTTCAGCTCTCATTGCAATTGCTGTTAAGGACTTCTTTCATTGAATCCGGTTGTGCTCATCCATTCCGCTATTGATTACTTCTATACTATACATATATGACCCATCCTTGAGAAGAGACAACGAGAGAGAGAGAAAGACATTTTGTAATCGAAATCTCATAAGTCGCAAAGCAATAAATTACGAAAGTAGTTTCAATATTTCTCCTCCATCCAAATGGAGGATGTTGAGATCACATTACTCTGGTCTGGTTCTACCCCGCTAATAGGAAAATTGTGTTGTGTGTGTATGTTAAGTCGTTTGCTGAAATGCCAATAAATCATCCAAAGATGATAAATAGTACAAGGCATGATGGCACGAGGAGACGACTAAGGACTAAGGGTTGTTATTGTAGATTCACGATATTTCTTTCATTTTTTATTCCTTATTCGTTCTCGTATATTTTTTCTGTGATGTGAAATTTAATTTGGTATTTTATGCCGGGGCTTTGATGGCACTACAACTATTCTATGAATCAACCCGTTCCATTGGAATGATAAATGGAAAAGATCACAACGAGACGAGAAAGGACGATGCCATAGTTAGGTTGTTTAATACGTGTATGTGTGTCTCCTTTGCTGAGTTTTGTGGTTAATGAATATCCGATTTTGTTGTCAACTGTTGGTTGTGATTTAAAACTCTGAGCGGTGACATGTGAAATGATTTGAGGTTTTCTGAATGTGGAAGATTTGCTGCATCAGTCATGAAAAAATAGTTTGAATAGGAAGCGAATGAAAAATCTGAATATTTGTTGTTCTTCTGATGTATAGTGTATCTGCGAGTGGATGATTTTTTGTTCACAGTTGTAAATGAGATTACAAGCAATTTTCAACATTTTGACATTTCACATAAGGCATTACCGTTGGTTATGTGGGCTGTGTGTGTGCCTTCTTTTGAATTAATTTTGATTGACATGTTAGGTTTTCGTAGTGGATATTCAAATTAGTTATGAAACTCTGATGGCAGCGATCGGCACTTTCGAAAACCTATTTTCGTATTTTATTATTCAAACTTTTTTGGTTTTTAAATTTAAACTTAAATAAACAATCATCACAGAGGTGTAGGAGTTGTTTTCAGAAATTCGATTTGCATTTCAATTCAACACCAAAAATGTTTATTTCCTTCTGAACTGTGGGCAAATGTACACGCATGAGAAAGTGATTGCAATAAAATTGCGAAAGCAAATACAGAAAAAAAGTCGATACCGACAAAAATTTTGACTGTTCTCGTTTATCTATTTTTTTCACAATGCCAGTCCATAATAGAAAGAGCTAAACAATTCGGCATCGTTGAATATCCGCGCGAGGCGCTTTATGTTTTGTTGCTTTGCTCATAAAATCGACGGAAAATAAATCTATTTCATGTGGAAATACATACATAGATAAATTGATGCACTGAATACATCTATGTTGTGTATTTCATCCGATTCGGAGCTACATAAACATCATGCCAAAAAATGTATCTGTATGAACTGCTGATGGTGGAAATTTAATGTATTTCTACATTCACGGGCTTTGCAGTAGAAGTAGGTCGCTCTACTTTGTCATGTTTTAAAGTAAGAGATTTGGTTTGAAGTTATGGATTAGTGGTTACCTAAATTTCGAAAGGTACCAGCTACTCCTCTGGACTTAAGAGGAATTACGTTGCTTAGTGGCTAATTTATTGGGACTACCAAGTGGAAGGAGGTTGAGCGACTTCAACTTTGCATGAGCGAGTACTAGTTTCTCAAGTTATGAAAGCAACTTCGCTCTCCAGATAGTCGAACCGTCAATCAAGTTGACCATATGCTGATCGCTGATCTGATCACTTATTAAATGTCATTAAGGGTGCATTCATATAGAGGGGCAAATGATGATTATAGTCTCCCAAATGCTGGATTTAAAGATTGACTGTCCAATGAGATGAAGCTGCGAAGGGCCCAAAAGAAGGAGACTTAATGTCAACGCCTAGGAATGTCTGAAATTGCCAGAGATGACGAGGGGTTTGCTGAATGAGTGGCATTTCGTTGTGGATTCACCTTCTATTAATACCAACATTCAATGGACTCAGTTTTGTAGTATCATCAAAGAGGTAGGCGAAATCACACTGGGATACCAACCACTTCCAAAAGGATTCCATGGCATAATGATGTCTGCGTATATCGGAAAAAAGGTGACGGAAGATGCGCATCGTAAAGCGCTTCAACGTAAAATAAGAGCACCTAGTCACGAGAAAGGAGGATAAGTAGTAGAGAGCTTACGCGACATACCCAGTGCAAGGATATCGCAGGTGATTTCTACAGGAAAGCCTAAAAACTTTAAGCCCGGCTTTAAAGATTAATCTATAGCTAATGCCAGAGCTATTGATCTTGACAACTGGAAGCAACATATTCGGGAGCGGCGAGTATGAAAGGCTGCCCTGTCTCAGGCAGATACTCTTTAACTCTGTATTTGTGCAATGAGCGAAGTACCAGGGCGGGAGTGAAAAGTAGTATTTCCTAGGAGAAAAACGAATTGATTAGGTAAAGCAAAACTAGTAGGCTTTAGAGGCAATTTACACATTAGTCAAAGTTTAAGTAATTGGTTAGGTACATAAGTCAACAAGGATAGAGAGGAACGAAAACGATCGAGTTCTTGAAAAAAGATGGACACTTTTAGAGGCAACAGAATTATAATCATCGAAAGAGGTCGAGTTCAAGATCGAGCTGTCTATCCATAGGTATGTCTACCCATTTGAAATGGTACTTAGCAGTCAATGAATTCTTTGAATGAAGTAACGTTGAAAGGAATGAGGTAGAAATTCCAGACCGTGCTAAATGGACCAATGGGGCTCTGGCACGGGACCCTAGAAGTCTGATCTGGTACACTGATGGATCGAAAATGGAATCTGGAGTTGGAGCTGGTGTCTTTGGACCTAACACCAAACTGTCGATACTTATGAGAAGTTGTCCCTCGGTATTCCAGGCAGAAGTACATGCCATTGAAATCTGCGCCGACTTAATATCCAGAAAAGGTATTAAAGGCGCCAGAATTATTATCCTTTCGGATAGCCAAGCAGCATTACAAGCACTGTCTTCCAACATGATGGACTCTATGACAGTCAAATGCTGCCACGATGCCTTACAGGCCCGGGTACCTGGTCACCAGGGTATTGCAGGCAACGAATCGGCGGATGAACTAGCAAGGGCTGGATCAGAATCCGTGTTTTTAGGACCAGAACTGTTTTGCAGAGTCAACTGGGCTTCTGCCTTAGGTCAATCAAACGACTGGGAACATCATTTTCGTCTAAACCACTGGGAAGAGACAATCCAAACGCTTAATTAAGCCTTACTCCAAGGAAAATCCTTAACCTAGATAAGGAAAGAATTAGGAAGCTGGCGGGCTTTCTAACTGGCCATTGCGACCTGAGATACCACCTTAACAAAATGCATATTTGCCAGGATAAGGATTGTCGATTCTGCCTCGAGGAAGATGAAACATCCGAACACATTCTTTGCGAATGCCCGGCACTACGTTGGTTAAAGATACGTAGTCTCCACAGATACTTACTTCAGTGGAACTCAAGGGATCCGCTACCAAGGATGTACTTGCCTTCATAAGGGAGGTAGTATGTCTTTTAGATTAACTCCAACCCCTCGATACAATAGATCTTTTAGGTCGCAGTGTCGATGCCATGCGGGCAAGGGTTGCACAAGAGAAAAAAAAACGTTGAAAGGAGTGTTTTTTTTTAACTGAGGGAGATTAACGTAGCCGAATATTGACTTTGTTCCTGCGACAGCAGTGCTTAAACTTTTTTGCCACTTGTAATTAACTAAATGTTCCTTCCATGTTTGACGCCGAACTTGTCTTGATCCTGCGACAGCATCGGCTTATTCCCTTCATACAAATAACTTCAAAGCTGTGCTCAAACTTTTTTACAATCAGAACGTTTACGGAGCGGTCATCAAGCATAAGAATCATTAAAATATGAGTTGAGACCTTTAAATGCAAATGGTGCCGCAAAAACCTACAACGTCTGTCTTAAGTTAGAGGGGCAGACAGTCAGAATAGTTAATATTTTGGTATAATTTTAAGAACACGGAATGAAATCTTGACTAAAAGAGAAATACACATCCTACCGTGTATTACTCCAATACTCAGTTTATTCGGTCAGCAGTTTTACCTGCCTTCTAATGTCTAACCAACTCATCTTCATTCTTACATAGTATCACATTCATACATTATCTACATTTATCTTGTATTTGTTCTGAGTAAATATAAATTTATTCAATTACTTACCCCATTCTTTTCGCAAACACCACCAGCATTCTTGAGATCCCCCGTCCATGCAAGTCCCAAGGTTCCCATCTCAAAATCACGATACGTAAACATGTACGCCAGACAAAAAGCATCATAGTCCTCCTCTGTAAAGATAAAATTACAAAAAAAAAAGAAAAACGTTAACAAATGTAAATAACGACCAAACAATTAATTATTATAGAATCCAAGATACAAAAGTGGATCCACCCGACTGGAATAATAAGTGCGCGTCACGCTGGACAATGCCATTGTTGCGGATGGCTAAATCCCGAGCGCTTTCAACGATATCTTGCGCTGCAATTCAGTTGAAGTACCTTCAATGCGGATGCGGATGAATCCCGATTGTGTAATGCCAACTCCGCCCACCACTTAAGACCAAACCCTACAGTGCGACCATATATTTTTCGCCCACCTGACTGACGAAGAGCAACTCGCGGTGGCTCGGTTCAGTCACCATCGAAAAAAAAAAAAAAATCGCACACGAAATAAAAACGCAAAAATTTTCCTTTTCATATGCAAATCTATTTCGGTGAGAGATAATTTATCATGCAAAATTCTGAAGGATGGGTTGCAGTAAAGTGATGCCGACGACGATGACGACGGGTAGGTGTGGCAACAATAAACAGACAATTTTGCGACATCAACATCTGAAGAGGAAATACGGTCGGGTTTTGCGGCTGAACGAGTCCTTTATAATTCGTTGCTTCATTCGTAGAGTTTGTCACAGAAAAAGAAAAATACGTTTCGGTTTGGTTTTCAAATGGAAATAGAAGACACTCCAAGGGGATCTGGATAATACGTCATATTTAGCACACAAATTTCAGGGATTAATTCAATAATGTCTCATGAACATCAATCACGCACACTCAACCCTTAAATGTGTCAGGGAAGTTTATGCAATCTGTCATGTTGTCATGCTGTAGCGTAAACTTTATTTCCTTTGGTGAACTTGCAAATGAGATTTAGTTTGTTTTTTTTTCTTTTGCTATTTTTGATACATACATATTCTCATTGGGAATTGAAATAACTAGGTGAGGGAATCTGTATCTTTGGGACAATTTTATGGAGAGTATTCTTGCACGTGTATTACTTAACGCAGGCAGAATGATGAAAGAGCCTTACAAAGTCGGTTTATAAAAATTCAGAGCAAGATTTGAAGTTGTTGTCAATGTTTTACACTAAGCGAAGGTGGTGGAAATATTCTGCCATGTTTGCGTAATCATGGTCAAAAGCTTTTTGCTCTTATGTGTACATGCCTACCGCCTGCTTTCTGAGTGGTACTATTGAGAGCATCTTCAGTTCAAAATGTGAGCGCCAGTTAATGCCAATGTCATTGCCATTTACAATTTGAAATAGCAAAAAACTGTATAAATTGAGATTGCATGGGCTTTCATATTATTTGAAAAGAAAAATTATTGTCTAAGTGGCAAGAGGACTCAGTGCTCTTTTAGAAAGGTTTTTTCAAGATTCCACCACAAAATATGTGCTAAATGTGCAGGGGAACACCACACCCATGACTGCAAAAAAGATTCAATACTTAAAAAGGGTGTCAAATGTGGCGATAAGCATCAAGTCGAAGAAGAAATTCAAAGGATAAGAGAAAAGACGACAAGGCAACCCTGAAAAGCCGAAACACACTGTAGCTGATGCATTTTCTAGATATGCTTTAAATGAGTTGAGTTCCACACCAGCAAAAGAGCCACCAGTAAGGGAATATTCGAGAGACTAACAACAACTACAAAAAATTCACCAAAGCGAGTTAAATCTAAAATCAATAAGAATCAAGACTGGAAATACTAATTAATGCCTTGAAACGGTAACGGCCTCCTACAACAAAAAGATGTTGTAAAGGGCCTTTCATTAAGCGCTTCCTATCTTTAAATTTAAATAAAACAAAGTGTGTGTGAGAAATCATCGAAATTTTTTATTCGTTTGAAAGGCCTATCGATGCCATTATGTATGGAATATAAGATCGTTCAAATATCCGCCGCGGCTTCTCTGGGTGGCGCGCATCCGAAATGTCCAATTTTCCATGACTCTGGCGCATAAATCAGGCTGAATTTGACCGATGGCATGGGTTATGGATTTGAGCGCCGCTGTGGTTTGTGGCTTATTCGCATAGACCTACGACTTCAGAAAACCCCACAAGAAAAAGTCTAACGGGGTCAAATCGCACGATCTCGGTGGCCACTTCACATCACCTCCACGTGAGATGACCATGCCCTCGAATCGCTCGTGCAGATTTTCCAATGTGGCGTGAGCTGTGTGGCACGTAGCGCAATCCTGTTGACACCACATGTCGTTGGTGTCCATATGATCCAATTCAGGCCAAAAGAAGTTGGTAATCATCGACCTGTGTTCTGCGAAAGGCCGAGTTCTTGTGAGCGACGCGAAATCGGCTGCCTCGGATTCTCCTGCACACTCTCACGGACAGCGGCGATGTTTTCGGCAGATCTTGCGTTTCGTCGACTTACGGTTGTTGGTTGATCGTTTACTGAATCAGTGGACTTAAATTTATCCATCACACTGCGAATAGTCCTCTCGGAAGGACGATTATGGCGACCGTAAAATGGGCGAAGCTCGCGGAACGTTGCCGGAACAGAACACCCATTTTGATAAAACAATTTTATTATTTGCACGTGTTGTTGAACGCTGTATCCGTCCATGGTGATTCTGCAAAACAGGCTGAATAAATGACAGCTAATTTGACACATGTATCTCCATATGGCCGCTATCAACTGTCAAAGTTCGGAAGTCCCTATTGGAAGACCCTTACAAAAATTTCTGCTCACTCTACAGCTCTTTCTGGTGACAAAAATCCACCTTACTTAGCTTATAAATCAGACAAAATGTGACCATTGCGAGGATGATTATATAAATAAAATCTCACTACTTAGGCACCAAGCATCTGTTTTCCAAGCGGACAAAAATGCTATCCACCAATACAATGCCAATGAGCAATATTGTAATGAATAGGTGGAGAAGTCGGAAAACGTAGAGTCTTCGGAATATGAACATTTTTACCGATAGCCAGGCCTTGCTTAACCCTTTAACTCGTGTTTAGAAATAGTTCGAGAAAGCAAGAATACCTCGCATTCAGTCGTAAGTCTGAAATCTTTGACTCTTGCATACAGCTGAAGTCATGCATACATACTACAAATATTACTAAGCTCAGAGGATGATTTCTGAGGATCTAAGCTTGCGTAGAATCTTTCCCCTTATCGTTTAGATACTCCATTGCGGATTGTGTTTTTTACGAATACAATTAAGTGCGGCACAGCTCTCCAGGTGTGGGCAGACTAAAATAAGACTCCTGAAAGTGTGCAAGTAATCAGCGGCATTTTGACTGTCTCTTAGCATAAAAGGCTTGTGCTAGATACAACTTACTTCGCTTTTGATATTCATTTTAATGTCCTAAGTGATACTACAGTCTGTGACGCTTGTGGAGAGGACGAAAATGCCTTGTTTTCGCAAATATCACGTATTTGGTGTTGATGTGGTCAGTGCTGATACCGTGATACCGTAAGGTTTTGATAACTAAAGTACATATGTACTCTTTTAAAAAAGTGAACAAAATTCTAGTGAAATGAGCAAAACAGGGTTTTGCCGCCTGTGCTTCCTGCTCTGAATGTTTTGATGGTTTTCTGCCTGGCATCTGACTTCCAATGGTTCCCTTCTTATGAAAAAAACGACAAAACAAAAAACTTCTTGAAAAGCAAGCTCGACCATTAGTAAACGATTCAACGTCTACTTAATTTGTAAGTTCGAACCGTTTACAGTTTCCAAAGAAATGACGTTAAATTATGGGCAAAATATTTAGGATCAGCTTCGAGCGCAAGAATTTTACATGTCGCTTCAGAGCCATTTAACGTCATATTGCTTCACCTATTACGTTACGATTTCGTACATATATTGCTTTTAACTGAGGTAGGTTGAATTTCTAGAACACAGTCTTGCCCCAATCCAAACGAGGTGATCAAGCAGGATTATTTTGATGCTCATATGTCCCACTATCGCTTTAAGAACAACATTCAAGGTTTCAGAAAGATGGTGGTGACTTTTTTCTGAGTCTATCTTGTGCACGAACCATCCCAAGACATCATTCAAAACGAACTTGAGCTCTCCAAACTTTCTGCAAGATGCGTTCCAAAACTGCAATCGACAGTCAATGCTTAGCGAGTGTTTGGAGCTGTTTCCAACCGATCCATTGGGGTTTTTCGCCAAATTTATGGCGACAGATGATGAGATCTGGATTCACCACAAGACCGCTGAAACCAAACAGCAATCAAAAGAATGGAGAAGATCTGAATCACTGGTTCCGAAAAATCGGTTCCATCGGTTTTTTGGGACTCATTGGGAACCATCATCATCTTGCCAGGGGCCAAACAATTAACTCCGATTATTACTGCACTCTTTGCGAAAGGAAGTAAAGAAAAAGTATCCAGGACAATTGAGGAACATTTTTTGTTTCACCAGGATAATGAGTTCCCAAATACTTTCCCTCAAACCGTGGCCGTGGGAGAAATCCATAATTGTGAGCATAAATTGCTTCTACATTCCCCTCCAATCGCCTTATCTGATTCCTAAAAAAAACATTTGGGTGGGCAGATATATTCCACGAATGAAGAGGTTGAAGCTGTAGTAAAGATTATTTTTTGTGGCTTCGAAGAAACATCTTTAAAAATTGGAGTCAGTAGCCTAAAGACCGGGTACAATGCGTTTTATAAACTTCCGAATTGTTTTCAAGTGTAGCGGCAGTGCTTCGTTAATTAATTTATTTTTCCATTAACGCCATTTTTAACTTCATCGGACTTTCACCGGTTCGCTAGAATGAAGTTTTCATTCCGCTATTTACTCATTAAGTAGGCACCAATAAATTGAAAATTGAAGTAAACGATGACTGAAATGAGTACTGTAGGTAGCTAAAGTTTAAAGTGAAGGTTAAATCATCAGCAAGGACTAAATTGTATAAGCTATGCCTCGCAGAATAGAAAATTCAATTCATTTTAAATGAACTATGAAATATACTGTTTTTAAATATTCAAAACTAAAAAAGCATCCTTACATACATAATTTTTAATATTTGATGGCGTATCGGTTTCATTCCCATTTTTCTATTATTTTCTGATGACTGTGCCGGTTTCACAACAAAAATTAACGCTGACCAATTGCCATTGCATAACAATCGATTATAGATTCCTAATTAAGGACAACGCTTGACAAGGCTAAACAAATTTTAAAGAGAAATTTATTCCCTCGCCAGCAGTACTAGCCACTCATCAGATGAATACCCTTACAAGGGTGTCGATAGTTCATGGAATGCCTGCCTAAATCAAATATCCTTGAATGGCAAAACAGCACATGGGAATTTTCTCCGATTAAATTCAATCCAGTGGCACTGGACAATCGGAACGCTGTGCAAGTACCACTCATCGCAATTCACAAATCTCTGCAACGTCATTAAAGATAGAAAGAGACAACGCCTCATAGAAATGGTCATTGTTATGGGCATCGAACGATACCAACATCACCAGCACCAGCAGCAGCAGCAGCATCAGCATTTCTTCTACCACTTCCAGAACAGAACCCTATTTTCATGTTGAAGCGCATACTTGAGTGCTCCACTTGCAGTAGCGGATGCTCATCAGAATTAAATTTAATGCCGCTCCTATATAGGGACATTAGAATTCCATAGCAAAAGGAATGTACGAGTGTACTTCTACGTAAAGTCGATGGAGGAGCAGAGTGCAACCAGATGCAGTAGCATGTACGCATTTCTCGAATCTCAATTCAGGCAAATCCTGTGCATAGCATTCTTATGAATGTGTGAGCTTTAAAATTTTACTAGAATACCATGCGGGCTACTTTCGTCCTCAATGTATATGAAAATTATTTCAAAACACTTTTCACATGTGGGAATGACAGAGGCTTGGATATTAATGGAATTCTTCAGAGCAGAGAGAAAGAACAACTTGAGCCACTAGAGGACTAAGTTGCTCCCTTGGTTCATAGGATAGTTCAATTAATAAAATAAAAAAAAAAACACTTCCGCATGCTATCTTTAGAGGACACTCGAAGCCGGCCATCGACATTGGAAAAGAGTAATGAATTTACGTAGCATGCTCACTGGGACCTGATGAGCTTAGGTGTATCGTGTCAAGTCATCAAATTACCCTTTTTTTAATACATCATTCCATAGTGCCGTACACCCGTGCGTATCTCACAAAGGACGTTTATTACACACAGGTGAACAAAGGCAGCTAATATGAGATATGAAATAATCATACTCAGCTATAGCAACCCCCATTCACATGGTTTGATTCATAAATAAAGTAATAAGGTCCTTATACGAAAGGAATTCTCCTTTTCATTAATTCCCCGGGGACTGCTATCATATAAATATTTGTTTTTTTTTTCTTTTTCTTTGCCCTTGTGTTTAGATGATGGTTGGATGACATCCTTATGGAAAGTTTGTCTCTTGATATGACAACACAAAAGCAGAGAGAAAAAAAAAAAAAAACTCAAGAATAACTTTCTTATTCTTCATCTTGAAAAAAGTTAGTTTTTCGAAGAAGCAGGATTGTGACAGGATTTAATAAGGAATGATGAACTAATAAAGGAAATGAGCAAATGCAAACTTTTTTTTTCTGCCCTTAAGTAGAAGAATGTGATGACATAGAAAGTTGAGATTCCTGAAATTATCCTTAGATTTTGATTGAAATGTTGAATTGTTGAGGCGTTGACGAAACTGTGATAAAACAAGAAGAAATGCAAAGTTCTTGTTAAACAAAGCGATGGCTTTCAAGGATTCCTGAGAGTAGTAGAACTGAATTCAACTGAATAAGTGTTTGCATAGCTTGATATACTTTGAGTACGAAATTATTATGAGTTGCTAACATAGGATACCGTAGTTTGGCTTTGGTTTCAATAGCGCTACAATTGTTCTGTGTCCTTGGAGGCTTCAGAGTTTGAAAAGTTGTATAAAGAACAGACCTTGAGGGTGATGAACATGGAAAGAGGGAAAACTTGGGATATCAGTGGGTTAACAAATCACTGAAAAGAGTGTGATAATGCTGCGGGTACCATCGAGGCCCCCAGGTCGACTTAACCGTAAGATGTAGTTTGATTTCACACTTCGAAGAAGATTCAAATACAATTGGGACGCAGAGAAGTACTAGATTTTGCGAAAGTCTGCTACTCGTACCTCATTGTTTCATATGACTGACAGGAGTAAAAGAAAGTTTGTAACACAGTGCGTAGCGAAATATTGAAGTCTCAAGGTCACCAACGTCAGGTTCAACGATTTCTATCATCTCATACACGAACTTCACAGATGTTGTATTGGTTACCTCTTGTCATTATCCTCGGCTCGCATATGTATAGGTAGATACAGGATGGGGACAAATAAGTTTTATGAACGGCCTTATCTGAAAGAATTTTATTGGCAGATGTGGGCTAGAGGATTTGGAAATTATTTTTTGACATCCTCAACAACGTGTCCACCAAAAAACATCCATTATGCTGAAGTAAAACGAATTCCGCAGAGAATTCCCACGTCGCCGCATCGTCCAGCCCTATAAACGAAAACGATTTGACGTCTAGTCGCTTGTGTCGAAGAACAAAGGACACTGGGAAATGTGAAGTATCGTGGCAAATGGCAAACAATCTGTTCAGTGATAAATGTGAAAGATGTGCGAGGAATTATGAAGCAACAACCAGGAACATCAACATTTCTTGGTGAAAGCTCTGCATATATATGTAGGTAAGGTCAAGCTTTGGAGCTGACGGTTTAGCTGCCGAGCTGTTCAAAGTGGCAGGCCATGACATGAATGAAAGTATGCTCGATCAATGGAACCTCTGCATTGTTTGCCTGATCCTCAAATAAGAAGACCTTCTGAACTGCGTCAACCACAGAGGCAACAGTCTTCTTAACATCGCATACAAGATGTTTCCTGCCGTATTGTATTATGTGAACACCTAAAGCCGATCGCCGATAAACTGATCGGTACATATCAATATAGTCTTAGGCACGGAAGATCATCTTCGATCAAATATTCTAACTACGGCAGATGTGGAAAAAACCCAAGAGCTTCAGATCGACAATCAATCTTAAGGCGGCGTATGGCAGGATTTATAGAGATGATCCATTCAGGCATCCCTGTCACACTCATCCACTTGTGCAGTATGACGATGGAGAATGCACCCTGCCCCATCAAGGTTTGTAAAGAACTCAATGAGACCTTTGATTTCAAAAAAATGATTTAGACAAGGCGACGCGCTGTCATGCGACTTCTTTAACCTCGTTCTTGAAAGAATAGTGCAATACTCACGCGCAGACACCAGTAGCACTATCTTTCAAAAGTTCGTCAAAAACCTGCGCACATTGACATAATCGGAGGAACGCGGTGTGATGTGAGTGGGGCTTTCGTGAGTATTGATACAGAAGCGGCGAAAATGGGTTTAACAGTAGAATAACTCTTGCCAACTGCTGTTTCTTTGGGCTAAAAAGGCAATTGAGTCCTTTTCGAACGACTAAAGTGATCCTTTATAAGACTCTTCCAATCCTGCTCTATGGATACGAGCGATTTTCGTTCCCGTCTGCATAGACGATGAGTATAGGAGGAACGACTGTACAGCGTCAACGACTTATCCAGAAGAGTGAAGGTCCAATAACTGAGGTGGGTGACTCTGGCCCAAAAAATCTTCGAATCCACCCCCGAGGGTCGGAGTAATTGAGGAAGACCGCGACTCAGGTGGTGCACGCTAGTAAAAGGGGGCTTAAACCAATTTGGAGTGCGAAACTGAAGAAAGCTAGATAAAGATCGAGCGCTTTTTGGTTGAGAGTCAGGTCCACCCTGAACAGTAGCGCCACCTTAAGTAAGTTGGTAAGAATAAACGAAGTTGGATGCTGTGGAATATGATTACTACGTTCGACTACTGCGCGGAAGGTTCATCATTTCACGGAACCACCTCTCGCGGGAGTCTGAAAAACGTCTGAGAATAATAAATATCAGGAGAATCATCTCAGTTACAGCTTTTGGATATGGCATCAAACTTAGGTTCCTTCATTCATGCGGGATATATAATACGGAAAACACGAATGGTTGGGGAAAGCTAGGCCTTAACTCCTAAATGGGCTATTTAGCGCCAAAAATTTATCTATTTTCTCAATAAAGGCACCCTTTGTAGTCTTCGCGATAGGTGTCTGAAGCTTTAGTGAAGCCTTCTCACAGGCTTGCAGAAAATTCTTCATGAATTGTACCGAGGAAATGGAATCGAATTTTGATCGAAGTTGTTAAACGATTTTTGTGCCCTCCTTCTTTGTAAAAATTCACTTGATTTTAGTCGAATGAATAAACTGCGAAGTCCTTGTGCTCATCGCTGTTCCGAGATTCGTGAAATATGATGTTTTTCAACGGCTACGGGTTGTGGGAAAACTATTACTGAATTATACGATTTCTGTTAACAACAGTGTTCAAAGGATATCTCTCACTTTAAAATAGTTCATTCCAGGTCGGTGTTGATAGAGCTATCTTGGTTTACTAGTTCAAGTGAACTTAATTCTTCGAGATGATGAATTGCTTCCTTAATACCACTTTTTGGTCGACTCTTCCTATATTTATTCCTAAACCTATTCTAATTGACTTACAGTGCAAAGAGTAAAATCCAACTCCATTACCATAATAATACATAAACATGAGGAAATTGAACTTACCCACACTCAAATTCATTTCATTCCAAGTCTTCTGGAAATGAGACAAATCCTTAGAAACCATTCCAAAAGATATGGATATGCTCTTTTCCTGTTCAATCTACACAAACACAACCTTGGTGTATACTGTGCTCCATTATCAAATATTCCACTACCACTCCCATCTAATTGTTTGGAAATTTATTCATTACCCTGAGTGTTGAAAATGAATCTTATTCATGAATTCAGAATCAGATTAGTTTATGAGATGGAAAAACTTTTCAGCGCAGAGACACTGCCTGCACTTACAAAGTAAATGAGTAGTACTCGTATACTTATAGCATTTCCTTCCTCTTCCCAGGAAACACAAATATCTTCAAGCGATAAGAAAAGAAAAAAACAAATATATCCGATTCGAAGACAAAAAATATAACAAATTTGACATATCCTTCCAATTTAGTGGGAGGAAAATAAAATTTATATCAGAAAAGGTAACAAAAAAAAAATCTGAAAAGCAATTTCCTAATGAAAGGACGTTTCTCTTAAAATACAACACAAGTATCGAAATTGTTACAACTGCAATCCTTTTTCCCAGTCCGTGGATTTCAATTATAGAAATTATGACTGCTGTTAATTTTTAATTACGTGAATCGAGAGTGGGAAGCGAAATCGATTGGTTTATGGTTCAATTAACAACGAAATAGTTTTCCACGGCTAAAGTGCACTACAATGAAAGTTCTAATTACAGGTACAGAAGAATGATTGTTGTTTTTAGAATTAAGGTATTTTGTATTTCGCTTATTGGCTCTAGGGGTAGGTATTTTTTTGTTTATGTGTTTCACTTTTAATTACGATGTTTTTGTAGGATTAATGGAGAATTGGAACAGTGCTTTCAGTTGAATGTCTACCTTTTAATATTTAGATTTCAAAGCGAATTAGTTTCGTACAAAGGAAAACATTTCGCTATAGCTCACTTTGCTGGGTTGAATAATGTGAAATAAATTTTTGGGAAGTCCTTGATAAAAGAGAGGCAAACTAGGCCGAAGATAGGTAAGGAAAAAAAATAGAGTTGTCTTACATTTTCGAATAAAAATTACGGGTATGAATCTGCAACAGCCTTCTTTAACTGGTCTAAAACTTCTAGACGACTAAATGATGACAGCGCAGCTAGGTTTTCGACATGATGATTGAACATATTCAAAGCGTTGGATACAAAAAAAAGAAACAAATATTTAGCGCAACAGACCGTATGTGGTCCAGGACCTAGTTCTTGTGACCATTCGTGTTGTGCGTGGAAACAAGGACCTACAGTTTAAAGCCACATCGGAAAGGTTTTTTCTTTTCGTTTTTTATTGAAAAGCATTTTCGTGACAGTTATTACTTTCGGAAAGTTGTCAAACATACGCGGGAGGTGATTTCTTGGTATTCAAGCCTCGAACCTCTCGCTGAGTAGTCCAACGCAAAAACCCAAACAGAGAGCGCTTGGTGTCAAATCACATATTCCTGCCCAATATCCGTTTTTCTTGAGGTTACGCGACCTAGAAATTTTGTTTGCAGCAACTCAATTGTTTCATATGTTGTGTGATAGATCGGGTCATTCTCCCGCAACCCCTTGTCTTCAAGAATAAAATCAAATAATTTTTGGCCAAAACCAAGCAGTTACTCGTATGTGTCATCCTTCTAATTACCAGTCGCTGCAATCACATATCCTAGGTAGCATTTTCGAAGAAGTACGGACCAATAACCCCACCAGCGGGATAACCGTATCAGACAGTGACTCGTGGTAGATGCATTGGGTTACCTTAAATCACTCTTGGGTTCTCCGCCACCCCCAATACAACAATTTTGCTCATTTAGGTAACCATTGGTTGAAAATTTGCCTCGTCTCTAAAGATATGATGATAAAGTTGGAATCTTGAAAGCATGTAGATAGATAGATTTCCCTGGGTTTTTCATTACACTTTCCCTCGATTGTTGTGAGTTAGGGTAAGGTCATGGAGGCAACTTCGGTGTAGGTGAGGAGGATGGCCGGCGACACGCTCGCTGTTGCTCGGCTGCTACTATCCTCCTCCTCTGCACCGAAGATATTTTCGTGGCTTGCCCTTGGCTCATAACAGAATACGGCAACGTTTTTCAGTGAACGTCCAATACGAGAATGCATTGGTGACGTATTGCTCACAACCGATCAAGCTTCCTCCTTATCTCGGTCGGAAATTCTACGAAGATCGCGAACTACTTTAGCAAAGATTTCACAATTTTTTCTAAATGAGTTTTAACAATAATAAAGCGTTGTTCTGTTCTGTTTCATTAGTGTTGCCAAAGTTGAAGAAAAAACAAGGCAGTGGAATTAAATATGGCGCTCTAACTGGAATATCCTTAACAAAGAGGAACATTTTCTTCTCTTGCAGATTGAGTGATCACTTTAACATACTGACTTAAGGCCAAGTCTTTCCAGTCAGATCTTTCGAGTCTGCGTTCCAAGTTGTTTGAAGCTATTTTGTAATACCGCGTCCTTTAATGTGAGGATGTAGTTATATCTACAGCATGCACTGGGGAATTCATCGGGCCCTACTAATATTCAAATGACTTCCGTATCCGAGCCATCTCTAACGTTGGATATGCAGTTTTCTGACTAAGTATTCTCTTGTGGGTACATCGAAATACATTCCTTGTTAAGAAAGTAGACCGACAAACACTCGAAGAGCTTTAATTCAAAAGTTTAGGTACACATAGACCTGCACCAAACAGCAAGACCATGGTAGTGAAGGTCTTTCAAAAAGAGTCCTTGGCTTTTCTGGAACGACTTCTATTATTAAATCATTTTCTGAGCCCAAAAGGAATGGCGACTGTGAAGAGTATTTCTGAGCTTGATTTCCACGTCAATTGTGATTTTAGAAATTGCAGCGGGGCCTAGATAGAGAGAAGACTTAGATTATGTTAAGCTATTCACCGAAATATAGACCAGCTTAGGCCGAAGTGAAACCATTTCCACTTTTGGACGAATTTCCATACTTTGTTGATATCAATCTTGGAAATATCCCGCAGGTTTTAAAGCATTTTCAAAGAATCTTTTTCGTAAGAAGGAAAGGACACAGCAGATGGAAAATGTTTCCTCCTCTTCGTTTTCCAAGTAACTGCGGCAAAAGTCATTGGCCGGAATACCTAGCCTCGCGGCATACCTGTGAGTCACTAGGTACCCCAATTTATTTTAACTAGCTTTTGCTTTTGCGACATCTTAGCAAAGGCCTGGTTTGTTCTACATGGTTGCACTTATCAAAGACACTCCACCTCTCATTAGCCTGTTTCAGTGCTAGTGTTGAGACTTTGTACATATATGGGGAATCCTTCCTGCAGTTGGAAGCGCTGCTTTGGAGCCTTTTCTGGCTACCTCGCCTGCCTCCCAGTTTCCCTGAATAGCTCTCCGACCAGGAACTCAGCATAGAGTTACGGTGCACTTGTTCGATATCTCATTCAGAGGTGCGCTACAGGGGCTAATGAATTTAAATTTTATAGTTGGAAATTAGAGTACTTTTATGGCTGCCTGGCAATCGGTGTGAATGGCGATGGCAGGATCCAACATCGACCTCATTGACAGCCATTCAGCGGTCTTACGAATAACCAAGGTTTCTGCTTGGAACACATTGCAGTGATCCGGTTTATTGAGAAAGGTCATGAAACTGGCATGAGTATGTATAACAAAATCTATCTCCGTACTCTTGCGAAGAAAGAATAACTGCTCTTGCCAACTGTGGAAGTGTTCTGAAAGGTTTTGTGTTAGTAGCAATTTCATAAAGAAACCAACAAATAGCCCACCCTTTACATGCAATCTGACACGTGCGCACCCTATGTAAATCTCAAGCTGAGAAAATCACGTGCCATTCTGCTCCTTCCAAACTGCAAGTGGAAAAATGCTGCACGTGCAACATTCACTTGCAGTATCTATTATGCAACAATGCTAATAAAAAAAAATTGTTGTCGACACCATGGCAAAGCAAAAAAATGCATCTGTTACATTTCTTTCAAATTCAGAAATTTAATGTTTATTTAAAAATTTTTGAACAGGCTCCTGCAGACAAGCTGCCTGCAAGCATGTGCATAAATGTGCTACTTATTTATTAATTTTAATAGCCAATTCGCCATGCCCTCAGACCTGTTTGGCATACACTGGTATTCAAGTTGAAAGTATAATAAACAAAAACTCACCCGAAAACAGTTCTAAAAACTTTTCCACTCCATAGTTGCCCGGAAAACGATAGCCAGGATCCTTTAACGCATTTGCATTGTGCACCTTTATCCTTTTGATCATAAAAGTTATGTTATCAGCCTTGCCATCGCCGTTAAAATCTGCAAAAGGGAAACCGGAATTTATAATAAAAATTAAATACATACTAAACGTCAATTGCTATTCTGTAGTCAGAGCACAATCAACTGTGTCCTTCAATATACACATACACATACACATACACAATATAGCATAGCAATTTCAATTGTGAAGCACAAAGTTGTACTTCAAATTTCCGTTGAGAGACATGGGGTAGGGGGTATCTTGTGTCCAATACTACCTAACAAGCTTCCGTTGCTTCGGACGAGTACTCCCGATAATTGGGTCATTTCACCGTTTTCAAAGTGCTCCTTTTCCATAGAATTTAAGTGAAATCAATATTGCAATGCACATCATGAAATGAAATAAAAGAAGGAGACTAAGAAGAGAAAATGACGCACAGAGGGTCCTGTTCGTGTTCTCGTGGCATGCGTCAGGCGTTTCAATTGAACTTCGACCTGAAGTTTATTGGAATTGCAAAAGTTTATCCTTTGCTATCGGTTGATGCATTTAAACTATAGCTGCAAATAGAAGGAGCTAGGGTCAAACGAGTGATATCACGATTTCGAGACTTTTAAACGGAAAAGAAATCGAGGTTATGTATATAATGGGACGCAGGTCTTCTCTCTGTGTCATGAAAAAAATGTGCGATCCGACACCGCGACTGCATAGAAGAGTCGCGATAGTAGAAATCCAGTCATTAAAACCGATGTCCTTTGAATAGGGAGGAGTTTCTCTTTTCTCTTTTTTGAACGCGTGCTACATGGTGCTTTGGTGTAAATTGACTAGTTTTCCTGAAAGTTAAATTCATCTGCACCATTGAATTTAATGCAGATGGTAGTAGTGACATTTAGGGTGGGATTTCGAAAAAAAGTAAACTTAGGTTGTGTGTACAGATAGGGTGTTTTCTAAAGAGAAAATGGTTCTACGGAAATTGTCATGTGGAAAGTATTTGACAAGTAACATGTTTGTACTTTGGATGGGAATCAAATCGTGCCATTTCACACGAATCAACTCAGACACCTCAGGGCTCCTCCCGCTCTAAGATGACGATTTAAACACAAAGATGTACATACACCATGTTAAGTTGAACCAGTTTAAGCTGCTCCCTAAAGTAGAGGTTGTTAGTTGCAGGACTTCACGGAACTCCTCCAGAGCGCAATAAATTTAGTTGGTGACTGGTCTAGCTCTCGTGACCATTGGTGCTGTAAGCGTTTTATTTTTCACACAAGTGGAAGGGACCTACAGCTTATAGCCATATCCGAAAGACGTCTTGAAAAGCTTTCTCTTGACAATTATTACTCTTGGACGTTTGTCAGGCATTCGCGAGAGGTGGAACCGTGAAAAAAACTTTTTGGTGTTGTCTGGGATTCGAACCTCGAACCCCCGCTCGGCAGTCCAACGCAGTAACCACTGAGCCAAGCCGTCCACCCTGGAGGGAATGAGGGCAAAATTATTATTCAACCTAGTCTTGAAGGCCCTTGACTCCCGTACTAAATTTGAAGCTGTTTTTGTAGTTGATGAAAACTACTATTTCTGGGCAAAAAAAAAAAAACTTCTAAGTATATCATGCCCTTTCCGACCTATATCCTGATATTCGCCTCTTATGTGTGACAACTTCTGCGACATTCTTCAAGTAAATAATAAATAAATGCTTCCTCTTTTGGTCCTTTTTTTCGACGATCTAAGAAGTATATCCAGCCCACTAGATATTGTGTTACAATTGTGCTCATGACAAGTGGAAAGACAGGCTAAAAATACTGTGAACCAGCTACCAAGTTTATTTTTATTTACCTGTATTCTTATAAATCGAATTCGCTCGCTGCACATGCCGCGTTATGGCCTCTATACTCGACTCATCGGAGCCCATTTTCTGAAAAAACGTATGATCCGCTTGCAGATACAGCATACAAGTGATTTTTCGATCGTACATTGCACGCGCTGCTGCATTACTCCCCGAGTCATGCATATCCTGTCGAGTGCTTAGCATACTATTATAATTCTGAGACATTACAACGTCTGGATTGTAGTTATTCACAATTATGTTGGGCTTCTTCGTTGCCCCGTTCTTAGTTATTATTTCTACATGAGTCTTATGGCTCGGACGAGACGATCCGCTGTTGGTGTTTCCACCAAACATTGTCGTCCAATTGGTGTTGAAAAAATTATTTATGAAATTCCCATCAGATGACGCTGCCGACGAGTCATCCAAACTTCGATTATTGAAGCTACTCACAAGGATATTCTTGTGTTTAGTAAAGGTCTTCCTTATGCCATTATTGGCATTGTAGTTGGATGTGTTATTATTACTAGTATCACTGCTAGGATTGTAGTTGCTCACTATGATGTTACGATTACGTGTCGATGTCGTATAGGTGGGCACATTATTCCTCCATGTGGCTTCCTGATGATCAGGTATCCTATCTGGAGGTCGATTACTTTTATTATCATTGGATGTCCTAGAGACATCCTCGCGACTTGAATCGTGACTTAAAATACTATAATCATCGTTGTATGGTACATCCAGATCAAGTGGAAGTGGTGGATTTCTAT
The DNA here is from genome assembly GCA_946965025.1 of Blera fallax. NCBI lineage: Eukaryota > Metazoa > Arthropoda > Insecta > Diptera > Syrphidae > Blera > Blera fallax. The sequence continues at coordinate 16,882,471 of OX337244.1, forward strand.
CTGCTGTGACTTGCTGAAAAATAATTAAAAAAAAAAAAAGAAAATTTTATTAATTTTTAGCGGAAGAAAGTGTTTTAATGAAATTGTTTGTCATTCACTCCTTTGATTCTAGTATTATGGCAACGTAGTAGAAACATCAAAATTTATTTGGAAAAATGTTTTACAAACTAATTCAAGGTAAACTTCGGTTTACAAGAAAGTTGAGCTTAAGTAAGGACAACGGATCCATGGAGTTAGGTCAACGAAGTTCGAGGTTCTGATTTTTCCAGGAGTTCCAAAAACTAAGAGATTGTCACCCTTTTTCTATATGTAGTGTGGGCAAGTTAAATCTGTCTCGAAAGATAAGAAGTTGTCGTAAGAAAAGAAAAGTAGGGATGAAAAATAAATCGAATCTGTCTCTCTTAGAGATGATACCGTATTCTTACAGGTTACTTCTTTTAGAGCTGGAGTCCAGAAAGCGATCATCCTTATAAGGAATCCCTGATAGGTGGACATGATGAAATGACATTTAAACTCTTGGCATCGCTTGACAACTCAAAAATGTAAAAACGGTAAATCACAACGGAAAATTTAAATTTCACCCACTCGATCAGGAAGGCCTGAAACCTGCTGAGGAAACTAGGGAGTGCAAATCGATTGTGCAGACTAAACCCCAAGAAAGCCCAGATCTTGATGATATTGTCCAGAGTAAAGTCAGATAAAATCCACGCTATGGCAATCAGAAAATATCTCAAAGAGCTCAAGGCGAATACACAACGTCATCAGACCAAATTAATGAATTCTCTCTGTCTAAGCCAGAAATAGTTATTAAACAGATAAAATATGGTAAAGCTGCATAGTTCGTTGGAATTTATCCAAGAATTAGTTATTGATTGCCTCCCTTAGAGTTTTAAGCGTACAAAAACTATAGCAATCCTAAATCGAGGTAAACCAGCTGATCGTGCTGATAGCTACATGTCCGTAGCTCTTCTCAGTGTGTGCTACAAACTACAGTAAAACTTGTACTAAACAGGATTGGCCCCACTATGACAAATCATATCCCAACCGAGGAGGCAGGCTTTAGATCTGGTCGTAGCTGCACTGACCAAAATATTGCGCTAACGTCTCACATCGAACATGGCTTCGAGAAAAGATTAAAAACATCCGTTGTATTTGTACACCTTACAGCCACATACGATAAGGTGTAGAGAGAAGGGATTAATGCATCAAACTGGCGAATCTTCTAAATAACATGCTTAGTAATTGCATTTTCAAGTTTTTATAAATGATCACTGCAGCAAACTGAAAAAGCTGAGCAATGGGTCAGACCTAGGTTAGGTTAGGTTGAAGTGGCTGCCAGTTAGGAGTCGCCAGCACACTTGGATCATGGGAGAAAGTTTCTCTCTACCTACTCGTTTAAAACGAATTAGAGCTTTTTAAAAAGCGTAGGAGGCTCTTAATATCAATATTCATTAGGTCACCTATATCGTTATAATAGGGAGCTCCTAAGTGGAGTTTCTTTCTACTGGAGAGAGCTGTGCAGAAACAAAGAAGGTGAGGAATAGTTTCCTCCTCTTCTTCATCATAGCCTTGTAGCATGCTTGCCTATTACACAGTGTCCAGTCATGACACCTATTGTGGTGCCGATATGTAATCTATTGAGAGAAATCAAATTCTTAGATCCAGCTTCGGCCAAATCTGTTTCGTCGCTAGACGTGTTGATCCACTTGTCCACCTAAGATTTGCACTCTCAATAGCATCCAGCTTAAGTTTGAGTTTGCGAGTAGCGATTGGAATACCTAAGGTGCCATTGTCCGGCAAGATGGGTAAAGTTGATCCTATTTTGGCGAGTTCATCGGCCTTACAATTCCCTGGAATGTCTCTATGCCCCGGCACCCAACACTGGTGAATATTGAACTGCTCAGCCATCTCCACAGACCTAGAGGTCCATTTTGGCTCCTGTTCTGTTCAATATATATACGGAGGCCTCTGATAAAATTAAGACAAGAAACAAAATCTTCCAAAAACTCGCTGGCACATCATGGGGAGCGTCCGCCGGCACTCTGCGTTCGGCAGCTCTTGGGCTTTACTCTTCTGTGGAATATGCCGCGCCAGTCTGGCTTTGTTCACGGGTTCTTATGGTTGAATGTTTATAAGAGTCACAGTGGACGCAATTGATGGTTTAAGAGAGCAGGGACAATAGTCACAAGGTACCCATATGCTTAACATTATCCCCTGCTGGAATTACCATGGGCACAAAAGATCATCAGTTAAAAATCCAGCTTTTCGGTCTTTAGCAACGAAGTGTTTCATGACTGAGAAGAATGCAGATCTGGAAACTTAGCGATCCAAAGAGAGGAGCAGCGCTATAAATTTCGAAGGCTAAATGAAGTTTAGGTAGATGCAATGAGATTGCTATGGGTTTAATTTTTTTTAATTATAACAGGGTTTTTTCAATCAAAATGAATTTCGCATGTAATGAAACAACCGATGCATCATTCCATCTAGCTCATTGAGTTATCCCCTATTTCATTCAATCCACCAAGGATGTCAGTATTGATGTTCCCCAACCACATACTAGTTCAAAAGGTCAGAGTGCCAAAACGACTACATTCCTACTGCGTCATTTTTCATTTCGAAAATGAAATGTTTTATCTAGATTGATCTACCCGATTAGGATACAAACTTGCTAAGATGATTCTGCTTGTGACGCAAGATGTGTGTCAACGTCCGAGAACATTTTAAGTGACAATATTCGTAGGATGTACATAGTTTCATTCTTTTGCGTTCTCTTAACCATAATTTGCAACCGTCGCATGACAAACGAATTCACTGTCACAAACAGTAAAAGTTGATTACTTCAATGCGTTCCACTTGTGTGGTGGGCATACTTTGACAGAAGTCCTTATCAGACACGTGTCTGCCATAAGCAATTACTTGTGTAAGCATTTGGTATCATCATCTTCTTTGGCGTCCATTAATTACAGTGGAATGACGAATCACGAACATTTTATCCCAAAAAATACAAATCAAAAATAAGTCTTCTTCCCCGCCCCATCTTCAAATACAACGCGGACCTATCAAACAGGCAAACATCGTCGTGAAACAGGAAATGACCTGTCAATCTTGCTCTGACATCCTTCAAATTGGTGGGCGGGAGGGATATTCTACTCGAAACACGAAGACCATTAGCTAACAACTATCTCTCAACGTGACTCAACCCTCTATCAAAATGTGGAAAACATTGGTCCCTTCCGCCCTCCATTCCTCCCAACACCCAATCACATTACACGCAGTACAGCACACACAAATGAAAATCTGACATAACGCACAATGCGATTGAAACTCGCAAACCAGGACAAGAATCCCACAATTCCGGAAGGGGAAGCAGAACCATTTTTGAATTATTCCCATTTGAAAATAAAGAAAATTCTGCTCGAATGCGAATGTTGTACTGCTTTATGTATATCGTATTCAATCCAATTGTGTTTATGGACGAAGGGTGAAAGCATAAGCAACAGGAATCCATTTCAGTTATCCGCAGCATTATCCTTTCAAGTCAAAATCCTCCCTCAATACACAACGAAAGTGAGTGGAATAACTTTACTGAGTCGGCCACAACCAACGCAACCAACATATCTCTGACAGACAGATATCGAAGAAGGAAATGAATCCTGGATTTTATCGAATGGAAAGGAGAATGAAGAGGAAAAGATATTCATACAAAATGGTAAAAAAAAAACAAAATGGGCCACATGCAATGGGTATCCTTACTCACCTCATCCGGAAGCCACCTCTTCCGGCGGTTATGCGAAATCGATACATCATTTGAGTTATCGACTTTATTGCTATTGTCGCCGCGCAGGAAGATGTCCTCTAGTGTCGACTTGGTCTGCATTCGTTTTCGTCGCTTCAAGTCATCTAGTAGCATGCTGCGACGAAGTCGTTCACTGGCACAGTGTTCCGATGCTGCACCTGAATGTGACGATGAGGTTGATCCTTCTGCAGCTTTCGTTGCAGGCGATTGCAACGATGATGATGATGATGACGACGACGATGACGACGACGACGGCATGTTCACATCGCTTAACTTATATACAATCGAATGGACACCGGATGCTGATAGATCCTTTGAATATCTATGCGATGGTTCTACGTAAAACTGTTCGGAACTTGTTTCGATGGTGCCATCCAGGAGGTTATCACTAGTGAGTATGGCATGGACGTGAGAGTTTTCGTCATCTGGAATGATAAATATAGAGAGGAAGTATTAGTTACGGTTGCATGGAGACCTTAGAAATATGTATTTATCTTAAGCTGGAGTATCTTTTATGATCATTTTCCGTTACGTGAGAGAAATTTCAAATGGAATAGTACGACCGGTACTGTTTTAAATGCCTGCAAATCTGTTATTCTGCAAAGTGTTCGTGGTGTAAATAAGGCATATAATCTTGGAAAGGCTGTGAAAGGTATTATATTTGCAGGAACTGTGCGGGAGTGGAGTGGGAGTACACTTTCCGATTATTTTTGGAAAATAGTTTAAATTAAAAGCTGCCGCGGTTGGCTTGACCCATCCTGCCAATCCTCAACCAAATTTTTCCAGAACATTGTTGATTATTTGTTGTTCTTTTTCGGGAATATCGCTGGATTAACAACTACCTTTAACAGTTCCCCGTAAAGAAAAGTCGAACGGCGTCAGATTGCAACTATGGATGGAGTGGTCAAGGCACGTCTCTGACCTGTTGTTAAACGACTAGTGTTGCACGTTGTGCTGTCCTTTTGGAACCAAAAACCCATCTATGTAAGTCAAAATTGGCAAATTGCGGTCACAAAATGTCTGTTATCATGTTTCTGTAGCACACTCCGTTCACCGCAACGTCATTCTTTAAGGATGTGTTGGCTTTCGCTATGTTTGGAAAGTCCGAATCTGACAGTTTTGTCAGACGAGACGATGAAAAAAGCTATCGACTTCCTTTGCATCCTTTTGAGCAGTATTAAGTTCAGTGAACGAGTTTGAAATTTTGACGGTTTTTGTTCTGTTTGTAAGTAGCTTCAGGCGTACTCTTTTTAGATTATGGACCAAGGCAATGACCATGTGAAAGCAGGCAGACAGATACATCATTTCATGACATAGTCAGCATAATCCAGGTGTTTAGATATGGTACTTGGGACTCACCCTAAGCTCGATTTCAAAGAAAGACCAAGATTTTAAGAAGGAGCCTATATCCTTTGGCAGTGCCGTAGAATGTTTAGCAGGACCTGCGGTTTGAACCATAAGATGCTTTGCTAGATATACACTGGCATAGCCAAACTGTACTTTGTGTATGGTACGGTTGCATGGTGGACAAGGGCGGAATTCCTCAAACGGAAGCTCGGTAAACTGCAGCACCTTGCCTGTTCCTGCACTACTGGCGCGACAAGATTAACTTCGTTTGGGCAATGGAAGCTGTTCTGAGCCTCCGACAGCCCAGCCGTGATTGTCACTAAGATTGCGAAGGAGTCAATTATAAAGTTGGACTGGCTCGGGCAGTATAACATGGTGACGCTGGTCTGGGTTACGGGGCATTCCGAGATACCGGGTAGCAAAAGAGCAGCTGCTCGTGCCAGGGAGGGGTCAATGAGACCCTTCGTGCAGCTTGGCATTCTTTAAACAAACAATAGCTGAGCTGCAGAGACAGCCTTCGGTCGAAGAACCTTGGTCCATCAAGGACTACGTTCTGTTGGTCAATGATGGACATCTCCCTACAAATAAAATACAGTAAGGTACGGTGTTATTTTCCATAGAATTCTCCAACTCCTTTCCGATAACATCAGCGGAAAGCAGCGGTGGTACAATGCAGCCTTGTCATACCGCTCTTCGAGTTGCATATGCGCCTGACAACTTACAACAACATTTTGCAGCTCTTCCTACGTTGGCTTTTAAATAGCCATGAGTTTTTCCAGAACGCCTCTCCTAAGCAAAGCTAAGAACATAAACGCTCGATTCACGATTTCGAAAGCTTTCTCAAAGTCTATAAAAAGCAGTTAAAGCCGGGAGATATGTGCATATATTGATGCATTGCTCTATAATAATCCCCAAGGTGTTAATGTGGTCGATGTAGAAAGATCGTGAGCGGAAGCTAGCGTGTTCGAGATCAAGATTTGGTCCCTTCGTCGGTAACTTGACGATCATTCCGTCATTCCACTGCTCTGAAAAATGCTCTTTTTCCCATGTGCTTGCTGTGAGAGGACTTGCACTTGATGGTCTACCGATTAACTTGGTACTGCTTGGGAACGGAAGGAATTCAATCAATGCCCATCGCTTTGTCAAATCTGTGGTAAAGAACATCATTTTAGGTCTAGACCTATATACGCCGAAACCACAGCTCGAGTGAAGTTTGTTCAAAGCGCTCTCAATAAGGGAACACAACGATAATCTAAAAAAGGTCCTTGAAGCTCACTTTGGTTAGAGCCCATCTGACTATGCCTTTTATAATAAATAAATGTTTGCAAAATAGACTTTAAGAAAAAAGGCTTTTTATACTCATCCCATGGTTGCAAGAGCTTAGCAGCTATATGCAAATAAATCACCAACCTAACGCCCTCCTACTAACCACCTTATGAGAAAATTAAGGAAATTAAGTACGAATTTATATAACGCAATCTTCAAAGAAATTCAGCGCCCGTTAACATTTTATATTCCTAATTCAAATGTCAAAGTGCCTACAAGAGCGTATGGCATCGTGTCAATCTACTAGCACCAAGTCCTTCAAGGACTTCCTGATTTATTTATGAAACATGAAATACATTCTCCAACACTCCATAACCGTTTATTAAATAACAATAATTTTGATTACCGCTTTTTGCTGTAGACATACGTGTACATATGCATTTTTCTTAGAATTAATCACTTCCTCATCCTCAGGTTCTTAATTAGTCAAGTCGCAGCATACTTTGTGTGAATCCTTTTGCACGTGTGGCTTCCCATCTGCACGCGTGTATGTATGTTTTCATTTTTAATGACTTCAAAATTCCTTCACATGTACTCGTTGGGTGTATGATTGGCTTAATGGTAAAATTCCAGCGACTAGAAGGAATCCTTGTTCACTTTTATTTTCCATTTAACAAAACAATCATGTATCCGGGTATGTGTGCATGTGGGTGTGCGTTTCTGTTTTAACAACCGCGTATATCCTTCGATAAAATGTGAAAACATAAATCCATTTCAAAGTTTACTTCCTCAACGTGGGTCTACGAGGCGGTAGGCGGTCTTTGACTGCCACATAAAGAGAGAGAAAGAAGTGACACAAAGGAGTGCTGCGATAATTGTGGGTTCACATGTCTGGAGGATATTTTTTCAGCTCGTCCTGTTGCTTTGCCATTTCTCCACTATTATTATTATCATTATTGGTTTAATTTATCTTAGAAATTATATATTTTTTCTGAGAAAAAATGTTTTTTTCGTTGCTGTGCAAAAGGATAACGACACGTACAGGATACATACATATGTATGTATGTATAAGTTTATCAAATTTCATTGAACGATATTGATATTGCCGGATATTTAAAAAAAAATTATCTTTCGATTTTTCTCTCAACATTGCTGGGTTTAATTTTTTCCAAGGATCATAAAAAAAATATTCCATGTCTGCCACATACGTATACCCCAGTATTTCTGAAATCGAATTGAATTTTTGTGCGAGGCTCATATCGATGATAAGTCCTTTTTTATATACATTCATCATTACTTGGAGAATTTCGTTTCGTTTTACGTTGAAGAAGGAAAAAATATAAAAAAAAAAAATAAAGAAAATAAAAAAGGCAAATACATTGTTGGGGGATATAACTTTTATTCGGGTGAATATTGGGCAAAAGGACATCAAATTTTTTAGTGATAAGTCGGTTTTTATTTTCAGGATATTATTATTTCTTTTTTCTTATTTTCAGAGGAAACCTTTATTTACTGCTGGTTATCCTGTTTGTTGCTGGGATATTTCAACTGACAGACTATTTTAAATTCTTTGTGAGTTTTTAATTTTACATTAATTTAAGTTTAGTATTTTCAGTTTAATGGCTTGTAATTGTATTGCATGCAGTTGTGTTTAAGAAAAGGACATCGTGTTTGTGAGGGAAAGAAGCGAGTCTCCCTAAGTCACATTAAACCGCCACCCGTTTTTAGACATTTGAAACCAATTAATCTTGAAAAAGTGCGTTCATGTGTTTCTTACGGTCTTGACAGCGAGGAAACATTATAGACGGATATATAATATAATATCGAATGGACTGGCTTGTATATCTTCTAAGCCAAACATGATATGGTCTAAGTATGTAGGTTAATCTGTAGATACGTAGGAATAGTAGTTCAAGCAGTTTTCTCACTAAAACTAAACTGAACTATTGCATTTCTCTGCGCCTCTTTTTAACGTCTACTATAAGCCAGTAAAGACCGTGCTTAGTAAAGTTTGAATTTTAGAGCTGACAAGTTGAGATTTTGTAAAAACGCTTTTTCACAACCATAAACCACAAGAGCATTAGTGCAGAACGCATATCACTTTATCCTTCCTTCTATCGAAGCTACTCATGATGGATGAGACAAATGCATGTGTCAGGTTTCTAAGACACCTTAGCTCGTAAAGTCCATGTTGTGTGCGAGGGCTAGTTTTGAAATTCTGAATTATAAATAGAGCAAACTGTTAAGTCTGGTTATCCCTTAAAAGACCCAGGTACGCAAGCGCCATCATTATCTGAATTCTGCAGGGCATTTCAGTTCTCTGCGACTGATTTCCAAACTTATCGATTCCTCCTCAACAGTTCCGGGCACGTGTGTTAAGGCTGTTTTCAAATTGGGGCAATGGATTGCCATATTTTTCGGCGCCACAATGTTCAACCTGGTGATTGACACTCAGACTTCCTATGGTGACGTCTATAGGCACCTGAGACGATCTCTGGCAAAGCTGATCTTTGGGCGTCCAGTTGGGCTTTCCTTGCAGTTCATGAGTGACAGTGTTGGTCAAATTTCGGGTAAAGCACACATATAGAAGTATTTTTTAAGCGGAACAGTATAAGCATGGATTTTGTACTGAAAGTATTGCTTTGCAATCCTTCGACAGCATACCGAATACAGCGTTAGCTTTTCTGATTCTGCGGTGCACAATCAATTCGTATCATTACCGTCGATCAGAACTCAGAGTCGAAGTTGGAAATGCTTAAGGCCTTACTTTTCGTGCGTCTATCAACTTCTAAATTTCCGACTATATGGTGGGGATTCAAAATTTTATGAGAAAGAGGGGAAATCATAGCCATACATCTGTTAAATAAAATCCTAAAATCACACTAAAACAAGGAGCAAAACATGTCTGAACTATCCTTTCTTAATCATGAAAAAATCGATTTTTTTTTCTTGGACCTTGAACTTGAATAATATATTCTATATTATTTACAGAGGACCGTTGAGCATATACCACACTTGAGTTTTATGCTTTTTTTTTAAAGTAAATGAAGCAAATTCCTGAAATTCCGTATTTTTAAGCTTCCGTAGCAAATAAACAACCATTCTGATGGGAAAAATTCGACAGCATTCCTTGTGTTTCATTTGAATTCCACTGTCTGGTAAATAGTCAGAAATTTATTAATATTTGATTGAACAAAGACTCGTATCCTGTATTCCCCTTTCTTTTACCTTCGCAAATGGGCAGCCCTTTTTCCACCTTATTCCATGGCAGCCGCCAACACAAAACCCCAACTTTACACAACAAATAACAAAAAGGAATGTAATCCCATTCATATTCCAAACAACAAACATAATTTATACCTTCCTCCCCCTGTGGAAAGCATTTTGTTTTGGACGCGGATACCAATACACATTGTGCACAAAACGTTCTCAGCTACGCGACGGAACGAACGAACATCGCCAACATCAACATCATCATCAGCACAGAAAACTCTATTATTCCTGACACAACGACGACGAACGGCAAGGACTCAGCCGGTAAATTATTATTAAATTGGAATCTACACACAACAACACAGCCGTAGTCATCCCACCAACTGGTCGGACAGACCAACACAAAATGGGTCGAAAAAAAGGATCTCTCCTAGCCTGGGTAACGATGCATAATGAATTCATGAGGAAATTTATTTTGATTTCTATATGCATAGATATCCTGGCATGCTTTTGCTCGTCGGATAGTGGTGATGGCTGCAACATTAAAAAAAAGGATATGAGAATTTCTTTTTGAATCCTGCCTACATCAAACAAATGAGAGACGACTAGCACGCGGGAGGTATCCTACCTGAGGGTGTTTTGGGTCTTGTTGCACGATTTGGGTAGGATCCCCTCTTTTGGGCTACCGTGTCGGTCGTCAAAAATATACATACATACATACATACACTCTCAGCTATAATTTATTTTTGAAGGATATTTTACATAAAAGCATCAGACGTTCAAGGGTTGAGTCGTCCCTTGCGCTTAGTACAAAGCATTGAAGAGCAATTGCAAAGCAGCAAAGCAAAGTAACAGCATTGGATGGCTATCATGAGTGGTAGGTTGCCTACGCAAGGATTTCCTTTCGGTTGCCCCCATCACCATCTCTAGCTGGTCTATCTATAACACAACTATCCTGAAAATTACGAGAGGAAATGAGAAAATAAAATATTTTCCCATCAAACAACATCCCATTGGATTTAGGTGGTGGGTGTGTTTGTCTGATTCTGGCCCGGGTTGATGGAAGTCCTTATTTATTTCCTCTTCGTCGTGATGAGGAGAAAAATAAATAAACGTGAAACGCACATTCTCAACGTGAATAAATACAGAGTCAGAGCTGTGGATGGTGTAGGATCCGATAGAGACTCATCGGAGCGGGGAATGAGCGTACAAATTGTATAAATGTATAATAAGGGCACAAATACACAAGGAACCAACAAATTTTTTTGCGCAATTATCCTTTTGGTTCTATCGTTTGGTAGTTGAAAGCAAATATCTTACCCAGCCAGCGGCAACAGTGATGGTGGCTAGACAGGAATGTGAAGATTGAATAAATTCGAAATAACCGTTGACGCCGGATTAAAGAGTGGCGCTGGGGGAGAGCCTTTGCTATTTGCATGCTGCAAATTACAGATCCGTAGATAGATTCTGTGGAAATTACCTGCTATTAATAAAATAGCAGAAAGTTATATGAAAGTACGTTGTATTTGCATGTGAAATTCTTAATCCGGAAAAGTGAAATGCGGTGTATTAAAAAGAACATTTTTGCTAAAGACCGTTTGGATGTCTTCCTTTTTTTTTGGTATCTGTCATGGTACGAGTATGTTACTTCCTTAAATATTGTATCTTTTAAGTTATAACGGAAGTAGGGAGTGTACATTTCCATCGCATCTATTCTGCTAAAGCCGAAGGAAAATGCCATGTCAAAACCGACGTGTGTTTGATAAGTGTATATCCGTATCCTAGATTCCACATACTTGAGACTGGGTTTTATGATGTCTATCTTCCTTGGAGCTTAGATATTAATTTCGTGTCTCTACTACAAGCAAGGTTTATGGACGTAATATACGTCCTTTAATATCACCGATAAAACGCATAAATTACCAAATAATAGAGAAGGATGTGTACTTATTCCTGTTGTGCTTTAAAGATGTGTGGTCATATGCAGTACGTTTATGTTTCTTGGACACCATGGAAAATTTGAATGGCGGCAGTATTTTGTGCTTGAATGGCTAGCATAAAACGTAGGGTAGGAGGCGATTTCTGAACACGATTTCTGAGCAGTGATGTCGTGCTTAATTGCTGGTTGCTTTGTTGCTTTTTTCTGAAGTGCATTTATTTATTTCATAAAGACTCCATTTCAAGCTATGTGTTCAGTGTTCATGATGTGCTGTAATAATAACTTTGTCGCCATTAGCACCACATTCTCTTAAACATTGATTTAAATTTGTTGCACGAAGGACACTATTGAGGTTAAATTTTAATTATGTGTGTTAAATTTTAAACATGCACACGTAGAAGTCGTACTTAAGTTTTCCGTCCATTTTGATAATTTTTTATTTTTATAAAACACTATTAAGCGTTAAACGTTAACGATAACTACCACACCCGTGCATGTGTGAGTGAGCTGACTTCGAATCCTGAGAGGTGCTTTTACTCCTGATTCCGTTCATGCGAGACATACGAACGATTTGATGCTTTCTTTTCAAAATAATATCCGAAAGGACCGAAATGGAGTACAAAAAAAAAAACAGCAAAGTATTTGGGAACTAAAAGCAACTCCATTGCAAGATGGTGTAGCCGCTGCAGATATTGGAAACGTCAAATCAGACCAGTGGATCAATACAGCAGGACAAGATGTTTTTTTTTTTTTTTTCTAAATTGAGGCTGAGGCAAGCCAAAAAAAAAACACTTGGTCTATCAATGTAAGTAATAATGTATCCTAAACAGGAAAAGGCTGAGACTAGAAAAAAATGGAGTCTCTTTGAAGAGATAGTACTTCTTGGTGAAAACTATATTTGAAAACGACTTCAGGAGCTCACAAGAATGTCCATCGTGATTGGAGTAAAATTATTTCCAGTGACGAGCTTTTTCTGTTTGTCTAGTCGAATTGAACATATTTGCTCAGAAAGGGGTGTGAAATTTCGCCAATGCTCTGTTAAATACAATAGAAAGGTGCACGTTTATTGGGCCTTTTCGGCCCAATGATTTTGACTTTTGATCACCTTTACGAAAATTGTAAGCTGTTGTTTGTTGAAGTCTGCAGAAAAACTCTTCGGGAAATACTATTGCAATTAGAATTTAGGATAATGATTCAGAGAATTATAAATTCACTTCAAAGAAGTGAATGGAACAAAATTACATTACGAGTCTTACCATGGATTGGCTATCCAAACGAATAGAAAATATAACCGGGAAAAAACTAACAACGATGGTTCATTTAAAATAAGGTTTTTTTTTATTAAAGAAAATCTTTTTTGATTTAAAGATTGTGGCAACAATTCAGTCGCAGGTTACCAACATATGTAGATGTTGACTGTTCTGGAAGCATATTCTGCTCGCTTAATTTTCGTCATTCGAGCAATCTTGGGTTTTTAGGTATCATATGTTGCATGCTTAGCATAAACTATAGACATCACATACATATGTATATATGTATGTATTTCCTACAGAAAGAAATCAAGAGGTGTTAAATCGAAGGATATTGGAAGCCAATTGGAAGGTCCTTCTCTCAAAATTATCTTTTCATTAAATTGTGACTTAAGTATGCCCATCTTATCGGAACCTTGTGTCTTCGTTTTTAAGCAAATAATCATTTATCATCGTTCTTTTATAAATTCTGAGACAATATTGCGAGTTTCGGTCTAGTTTTTGAAGAAATAAAGTCCAATGATGCTGCCGCACCAAACGGTGAGACCAATGTACGTTGAAAGCCATATGGAAAAGGCGGAGTTTACTTGCGAATGTTAATACAAATGAAAACTATAAGGAAATTTGTGGCATAAGCATTCTTCGTATAAACTTAATTGATAAGAAGTAACAGCGGTTTTAATTTTTTTGGTTTATAGCGATGGAAGAATATCGAGGCACAATAAATAAGGAAGAGAAAATCCTGCATACACGACATACGCAGTCTCTCAGCTGAACGCAATCGAATAGTCGGGCAGCAATCCGGCAATTCTACACTAAAGACAAGTAATTAGCATCTGTTTACAAGACCGGAACGGTTCTGCAGGATAATGAAGCGAAAGTAGTCACCAGAGTCTACGGAATTATAGATTGTAGAATTAGCGGCACCTTCAGCACTTTCTATGCTGGACAGAGTTGTGGAATAAGAAGGAAACCCATTTCCAGTCAATGAACAAGTAATATCCGTTCCCGCTATAGAAGAGGTTGGCGTACTGGTAAGCTTAAGAATAGCAAGTCAAGACCCACATTTTTACATCAAATTTAAGACCGAATATGGATTCGCTGTTTGGCAAGGCGATGCCTAAATTCCGCACAATTTTAAAACTGTTTCATTAATGAACTAGATTTCAGCTAAAAGACAAATATAATATAGCACAAAAGATCTCTTTTGGTCGCCGTGCTTATTAGGCTTGTACTCGAGCCTTAATGACCCCCTCGACCCTAAAAAAAAAAAAAAACTCGTGCTCAACAAATTCCTTCAGCGGTGGAGATATGCCGATGACTTTGATATCATAGAACGGTCAGAGTGTGGATCCGAAGAAAACTGATTCTTGGAAAGTGATATTACTTTGGGCTGGGAAAACAAAACAAAAACAAACTTAAAACTACTAACATACTCCAAAGGATGCTACCACTTCTGTTTTGTGGCGCCAAGTATTGGACGGTAAGTGTTTGGCAGATATTGGTCACTTTCTAGTGAAAAATACTTGTGTCAATATATTCGAAAAAAATTGAGATACACAGACTACCTTAGATCGGACCTCATCGAGCTCTTGGAAAACAATGTTCCAAACAGGAGTATCGTACCATCTCAGCCTCCAGGTGCGAGATGACGAGAAAGACCGAATCTGTGTTTCATAGACCAAGCGATGGTGCGTTTCAGACGCTCCGAAAGACAGTGGAAATTGAAAGTGACGAAATGTCCCGAAATGTTTTTTTTTTTTTTTTATAATTTATCCGCACTCAAGGGGTTACACACACAGTGCGGGCGTTGAAAGGAAGATAGAGAGAGAGAGAAAGAGATTGGTGTAGTGGTTTGAAACTCAGGTGAATTAGGTTTCACACATTAGCTCCAGGGGTGGTGTCCAGATAACTGGGGAGATTTGATGCTGTCATGTATTTTTTTGCTTTTGCTTCTGATTCACAGTATTTTTTTCGCAGTCCACCTGATGTCATAAGCGTATCAATCATCAACAGAGCGAACAATTCTCCAGCCATATGACAAACCTACTGCCAGTGTTATGCCTTCGCAGTAGTGTTGTCACAAACTTTCGCAATTGATCGGACTGCCTCTTATCATACAATGCTTGCTGACATCAGGGATTGAACTGTGAACCATCAGCTCGACAAACAGAAATAGCAGAACTAAAAAATCCGTTCGAGTTTTAATTTAGAGAATATATTTTGACTTTCTGGTTCCTATCGTCACCAGTTCAAGTGTAGTCTGGACATGGTAGGAACCACAAATAGGGCGAGTCCTAACGCATACCGATCCTTTTGTTTCTAAACACT
Organism: Blera fallax; assembly: GCA_946965025.1. Taxonomy (NCBI): domain Eukaryota; kingdom Metazoa; phylum Arthropoda; class Insecta; order Diptera; family Syrphidae; genus Blera; species Blera fallax. The sequence goes on from OX337244.1 coordinate 16,897,613, forward strand.
AACCATCTCAAAAGGATGCACTCTTTTAAAATGGTAGGCTACGAGATTCCCCAAAAGCACCCCCGTCTACTCTCCACAACTTTGCTTTGAGTATTTTGTCCTGTCTCTAATCGCTTCTGAATTAAATGAGGTAAAATAAAAAAAATTACCCTGCAGGAACACACCATCTAGATTCACAAAAGACTACATTATCTACTATATCCCCACTACCAAAAATGCGAGCTCAATGCCAAGTATTACAGGCCAACCATATCTTATATTTCCACAGTCAAGCGATCAATAGAAATCTCATTTAAATATTTATTTATTTTCTGTACAAAATTTTGAATTGGTTTGCTTAACAAGGATTGGAACATTTGAAATTAAAATGTTCAAATCCTCAGCAAAACCTCTCCTAAATTTTTGCAATATTCTTCCTCGTTTTTATCAGCTAAAAGCTAACTCCAACAGCGATTGCATATCTAAGGATCTACCATCATGCCGGGTTTCGAAGCTATTCCAAACGTTCTCATGCACTTTCGGTATTTTGTGAGATTTTTTTACTTCTACGCTCCTTGAATTCTTTTCTGACAACAAGCAAGTTCCTCGTCCTGCCCTGAAATTAGCATTCATTTAATTTATACACAACCAGAGTAAACGTTGAACATGAGCTAGCAAATCGGAAGCACTTGAAACTTTTGAAAAAAAAAAAAACAAAAAAAAATTAAAGGGAAGCAAAATAAGAAATACCACACAAAGAGCGAGCTTCCCTTGATAAGGGGATGGCAACTTTATCCCCTTTTTTTCTGGAGCATGTACCGCATGAATGGAAAATAAATTTCCGAGACCGAAACAAACTGTTTATTGAATTCCCCCACACAAAAAAATAATAATAAGGAAAAAAACTTTTAAATTTACAAATTAATCTTAAATGAATGGCGGCGGCGGAGGCTAATAAAAAAAAAAAAAAAAATCACAGCATAGTACAGGTCCTTTTTACGGATTCGTAGTGGCTCATTGTTTTGTTCTACTGGCGCAACTATTCAATAATACCTGCTTAATGAATAATGAATGCGGTCCGAAATGGAAAAACGAACCCAGAACCCGGTCCGCCATTTATTTGCCACCACAACCACTTTCGGGGATTATCCGCAAGTGAAATGCCCGAGACGGGGATGTGTTCTGGAGTTGGCCCAAGTGATTTTTAAACAAGAAAACATGAATAAATTTGCATTTAAATCATTGGAGGGGTCGCTTCCGACGCCCCCTTGACGACAATTTAATTGAAACTCTATTGTCCTTATGGAAAATGGCGCCAAACAAGGAAGCACTCCCAACGGGATAGAGCGGCGTCGGGACGCAAAGAGACACTTGCAAAACTAAGTGTATTCCACCGTAAGTGTTCAGTAAGTACAACAGTGTTCGTATACTGTTTGAACTGGCATTAAAGCACAATTATGCAGATTTGCTGTATTTTTTCCACTCCACTACATCCCTTCATTCCTGTCGTCGGATTTTCTGCGCCAAACCAATTCTGATGAAATCTAATTGAATGTGAATGCAATGGAGTTCTCGGGTGGGCGAGAGGTGTAGGAGTGAGCAGGATTAGGTACCGCTTTACGTTGGCAAAAGAAAAAAATAAATAAAAAAATTTCCTGGATTGAATCCCAGTTTTTTTCTCCTGCTTCTTAGGGGAAATTTAATTTTTTTTTTCTCGGGGAAAATTGCTTTCGATGGGGAGAATTTTTATTTTCCCCCCAGTTGATTCCTTAATGGAAAAAGTTGACAAAGGATTTCTCGCAAGAAGTACTTTTTCTCTTTATTTCGAATTTTCGCGTAGACATTAATATTTTGTTTTGCGATTATTGCCGCACTGTCGGTGAGAGTGAGACGCAAAGGACTCCAGAATGATTTTTTTTTTTTTTTTTTGGTATGCATTTGATTTTATTTTAAATAATCCTTAATGCCGTGAAATTGATTAATTTTCCGCACGATAGTACGTTTGCCATTAGAAAAAAAAAACACAGCACGAAAAACGTGCTAAAAAAAAAACTAGAACAAGGACATTCGAACAAAATAGACAGCAGCACAGCGTTCGTGTTGGGAAATCGAAAACAAACTGTCCATGTGCAAGGACAAAGTTGAGGGTACAAAAAAAAAGGAGAAATAAAAACTAATTACATGTTCTCATCAAAAATGGATCTGCATTGCGCTCGCCAAGGGATTAAAGCACAAAATAGAAGTTATTTTTTTAATATGCCATGTGCTGGACTTTTATTATCAATTAAAGGATATGGAAGTCATCAGCAAATTTTCACAGCAATAAAAGGGTCTTGGGAGTTTTTGTTTTTATTATATAATGGCTTTTTGTAGTCGAGAAGGAATGGACCCAATAAAGTTTTAATTGGCTGACATTTCGCATTGAAAAATGCTGAAGGAATTGTTTTTTATTAAGCTACATTCAGGGATCATCTTTATTTACGATAGTTAACTAATTACAGTTATATGTTTATGGAAATGAGAAATCCGTTAGGGCATGGAAGGTATGGCATAGTAAGAGCTCCGTGATAGAGTCTGGCAGAAGGTCCTGCATCTATTGAGTCGGGACTTACATAAAAATCTAAGTTCATTCACCGCAACATCCTGAACTCATTATTGGCTGACTGCATGAAACTTAAAATGCAGTACAGAAAAGATGTTTACATCGCGGTTCATGTTTTCCGGGAGACTTATGGGAGTCCCAAGTCCTACAAGTGAAAATTAGATTCGAAAATTTTATTTGCGACCAAAATCGATGCCATTTCCAACCCGTTTAAGCCCACATAGAGTAGCAATATCGAAGTGGATGGTAATTTTCAGTTGGACTTTACAGCTCTCTTGATCATATTGCGATAGACGGAAAGCTCTCCTTAAGTGTATTGGAAGCACAGACGTTTCGAGATGCAGGCATTGACTTGCACCATTACCTGGTTGCATCTATTCAACGAAACGGTATCCAGGAATATCATCGTGGGAAGTCAGAACATAAAGAGTCATCGAGCGCAGATAACTGATAAGATTGACGGGTGTCAGTTCGTCTTTTAAGGAATCTCCAAACAGCAAGAGCAAGCTTGAAGGACATATGGAAGCACGAGCCATCAAAACTCGTTTTGACATCATCATTTCTAGCAGAGTCCTAAATCGATGTTGTTTGTCGATAAACACTTGCTAAAAAAATGGAGGCCTATAGACCGGCGCTGAGGAAAAGGTATAGATACCTACATATTCACCATCTCTACAAGGAGAGAGAAGGAAACGAAAAATACGTGCTCAAAGGAAGAAGGGGGACACTGGGCAATGTGGGATATGGAAATGTAAAGACATCCACTTCTGGTAGTAGAAACGCCAAAGTAGCTAAGACTACGGAGATATTGCGCCAGTGAAAGCCAACTGTGGCCTGAGAATCCAGGGGATGACCAATTCCTTGAACAAGGGATGAGGGTACAAGAAAAACGGTCAGTACTTCCATCGGGCATGATATCATGACATCTTTAGTTCCTATTAGTGCTGTTCGTCGAAACCTATTTAGATCCTTGTTCCTTGTTTAAGGCAAGCCATCAAAGTACTAACTCATAGGGGGGAGTATGACAGAATATGGCGTTGTGCATCAGTAAGACCATCTTAGATTGAAGTGCCCATTTTTTGCCGAGGGTTTTACTACAGAGTTCAGACGTAGAATGCTTTTTTCTTAGGGCTGAAACAGTTTTCAGTAAACCTTACGTACGCTGTGCAACTTCCTTTCTCAAGATCCTTTTGCTGCAGCAAGCGAAGAATATGGATCTGTAGCCTTCATCCTCATAGCTCGGTGACTCCATTCCTTACACAATCATCACTCTGATGTTTTTCAGCGCCCTGAGGGCCTCAAAGCTTACATTAATCGCCATATATTGCAAGTATCATGCCCACTTTTTGGCCATGTAGAATACCACTCTTGGCCTTTCCAAACATAAAACGTGAGTGTGAAAATGCCTATATCGTACACGATGTTATAAAGTTAACGGTTAAGTCAAACCGACAATTCATTACGAAGGATATACTTGACCAAATATTCATATTCAGCATCATCTAATTAAATTCCAGAACATTAATATTCCTAGGAGGACCATTCTCCTCAAAGTTTAATTGAAGTTAGAATTTAATCCCTATCTCTGGCATTCACAAAGACAAATCTATGCATCAGATTGCCCTGCAGAGAGTATTATAAGATTCAATCGACTGGAAACGAATTACTTCGTTTTGATTACATAATGCAGAAGTTGTTCAATCACATCCCGTGACGTCAACTTGAAGCAATTTGCAAAATTAGTTATCCTTACGGTTGACTTAAATAATTCACATAGCATACCTCACATACTGCAGATGTTCTGTGGTTGTGAGTAGCTGGATGTTCTTGGAATTCAAAATATTCATCTAAATCCTTACCACTAACTAGCCTTGAATATGTGGGTCATCTTGTGTGTCCTCTCACAAGTGTTGTAATTCTTGTCTGAATTTTATTCCCCAATCAATATTCAAGTTATCAACAGACAGAGCGCCGACCAAGTGTACATCATCACCGAATCGATATGCTAATCGGAGGCAGCAGGATATCTGAATTCGAAACACCTTTGAATTTCGATTAATCCTTTTGGAATTCTCCACCTGTTATTGGTGAAACCAGGAGAAATGTGGATTACTCTCACCGGTAAGGCGTTAATAATTGATCGGAAATGATGCCAAACGGAAGCGAATCCTTAAAATATCATTACGACAAAAAAAAAATCACTCTTCCACTTGGCAGACTCATACGCTCTAATGGAGTTTAGTTTAGGAGGTTTTAGGTCCTTTGCGAATGAATTCAGGTGAATCGTTTGTCAATCAGTTTCGGTTGTTTTTTTTTTCTCTTTTCGTTTTCGTTCGTGTGCCGAAAAATTGTAAATCAATCCTTGGTGAGAGGCGGCGGAAAAAATCTACAAGACAAAGAAAGGATAAGAGAATAACTTTATCCTGTGCGCCTCACAGTGGCAATGGCTGCTGTACGAGTACTTGCTTGTGCCGAAATCTCTCTTGGGTAATCCAATCTGTGGTGTGGTGCAAAGTACCAGCATTCACCTGTCTTCCAATTCACTTGGCAGAATCCTTTGTATATCCTTTTCTGTTGTGTTTGCCTGTAATGCTATGGTATGAACGATGCTTCCTTCCTTCGACATTCATTCGTACTCTTGCGAGCGCGGTGAATTTCAAGGTTCACCTGGGAAATAAATCAAAAAACGGCGTGTGAGTCTACAAAACCCACCACCTATCGGGGTATAAAATCTATCAAACCAGAACCGGTGCGGCGGCGTCTGAACCTGTGAAATCTTTGAAACACGAAAATAATTGAGTTTTCGTTCAATTTGACTTCCTTTTGCGGAATGATTTCCACGGAACTGCGTTGGCACGTTGTTAGTTGGTTGGGAGGTTTCTTGTGTTCCTTGTAGAATGTCACGTGATTGTATATCAAGATATCTTCCGCATCCTTTAACGGTGAGTTATTATGTTTGCTAAATCGAATTGACAAGGATATTTCTTTCGTTTTTCAAAGAGTAAGAGAGAGAGAGAAAGACAGTGCAAAAGGCAATTTATGAATGTGTCCCATGGGAGAATTGAAAGAAGATTTACTCCCCCAGGTATCAATGGATGAAACTTTCAGGTTTACGGGGTTGATGAGGTTGAATGATTAGCTTTACCGATTTGAGGAAGATGAGATTTTTTTTTCTACCTCCCCCATCGCCTAGGTGAAGAGTGAGTGTCCTTCTAGTTTTAAGTTTTCCTTTTTGGCGAGGGGGGAAAAAAAATGCCAGAGGAGAAGGAAGTTGTCTTTTGAAGTTTATGACAGTAATTCAATGCTGTCGAATGAAATTGAGGGCTGGCTCTTAGTCGGTTCAAAGAGAGTCACCGAGAAGGATTTAAGTTCCTTTCCAAGTAAACTGTGTTCTGATCAATTTGTGATTTCGTTTTGTCGTCTTTTCGTTTTCTGAAATTCAATTTCAATTGTGACAGATTAGTGGTTTCTCTTTCAATTTTCCCGCTTGGTGTAATTTCAAGCCAATTCTGGAGTAAGTGCGACATATAATGGAGGAATCACTTAGCGTTTATCTTATACTAGATTAGGTTGTAGAATAAATTAAATTGAATTCCTGTGGTGGACTACCCCTGGAATAGCCCTTAATTTCAAAAATAAAATATATTTGGAGCAAGAAATCAAGGTTTAGAGGCACAGAAAGGAGCACCATAGGCCTTCTCATGGGCACCGACTTTTCTGTTAAAAACAGAATTGGAGTAAAAGAACCATAACAGAGGTCAATTCCTGGTGCCGCGAGCCTCCTCTCAATACTCTGCTTCTATGAAATAGATAAGGTTTCACTGTAATACTGCAGCGCATGGAATGGAATGGAAATAATAGTTACATCATCAGTGCCTGTTGTCAGATGTGGATTTGAAGAAAACGAGAAGACTTATTTTTGTCAGCAGTCCAATTTCCTGGTAAGTAGATACGACAGAAGGTTGGGTGTGCCATTGAACGATGTAGAGGTTGAATAGAGGAAATGAGAGAAGAACAGATGAGTCAATGTCCCGCCCCATTAATATTAAAGGAGAAAACCTTCCGCGAGTACTTTTTCGAAGATCTAACTGATCTGTCAGATTCGATATACGGAATAAAAAGTTAAGTTTTTGGTCAAATTGGTTTTGCGGTTAAAAGAGAAATCATCAAGTGACATGGGTTGATACTGACGTGTGCACCTTCCTGGTGCCGGTAATCGGGTTTCCCATATGTGGTATCATAATGAACCTTTATTTTGGCTTAAGTGACCAAAATCCAATTATCTTCAGCAGATTCCGAAATATGAATGAGCAGTGTAAAGAGAAATATTCGCACAGACTTCAGTGACTTAACATTTCGCTACAGTACTAAATCATATAGACGATGGTGGAATGATCTCGAATTCAAATGAGTACCCCGAAGCAACAAATTCCCGAACCGGACCTCCCAGTAAAACAGAAATAATAACCGCAATCAAGTCCCTCAAGAAAAACAAGGCGGTGGGTATTGATGGCATCCCTGCCGAACTATTTCAAGCGGCGCCAAATACATCGGCTGATTTACTACACCCGCTTATATGGAGAGCGTGGGATAGTGAACAATTTCCGCAGGAGTGGAAAAGAGGGATGATCATTAAGCTTCCGAAAAAGGGAAATTTGAAGGACTGTGGAAACTGGAGAAGTATATGCGTTTTCCCGGCCGTAGCTAAAATAATAGCTAGGATAATTCTGGAACGAATCAAAGAACATCTAAATTCAACTCTCGACGTCGAACAGGCAGGCTTTCGCGCTGGATCCTCCTGCATAGACCACATAAACACCTTACGGATCATAATAGAGCAATGCGTTGAGTACAGGTCTCCGCTACATCTACTGTTCATCGACTTCGAGAAGGCTTTCGACAGCTTGAATCGAGATGCTATATGGTTGACTTTGCGCAGGAGAGGCATTCCAGAAAAACTCATAGCTATTATCAAGGCTACATACGAGGGTGGTAAGTGTCACGTTTTACACAATGGTAAGGTGTCGGAGGATTTTGAAGTCCAAAGTGGAGTACGTCAGGGGTGCATACTGTCACCACTATTGTTCCTGGTGGTTATCAGCGATATACTCCATGCAGCATTGACGGAAGGCAACTATGGAATTCGTTGGACAATGACTACGCTGACGATGTTTGCCTACTTTCACATCGGATAATGGACCTTCATATGATGGCCCACAATCTAGAAGCTGAGGCAAACAAAGTGGGGCTCAAAATAAACACAGCCAAAACAAAAGCCCTAAGTACTTCTGTCACCCGCGTTCAACTCAACATTGTCGGACAGGAAGTCGAGAAAGTTGACAACTTTCTTTATCTAGGAAGTGTGGTCTCGGCTAACCGCGGTGGCACCGAACTGGATGTGTGCAGCGGAATCGGGAAGGCTAAAGCTGCGTTCGGAATGCTATCCAAAATCTGGAAAAGCAATGTTATCAGCTTAAGAACCAAGCTGCGACTGTTCCGCTCCAACGTAGAATCGGTGCTGCTTTATGGGTGCAGTACCTGGAAGGTGGACACGACTAACACCCGCAAGCTGCAAGTCTTCGTAAATAAATGTTTAAGAATCCTCCTGAGGATTTTTTGGCCGAACCGTATCTCCAACGAACTGCTTTATCAGAGAACGAGCCAAGAACCTATGAACTTAACTATACGGAGGAGAAAGTGGCGGGGATTGGAGAGAGTTGAAACGAGTTGCAGAACTCCGAACAAGATGGCGCGCAGGCGTTGTTGACGCCCTATGCCCCCCGAGGGGTTAAAGGATTTATGTATGTATGTATGTAAGATTCTGTAGTCATAAATACTTAAATCCAAGTTAGTAAAATTCTGCAACATTTACAGGAGATCTAAGAAGCTATGACTATATGTTGGGTACTGAGGCATATTGATACCGGGTATAAAGCAACATGTCTGGTACTAGATCCTTACCTTTATATGCGTCCAATTCAAAAATACGATGCAGCTATGAAAAGAGCAACTTGAGTTCATGTGTAATATCGAGAACCCTCTTCGGAACCACTTTCCCTCGTAAGACTTAAAAGGGATGCAGTAATGTCTTACTAAATTCTACAGCTTCTGCACAAGTCAATGCACGGAACTGCGAGGATTATCTACTCATACTACTTTACTCAGTTACGAGATTGGTGTATGAGAAGTCCAGTAGCCCTTTTCTAATCTAGTGCTGACCATAGTAGCCTGGCGGTATGGACTACATGATTTTATCTATGAATTGTCTTAACTGTCGTTTCAGCATATAATACACTTAACTGACTTCATTGGTACATCCATATGGGGAAACTTAGAATGCTATTCGTACCCTGTGTTGTACGCTTCACAGTTTCTGGGAATGTGAAAGACTTAAATAAATACTTATGTAGGACATGTATAGGAATGAATCAAGGAATATTTTGTAGAGTCCACGATTTTAGTTAGTTCAGAGCATAGTCAAGAATTTTGCTAAGTAACACCCACATGGACAACCATTTTGACCACAGACGCTGGCAACCATGTGCTTCCAAGACACGGGGGTTACCAGTTCTTAAGTTTCCTAAAATAATGTTACTACTTCAGCTGAATGAAACCAAATTTTTCGTTTAAATCGGACTGTTCGTTTATTTCTTTCACTAATTACATAAAGGCTCAACAAATCCTTTGCGTAAAAAATCTCCTAATTCACACCAACAATACTGACTGAGTATCCTCGTGGCATTCAAAGAAAACGACAAAAACCTTCCGAAAAACGTACGCCACCCTTCTGATTCATAAGCCTAAACTTTTTCACTTTTCATTCCACTTAATTTAATTTTCAACCACACTCAATACAAAGGACAACACAAAAAAGAAAGAAAACAAAATCCGGAAAAAAACAATGAAAACAAAACGATATCCAGACAAAGGGAGGGAAACCTCCTCAAGCGAAATTCTGCGCTATGTCGACAATTATTCTCCACTTTATCAACAGCACCGCACACACAACAAGCACAGTGTACATGTTAAGGGTTCTTCAATTACACCACCACCCAGAGCCACCCAGATGTGGCTATTAGTCCTGTGCCGGTTAAAAAACCTTTGGTTCTACGCATATGCCTCTTGCGCTAGCTCGCGATCTCGTCACCATCATCTGGCTTTCGCTCAATTATTCTGCATTATTTTTTGTTGTCCTTCTTCTGGTGTTTGTTCGCGAATCCTTTTCTAAAAGAGTGTGTACAGTGGGCTGAGTTTTCATCTTAACGATAAATACTCATTCAACCGAGCATTTCTATTATCCTTGAATAACTGAGCGCAAGCAACAAACACTGCTGGTAATACAAGTAGAAAAAGAAACAGGAGGAGAGCAAAAAATACATTCATACATATATATTCTTCCACAGGGAATCCTAACGAACGAAAGTCCTTTTATTGTAAACCATTTGCTTATCACATTCGACATGACGGCAATGGTGATGGTGCCAGTGTGCAATTTATCTACTGCTTTTGTTCCGTTTCTTTTTTTTCTCTATCCATTCTCCAGCGCGCTTTCTATTTTTTCTCTTCTTCGCTATTTCTTCTTTGTTATCCTTGCCATTTATAACAATATTTGCGGTAGCTGTATTTTTCCTTTTAATGCATTGTTCCCTGGAGGAGGGACTGTTGTGTTATGGGGGTGGCGGCATGTTTTTTTTCCTCCTTCTTCCCTTTTTTTTTGTTCGTCTTGCATTTGCTGCAGGACTCGTGACATTTCTGCTTGTCCTGTTTCGTACTTTATTTAAGTTTTGTCCTTTTGAAAATGTTGTCTTTATTTTTTTTTTTCTATTCTTTTTTCATGATTGTGATTTGAAGAGTGCGAAATTATGAGAAAAACATTTTTAACTCACAAGTTTTTTTTTGTGTTTTTTTTTCTCTTGTCACTGTTCTTTGTTCTTTTGATTTACTTGGCGTTTGGTGTTAAGGAGCAACTTCAAGGTTGCGAACGTCCAGATGTAACCGAAGCGGATTTAATGGGTAATTAAGGGGTGGGGGAGTTTTTGTTTAGAGCTTAATAAAGACATTGTTAAGGTGGTTCAATTTATTTTTTACTGGGTGTTACCCTTGGTGCCCCTTGCCAGCAGAGCAATTTAAAGAAACACTTTTAAAATAATTTTTTAAAGACAGCTTCACTTTCGCATTTGCCTTTAATGTTTTAGTGAAAGAAGCACTTAATGATGGAAATGGTGTCGGGGTGCTCTTTTCAACCAGTTATGGTTGCAAGAGACAATCACCCTATCTAGAAATTCTCAACATTATGTGCCTTTTCAGTCTCACAGTGTCCTTATTTGATGAATATTTGATATAAAACGTGTTTTATAATTAAGGCATTCATTCGGGTCTTGAACTCACCGGGTGATAAACATGAAGACATCAGAAGTGATTTTTTGAATTATATCTAACTATGGAAAGTTTGTGGAATTAGTATGTTTGCAGGTAACCAAAGCTACCCATGTGCTCTTCCAGTGCGCATAGATGAATGAATTGCCGCTGTTGCCTTAAAAAAAATTTTACTTATCGGAGAGCTACACATCAGTTGCACTTCACTTCAGGGGAATATGGCACAAGGACCTCGGATTACATGCTTACAAAGTACAACTTGCTCTATAGTTGAAGGAAAATGACCATCACTCTTCAGACTGAGTTCATTTTCATGACGGGGGCTAGGCCCCTAGGATAGAGGACGAAGTTGATCGTTTCGTGGAAGCAATCCAAAGAGCGGCGTGGAGAAACACTCCCTCTAGAACCTATAAGATCAACCGAAACGAAATGTTTCCCAGAGAAATCACTGAACTAGTGAGGGAAAAAAGAAAAGCACGAAAGAAATGGCAAATCACTCGTGCACGGCAACATAAAACGGTCCTTAACCGATTAAAGATAGTATTCGGGAATTTAAAAGCAATAAACTAGCGACGTGCCTTGAAGATCTCTCCGCTGAAAGAGAATCAAATTATTCGCTTTGGAAAGCGTTAAAAGGCATCCGGAAACTTTAAATGCAAGCGCCACCAATTCGGAAAAATGATAGAAACTGGGCCAAGACCGACAAAGAAAAGGCAGAACTTATTGCCTTACACTTAAAACATTTCGGCCGTTCGACGGCCCTTTGTTATCGCCTGACTCCCCAGTCACGACATCTGACAACTTTAAAGTAAAAAACGTTCCATTGATTGAACTGAGGGAAGTGATTAAAAATTTAAAGACGAAAAAAGCTCCAGGTTACGACTTGATAACGGCGCAGGTGGTCAAGGAATTGCCGAATAAAGCTATTATTAAACTGCTCTATTTGATAAACGCTAAACGAGACAATGGAAAGTCGCCGAGATTATAATGGTCCCGAAACCAGGCAAACCTCTGAATGAGAAGAAATCTTATCGGCCTATTTCCCAATTGCCGGTTATCTCAAAAATATTCGAAAAACTACTTTCTAAACGACTACAACCGGTAATCGACGAAAGACGTCTCATTCCTGACCATCAGTTTGGATTTAGAAACAAACATTCTACAATCGACCAAGTTCACAAAATAACTGACGTGATCGAGAAAGCTCTAGAAGAAAAAAAGATAAGTTGTGGTGTATTTCTTGACGTCTCACAAGCTTTCGATAATGTTTGGCACGAAGGCTTGGAGTATAAATTGCAACTTCTTCTGCCACGGCAACTCTTTCTAATCCTACGATCTTACCTCGCCGAGAGACTCTTTCGTGTTAATCACGGAAATGATTATTATTATTTCAAGGAGATTGCGGCCGGAATCCCACAAGGAAGTGTCCTTGGCCCACTTCTATATGTACTCTACACCCGTGATATCCCGCAGGAAAGCAACTGCTATTAATAAAGTCCACGCTTGGACGAATTCTTGGCGTATTGTGCTGAATGAAAGTAAGTCTACTCACATCAACTTTACCTACAAAAAAGTTTATAGATTGCCTTTATATTTAAACTCGGCTCAAATACCGTATGCAAACGAATCAAAATACCTAGGAATGACTCTAGATGTTAAGCTCAAATGGAACGCACGTAAAAAAGAAACGCGACGAGCTCGAAAACAAATACCGAGAAATGTACTGGCTACTTGGAAAACATTCGAAGTTAAGCCTACATAACAAACTGCTTACATATCTATAAGCAAGTGCTTAAACCAGTGTGGACGTATGGTTTACAACTGTGGGGTTGTACCAAGAAAAGCAATAGAAATATCCTACAAACGCACCGTGGTATGTGCGTAACGAAGGTATTCATCGGGATCTAGGATTTCCCAGCGTCGCTGAAGAGATAACAAAATTTGCTCGTAAATACAAAGATCGTGTTCACGGCCATTGTAACCGTACCGTCATTCAACTACTTGACGCGAATAATTCAATTCGTCGCCTGCAAAGGACAAAACCTTTTGACCTCATAGTATATGCCGGTCGTGAAAAACGCAGGAACTTTCATTGGAATTTAACCTGTCTTAAGTGCTACATTATTTTTAATTACATACGATCATCTCTTTCCAAAATCACGAGTCTCGTAAGCGAAAATAAAACTGCTGGATAAGCGTCAGCTTAGTTGTAGTATCAATTCTGAAGAGAGGTGTTTTTAGTGAGTAAAAATCTCACACTACCATAAGCACGCGCGGTCGGACCTTATGGTGTCCTTTTCACCTGTTCTCGGCAAGAAAAAAAAAAAAAAAAATTCCTTGCTTAGTCAATATGTAAATGTCTTCTAAGTGAACATTTACGTATTCCTAGTGGCTATGTGTCGATTGGCATATGCGTCTGTAGAGATAATTAAACTGCTCTTAAGGCGCTGCCCATTGCCTACTTACTTTCATTTTAAATACAATATAGTATTTAAATGGAAGATTCTCGAGAATCTGGTCCAAAGACTGAATTTACTGCATCTTGTCTGGATGCCGGTTCACACTGAAAAAGAACAGCAAGGGTCAAATGAAGTTTTCTTACAAATCAAGGAAGCACTGGGTTGGGATGCATCTTCGATTAGTACCTCCATTGATGACTGGGTCTCTCGTGAACATGTTATGCTGAATTCAAGCAGAGCATGTATATGCGGCAAAAAATTCACGGCTTTTTTGTTGTTTGTCTATCTATAGGCGTCCTTACAGCCAGGCTACTTTGCTTGTTGAGCATCTCAATATGGGTTTCAGTAACATAACTATCTCCACTGCAAGTAAAAATGGCGATTGCCCGGCATGAGTGCTGATCATCCAAGCTCTTCATCGCTAAAGCCCCTTCTGAACTTTTTTCGAGAGTCATGGTTAATGCATGGTTAGTACAATGGACAAGAAGTTGAATCTGAGTGCACCAGTAAGTAGTAGCAACCTCAAAAAAAAGAGTTTAACTTCCTGAGGTATGCATAAAAAAATTAAATAAATTTAATTCACATTCTCTTGTCTGGGAATTCACCAACAGATGCAAGAATTTCCTTGGAGAAATGTCTACCATTCACAGGGGTGGTTCTCTCGTAATATTTTTGACTTTCATATCTTTTCTCTGGAATCCAATTATTACATACTTCTTCGAGTTCCGAACAAATATATTTATGCAAACATTCAACTTCCTTGTAGCCGAAGCAAAAGCTATCACCCCTTTAGGTTTTGGCTTAAGTATAGAGTTGCTTCGAGTTGCAATTTCAAATAACTTCTATGCCATCATTTATTCTGTGTATCTCAATGTGTTTCCCTCTTCAAATTTACCTACCATTCATTGGTAAGAAATGATATTCGCGTGCGTAATGCTTCATAAATTGCATACTACACACTCTTATTATGCATCCGGTTTGTCGGTCTACCAAGGATATGTAATATTAGACTCTGTGTGCTTGTTTGGTTTGGAAATAGGTTTCAGGGTAGGTTTAGAGCGGATGAGTCAATGATGAAACCATAATTCATGCAATCTTAGGCCATATTTCTTCCCTTACCAGAGTACGTTCACTGTTGGTTTGGTTTTAGTGGCCTGCTTTCAGTGCTTTGTATGTAGTTTGCTGCCCTTTGGAAAAGTAGACCATTTGGTATGGTACAGTTCATATCCTTTCAATTATACATGAGTGCACCGATACACTGTGGCGTATGAGTAATTTTATGTTATGAGTTCTTTCAAGCCAGGTGGTTAATACTCCAGCACTATTTCGTCCTTATTACAGAGTAAGCTGAAAGTGGGTAGATACTATTTACGTTTAAACAAAGATCCGCTTTGGAAATGGGGTGACTATCAAGACTGGAGTCTAACAATGCTGATGAAATGATGTTAGGCATCTAGTGTTAGGCATCTGCATTCTGACGAAAGATGGCTGGCAGGGATGGAATTCAATACTTAAGAGTCCAAAGAATATGCTATAAAATGCTTGCAGATATAGCCACATCAATAAGATCTACACATAGGGTCTACAATAGCCTAAACTTCGACGGCCAGTTGCGGTTATTTTTGACTTTGGTAGACGGAATTTTTTTCAATATGAAAGTAAGGTGATAGCTTATAATAAAACAATATTGAGAAGCGTAGTTTGCATAGTACCAGTGATTCTAAAACAAACTTCTCTTTGCAGTCTGCTAAGTGTAGCACAAGCAGTCTTAACTTCCATCTTTCACTTCATAACTACAGAAACAAAGTGTTTCTCTATATTTTTCGGAAATCTCTGCGACATTGCTTGAAAGTTGTTTCAGACCACATCGATTTAGTTATATTTCATATTTATTTCATAACTAATTCAACTTTGAATTAAAAAGAAACTGCAATCTATGGTTCTTAAGGAACTAGAGGCGAAAGCAGTGATAATAAAATAAATTAAATAAAAAATAACAATTCGGAATGTAATGGGGTCATAACAATATTAAGAATAGAACTATTCATAATTAAATTTTTAAACAAGATAGAAAAAATAATGATAAATATAGAACAATTAAACAGTAACACCCAATATATCAAAAACGTCTTTATAATTCAGATCTAAAAGCCAAAATTTTACTTTTTTGAGAAAAGAGGATTCATGTCTAATACTCCTAATGTGAAAAGGTAATCTAATGAAAATTCTCGGGGCAATTGACGTAAAAACATTGAAAAAAAATTTGCAGATTGTGAGGATTTATTCTGAGGTGATAGCTAGAAGAGCACCTGTTTAATAAGTAGCCAGATCGGGCAAAGAATAATTTTAAAACTTTATAACAATAGAGATGCTTTAATGGTATAACTTTAAGACTTCTGAAGAGTAATTAACTATCACTACGACGACTTTTATTACAAATAACACGGATAACGTGTTTTTGAGAAATTAGAAGTTAGTTTATCTTGTTGTGATATGTACCACCCCAGGAAACTAAGCCATATTCGAGCTTAGAATGTACTAAGCCATAATGTACAGTCTTAAGAAGATCCCGTGAGCAATATGATTTTGAAAGGTATATATGCCTAGTGGCAGCCATAAGATACTTCTTAAGAGCATCGGAATGGGCGGACCAACTCATTTTCCAATCAAGCAAAACACCAAGATATTTAAATGTCTTAACACTTTCAATGGTAAAACATTTGTCGGAACATGATCGCGACTCAAAAAATGTCTGGGACTCTATTCCCGAGTAACAAATTCATTGCAATGTTTAAATTTGTTGCAGTTTGCGCAATGAAAAACGAATGGTCCATAGTCTTCTTCCTTACCACAGGGACTCATTAGGTTTTATCGCTAATGACCACTTTGTGTATTTTGAACCAATGGCTTAAGACTTCCAGGTCATGATTTATATCAGCAGAAAGATTTAGAGCAGAGTCACTGTGGAAAGCACATGCCATATCGTCAGCGAACGCATTAACTTTACTACGATATTTTTGTAAAAAGAGCGAGTTAATGAAAACTAAGAATAGTATAGGACCAAGCACAGAACCTTAAGGAACTCCTATAGAGATAGGACTACTTGAGCTTAGATGACCATTAATTTTAACTCTTTGCACTCTGTTAGATAAATACGAACAGAACCAGGAATGCATTATGCCTCTATAACCACATTGGTAAAGTCTGTTCAAAAGTAATTTATGATCGACGGTGTCGAAGGCTTTAGTTATATCGACGAAGAGAGCTGCAGTTAAATTTCTGTTATTAAAACTACTAGATGTATATATTTGAACAAAAATTTAAGAGGGCTCCCTTAGTTGAAAAACCAGAACGAAAGCCAAATTGACACTCAATAAAAAATTTATTTTTTTCTAAAAACTTAACCATTCTCTTTTTAACAGCTTTTTAAAAAAAAATTGAAAACACAGTAGGGAAATTGGCCTGTAATTATTTAAAGGTATCACTTCAGCTTGTTTTAAGCCGTCTGGAAAAACACCATTGAAAATGCTTTTATTATGAATGTGAGACAAGATATCACATATGTTAAAAGCTATTTTTTTAACGAAGTTATTAGAAAAGCACTCTGTTGTTTCAGAATTCGAATTCTTGAGAGGGATAATAATTTTATATAGCTCAAAAGATGTAATGGGATCAAAAAAAAAAAGCTCTGGGAGGAGGACTCCTCATTAGTTAAACACTCGCAATAAGTACGATCAGAACAACTATCGGGTACTACTTTAGTAGCAACAGAGGCAAAATAGTCGTTAAATTTATCTGCTAAGACCTTAGAATTGGTAATGATAACATCATTAACTTTTAGCCTAAAATTTTGCTCGATTTGAGGTGATTTATTCTGAGTTGCTTTAACCAATTTCCATTCTTTTTTCGAGTCACCTTTGATTTCACGAAACTTGTTTAAATAAAAATTGTTTTTACATAACAAAACTTCTTTCGAAATATCTTTGCATAATTGTTCGTAAGCTGTAATGATTCGGATATTTAACCTTTTTTGTTATAAAGCTTGTTCTTATCTTTAATTTTGTTAAGTAGTTCGAAAGATATCCGAGGTTTTAGCTTTTTCAATTAAGCCTCACTTTTCTTAACTATCCTAGAACATAGCTGGACATACTTATTTAAAGTATCGATAAAGATGGAGTATGCTTTGGAAGGGTCGTACTCAGTAAGTATGTTTTCCCAGCATTCAAAACGAAGTAGACTATTAAGCGCCACGTAATCAGTTTTAATGAAAGAAGAGTTGAAAGACATTTTATTAGAATTTGTAACAGCAACATTTTCAAAACTCAAACATGACGTGCAATAATCAGTTAAGTGCATATCAAGAACAGAGCTACTAAGAAGGAGTTTTTGGGAGTCACGAAATCGCACCATTATGTGATCAATACAAGTGCTACTAGAGTCTGAAATGCGAGTTGGTTTATTTATACATGACTCCAAACCGTAAGAAGACAGTAAAAATAAATAGTTATCTGCTAGATTAGAGTTATGTAAGATATCTATTTTGATATCACCCAAAAGAATAATATCATTAGAAGATTCACATGATAACAGATTTTCTAATTCATCATAAAACACGTTATTAGCAAGAGATAGGTTATTAAATCTGTAAATACATAATAATGTTAATTTCAAATCAGTCTGTGTATTGCATATTAGTTAAGTAATAGTTTGCTTTGGTAAATAGTTGAAAGGATATAGCGTTTGACGTTAAAAGACTTATTGTATAGGTTTGTGAGTTGGAGAATATCGGGCCCAGCACTTCATATTTGTACGTATAAGTGGGAGGTATTGAGACTTGCCTACATAAGTAATATTGACATCCCTGGAGGAAAGAAGCCACCAAGTAGTACGAGTTCCATCGGTTTAATTTCAAAGGAAATAGAGCGTTCAATATTTGGTGCTGTATCATTCACCTGATATAAAAAATTTCCACCTGATCAGCACTATGAATCCAAAGAACGTTTGGTTTTTTAAACCCATCCAGAATCGTAACCCTTTCAAAAGCAAATACTAATGAAAGTTACACTTGGACTACAAATCAGTAGCGCAATCAGTGAAACCTCGCATCATAAAGGTTCCACCCCAACCCCAGCAGTCAATATCAAAAAGATAACATCTGGCAATTCAAAAGACGCACACTGCTCACGTTAAGATAAAGAGCATCATCGACCTCACCTTCCCCTACCATGACAGGACCAATTTTGTTCTATTATTTACCCGAAAAGGTTGCCTTGTATATTTTACATGCGAATGCACTCGACTGACTTTCACCCACATTCACGTCGACGAGAAGTTCTAAGATTTCGTCCTCCCAAAAATCCTGTTCACTTTTTGATCTCTGCGCCATTCCCCGAAATAGAAAAAAAAATTAATCGAATGAGCACATCGCAGTCATTTTGATTTCTGCTCAAGTATTATACGCCAGCATTTTGGATCTCGCACCCAGGACAACGCTGCCAGCGTTACAACAAATTTATAAAGTTAATCTATTAGAAAATCGAAATTTTGGAAATTTTCGTGCGCTTTAACTAGGCAACTGATAAGGATGATGTAGCATACACTTGTACTTATTTGATTTGTATGACTGATGATGATGGTGATGCTGGTGGAGGAGGGTTTTGTGTGCTCTGAGTTTGAATAAGTTGATTAGGGATAATATTCAAAGGGAAATTGCATTAGAATTCGATTCAGTGAATCTATTAAGGGATGTGCATAGGCATAAAAACAACGTATCATGGGTGACCTTAGAGGGGAATTATAGCAGGGTTTCATCACGATTAGCATTTAATTGCAAATTAGTTTCGCAATAGTCCGCGCTGAAGTCTCACTCTCTCCCCCGTTCATATCGAAGGTAGAACTTCAAGCGATCTTCGAATCATTGAGAAGGAAGAAATCCGTGGGTATCGACGGAGTGTCTAACATTGTGCTTCGACACCTCCCTCCAGAAGCGGTGAACATTTACACCACCCTGTTTAACAATGCGCTGAATAATGCACATTATCCGGCGCACTGGAAAACAGCGGCGGTTCATTCTATTCCCAAAAGGGGTAAAGATACGTCCAATCCGGCAAATCTCCGGTCGATAAGTCTCCTTCCGAACATCAGCAAGGTATTCGAGAAGGTTGTCAATAGAGCCCTGTCTAAGTGGGTTGAGGACATGAATATTGTTCCGGAAAACCAATTCGGTTTTATGGCGGGGCATGATACAATATATGCCGCGTCTAAACTGGTGTCGGATATCCATGGAACAAAAGCAAGAAACAATTCACGGATGCCTGCCTGGTTGACTTGGAGAAGGCCTTCGATACCGTATGGCTAGAAGGACTCTTCTACAAGTTGAGCAGACTGGGCATAAGTAAACCACTGCTATACATGTTTTGTAATATGCTCACCGGTAGACAGTTCATTGTGAAAAATGGCAATGTGATTTCTGCTGGTACGTTTGATATTAAAAATGGTCTGCAACAGGGTGCCGTAAATTCGCCGATCCTCTTTAACATTTACACAAGTGATCTTGTAGGATCTCTTCACCATGCTATAGCGTATGCCGACGACTTGATAGCGTACAGATCGGGACCAAAGATCGAGGTCATTGCAATACTCTTGCAGCGTGACTTCGATAAGATCAAGCGATATTGCGACGACTGGAGGTTGAAAATCAACTTCCAGAAGTCGGAAACCATCCTGTTTAGGACGTCGTTATCTGGGGCCTCTGCGGATACCAGAAAGAATTGGCGAAAGTTCTCAATAGTGGGATAGCACGGACAACCATTAGCGTCTCGAAATGTAGTCAGATACCTTGGGTTTTGGCTAGACCAGTATCTATATTTTAACAAACATATAGATGCTGCTCTGGCCAGAGCCAAAGCGGCTTTCGCCCTCACAAAGAGACTGTTTTATAGCAGCCAACTCGATGCGAGGGTGAAGGTAATCTGCTACATGGCCCTCATTCGGCCCATGCTCGTATATGGTTGTCCCGTGTGGTTCAACGTGGGAGCAAGCTCGTTGGAAAGGATTCGGGTGTTTGAGAGGGCTTGCCTTAGGGCCTGCCTTCGCTTATACAGAACACCAGAGTCTCAGTACATAAAATTCTACTCCAATGAGATCCTCTATAACAAGGCGGACATAAGCAGGGTGGATAATTTCTTGATCAAGATGATTCGAAGGCACATTGCAAGAGCAATGAACTCGATGAATAACCTGATCTCTGGGGCCTACTACCCCAATGATATGTATCATGAGAGCGTGCGCCTTAACGGCTTCATTCCCCCCGAGGCGTTCCTCTATTTAGATAGAGAAGGTCTGATACAGGACAAAGTAGCGGTGCCGCTAATCTTCCATGTTGCCCGTACAGCTGTGGATAGGCGACTCAACTACGACCGAGACGTCGCGCTCAGCATGACGGAGCGTCTTCGGTTCAGTAGAGCGATAGCAGGTCGCGATTTGCGAGACGTTGCTAGGCAGCATCAGACATTCTGGTGGTTAGGGGACGGAGAGGGAACTCCCTCGTCGTTTTCTTTTGATTCTGGGTAGCTCCTCCTAAGGCGCAAAGTTGGCCTGGCCGGCTTACATAGGTTTAAGATTTAGGTGTAGGTTATAGTTAGGTATATAAAAAACAAAAAACAAAAAAAAATTATATACATATGTACATGTGTATGTTGTGTATATATATGTATGTATGTTATGTATATATGTGTATATATATTATGTATATATACATGTATATATATAGTTTAGAATAAGACAGTTTTAAGGCTTATTTTTAAGGTAGTTTTAAGATTTATTTTTAAGGTAGTTTTTAAGTTCTTATCTAAGTTTTTTATAAAAAAAAAACGTTCGTTTACTAAGTTTTTTATAAATTTTCCTTAGTTACTAGTTGTTAAGTCATTTAAATAAATAATTAATTTTAAGTTAGGTTACGTCGAAAGACATAGTTTTAAGCATTAAGTTTAGCTTAGAGTACCCGCATAGGGTCAGTAAGTTAGAATAAGATTAAGTTAAGTTAGTTAAGTTAGTTTAAGCGTTTTTGTCTAGCTTGTATGAAATAATGAATTCCAAAAATAAAAATGCATTAAAAATGAAATGAAAATGAGTCTCACTCTCTCTGCTTGGCGTTTGCCCTACCGGAGGACTAACTTCAAAGTCATGAATCATGAGTGGTTTCTATCCTGGGCTATATATGGCTATTTTTCCATCGTCCTTTTGTTTTCGTGGCTCGAGCATACTCAACGCCGTGTGACTCTGATTTTGTTCTTACGAGGCTACTTGAACGTTTTCCTTTCGTTGGCATTCATACTGAGCTTTAGTGGCATTTTAAAATTGCAAGACACACCAGTTAGGGTTAAGAAGAATTAACTCCATGGGTCACATCATGTCAACATTTCTTCACGACTTTGTTCTCGACCCCAGGCATATTTATTAGGTTTCCCTTATCATTATAATTTCAATAGTCTTACTGACCTTACTTATGCTTCTACGTCTAGAAGAAACAGCTTTATAAAAAAAAATAATTGGTTGATTCTAGGAGCAGACAGTATGACCCACCTGCCTCTACCTAGTGGGCTACATCAACGAACCAATCAACTTAAGTTTCTCAAGTCCAGAAAAGCACCTAGCATTGACAGCTTATCATCTGAACTAGAAATGACCTGCTGGAGCTTATTGTGCAAATCACTTTAAGCATTTCATAGGCGAGTGTTGGTCTAATGAACAAAATCTCAGCATCCCTTACCCGATCCACAAGAAAGAAGACTGTGCAGCATCGAAGATTACAAAATATCATTCACCTTAATCTCGTGCACATTGTGTGAATACCCATGATATGTTGTCAACTTCTTGATCCTGTCCTATCCTATAAAGATGAGCTTTACAGATCCACTTCTAGTTGTGACTTCACTTCCAAGCTTGTCTGCCTGTGAATGAAGACACACTATTCTACCAAGGTGGGTAACGACTCCTTATTTTGAGAAGGTAATGCGCTGTCGAGGGAGAAAACTCATGCTATTAACAAGAAGAGACATGCGACACCGAAGAATTGGACAAAATTTCACAGTAGACAGCCATAACTTCGAGGTAGTGAGGTACATTGTCCACGTTGGTTCTGCTATAACATCTGATAATAACATCAGCACCGGAATCAAAGGAAGACTAACACCTGCCAATCGCTGTTAAAGAAGAAAGTAGTAAAGCCCTGTTCCGAACAATTAAGAAAACTCTATAGAAGACCCTTGCCATCCCAATTCTAATTCACGGAGTGGAAACATGGACTTTTTCGTAAAATATTTGGTCCCATTTTCGCTTACAGGGTTTGGAAGAGAAGATTCAACCTCGAGTTATACAAACAAGCTGCACAGCGGCATTGACAATTAAGAATCGGCACATTGGACATCTGATGTGCATAAGACATGAAGAAAGAATGAACTCTAGAGCTCTAGAACCTACTGTAGAACAACGTAATCAAAGGAAGTCTCAGCTTACAAAGGTGACTCATATACGTAGAAAAAGATCTTTGGCAGTTTAAACTGCGCAGCACCAGAGCTGAGTTTACCTGCATCTGAGATTATAAGTTTCATCGACGACTAGCTTTCTTGTGACCACACTTGTTGATAGCATATGTACATATCTACAAAAATTTTGAGGCCTTTCTTTTGACCCTCAGAAGAGTTGACTGCAGATGACTTTAAGGTGTCCTTACATGCCACTTTGCGTTTGTCAAGCAGATCAATCCGTTGTGCTAACGATAAAAGGTTATGAGCTGAATGTTAGGAAAACGATTATACAGCGGACCATTTTCTCTTCCGACCTTTGCTCGCATCAGGTGGCTAATCCTTAGGGCCAACATGGTGAGTATCTACTATCGATCATCTAAATTCATTATCGCTAAAGTTCGTTTTCGTATCCCTCCGACAGTTGAAAGATAAAGTGATTAAAGTAAGGTATCGGCAAGGTAGTACAATGGATCTTAACTGTAGGTCCCTTCCATTTGTATGAAAAAATATAACACGCACAACACGAATGATCGCGAGAGGCTAGGCCCTGCACTACATACGGTCTGTTGCGCCAAGTATTTGTATTTTTTTAAATCCGATTCGAGTCCGGGTCCTTGCGACTTTTCCAAGCAAGCTTATTACTTCCATACTTCTCTCAGAAGTAGTGTTCTTTCTAATACCAGTGCCTCCAGTTGACATTTTCGATTCCTTTAATTCCCAAATCCAGGCTTTCCAAGGGTTCCTTTCCACTCTGATGTAGAAAATCGTGCCGATTCCAACAAGGAACCTCGTTTATCTTAACAATTTTATGCGCCCTTTCGCGTCGATAACATTAGAGTTCGCAAATATTTACTGAAAGCTTGTGTGTCGGATCAATTCTTATCCACACCCGAGTTCTACTTATGACAAAACTCCAAACTTCACTACGTCAAAACCCGTTTATCCCTAAGTGCTTAGCACTCCTTTCATGTAAATTACTGCTTTTGACATACATCAAGACAGCTTCAAAAAACAATGCCATAAACCTCATCAAGTGCTTCGCAAAAATTTCCATACATCATCTGCGCTCTTGAAGCTTCCATTTTTCTTTTCGGTGAAAAACAAACACCACCACAACTTAATTATTCCATCATCAAAAATTTTGTTGGCAAACATTCAATTGCCCGTCACTTGAACGATTCCCATGAAATATGCAACAATGCCCCAGCTATATGCATCACACAACGCTACCAAGAGCTATAAGCAGCACTTACGTATGCTGTATACGAGCACTTCAAGGATATTTCACCCCCAAGCTGTAAGTCAAGTCGCATAAGGTACACAGCACTCATACACACATAGAGCACAAGGTACCTGCTTGAAAATTAACAAACACTTTATACCTCTCGCGCTCCTCAATGATGACGACATATTCTATGGCATGGAACTTTCATGACATCCTTGGTGCCGTGTAAGTTCCAAAACAAGAGGGAGGAAGGTTAAGGCGCATACCATCTAAGAAACAAAGGAAATACCAAAGGAAAACGAAAGCGAGTGCAATATCGTCGAAAAGGGATTCTGTGCGCTGTGTATGTGTGCAGTTGTGCTCTGACGAAAGGGTGATCTCAGTCGCAGATGATGCAGAAGGACGAAGGAATAGCAGGAGGCACACACAAGAGTGTAATGAAATTGTAAATGCTTTCAAAAGGACATTCTTCTCCTCCTTCTGAATGGATAGACGTTTTTTGACAAAGTATGTGACTGTCGGCGGAGAAAGGACGACGAAAAAAAAAGAAGCATCAACCTCTATTTGAAAATCACACAAGTGTCGTCTTGGATAAGAGCAAAAGGGGTAAAGTTTTGCTCGGTCGTTTCACTACACATCCTTTTTGTTTCAATACATTGCACTGGCAAATGGCTGGAAATCAGACAGAACAGGCAACGAGGCAAGCCACTCGTGTAAAAAGGTTGTAGAATTACCGTAACGACAACAACAATTTTATTTCCATTTGCTTTCATTTTTCTATGAATTCAGAACAAGTGTATTTTGCATTTGAGAGTCCTTTCTTCTGCTCGTCTGTATAGGACTTTGTTCGTCGTTTTTAATCTCAATGCTAACGCCACCGCCACCGCCACCGCCACCGACGAGGGTTTCTCTGATCTTGAGCTATTCTTGATCCCATTTGTGACCCGAAATAAAGAATGCATCCTTCTTTTGTTGCAAACCGTACGTTGTAGGTGCTGGAATAAAGTTAAACACTTTTACGGGCGGAAAAACAAAAGATGCGAAGGAAACTTTTTGAGGAGTTAGCTCGTTTCCTTGTTTTCTCGCTTTCTTGGTATTCTGTTAAGAATACCAAAGTATATTGCAAAAAAATAGGATTACAAAGGTTCTTACAGAAATTTGTTTAAAGGATTTCTTCTAGAAAATTGTGTAAGCTGTTCGGTGGCAGAGGAAATGACCTGCAGGAAAGGATTTCTTTTTTTTTTGCTGCTCTTGAAATCCCTGTGGCGGAATTACTTTTGGAAGATATGATGTTGAATACAGGGAAACAAAGAAAACTATTGGGCACTTGAATTGTTGTAATTTGCTTCGTTGCAGAAGGAGTAAGGAGTTTTATTTATCTCAAGGCTTCTTCGCGTAAAATTAAAGTGGTGAGCTGATACAAAGTTTTGGTGGTTTACCCAACACCATAGAGATTCCAATTCGTTATTTCTTGTTGGTTCAATTCTAGAGATTGGGGTTAAAGGTGCATAAAATCTATCCAAGGATTTTCAGGGATGCTCCCACTTTCTTTGTTCAGGGTGGAGCACATCTTTTACAATGAATGGATTCGGGCTTTGTTTGAGTCTAGTGGCGTTTTGTATTTGCTGACCATACAGTATGGAAGTGCTGTGTGCTGTATGCTGTGTGCTGTGTGCTGTGTGCAAAGTTTATGTTCCCAGTTACTAATCAGCGCTGTGGAGAAAGACCAGTTGATGCCACAGTAAGGTTCAGGTCCTATGCACGCAGATTCTGAGCCAGCCCTAGCTAGTTCATCTGCGAGCTCGTTACCTGCAATCCCTTGATGGCCGGGGACCCATCCAAGTTTTACCTTGTTTAGTCTCGCCAGGGATTACAGTGCATCGTAGCAGTTTTTAACTGAAATGGAGTCCACTAAATTGGACGACAGCGCTTTGAGTGCTGCCTGACTGTCTGAAAATATAAAAATTTTAGCGCCCTTAATACCCTTACTAAGGTTTAACCTAGCGCAGATTTCAATGGCATGGAGTTCAGTCTGAAATACAGTGGGACACATTCCCATAGGTATCGAGACTTTTTGTTGGGTCCAAAGACACCAGCTCCAACTCCAGATTCCATTTTCGATCCGTCTGTGAACCAAACTAGACCTCTAGGGTCTAATACCGGAACACCATTAGACCAATTTGCACGATCTAATATTTCTACCTCAAATAGCCTACCGAAACAGTACTCCTTGACCATGGTGTTAGGGATGGTACAAAACATGTCTCTTTTGGGGATTGAGTCAAGAATTTTCAGATGTCCCAGATGGTTACCTGATTTGTACTTGTATTCTATCTGCAACTTGATAGCACGCCTAGCGGCTATCCTCCCAATGAAGATATGTATGAAGGGGTGAAAGCCCAACGATTGCTTCTAAAGCTGCTGTCGGGCAGGTACGCATAGCACCTGTGATACCGAGACAGGCAATTCTCTGTAACTTCTGAAGTTAAGTTGCCGTTGTCCGTTCAAGAACTTCCGGCCACCAGATGATAGCCGCGTACGTGATAATAGGCCTCACCATCATTGTATATGTACATCCAATGAATCATTTTTGGATTCAGCCCACAAGTTCTGCCATACTGGCGCCTACAGGCCCACATGGCCTTAGTAGCACGCTCGATGGCGAACTTGATATGAGAATTCCAGCTGAGCCGTTTGTCGACCATGACCCCGAGGTATTTGACTTCACTGGAATAAGCTAGAGTAGTGCCTTTGATAATCATAGGTCCTAGATTGACCAGTCTTTTCCTAGTAAAAGGCACTAGAACAGTTTTGCAGGGATTGATTGATAGTCCTTCTCTGCTGCTAAATTCTAAAACGTGTAGTAAAGCTACAAGCTAAAGCTTGCATGACGCTAGAGATGGTTGCAGTGCTTGCCACTAATAAGTATCTCCAAATCATCCGCATAACCAATGGTGATATAGCCTAATCTATGAAAATCGACTAGAAGGTTGTCTATGCCTAGTGACCATAGAAGGGGAGAGAGAACTCGGCCTTGGGGACGGATATACGGATATACTTATGCGACCAACAAGAAAAGAAACAAAACATTGTCGACAATTTCTTAATAGTCCGCTCTATAATGCTGGGACAGCCCCATGGAATGTCTGCAAATTCCTGCTCCTTTTGCCCTTGAATTGCTGAAGATTGAAACCCTCTATAAATGCCTCTCCAAAAAGCTTAACTTCGATATGGCTAAGT
This sequence comes from Blera fallax, assembly GCA_946965025.1. Classification (NCBI taxonomy): domain Eukaryota; kingdom Metazoa; phylum Arthropoda; class Insecta; order Diptera; family Syrphidae; genus Blera; species Blera fallax. Next base: position 16,925,021 of record OX337244.1, read on the forward strand.
GTTTTATATACATTGGGTAACAAGGAGTTACTATTGTAAACCGTTGTTTCTCTGGACTAAGAATGTAAATATGTATAGCATGGCTTAAAGATCCAAGAAAGTTTTCTCCAGGATTTGTTGAAGTAATGTAGTGGACTTTCCTGACCTAAAATCAATCTGATTGAGATACGGCAGGATGAGATCTTGTATACAATGGTAAGGAGACTGTGTAAATGGCACAGTTCAAAGAGTCTCCTTTCTTTCGGAAGTAAATATACTGATCGTCATAAGTACTAAAAACAGAGGAAGCCATTCTACTTTCACCCAAATGATTCGATTCCATTGTAAGTTAGTTCATTTGTCTAGGGCTTCATCTGAAACTCAGACGCTACTTGTATTGTTTGTCTAATTGGTTTCTTATGACGAACCTCCTGACATCACATCTCATATTCCAAGTTAAAAGTTTACATTTTTTTTAGTCTTCCTAAAGAACTTCGTTGTCACCATCCCTTCTAGATCACGCTGGGAGGACGATGCATTTTTAGAAGATGATTCTATTCACTTCTACACTGACGGGTCAAAAACCATAGACGGAGTCGGTGCAGGTGTTTTCTCCAATAAGCTTAACCTTAAGCTCTCCTTCCGTCTTCCTAATCACTGTAGCGTGTTCCAGGCGGAAATAATGGCAATAAAAGAAGCCCTATCTTGGCTTAAGAAAAACGTGATACCTGCTACAGATATCCGCATCTTTTCAGACAGCCAGGCAGCAATCAAATCCTGGAATCGACCTTAGTAGCCCTAGACTGCCGTTCGTCTCTTGTGGAGATGGCTGAGCAGTTCAATATTCACCTGTGTTGGGTGCCGGGGCATAGAGACATTCCAGGGAATTGTTAGGCCGATTAACTCGCCAGAATAGGAACAACTATACCCATCTTGCCGGACAAAGGCACCTTAGGTATTCCAATCTCTACTCGCAAACTTAAACTTAAGCTGGATGCAATCGAGAGTGCAAATCTTAGGTGGACAAGTGGATCAACATGTCTAGCGACAAAACAGAATTGGCCGAAGCTGGATCTAAAACGCTCAAAGAATTCGATTTCTCTCAACAGATTGCATATCGGCACCACAATAGGTGTCATCACTGGACACTGTCTAATAGGCAAGCACGCTACAAGGCTAGGCCTCTTCGCGAACGATTTTTGTAGAAGCTGAAGAAGAGGAGGAAACTATTCCTCACCTTCTTTGTTTCTGCCCAGCTCTCTCCCGTAGAAGGAAACTCCACTTAGGAGCTCCCTGTTATAATGATACAGGCGACCTGATGAATATTGAGATCAAGAGCCTCCTACGCTTCATAAGAAGCTCTAATTGGTTTTAAGACGAGTAGGTGGAGGGAGGCTTCTCCCATGATCCACGGGGTATCACAACGGACCTCATTGGTCTAAGTGTGCTGGCGAATCCTAGCTGGCAGCCACTTCAACCTAACCTAACCTTGTCTTCCTTTATTTATTTATTTTTTTGATGAATAATAGTCTATGATGCTCTATACTTAAGACAAACCTTCCAGGATATGGCTAACTTATAGTATTGGTGTTAGCACACCTCTTGCATCATGGTAAAGTTGTATACCTACAATCCACAGTCGTATTCATACTTCTTCAAACATTCCCCACAAATATCTGAACTAAATGAACAACGTAATCAAATGTAAATTTTTTGCATTTAGATACAATTTCCATCTCCAGGTCAAACACTAACGTTAACTTAGTTTCTGCCTTGTCCAAAGGTCAACTCACCTCCAGACAATTAACTTGATTAAAATCCTTCACTCTCGACAAATTCTAAAACGGAAATCGTTTAAAATTAATAAAGAGTCGTAAACGTTTCCTCCATCGAACCCAGTTTTCCTCTTCGATTGAGCATTCCAACCTGGAATCCATCTAACTTCGCCTGTAAACATTTAATTTCCTTTTCCATTCCTTGTCGATGCTCTTCGTTTCGAGATCTGAAAATCGATTGCTCTCTCTCGATATTCAATTACCATCGATAAATCGTATAATCTACCAATTTATCTTTACATCAAGGCATTACCATCACATCCTAATAATCAACAAACATCAATGTACTCTCGCATAGTCATCTCCAGGACATCATCTGCATCTATCCATCTAGATGTTTGTTGCTCATGCTGTACAGCGCCTGGTTGCCGTAGAGAGCAACAAATGTCAATTTCATTTCAATTTTGTATTTGATTTCCTTTCGGCACAAATGTGCCACCGTTCCATTTACCTGGCTCCTTTCTATGTACCGCCCGCACACATTCACCTGAAGCAATTTAATATTATTAGAAAATTCGAGATCATTTTGATCCAAAAAGCTTCATAACTGTTGCAGTGTAGCAGTGGATGGTGGGGTATGTGGGCTGGTGTATAGGGATAAGCATCATTCTCCTTGAGCTATTTGTGCTTCTCTGAATATTGCCTATAGTCGACACTCACCTCTGAATGTGTTGTATCAGATGGATGTAGTATGTTCATATGTAGGTACAAGTACTTCATGTACACGTACTCGTATATGAAGGACATGAAGGGGAAAAGGTAAGAAAAACAATTGCAGAGCCCGAGTTTCTCAACAAACTTTGATTAAAGAAAACTAAACATTACCCTGCCTGCTGTTGGCGTTATGTTGTAGATGTGTTTTGTTGGTGTAAATAATGCAAATCAGTTTGATGTTGACGCATCTGTGATGGCAGGCAACGTGTAGTAGTTCCTTGAAATTGGCAAGTTTGGACTGGCAATTCACTGGATTTTCAGTACGAAATAATATTTTCATGAAATAATTGGATGGAGGTGTGAGATGTGCTCTTTTCGTTACGGAAATACATACTTTGGATGCGTGTGGATTTGATTGCAATTAAATTACATGAGAGAAAACGAATGACGACCTGCAAACTGGAAGGGCTTTCAACATTTAGTGATTTTTTAAGATTGTTTTTCCTCTAGAAACATTGATTTTGGCCATCGCGATGACGGATGTGTGAACGAAACTGTTTTTTCGCGGCTGTATTTTCTTGATTTTTTCACTCAAACGCTGCAAAAAGTTTGGATAACGCTCGCCGTTGATTGTTGTTCCTTTCTGAAGGTAGTCAATGAAAATTATCCCAAAAGACTGACGCAATAACCTTGCCTGCAGATGGAACTGTCTTCGTCTTCTTCGGAGCCGATACTCCATTGTTTTGACTGTTGCCTCGTCTCTGGTCTAAAGTAGTCGACCCATGTTTTACCCATGGTTGTTAATCGACGCAAAACCTCGGCTTCATTGCTTTGAAACTACGCTAAACAGTCGATGAACAAATCCTCACGACGCTGGTTTTGTTCCACTGTGAGTAATCGCGGCACCCATCTTTCGCATAGCTTTGTCATGTCCAAATTTTCAGTCAACATGCGATGTACAGCACTTTTTGAAGTGCCTATCATCTCTGGTAGCTCGCACACTTTCAGTTGACGGCTATTCAATACAATTTTGTTGATTTTTTTTCATCATTTCTGACGTTGTCACCTCATTTGGTCGACCACTGCGATGTTCGTCTCGGCAGCTCAGACGGACTGGTTTAAACTCTGCCACCCAATATTTTACTGTTATATCGAAGGAGCAGACTACTCCAGAATAGAATCTAGCTCCACTATGATATTGATTAGACTGACGCCGTCTAGTCGTGCTTTCAAATTCTCTAAGAGCCTTCACTTTTGATGGCTGCCGAATAAAAACTAAGCAACGTAGCCCCATTGAACTTCAAATTTAAGCCTTATAAGGTTGCTACATTCTGCCATAATAATCATTCTTTTCAAGCAACAACCGCCATCTATACTTCATGTCGGGTACTTTGTGGACTACCCGAAACTCAACTGCATTTTTCAAAAATTGCATTGTAACCCACAGAGACGTGCTGATAAGTTCGTATAATAAGAACAGGGTTTCCAAATAAGTCGAACTGGGTATTTGAACAATATGATAAGGGATATGATGCCTGGATATACGTGCCTGGATATGCTTCTAGAAACTCTACAATCCCTCAATTTCACGGCCTACATTTCCAAAACAAATGAAGAGACTGGTGCTGGTGTTTTTGTAGAAGACGAGAATAATAACCTGCACTCATCGTTAGGCAAAGGGGTGATTTGTTTAATCCTCGAAATCCTCAGTCGAAATATTTGCGTCTGCAGTGAGAGTCAGACTCCGCTTAACAGACGAGTTCAATCCTTCAATCATTTCCAAGAAAGTTAAAGGATCCAAGAACTCTCTGAATCCGATCGCAGTTTTGAACTTCTTTTGATTCCTGCATTAGTTCCAGGACACACTGGAATCATGTGCAGCGAAAAAGGAGGCAGGAGATTGCTTAATAAGGCACAAAAGGTCTTAAGACCTCAGTCGAAGCTTTCATCGACAATTGGGTTTCCTACGAATACAATAATGGCATGACTTTCCAGGATGCAGGCAAGCCAAACGAATACCTCCCGATGACATTCTTTCTGTCTCTCATTAGACCATTTATTGGCGTACCAACATTCTGTTGAAGAGTACAGCTGCATACTGACTTTTAATCTACAAGTAGCACTTTCTATGTAAAAAAAAGGATCGATTTAAAGAAACTCGTCATAGTTTTTTTTTTTTTTTTTGCATAGGTATTCTGTGGGACGCTAATGCTCACCTGGGAAGGGACCCGCTCTTTCCAGGTAGTGTGGAACTTTAATCCACCAAACCCACAGGGACCTTTTCTTCGCATTACTTCAGAGTGGTGTCGTTTTCAATCCCCTACGTTTTCAATCGCCTACGGGGAACCGGACTTATATTCCTTTAGCAACTTGTCTTTTTTGCGGGTTTGTATTTTCTTCATGCCGGTTTTACCACTTCATCTTACTAAATCTCGTCGCTTTTCTTCACGCGCAATACAGTGTTTCAATATACAAAGCTATCTTATTCCAGCTCTCTTCATTTTCTAGCATTGTTCAGATGACATTTTGTGGGGTTATGTCACGAAACTCGCTTTCCAACAACCGCCTTTGCACACACCATCTCCTGCAGTGGAAGAACGTGTGTTCCGCATCGTCGTTACTCGCATCTCCGTAGGGGCATGCTGGGCTGTCGACTTTTCGCATCTTGTACAGATAGGCTCGAAAATATTCGTGACCGGTGAGAAACTGAGTCAGGTAGTAATTGACTTCTCCATGCTTCCGCTCAGTCCACATTCTTAGATCTCCGAGAAGTCGTCTGGTCCACTCTCCTCCGGTCTCTCTCTCCCACAATCGTTGCCATGTCGCAAGCGTGCGTGCTTTCTCTTCTAAGCTGGCTTGCATATTTCCCAATACGGTCTTTCGTTCATATATCCTCTTCTTCTCTTGGGCTAGGAGCCCTATAGGAATAATTCCCGTAATAGCTAGAACGGCTGCTTCCGACACAGTGCGGTAAGCACAGGCGACTCTCAGGGCTCCCCTCCGTTGGCCTGCGGCCATGCGCTTCCGGTACTTCTCCTTTTCAAGAGCTTCTGCCCATATCTCGGCTCCATATAATAAGATTGCCTCCGTCACTGACATCAGAAGACGGCGTTTGCTTGGTCTGGACGCGCTGGTATTCGCCATCAATCTGCTCAAAGCAGCAGTAACTGACGCAGCTTTGTCAGATGCCCGCCTTATATGTTCCCAGAAGGATAGTTTCGTGTCGATGGTTACTCCCAAGTATTTCGCGCTAGGTTTTGTCTGCACCATCTCAGTGCCTACTGACATTGGCACTATGGTGGGTATCCTACGTTTTGTGAGTACGACGATTTCCGTTTTGGCCGTTGCCAGGCTTAGGCTCCATCCACTCGTTTACCCGACGCATCACTTGGTTTAAAGTCAAATAGCCATAAACAAACCTAACAGAATGATAACTTCTGGAGCAGCACGCATACCTCCTTTCTTGTGAAAACATCAATATTTGCAATCCAGAATTAAATAACCTCCGCAACCTCTGCAGTAGCAGTCTTAAGTTATGGACATGCTGTTCCTCGAATACACACATTTCAAACAAACGATTGTCTAACAAGGTTTCCCAAAAGTAACCATCTGCAGCTACCATTCGCATGTCCTTGAATTTGAATGGCCAACATAAAGGCTCGCCCCACCACCGCCACCACCTGACTAATTCAACATTCCCTTTTGACCTTTTTTTTTTGTCTGCCAGTTCCATTTGCCCTTATCAGTGAGCAAGGAGCGCCCTTTGTGATTTCGACAGGCTAGCACATACAGACACACACGCATGTTTCTGTGTTGGCCCCTCGATCTATTGCCATCCTCTTCGTCCATCCTCATCAAATCACAATTTGGAGAAAATTAAAGTTTTATCACGTCCAGGACATTCATTCATTCATTCATTCGCATCGCATTGGATTCATTCAGTGTGTGTTCCTGTTCATATACAGCCTATTGAAGTAAAGCAGGTGGGCACTGTTGTATTTGTAAGTGCCCATACCCGTCACGAAACGAAGGCCTGGCAAAAGGATATCGTTTGCTTTATCGAGTGGGTAGTCATTTGTTTGCAGGCAAAACAATATCAAGTGTGAACATTTGTCTCCTTAAGGATGCGGGAACAAATATCCCCATACACTCACTTTGTTCTTTCCTCTTTGGACAGAAGGTCAAGGAACAATTTTCTGTCATTTCGTAGTCGAGTCCTTCGAAATTTATATGAATCTCAGCAACAACAAGCCTCAAAATATCCTGTGCGATTGAGAGTGTCCGCATGTGTGTATTAGTGTTTGTTTTCTTTTGCACAATGATAAATTCCGAAGGATGCTATGTTTTTTTCGGACCCATTTACACATCGAAAGAATGCCCGTTAGGAAGAAGGAAGGAATCCAATGCTGCCATTGGTTTTACTCGACATCCTCCTTGTCATCGTCATCTGCTTCTGCTTCCTTAAGTAAGATAATTTTTCGTGCTATTTGCTTCCGTTCTTCGTTTTCGTGTGGAAAAAGTTATTTAAGGAATTTTTATTTTGTTTTCTCCTACTCCTGCCTCTGTCATGATGACAGAGCCGCATTTGGTGTAGATAAAGGCGGGATGTGGGGGCGCTGAGAGTGATTGGAATGAGCATGGAATGTTTAAATCCTGCGTCTAAGGTTATACTCTTGATAAATTGAGTTCTTTCGAAGCACGACCAGAACTGAAGTGGCGTGTGAATTAGGGGAGGACTTCTATTAAAACGAGAAGTGAGAGAAGACCGCTTTGTCAAGGTTAATGAAATGCTTGCCAATTTTTCAATGCAGTATGTGTCTGTGTGAATAAATTGCTATATATACACAGCAGTTTTGTCCTGAGATGTGTAAAGGACATAACTTACCGTAAGTATTTGAAGGCTTTTGAAAATTTGTTGAACGGGACAAATTCCACTGTGAATACTGTTCTAAGTTCTTGACATAGTCTAAGGGTGGCTAATTTAGGGGAAGAATCCTTGTGGGGATATCCTGAGAAAACTTGTTATCTGTGACTCTTGAGTGCTAATGAATGTGATAAGATGGTAACGTTGATTGATGGCTGAATGAATCATGACACTTCTGTTGGATGTACGGGTAGCAAGTGGAACTTTAAGGCTTTTGATCGTTAGGTACACCATTATTTAGCAGGGAAAATAGTACGACCATTTGGCGCACGGACTCTAATCATAACGAATTTATGTAAGACATTTTGTAAACATGCGAAAGAATTAAGGACAATGTAGGTTAGGATACACTGTGTCCACAAAACTCATCAACATTGAGCATAAAGCAGGGCTATTGGTATAAAAAGTATGCTATTCGTAAAAGTATGCTATTTGTTTGCTTATTTAAATATGGTGCTGTCAGACCGGAAATGTTTACAGGTTGACAAGTTTTTCCATCGTTTTCGCACAGAGATTGCCTTTGGCTTTCCAGATTCCATCAGTTTTGTTGATATTTTTGAAGGCGATATATAAAAGCCAAGCGAGCGCGTTCAAGAATAAAGAAAATTTGTCAGGGGCGGGACGACTTAGCTTAGTCTCAGTCCGTCCGGAGGATCAGAGGAGCAATGATCGCTTGGTCTCCTGATTGCATAAATACAGTGTACTCCCTTATAAGTTCCATAAATATACAAAACTGTCGAATCTGTAGTTCATGTCAATCCACAACAGTTACAGAACGCTACTTTAGAAACCTTCTTCAGGATTCCTCACTGTTTGGTGTGGTTATGGTCAGGCGCTGTCGCCGCCCTATACGTTTTCTGAAATGAGAGAGGTGTGGCGGTAACTCCCTACGGCGAAGGGTATCGAGAGGTGATAACAGATTGTTTTTTCTTTTTTGCAAAAAATGGGGTTAAGATTGACACCATGTGATTCCAGGAAGATGGTGCCATGTGTCACACAAAGTACACAAGGTCTCAAGCCCATTTTTTTCTCAGTAATGCGGACCTTACGCAAGTAACCTCCCATTTAATGTGCATAGTGATTCCCAGTGTAAAAGATTTCAATAAAAAATGAATTAGATATCAATAAAAACTTACTGTGAGCAAGCTGCTGCCTAATTCGTCCATATCGTTGCAACTTGATACCACTTACGCAACCACATCCTACGATTGTTCTTCTCCTGCAACACAGTGCCCCAAATATTTAAGTCTACCAACGCAATGATGCGACCAATTACATCGATTGTAATTTTCATTTACAGTAATCCCCCAAAAAATCGTACTCCGATCACGTATTATATTTCTCTTCTCTTTCGTTAATGGAAACTAAAAACCGCACACATTCTCGCAGCAACTAAAAACCTTGAAAGAAGCTCCAGTCTTCCATTGTTCGTGGTTGCCAATTAAGGGAACAAAAGTCTCCAAACACAAGTCCCCTTGGCCAGCTCCACTCGATCCGGTACAGAGTAGACAAAATCGTTTCTTCTTTCTATTCCCCATTCAATTGTCATTCAATTGCAATTTCAACCACATACATCACGAAAAAAACACACATACATACATATACACACATACACACACAATGCATTCGATTTAAGGATTCGCTGAATGTGTTGGCCATTCGTAAATGGTCTGCGAAGCATGACAGCTGTCACCTCATTAGGCTGTTACCACAAATGTAGGGTAAAGAGTGTTGTAAAACTTACCTTCTAACGAACCAGTGTATATCCTTGAGATGTCATAATCCATTGGTCCGAGAGTGTTCTCGATTTCGACATCTGTCGCAAATACAGAGAGCGGATCTTGGCGTAGAACAAGTCGAAACTCCCTGTAACAAGAGAAAATGTTAAATTTTTTTTTTTTTATTTTATGTGTATATATCGGTAACAATTGTCCAAAGACCAACAACAATAAAAAGAGTCTGTGTGTGTGTGTGTAATATGAAACCCATCATCATGGCAAGTAAGTTGGGTGCTAGAACTTAAGGAGGAGAGCAACACAAAACAACTAAACGACCCCCTTGCGCCATGGCGGAACTGCCATCGATGCTACGAATGCAAATGGAGACGACAAAGCGAGAGAGATGAGCTAAAGTGTTGGTTCATCCGGAATTCCATAGAAGCAACCATGTGGAACGTTGTGATGATGGCATATCCAACCTCATTCAAGGGCAGCTCTTCACTCACGATGGCCACTGACGAAGAGGTGTAGGTGGCGGCGGTTAAGTGCAAATCAATGTTCTTGAGGCGTTGTCTTTGTGTAGCTCTAGCTTGGTCATGATGTATGACCGCACACGCGAATGGAAACAGCGACATAGTACAGTATGGCTTCTCTAACTTAGAAGACAATGCGAGTAACAAATGCGAATCAACGTTGTCGTTATAGTCACAACATGGGAACGAGTAGGCCTGACAATTAATTGCCATTGAAAATCTCACGTTGCACTTGGGGCGTCTTTGTCAAGGTTGGTCGGAGGGGAACCTTCATTATTTTTAAGTGCTTCTGAGAAAAAGGAATCAATCCACGGTATTGGGTGCAAAGTGGGTTTGGGTGAGGCCCTCCAGAATGTGCTTCCGCGAGTTTGATTTTTTTTTTTCTGTTTTTTCTTTTTATGACAAAAATTATTGATTTTTGCACTCGCAATGAGAGTTAAATGGCGTAATAAGGGCAAGCGCTTACGCTTACGGTTGAGAAAAGAAAAAAAGTGGAGGAAAACATTTTTAAGGGATTTGCATGCTTTTATTGTAAAAGCCTGGTAATGGCATCTGAGACATTTAACACCGATGGGAGTATTGATTTTTTTTTTTTTTTTTTTTTATTTACAAAAATGGTAATGGTAGGTATGTCTGGAAAAATCTAAAGCTTGAGGTGGGCATACTCTAATTGCTCCAGATTGCTGTTAAATATTCAAGAATTTCAATTGCGATCAGAAGGGAGATGGATGGTGTGGGGGAAGGTAATGGGATTATTGTTCAGATTCTACATTGACGTCATCTGTTTACAAAATTATCATTATCGCAGTGTGTAAAGAATTACCTCTAGCTGACATTTATTCAAATCGCATTTTAATGGTCAATTTTGGGAACTATTTATAGGTTAAAACGGTGTAAGCATCGAAATAGATGCGGAGTAATTCAGTTGAATATCAAATTGGGATATTTTCGGATATGTCAAGAGAATGCTTTCTAAATATCAAAGAATTTTGGTTCTTGTTTTCGAAATGAAATGTAAAAACTTAGGAGTGGCACATCGGAATTTGATGAAAGAAAAATCGCTAATTTTGGTCCAGAACAGGGAACAAACATGAAAGATGGGTCCTTGTTCTCAATGAGGAGAGAGACTACAAGAGATCAAAGAAGAGGCAAATACCAACCTATTTTCAGGAATGGACTTCGCACACTTGAGTAAGAAGATATGGTAACTGGTGGTGAATACTCAGAAATCTCAGATGGTACTATGTATTTACACACAAAAGAAATCTACCGCAATTTAAAATAGTGCTGTGCAAATTAATTGGGACAAGCAGATTTTTAGCGATATTTGCGCCCCCCTTTTGCAATAATTAGGTCTTCTACCCTGTTGAGCATTGAAGATATTAATGTTCGGCAAATATTTTTGATTTCTTCGTCATGGAGCCATACCTCAATAATTGCTGAAATCAGCTTGTTTTTGGTTGTGCAATCCTTTTCGTGAGCCTGGCTTTAATAATGGCCCACAGATTCTCAATCGGATTGAGGTCAGGAGAGTTGCCAGGCCATTCCAGAACGCTTATATTATTCTCCGTGAAGAATTGCTTCATTATTTGACGTGTGACATGGAGCAAGATCTTGTTGGAAAATGGTATTTTCGGTTGGAAGTCTCCTTCGAATGGTAGGCAGGAGCATATGGGTCAAAATGTCCGCATATTTGGTCCAATTCATCATGCCTTCGATGGGCTTCAAACTTCCAGGACCCTCAGAGGTAAAAGAACCCCAGAACATAACTTTGGGGGGTGCTTGGGGCCTTGGACAATAATATGACCAGGTCGAAGTTTTTCATTGTCACTTCTTATCACGACACTTACCCTGTATCCCTGGACCTGGAAGTGGCTCTCGTCCGAAAAAATTACTTTTTCCAATCCTCGGTAGTCCAATTTCTATGTTTTCTCGCCCATTGCAGTCTTTTTTTCCTCATACGGTCAGTTAGAAGTTGCTTCTTTCTTTAGTGGCCTTCTTGCTTTACGACCCACTTCAAGAAGACGTCGTCAAACAGGAGACGAATCCACCTTTATACCAGCCGATGCCAAGTCCCTCCGGAGATCGCCACCTGTCTTTCCAGAATTTATTACGCTGTTTCGGATCAATACTTTGTCATCATGAGCCGTGCTTTTGCGTTTTCGGCCGCAATGACCTTTACGACTCGTTGCAATCGAACCTGTAGACTTGTTCAACGCAATAATCCTGGAAACACTTGATTTTCCAACTCCGACATCAACTGAAATCTACCTTATGGTTTTTCCAGTGCGCTCATGTAAAGCAATTATTTTTGCCCTCATCTCCACAGAGATATCCATGTCCAGGTTCCAATGACACGATTTTGACAAATCTAATATCAAATAACACAGTTTCCTTAATAACACCAAACCTTTTTAAAATCTACAAAAAATGCGACCTACCTTCAGGACCAAGAACCTAAATCGTCCTGGGGATGTGCACGGTTATAATGAAAATTATACCTTCCTATGGCAGAGTGACTGTAGGCTACGTCACTAAACTGATGGCTACAACGAAATTATAAAGTCTGATGTTCGTTGGAGTTGCCAGTGTAATGAGAACCTACCAATGCCAATTGCGACTTTAAGTTATTCTCAACCTGTTTCCACTAAACCTTTTAATACAAGGATCTGTCAGTAAAATTGCTCCGAAAATATGCTGAGAAATGTAGCTGGAGGGCAAAGATGAGGAGGTATGCGAGACAGTGCATTCATAGTCCACTACATAAAGCCATCTCTAGACTTCTCAAAACCGGAGAGAAGACAGGATTGAAGGAACGGAAAACTGCTCGAAGAGCATAGTCCATATCAATTCTACTGACGAGCATAGGTTTGTGTTCGGATATTTTTTCTGATACACATGAGAAATCTTCTCAATTAAAAAAAAGGGCTTTCGGGTATACCTGTCAACTGTAGGCCTCTTCGATTTGTTGTTGTCATCCGTTGCGCTAAATATTTATTTTTTGTTTTTGTACACTCAGTCTGTCCAAGTTAGCCAAACTCCCGGACCAGACAAATGCAATAACCAACCGATGAAGGTAGTACCACGACAGAACATCAGCTTTTCCATTGGCAGGCAGGCAGCCGAAATTCCGAAAGGGTTTAAGAAGAACAGCTGAATGAGAGTTTCCCGACATGAGGGTGTATCAGGAAATGAAAGGGCTGATGAATTGACAAGTAAAGCATGGGTTTTGCAACCTAAAAGGAACTGATAGCGCAGATCAAGTATGGAGTAAGTGTCTCATGGACTTATCACAAGAAAATGATGTCCTGTCCAGAAGGACGAGATAGATCCATATCCAAAGAGCCCAGTTCAGGTCGAGGTTTGTGGCAGCTTTGTGCGGGTTATATTTGTTATTCGCACGAATGAAGGGACTTGACTTCAGAGGCTTTAATGACAAATTTTACCCTCAGAAATTTGTCAGATATTCGCGAGTCCCTTTTATTTATGTGGAAAATATAACACGCATAACAGGAACGGTCGCGAGAAGCTAGATCCTGAACCACATATGATCTGTTGGGCAAATATTTGTCTTTTTTTGAGCAGGATGAAGTATATGTACGTACAATACGTCAAATCCCGCTAAAAGAATAGTCCCAGCTTTACAACATACATTACAAGACAGAGTGCTCATCCTTAACCGAGAAAGGTACCAAGCTATGATCTGCGAATTTTCACAAAGGAGGTGACGAACGGATTCTATTTCCCCTTCGTTCTTGCAGCTGCTACAGTAGTCGTTGTGCGGTTATCCTAGCCGTGCTGCGTGATTACCTATCACACGACGCCAATAGCTATTCGGATATCCCTTCGACATAGTTCCATAAGATTGTTAGATCTCTTTTTGTCGTAGACTGGCCATAATCATTTGGCTGTTGCGCATGTATCTAATCGGCACCAGCGTTTATTGGCTTCCTCAATGGCCTCGATTTCTATCTCCCTTTGCAGTGTACTGAGCGGTATACTGGCCACAGAGAGGGCCCGTGAGGAGTTCATAAGCGACCCTTCTCTGCCTAGTTCGTCCGCTTTTTCGATACCGGAGATATCCGTGTGGGCAGGTACTCAACACAGGGTCACCATATTGGCCGCTGAGATGTCATCCAGTCGCTTTTTACAGATTTTTACGAGCTTGGATCTTATCGATGTGGACTACAAAGCCTTAATGGCTGCTTGACTGTCAACATAGATGCTGATTATTTTTTATGAAATATTTTCCTAAATAATCATGTCCACAGCTTGTTTTATTGCAGCAACTTCAGCTTGGAAAACACTGCACCTGTCCTCAAGTCTAAACGAGCGAAATGTGTTTCGGGACTCACAGTATATACCGGCACCCGTACCAGCGATCATTTTAGATCCGTCGGTGAAGATGGCCAGTTAGACTTCTTCCAATGGATCTACATAAAGTCTATGGTTAACGCCTGTATACGAATATGTGCAATCGGAAATATTTTTTTTCCGTGTCACCGTTAAGAAGCACAAAGAATTCGAGCTTCGACACTTGAATTCAAAATATTTTTAAAGTACTTTTCGACAGGAGTCTTTCTGTTTGGGTTAACATTTTCACAAAAGCGCAAAAAACACCTAGCTTCGTCAAAAGTAGAAAGAAACGCCACAACAAAAGCACTACATCGTCCCCTAATTTCCAGAGCCAAGTAATAATTAAAAACTGCATGCCATTCTATCTTCGAAATATGTATCTACACAATGTATGCAAAGCATCGCTTTCTGCGGTTGTTGGCTTTCAGTGGAAATTCGGACATTACTGAGTACACCGTTCGCAAAAAACACCCCTATTCTTTTAGGATGGATATTGCAAGGAAATGAATCAAAATCCTGTAGCGTCACTCCACTAATTAAAAGGAATTAAATAGCATGTGCTCGTCATATGTAGCTTCAGATTCAAACAGTGTACCGTAAGTTGAGTTGCTTTTATATGGAGATTAATTGAGCACAAGGAACCTCTGCCAAAGGTATAATTTGCAAAAACTCACAAAAAATGGTTTGTGAGTTGCATTTGCAATTATTCTGATTGCACATTTGGTTTCGAAAAATGTCGAAAACGGTACGAAGTCGACCAAAATCTCCCCGACTTTACCTTTCCTCTCCTAAGATGAATCAAGAAGTTTTCAAAGAATTAAAAAATTGTGCTGTGGGTCTCTCTCAAATTTAAATTAAAATAAAATTGTTCAACGCTTGAATAAATTCATTAAAAAATTTTAGTATCTAAAATGTCCGTCAAGGAGTGGATGTGAAACTTTGGTTTTCATATAAATAATTCCTTCTCAATCCTTTTCATTAAGTGTCATACTAGTATCTGTAGGAAAGTGTTTTCAAAACCATAGAAATTGAATAATTGAATAATATGGCTCGGAAAATCCAGAATTTTGTTTCAATGTGAATTTCCGTCACTGTACGTGATGAAGCTTCCTCAGGGGCAACATCGTGCGTGGTATTGGTGAGCTACATCTATTTGTGTAACCACATTCATATGTACCTATGTTTTGGGAAAGTCATCGGCAAAGTATTTTAGTACACTGAAGAGTATCTACTAAAATACACATGAACTACTTATATATTTATTTTCAGAATACATACATACATATGTACATAGGAGTTTGTGATTCTCGAAAACCCCAAGGAGCATTAAATTCATGAAGGACAAACCGTCCACTTACATATTTTACATAAGTTATAAATATAATGCGCCGTATAGTCAAACAATACTTGAGTCTTGGAGCGTAGGTTCATCGGCCAAAAGTTTAACATGGGTTGGAAAAATAGGAATGGCGAAAGCGAATGTCAACTAAACCATTTATTTTCGAGAGATGATATATCCAGCTACAGGTTCAGGTAAATGGCGCTGGATTGTCGGAAGTGGAATTTAATGCATCCAAAACTCAAGGCTATCTCCTGTCACTCCAGCGAAACCAAGACCCTCAACCATTATCCTGAATGGTACTTGCATCGCCGAAACAGAAAGACTTGCCATTCTCGGTATGTGTATTAACAACCATCTTCGTTGGAACGATCACATATTCGATTTCGCCATAAATGCTGCAAAATGTCTAGGATTCCTTAAGCGATGCAAGAAATTTTTCACCCCGTCTGATCTGGCGTCAATATATTAGGCATTCATTCGCCCAAAGATGGAATACAACGCCGCCATCTGGTCTGGTGCACCCAAGACCGTTTTGCACATCCTAGATAGGGTCCAGAACCGCGCGTTAAAACTTATAGATAGAGACATTGTGAGCTCCATAGTCTCACTAGAACATCGCAGAAATGTCTCGTGCCTTTCCCTATTTTATCGCTTCTTTTATAAAAAATGCTCCAGCGAAATAGCCACTTGCATTCCTCCCCTTCAAAATTTCACCCGCAATACGCGTCACGCTACGAATGCACATCAGTTCACCCTCAAGCCCAACTTCGGACGTACTGTCAAATACAGGGATTCGTTCATAAGCCGTACGACACGTATGTGGAACGATCTTCCAGGCTCTGTATTTCGTCATCGGTACAACATCCAAACATTTAAACCCAACGTGCACCGGTATCTCCTCTGTTCCTCTTTCCCCTCTTTCCAAACGCCCGTGCCCTGAATATTCAGTATAAGGGTATTCATACCCCCGCCAATGCGCGCCAATTATAAAAAAAAAAGCAACTTCTATGGAGAATTGCACACATTTTAAGACACAACACTTAAATCTATCCTTTCTTACATTTGGTACTAAGTGGGAAGGATTTCCTATTCGAGACAAACAGAGCGGTTCCAATATCTTCCAAGACCGAAAAGGAAACTCTCATGCATTTTTGAATTCTATATTTTTAGATTTTCTTATTTTTCAACTGTCACTCCCCGACATATTTGGCAGGCAGGTGACTACTCAACCTCACCATGGACAAATGAAAGATTCGCTTGTCTTAATTTTTAATAATTTCAACATCTTTCCAGAAAACATTGACTGTACCACACCCAATTAAGCTTTGACAAAAGAAAAACTTCAAAGTCACCACCCCGTCCAGACCATTCTGGGCCACATTCTTCTCCTTGTCTTCCGAGAAGATAAGTCGATACACTTCTATACCCTCTTCTCTGATAGGCTAAATCTTAGTCGGTCTGACAAATCATTACAGCGTGCTCCAGGCGGCAGTCAAAGAAGTGCTCAAGAAAAACGTGATATCAGCTTTGAATACATATTTGCACCTTTTTGGATAGCCAAGGAGCAATTAATTCTTTGAAATTATTTTCATTAAATTCAGTGCTATACCTTTAGATTCTCGATAGTGTTTTACAGAAATTGTGAAGCACGTCAAAATTTACGTTTGTATTGTGACGGGTCATAATTGTAAGACTGATAAACTTGCCAGACATGGAACAGTACTACCCATTCTCCTAGTAAAAGGTAGATTGGATCTATCGATCCGTTTATTTAAACTCAAATTGAAGCTGGATACTATAAAAAAAAAAGTTAGGAGATTTGGTACAACGTGTCTAGCGGCAAAAGAGATTTGACCAAATGGGCCACTCAATGAATTTTGTACTAGCGCTATAAAAGTTTTTCACTAGACACTGTCAAGACGCACGTATGTCAGAAGTTTGGGCGTATGTACATGAATTCAGTAGAATTTACGTAGACGAAGAAGAAGAGAAACTTTATTGCACTTTCTTTGTACCTGTCCGGCTCTGTTCCAAGGAAGAAAACTTCACTTACGAGCTAGTTTCCTGAACGACCTGTGCCATGTAATAAATGAAGATATTAAAAGCATCCTAGGATTCAACAACCCTTTTTTTCCTTTAAGCCCGGCTCTCTTTATAGGATGGCCTGTATAAGTCCCATTTGCGAGTTGTATTAGCTACGCCTTTTGAGCCCCTCTCCATGGACATGAAACAAAGAATTTCAGAAAATTAGAGACGGCTTGAATCTGGTGCTTATGACCACCTCCATCTCTTAAAAAACATAGTCATAAATAAAGGGTGGTTCTGTCTTCTGCTTGGAGACATTCTTTTCGCATATAAATGCCTAGTGAGTCTTCAGCTTAATAGACCAATTGAAACACGAATTATGTCTCTTTTGAGACTAACTTCAGCTTTCTGTTTTGATCTTTGCCATTTAAATCCATCTAAAATGTATCGAAAAATATTTCCAAAAATATTTCGAAGTTCCACAGAACTAGAAACCCTCATCTGCTAAAGCAATTGCCCTTTCCTCTTATAAAGAATGGCTGGCATCCAAACTCAGATACAACTATCTACGCAGCAACAAAGTGCCACAAAAACCAAAATTCGAACTCAACCAGATTTCGAATTATTTACTCCAAGTTCGGTACTCTTTTGTGTGAACTTTGAATTAAATATTTGTTGTCGCACAATACGACGAAGTACGAGTATACGCCAAAGCCGACAATACCGTAACCCAAACGTTGAATAACATTAAATCCAATAAATATCCTCGGTGCTGTAACCGCACAAACAAACTCCTCTTCTTCTCTACCCTGACAGTTTTCTGGTTTGGCAAACTTCACCCAAGACTTGTATTACCACAAATGATGACAAAAAGAAAAAAAAAAAAAACCCTGCTATCTGTAGGGGGTATAATTCGAGAAAACTTTCCTTCCGACGTACACATACACAATGAGAGGGATTCCACGAAATTCAATGCAAGGATATTGCTCAGGAACGACGAATTGGAAATTATGATGAAAAACTTTTTGAGCACACACAAAGAGGGCATCTCTTTTTTTTTGGTCCTCTTGCAAGCAAAATCCTTGTGACAAATAACATAAATGCACGTCGATCCATAGTATAGTTATAAAAAAAACTGCTCACTTCAGGAGCTGTAGGGATTTTCCCCCATAATCATGAAAGGTAGGATAAAAAGGTTCTGTGCAGGTGGGACAGACAACTCTTAAATTTGTTAAGGAAATCAGAGTATGTCTAGCAATGAATGACACAGAATAAGAGGGAATTGGAATTTGAGTTGAACACGGGAAGGAGTAGGAATATAAGACGTTATATACTCCAGTTTCAGAGGCTTTCACGTAAAATGCATTTGAAAACGTCATATAGACTTGTACTTTAGTGAATGCCTTGTGATTAGTTTGCTTTATGAGAACGTAGCTGAGCCCACCTTTCGCTTATATTCCTTTAAAGCGAAAACGCTGATAAGTCAATCCATCCCATACATTCCCAATTCCCGTATTCTTTCTTGGTCCCAGGCATTATAGCTTTGATGTCTGTATGTATCTACAGAAAAATGTTCTCCATTTTATTACAGAAAAGAGAAAAAATTATGACAAAAATGAAAGGATAAGGAAATCATGATGAAAATTAACAGGATCACTTGTCATCTCTCGTTCTGAGTACAAGGAAAAGAAAGTTACGTAGGGCACACGCTGTAGCCTCATACTACCCTCCACGTAATAACCGCCCACAGATGTATTATGTTACTACAAAAAAAGAAAAAAAAAACCTTTAAGTGGCATGTTGCTCTGTTGCTTCCGTAAACCCATGTACATATGTATGTGTGTAAAGTGATGATGCATGTGGTTTTTCGGGCAGCTAAAACCGTACCAACTCACCTGTTTTATAAGAAGAAAACCTCTCGGGCTACAGGTTGGTTTGAGTTCTTCGAAGTAAATGCCTTTCAAATGGGTGAATGCAGGCGGTATGGTGAATGGGTGGTTTAAAGCCTGGTATCATTGCTTTTAATGTCACTCCTTGTTCTAACGGTTGATGGTGATGATGATAATGCCAGAGGTGGCCTTTCAAGTGAATATAGAGTAACAGGTTAGGGTTTGTTATCTAGCTGCAGGACAAAAAGGATTCTAAGGTATGTGTGTATATTGCACGGGTTACTTTGAAGAAGGTAGGTACATGTGCCTTTGAGTTTACTGCTTTAGAAGATTTTCTAAATTGTTGCGGGTGGTTTCAAGTTGGATCTAAGGAGCCAGATAATTGACCTTATTTTTGCAGGCTAGTGGTTTTGGTGATAAACATCTTTTAGGATTACTACACGGCTATGGTAGTTGGTATTTTTTAAGAAGATAAAGTGAATGAACCACTCGTAGGGTGGTTAATTACTTTCTGTTATCATTTTAGCAAGTTGTGATGGATGGAAGATATTTCTAGAGTCTGTATGTTGTCCTTGCAATGTCTTCGTTTGCTATTGAAAAAGGGAAACCGCAGGCCTTATGTGATGATTATGGTTGCACCATAACGTCACTGTTTTTGGTCGAAAATAAACGATTTAGTAGTGAAGTATTAGCTGGGGCATTGTCTTGCTGAAACGAAATACGACCCCTGCCAAATTACAATAGAACGACAGCTTGAGCTTCAGAACAATCTGAACGTACAGGTCAAAAATGTTCACATGTCAGGCACCTACATTTCCAAATATCAAGGAACTAGTAGAAATTGTATAAAAATAACATCCCACGAAGACTACTATAAAAAAGTGCATCTGGTACGCAAAAGTGGTTTGATAAAGAGTATTTCTAGATCTCCTGCCCTTTTTGAGGCTCCTTGAGCAATTAACACTAGAGTTTTTCATGTCGCTTTATGGAGACTAACTACTACGACTAAGTAGTTTTTGAACAACAAAAAGTTGACGTACATCGAGATCAGCTGTTGAGCTCTGAAAATATTTGCACTAGGTGCCTCGGATTCCTCAAGAGGTGTTAAAACGTTTTTTCAGTCCTGCAGACTTGGCTGCTATCTGTAAAGCTTATATTCGTCCGAAACTCGAATACAACTCTAGTTTGTAACTAGTTTGAGTTTATTAGATTGTGTCCAGCGTCAGGCATGTAGTTTGAATAGCGACCCGTCAATTTGCAACGAAATCCCTTCGCTGGAGCATCGTCGGAAAGTTGGATGCTTATCGGTCCGGTACCGATATTTCCACCACAGTTGCTCGGATGAAAGCTATACAAGCTGGCGCAAAATTAATCATCCAATTTTGTTTTTGAAACTTTTTTTTACTAAATAAAACAAAATGATTTTGAGTGATGGAAATCTTTATTTGGACCTTTAAAATTTTTTCTGTTAAGTGGAGAAGATGGTATCTGCCAAGTGGCTTTCCGCAAGATTTCCGGTGATAACTGTTCGCATTCCTGTCGAATATTCTCCTTAAGGGCTGCGATTGTCTGAGGCTTGTTGGCATAAACTCGCGACTTCAAGTAGCCCCAAAGAAAGATGTCTGGGATGGTTAAATCGGGCGATCTTGCTGGCCATGCCAAGTCGACAAAACGGGAGATTACGCGACCAGGCAACGTTCGTGCTGTGTGTGCGGTTGCCCCGTCTTTTTGAAACCATATTTTCACCAAGCCCCGCTCATCCAATTCCGGCCCTGTAGCGTTCGTCAGTAACAGTGACCGTATTGCCGATGGTGTCCTCAAAAAAATACGGCCCAATCACTCCTCCCGCGTGAACGCCGCACCACACAGTGGCGTTGAGTGCATGTAATGGCTCATCGTCCATCACACGCGGATTTTTAGTGCCACAGAAACAAAGATTTTGCTTATTGACGTAACAGCTTAAGTGGAAATGCGCCTCGTCGCCCATGACGATTTTCGACACAAAATCGTCCTCTTCGTTGTTGAGATTGAGGATGGCTTGACAGTAATTCACTGATACTGATACACTGTTTGCACTTTGTACGGGAACATGTGTGTGTTTCACTAAAATTCGCTGTAGGGTCCGTCTAGTGATGCCCAATTGCGTGGCCCGTCGTCTGGTTGATGTTTCTTCATTCTCAGCGACATCGGCAGCCACAGCCGCGATATTCTCGGCCGAACGATCAGTCCGGTGGCGGCCACGCTCTGCATGGTCCCCTGTGATTCCAGTCCGAGTCGAGTAGCTAAGCGCCGGAATGTTTGCCCAGTTGGCGCGACACGATTAGGAAATCGACGTCGAAATTCACGCTCCGCTAACACCACCGACCGATTATTGGTCAAAAAAATCGACACAATTATTCCACGCTCTTGCGGAGTATAGCGCTCCATTGCTTGTCTGTTTGTATACTGTAGCTGTATGTGGAAAGTGACCACAGCCTGAAGTAGTGCAAGAAGTGTGTAATCCCAAGGTCGGATTGCCTTAAGATGGAGTAAACCCTCTCCATCGCATGGCAATCCGGAGTAAACTCTCTCCATCTTATGGCAATCCGACCCTGGATATCCGATATACCAGAGAACCATGGCTTACCAGATCGCCCCTATTATCAACTCAAAGATAACCACACCTCACTTCAGTTTCCTTAAGCCTGTAACAGTTGCTTTTCCTTCCTTTTCCTTCTTTAAATTTTGTCGAAGTCTTACAAATTCTTTTCGCCGCGCGGACTCTCGTACCTTTTACTGCTACAATTACTATTAATTTCTTTCAACAACAATGCATTCACCCTTAATAGTTCAATTTAACGTAACCTTAACTTGCCAGCAACCCTACAAACATGATATAACCAATCTCTAACGGTTGCTCGTATCAACCAATTTAATTTTCTTAAATTGTGAAACGCTTATAACGGGCAGTGATTTATACTATCCGTACAGTTTCCCCCAAACTAAATTAAACGTAGCCCGCACTCGAAGCCCGTAAATCTGTTCAATCCCGACCCATGACCCGTTCACATTTTCAATATTATATAATAATATCCTTGCTCATAACTAGTTCATAAATCCTGCTAAAGTACCATGTAGAGCAAAGCTATTTAAAGAGCTTCCTGCAACAGCACCCACTCCAGCATTGGATGCAGCACGCAGTGCTCGCAAGGGATCCGGCAGCTTACACATGTTCCTGCTTCTGTTCTGTGGGGATACCCAAAGGACGAAGCTAAAAAATGGAAAAGAAATATTATAAAAAAAGGAAAATCCTTACTGAGTAGAATTTTCCATTTTTTGTCGTTTGGCCCGATTAACCTGCCCTTTTGGGGACACGTTGCCATGGGCGACATGAAACATGAGACCCGGTTCAAAAAGGGTGACCAGCATTATTGTCTGCATTGGATGTACAGAAAGGAGTAAAATTTGAATGCACAACCAAGTGAAGTGCATCAGAGGAAGCACATCATGAAGAGGTGCAGCAGGGCAACTACTAGCTTATCGATCTATGTACAGCAAGGGGACAACTGCTGCTGGTGCGTTGGTAGCGCAGTAGAATCTTAATTGATTGCGCTTTACAGAGGATGGGTGGTGATGGTGCTGCTGTAGGTACGATGATTAATTTTGATTACACTGCCATTATGCAATATTGCGATTTAGTCCACACACTACACCAGCTGGTGCTAGAGAACTATTTCTGTTGCACATGCCCGCATACTGGTAATTAAGCCACTACCTTGTCGTATCGCGGCAGCCTGGGGAGCGCGTGCAATGCGTTGCGTTCATTATGCTCATGCAACCGTGCGTTGTCGTCGTCGACCCACAACCTTGTGCAACCCCGAGCATGCACACTTGAATTATGCATTAGGCATAAATTAAGCCAACTATCCTTCGACACCGAGTGGAGAAGTTGAATGCAGTAATCCACTAAAGTAAAGGATAATTCAACGTTTTACGTAATTGATACGTTTTTCTCTATTAAGTCGGATAAACTTCAGCCCTGGAACCCGAGGTTCTACGGGTGATCTACATCTAATTATTGATAATCACTACTTCGTCCGGGTAAATATTAAATTTCAAATTAAGTGTGAATCAAGGTCAAAGCGGAAAGAATTTAAATGAGATCCTGACAATGTAAATGATTTCCCCCGGGCGCTCGCTAAGTCACTCAAAGGAATGGGATTTGTTGGGGCGTAAGGAAACTCATTTCAGTACTCGTGTTTGATGTTTGAGACTTCGTACAGAGAAAGGGGTTTTCAGCGACACGAAATGAGATTTCAGATGGATTTCCACGACCTAGAGACTCTCTTGCGGCACGGATGAAATTAATTATCTTAAAGGATTGTCGATATGATTGCCGTAGCTCTTCCAAGTTTTATACTCACTGCCTGGGGGCATAAATTCTATAGGAAATCGTTTATGTATCCTATTCTCGTCACTATTGTTCTGGCAATAAACTTGTGAAATTGCCCGAAATTCAGTCGCGCCGATTTGAAAAAAATTCCAAAAACGCTTCAGGGATGCTGGTGTCCTTTTTCTTATTTTTTTTTTTTTGTTTCAGAATAACTTTTTTGTATCCCTTCTAAAACGGGGAAACTGTAGTGGGGAATTCTTTTGTGAGGAAGTTGTACGATGTTCTGGTGATGATTTTATTGTATGACGGAAGGAAGTCCTTTACCAAGCGAGAGTGAATTGATGGATAATTAATGGAAGTTGTGCGGTTTTTTCTTCTATTAGCCGGGTGGCGTAGGGCCGATTTACTCGTACTCCTACGGAATTTAATTCAATTAGAAGTTGAAATTCCAAACTGTGTGGTAGCGGGATATTTAATATTGAAAGTTCTAGATTTTCAAATTAGAATCAACAGACTTGTGATAGTAATGGCGAAATTCCATGGAGAACTTTCAAGAATGTACACAAGTTAAAGATTGAACGTTCCTAGAGATGAATCTGTTGAAGTGCAGAGTGGCAGATACTTAAAGTATTTTGTAGATGGAATTGGAAATTTCTTATCGCTTCATCAAGTACAGTGAAGAAGTCTGACAACTCACAAGAGTGCTAGGTTTCAACAATTGAAAAGAGATAAACTACATGTGATTAAACTGTATAAGCTGAGAAATCGAAAACTGGAAGCTAGGATAAGAGTAGACAGTAAAATTTGAATGCGACTATGAAGTGAGCTGAGTTTCAAAACTAGCTTGTAACAAGCAAAAAAATGTTGGAGAATCTGTGACTTGTTAGAATTTGATTATAAAGCCAAATTGCGTTAATATCCGAGCAACATAGTTCGATTTTGTTCAACTAGTAAGGTCATGTGGAATAAGAATTATGAAGGAGTTGTTATCGATGTTCAACAAGGATCACAAGAGCCTAAAAAGGAAAGAGATGCAAGAAAGCAACATAGCCAATTTTTTAGGCAGCACTTTCAGTTTTCCAGTTGAACCCAGATTTTGAAAATTATCTGAAATGTCCTGAACGACTTTGGAGCTTTTATTACATTCCATTTTACATTTGTGATCACTCTTTAGACGCATCGTTCACTTAAAAAGGGATTCATTGAGTAAATGTCGAACTTTCTGTGCACTCCTTAGCTTAGCAATATTCTTGACTCTGCCCCTAAATCAGTCTCAATCGGATCCTTTCCCAATAAAGAAAAAATCGGATACATTATTCGTGGCATAATGTTCAACTTAGAACCTTTCGCTGCAAGACGAGGAAGAACTTCAATAGATCCATGCCAATGAAGCTTCACCTGAACTGGGAGATATACAAGTCAGCATAATACTGTTCGAACCGATGTTAAAAACCTGGTGTAGATCTTGCCTCATATTCCGCCAGAGCTTTGTTAAAATATCGGAACCTTTTAGGCTGCATATCGACCTGTCAAAATCGCCAACCATATAGCTTGTTCTGAGGTATCATAATGGCTTCTTGGAAGAATCTCAGTACTAATCAATTGAACTGCTGGTGATTACTCATTTTCTCAGCTTTGCGCCTATATATGTACAATCCGCCACAGAATTCTTCTTCACTGAAACAGAAAAGTGAAGTTGATATAGGCGGTGAACAGCTACGTACTATATGTATAAATCCAGATGAAATTTTCCAGCACAGCGTTTGGAATCATAAAACGAAAACTATCCCAAGGTGAAAGGGGTTTTCAACATAAGCATCACAGGTGGTTTAGCCTGGCCTAATTTATGCTTAAGATTCTCAATTGAATCATAGACCTCTTCATTAAGGACTGCTTAGATACTAGCTTTTTAATCAAATCACAAGAAGCCTATCGTTGTGATAGATCCGTTGAGCTGTGCATTTAAAAGAATTCATCCAGGTGGCATTTATTGACTTAAAGTGGGCTTTAAGTAATATTGAAACCAAGTCGATTACCAATGCCTTAAAATTTGCGAAGCCATTTGCTGTGTTCTTGAGCACATTATAACGAGTAGAATGGTTACGCTTCTTTTGGAGACAACTCTAAAAAGAGATTAACACCTGGAGGGAGCCCCCCGATCTCTGAGTTACTTTGGAATCTAATTCTTAACGAACTTATGAGAGAAATAGAGGTTGTACCCTACGCAGATGATCTCGGTATCTTGCGATTGAATTACAACAAACTAGTTACGTGGACTAATATCTGTTGTCTCAGTGTAAGCCCAATAAAGTTGTTTCTTTTCTTACTGACAAAAAATGAACTCAATAGAATGATTCCTAGGACGTCAAAATATTAAAGACTATATATTTGGACATCAAAATAAGTAACGACACAATGGGTGGTGTGAATAAAAATTGAGTATGAGTGTTCCCCCAGCATTTTGGAGGGAACACTCCATCTGGTGTGAATAAAAGTAGGTTTCGTTAAGTTTAACGACAACCTTCCACTCACTTATTTTGACAGTTGAGTGTTCCCTCCGTTTTGGTGTGAATAAACATGGAATCTATCTAGTGAACACTTGAAGAAGTTGCGTGTGCATTGGAGGTAACTTCAGGAGATAAAAAAATTGAGAATACTGTTTCGGAAGAAGACTACCTTGACGGAATAAGTGAAAAACCCTTAAAAAAAGAGATCTGGAATGAACGAAGAAGATTTCATAAAAATTTTACAATTTTATACTTGCCTGCTGGAAAAAGCCAAACTCCAGACATGAAAATTAAAAAGCAAGTTGCGTTGGAAGCTGTGGAAGATATGACGTTGATTTGAAAAGAGATTGGAAAAAGACGGGCGATCTTCCCGTGATTCAAAAGCCCATAAGAAGCAGCTGCTGAATTTGACAGCTCTCTACTCTAGTTGTCAAACTTCAACTTGAGGGGAAGAATCTACTTAGAGGAAATTTTTTATTCACACCAAATTGAGTGTTCCCTTCAACGAAAACACTTCACTCATGATTGTTCACTCGGAGTGTTCCCTTAGTTTTTATTCACACCACCCAATACCTTCATATTCGTCGAGTGAAAAAAAAAATCAACTCACCTCTGCCAAAATTGTTTTTACTACAAAAAAAAAAAATGAATTTACTTTCAGGAAACATATTTCTAGAAGGCTTTAGTATTTAATTCTGTTTAAAAGCAGATGAAGTAGGTAGCTAAGGACGTTATTCCTTTGAAGGACAAAAATCAGAGTTATTCGACTACAACATTACATTCAAGCTGACCATCAAATACCTAGGACTGATGACTGGCATCGGGATTAACTTCAAAGAACAAATTGGAAACTCCTGCGCCAAGGGCGATGAGTAAACGAATCAGATATTGCACACATCTGCGTAACATTTATACGAACTAAGAGTTCTATGTGCTTTTTAAACATCGAACAAGAAAGATAAGAGAAACTTGTGGAAGCATTCCTAAAAAGGGAATACTGAAATGAAGTTACCATCTACCTTGATCAGCTACGCAAAGTTCTCAGCTGCTATCGAGAAAACGTTTACAAATTTGGACGAGTTGATTCCTCCATCTGCTTGAACTCCGAATAGATCCCAGATGTATTTTTCCCTGTCCGCATTTTAGAAGGAAGCAAAATGACTCGAAACAAGCAGTGGGATAAACGATAACCATAAGAAAATATCTTGAACTAGGAGTAGATGCTGTCATCGAATAGTGCATAGAATGTGATGAAGGATATTACAAAACACATATTAAAACAACTCCAGTGAGGGTAAGATTCAGAGGGAGCCAATATCAACCTGAAACGACTACTAAAAGGGAAGGAAAAGCAATGACAGCTCGAGCCCTCCCCATGACAGAATTCTTGATGTAAAGGTCGGGGCCATAGGAGGGCGTGTGCACGAAAACCCTACGTTGTTATAGAGGAGGTTCCAGGCATGACAGAGGATGTCAGGAACTCATTTTCTTTTTTGGCGGTTGGTAGCAAAGGTAACGGAGGATATGAGTTCACCACCGAGTGTTTGTTTTCTTGGATGAAAAAGTGCGGGTGACAGTCTTCAGATTGGGTGTGTTTGTTGTTTTTCTAATGTTAAATAAAGCTACCAAAAGTATTACTTTTTTTTCCCAGGTTAGTGTTGTACATTTCATCAAAGAAATCATTAGAAACCTGCCCGTACAAGGTATCTGCATAAAAAATGCTTTCATGCCAAGAACGGAACTCTAATGTCAAACTACAGGATAGTATAAGGTGGTCTAACTATAGTGAAATCGCATATCCAACGAATCCGTTCGCTGAAGTAGCGGAAATGTTGTCATCGCGCGGCTCTACACTTGGTCACTTGGTTGTTGCGAGAAAGCGAGAAAGCCTTTTCTGGGGAACGTGAATACTTCACGCAAACATAAGGAGCAACAACCAGGAACGGCATCAAAATGACTAATTACATACATAAGTCTCGGTAGTCTAAGGAACTAGTTTCGCACTATATCACGCAAACATACCAAAGGAAGAGCGCAGCCCGATAGAACTGCCGTGATCATATTCATCAACAAGCTGAGCTTACTTCTTTTTCAAAACAGCGGAACTACATAATTAATTATTGACTTATCGGAGATGGGACTTTTGCCTGCGTCGGCTGTATTTTAACCACCATGCTTCTTAGCTTGTTAAGAAGTCAAAACAGGATAACACTTTTGAACCTTACATCAAAGATACGACATTGCGATTCTCGTTCGAAAAACATTAGATGAGAGAGGTTTGAACCTCAACTGTACGAAGAGCACTACAGCTGCGTTCACCAAGAGAAGAAAACTTTAAAATCTCAGCACACTCTCACTATGTGGAAAAAAAATAGAATTCTAAGTGAAATTAAATATCTATGCACAAGGCTTGATCTTAAATAAAAAACTGGCATAAGGCTCTCACCTAATAGAGTGCCGAAAAAGCCATGATCTAATTATTGACCAGTAAAAGACTACTTGGCAGCTAGAGACTCAGCCTCTAAATAACACAACGGATATACTCAGCGATAGCAAGTCAAGTTTTTAATACCCGAAGCCAGCGAGCGTCTGGTGGCATAAAATATTACAATTTCCCACACAGGCCAAGCTCCAAAAACTAGCTCATATATGTATGTATGTATGCATGACCGGAGCTATGTAAACAGATCTTACTGCAGCTTCTTTGATCTTCCTTAGTCTCCCGCCCCCTTACATTTTTTCCCACTAGAAGCTCTTGACTTCTTGGGGATTTCCAAAGCGAGCTATGGAACATATTTTTCCTTCTCTAGCTACAGATGGAGTACCACAGAAGAGTTCTGGTCAAGCTAAGTATACATGTACATATTTAGTTACGAAAAACTAGATGTTTGAAGAACGCATGGGAATTGTAAAACTGCCTGCATTGTTGGCCAGGAACCTACGTGGAATATACTTTCGAATTGAGTGCCTTGTCGATAGTTTAATTCGGCGAATTATAGTCAACTCGAAGAAACTGGTTAAGTTGCTAATCGAGGAGTGCGTGTCCCACAACACTCTGCTTACAAAATGAGAATATTGCAGCCGTGATTTACTATAAGTTAACTATTCTGCGGAATGACTGATGCTAGAAGACCACAGCATGTATCGAACGTTCGCTAACTAGGTCCTTCAGCTGGTGAATGGTTCCAAAAAAGCCAGCAGCTTTAGGATCAAACACTTATTTCCACGTCGAGGTATCACGGTCTAAGAACTCTACGACAAACGCATCTCCTATTATGCTCAATGTAGCTGAGCTGTAAGGTGATTCTTCACCTTGGGGGGAGTATTGCATGTTTCCTTTAGATACAGTCATGTTTGAAAGAGCAACCCATGAAACGGTTGCCCTAATCTTTCTAGCCGATGGTACGACCTTAAACTTCTTGGGAGCAGGATTTCATCTCTAGAAATATGTAGTTTTCTAGGGCGTAACTTCGGCGTTGCTTTAACTTATTCCTTTGACTACTGTACACGAACTTATAGGTTAGTCAACATGAAGCTTCACACCTCTTTCTACACTCAAGTCTATTTCGCGAATTTAAAAAACTCCTTCCGCACATACAAGGAACATTAAAGCTCTGTAACTGCTTTGCTATAAGAAATAAATTCCAAAGACTGAATCTGTGTCCGATTATAAGACATCAGGATCAGAAAAATGGCCAGAGTTCAAAGTGAATACAAGAACAATCTTGCCCCTTTTGCCTTGTGCATGCCATCCCAGGACGACAGGATGTAATCTTTTCGATTTATATCGAGTCAAAAAAAAATTAATTTTCATTCCAGTTGTCTAATTCTCGCCTATCAGTTCACTGATTCATTTATAATATCCTGCAGATCCTCTCGTTTTCCCATCTCATTTGGAGGCCAAAAACAAAGTTAACTGACCAGACACTCACCATTTCGCAAGTGCAGACATTCTATTTCCCCGAGTCCTTAAAAAAAAATCAAAGGAACTCTACGTCATTAACAGTCACAAAATCTCGTAAAACTGTTTACCCTTGTTCAACCCAAAATTTTTTCAATTTGCCCTCGCAGCCCGGCAACAGAAGAAACAAAAAAAAAAAAAAAAACAAGAACCCAACAAAATATTTAATTACATTCCTTTTTTTCCGGTCTTTATTAACCTAAATGTGATTTCATCTAGGGACTGACGCGCATGGCCTGGGTAAATTCATTACGGATGAACTCGTGCAACTTCGTTCCAACGCACAGTCTGTGAGACTGGCGTTGTTTCTACAGAAATTATTACTCCCAAACGAAAAAAAAAAAAAAAAACAGGATACACCGACCGACATCAGTTATTAATAACAATAATTCCGTTTTTTTTTCTTTTTATTTTTTACCCGTTGTTGATACTTTAATGTTGACCTCACGCATTGCGATTGGGATTCCACGATTCGGTCACGGATTGTTTCGTTCCGCGAAAAAAGGAGTCCTACACGTGGATTAAGCAAAAAAAAATAATATAAAGCTCTACCTAAATATTTATGTTTATATTTAAATTTAAATTAAAGGATTAATTTTATTTTGTCCGCATTCGGCCGTTTCAATTTGCTTCCCGTCCACGCTGACGTTTATAGAAACATTTTTCATTTTCTCCTGAACATATTTGATTTGGCCCGCGGGACGGGTAGTGGATTTATCTGATTCAATTTACGGAACGTAAATTATTGGAAAATGCAAAACGCAATTTAATTTCAGTTTTTAATTTAATTTTTTTCTGTGTTCTTTGTTGTTGGTCTTTGGTGTTTGTGGTTTTTATAGCAGTTATTGAATTCGTCAAGAGGACTAGCACTTACCTATCATGAGCAAAAAAGCTCAACTTGATGGTATGTGAAGGTCCATATTCGCCGGACTGGAGGTCTCGTTTTCTTCTATGGCGCTTCTGTTCGATGTGTTTCTCGTGGGCGGCATGGAGTTGTCCTCTGTCGAAGTTCGCCGCTTCCCAGTGACGTATGAATGGGCTAAGGTTCTGTGTGTGACCTGCAATAGAAATGGCAGAGGGTTATTCATTTGGTACTTAAAGATTTTAACTTAAATGAAATGAAAATTATTAAACAGTTTCATAATAGCTTCAGGCTTCGTGTCGTCCTGTGCGAGCCGATAATATTGTATAGGTTAGGTTGGTGGGTCTGGCGAAGAAGGAGGATAATCCCCTGCTCATGGAGCATAACCTGTACAAAAAACATACAAACTTACTGCGTTGGTAATAGAAATCACCTATTACCCTCATGTGGATTTAACAAATTAAAGGATGTCGCTCAACGATTTGTCTGCTAGTTCTTCGATATCTTGAAAGAAATGCCTAAAGAGGAATTCGTGGCACAGAAAGTGGACCTCCTCGTCACCGCAATCTCTACAAAGGTGTTCTTCTGTAAGCCGTAATTTATTCAAATAGTATCGCGGAATGTTATGCCCCATAATCACTCCTTTAAGGGTAGAGACGGCAGCACAATTGATAAAGGATCGCCATCTATTGTTCGCTTCTGTTAAGAATTTTCCCTTGCTTCATGCCTAAGCATGCAAGGCGGGATATTCACTGCTTGGTTCTAAGTTCAGTGGCGAGACTTTTGTTGCCAGTTCCTCAGCTTTCTCATTTCCTGATATTCCCTCATTTTTAGGGATCCAGCAGAGTGATTTTCAAACTGAAAATTAAATTCTGAAAATTTCTGAAAATTCCAATTTCAGACTTAAGCGGTTTTCGCTTGCGGCCACAGATTTCTGGTTGTACTGCGGCCGTAACATCGCGGATGTTGCTTTTTAAGTGCTCCAAAGTTTGGAGACTGTCAGCGTTGGCATGGTCTTTAGCCAAGCCTCACAATTAGAAATCTAACGGGATTAGATCACAAGATTCTTCTTCTTCTTCCCTTTAGTTCGGCGAGACTATTATCAGGATTATAGGGATCATAACTCTCCCACTTTACTGTATCCGTATTGGTCCGCCTGTGGGGTTCGCCACTTCGACCTCAGAAAGAATCTGCAGGCCTCCCGGTTTCGAATCACTTCGTCACTGCCAATCAGCCAGTCAAATGCTGCTCTTTTTGCATTTGTGTGATCCAGGAGTTTTTTGGCCTGCCTCTCTTCCGCGCTTGTATAGGAACGTTGATTGATATTGCCTTTCTGACAGGGTTCGTAGGTTCCCTCCTTTGAACATGGCAACACCAACTGAGCCGGTCATGCTCTAATTTTTTCGATATGGGCTCTCTGACGTGGAGTCTTCCTCGGATCTTCGAAATTCTCACGCGCTCACCGAACTTGGCTTTCAACACACCGAGCAAATCATGCTCAACCCTGAACAAAGTCTTTGTTTAAAAAATTAGAGTCATCTTGTTAAATTTCCGGTACCCAATTGGTGTGTATTCAGCGCCTTCTGTGGTCAGTAAGCTTTATCTATTCTGCAAGCTGGACCTTATGAGAACGAAGATGAAAATCTGGGCGCAAAATGGTCTAAACGAAACTGTAGATAATGCTCAATCGCTGAGTTCAGCGTGAAATTGACAATTCTGCATATTCAGCTACTCAGGCACTCGCATATGTTGATTTCGCTTCGCTTTCAGTTGATTTATCATTAAGATGATGTACATGCCTTTCTACATCAGAAACACTTCCGAATTTGTTGAATTTTGTGATTGTGTCTCGAATTGTTTGCTCAGTTGGGCAATTATGACGACCGTAATTTGTCCTTAAATTGCAATACACAGACTGATCCGTTATTTTGGTACTAAGATGCAACAATTTTAAAGTGTTGAGTGGTGTTTAAGCGATCCATATTGTAAAATGGCAAGTCAATCCCAATGGCTTCCTACCTGTCACTCTGGATGATAGATGGATTTGACAGACGCCAAATGACAGTGGTTTTGCAACCTGGAGATGAATAACCCTTTATATAATTAAATACTTTTATAAAGTTGCTTTCAAATGGAAAACGAATTAAATATACAATTAAATATACAAATATGGTCCTTCGAGCGTTGGATTAATCGGCGCTTATCTATGTGAAGGATTTCATTAGTTAATGGCTTAAATGGCATGAGTGAATTTACAATTGAAAAACTCATCAAAAATGCTTCTTCAAGGATTTCCCCAGACAATTTCCGACACATGTATTCTGACAGCAGTGACAGACATGGGTATGACTTGACTAGGACAGTACGATAATATATTACTTTATAAAATAGAAACCACCATGATAGGTAACTTGTCCTGTGAGAAATGCTTTTGCTTGGCAAGGACTTCTTTACTTATATCCATTATTAATTAAATCAACTACTGTATACCACTACAACACACTAAGTAAACTTCAATATTTGCCATTTTAACGTCCCTTCATTGCCGATAATCGATGTAATGAGATAATTTTAGAGTCCTTATACCACCAGTTTGCGCATTGCAGAACAAGCTATCCAATAAACAATACACTGAATCAACTTGTTTAAGTAATTCAGTTTGTAAACGTTCTTCGTTAGTGTCCTTCTTTGGAAGGGTGGAGTGGTGGCTTATCGGTTAAATGACGTCTGAGTGGCTCAGTAGAATATTGAGGGTAAGTTAGCAACCGCAAGTTAATATTCGGTTACAATGAAATTTACTCAACTGTTCGTCCTTCTACTCCAGTTTTGGCAGGACAATTGGGAGAGAATTACGCGATTTACTTGCGACATGGTGGTCATTTGCAAATAATCAACTTCAAATTACATCTGCTTAAGTAAACCGCACTGATTACTTGCGAATTTCTGATGCTGATGTTTGCTTGTTGACGACAGTGTGTGTAAGTGTACATATTTAGTGTTCAGCTTATTTATAGTAATGCAGATGGAGAGAGAATATGATCATGTCCGTAAACGATAGAAAAAGGATGCTTTTAGAACATGCTGTGAAATAAGGAAACAAACCTCTGCACGAAAGGACACAGTTAATTCTAGGGGCTGAAAAGTAGCTCAGAAGCTGCAAAAAAGGCAGGATCAAATCTTAAAGCCGCAAAGTTAACACTCGAAGCCGGCATACAGCGGACCATGTATCTCTTATTTTCTCTGTTACACATGCGGAATTTAAGGAAACTGAAATAAATAAACTTACACATTTGTTAAAGGTTAGTCAAGATCTGTAGAAAGTACAGGATCCAAACAGACTCTTACAAAAACTTGATGAGTTGATATTATTAATACGAGAAAAAGGTTTTGTTCTAGAAGCTATAGGTTAGTATAGGTATGTAGGTTGGCGGGGAGAGAGACTCTCCGCCACACTCAGGTCAATACTGACCTATTGTGATGCCCTTTGGGGGAAAGGATGTCCCTTGCCCATTGAAACCCGGTACCGATTCTAATATGCTCCGATAGTTATTGATGCGAGTCTTTGCATACAAACCATCCTGAGGACCTGATAAATTTCATTATCTTGTCTGATGGCGTGCTGGCGAGTTCATCTAGGTCTTGGAAGAAGTAGCTCCCTAGGATCCTGTTCCTGCTGTGTTGGAGGCCAGGGCAGTGACATAGGAAGTGGGTTGTGTCCTCAAAAGCTCCGTCGTCCCCGCAACCTCTGCAGAGTTCTTCTTCCGTTAGACGTAGTTTTTTCAAATGATACCGTAGAGAGTTATGCCCCGTGATAACCCCAACGAGGGTGGAAAGGGATTTCCTGTCTCCCCGTATAAGTCTCTCGGTTCTGCCTTTATCAAAGGACGGCCATAGTTTCCTTGTGATTACACAGGAATCCAAGGAGGTCCATCTGGTGTTTGCTTCCTGTGTGGCGATTTTCCCTGCTTCAAGCTTAAGTGCGCAAAGCGGGATGTTCACGAGTGGTCCTGTTTGTCTTGAAACGACTGGAGAACCCTCTCTTGCTAGTTCGTCAGCTTTCTCGTTGCCTGGTATACCCTTATGTCCAGGGACCCAGCAGAGCTTTTATTTAATATCTGTGGCAGTTATTGCTTTTATAGCTGCCTGGCTGTCAATAAAGAGGGCGATACCCTCTTGTAGTATTGCCCTTACTGCAGACTCACGGGCGGCTGTTGTCACTGCCAGGACCTCCTCTTGGAAAACGCTGCTCTGGTCTGGGAAGCTATAAACTAAGTTAAAAATTGAAAATAAGCCGCTTTTACACAAGGAAGTGGTGAAGCCGATGTGAACCTGTGCTATACAGCTGTGGGGTTTTACAAATGCCAATATTTTACAAAGTCTTGAAAATTCATGCATCGTAGTACGTAAGAAATGCCGATCTCCACAGAGATCTTGGAATTCCTACAGTCGAAGATGAAACCTAAAATGTCCAAGTCGTCCAGAGTCACACATCGTTTCTTATAAGATTCTAGTGCCTCAATCGAAAATCGAGCATGTGCCCTTCCCGTCAAAGAACTCAGAATTGGCTTCTCCATCGAGTGAAAATTGTTTGCCTTGGAGCTCCCTCCTCAAATTTTAGACAAGAAAGAGTCACTGGAGCTAGATCTGCAGAATCCTGTGGATCGGTAGGCACTTGAAAATTGCAATCCTTCAATGCAAGCAAAAAGAACACGGTTGAGCTTACATCGGTTAAGGTGGATCATGTGTGATCAGAAGCACTAAGCGCAGATGCCCGTGATCATGTTTTTATGCGGCAAATAATAGTAATTCTTTCTCAAAATCCCTGAAATTGAAGCTCATAAGCTTCCTGGTATGTGGGTGGGTTAAGGCTGGAACTTGACCAAACCACGACTTCTGCGTCAGCTGTTCTTGCTCTGATTTATTGTTTGTGAATAGAGTGGTGAATTGAAGTCTCATTAAATGTCAGAAAGCAGCGAAATTCTTTTGGATTGGCTTTTGTTCAAATACGAAAAACTCACTCGTAGCCATTGGGTCTTTAGGCCGCCAGTATTCTGGGTAGAGAGATCCAGTACAGTTAAGAAGTTTCACTGACTTTTTCCTCAATTCTACGAGTGGTTTCATAGACAGTCTGCAAGCGGTTTCCCTCGCTTTTTTTAAGTGGACTTTAACTCATTGCCTTGCGACATTTCATCACTTTCTAATCATAGCAACACCCCCAGTTACACCGAACACTTTTCTACTTCCTACGTAGATAGGATCTAAATCAATAAAAGAAAGCGGATCATAAATTTCATTATAAATAACCCTTTAAACATTTTTTTTTTTTTGGCAAATACATCGCATGTCTGGACATACTGCAACGCCCTATCTATATATTGAATACAGATTATCTACAACAAGTAATCAATTCAGAATTGATTCGAAAAAGTTTCAAAATACTGTTATTATAAGCGAAGCCTAACATGACTGTGAACTGATTTTATCCCCTAACATTTACCGCAATTAGGAGGTACATTCTGTTATGGAAGGCACTTTGTGACATTTGGTTCTAGATGAAGGATTATTAATACTGGTAATAGCCGATGATAACATCAATATCATTAGCTGACCGTCGCAATTCCTTTGTAGCGCAGGACGTTTTCAACTTAATACAAGCGGAGACAAGAAACTCTGTATACGAAGAAAATAGTGCAAGGAGTCTCACAGCTCAAGGAAATTTGAAAATAAGGTGGACGGAGCAGCAACTGGAAATTAATAGAAAGTCCTAGCAAATTGCAGTTGCCGTCCTCCTTCCCGCAACTTGTCAAAAACACGCTGAGAGTGGTAGAAATACTTAGACACTGCTTCCAACAGTTACTGGATGTACATGACGAAAAGAGAGTCATTATGTACGAAGAAAGCTTAGATTTAATCAAAGGAGCAGTAGTCCCCACAATCATTGGATAATTCAGCACATCCATAAAAAGGCTGAGTGACAAAGACCACCAGGTTCTGAATGATTTAAGCGTGGAGGTAATGTTTTGCTAGTGCGAATAAACTAAATCCATAACCAAGTAATACCAGCTCTAAATCCGCCATTGACAATACATATCCATCATCAATGTTGCATACGATCCCATCCCATCATGTTGAAACGTCTGAAGGCTGTTTGTACCTCACTCTTCGGTACGTTCTAGTGCGTTTTCTGGTCAACGACAAATCCTATAAAATACAAACCAATTCCAAGTCAAACTACACCATCCATTATTGACTTTAAGGACTCATTTGATAAGCAATTTCCATAACCTCGTGTTGAAGTAGATAATGCGCGAGGCAGGTGTTTGTGGAAAAGGACTTTCTTCTATAAAAGAGCAATCGAATTCGAAAAATGAATTCCACAAGTCATGGATTCTACCAGATCTGCTGCCCACATCACATTCGTGAGTAATAATCTTGACACGCAGATCAAATAAGGTTGGAAACCTAAAACACTGCCAAGTACTTGAATGCTTGAAGAAGAAACCGAATCTCAAGCTGCGTTGTGAGTGCCTGCGATGCATCAATGTTTAAAGAGTTAACAACCAACTCTCGTGAATCGATCTATGTATTGGTGGAATGATGAAATAGGTAATCTTCTCGGGGTGTGTCACAGGGTTAAACAATCCTGCCTGAGGTCTGGGGATTGAAGATATTCAATGAACTTTCACAGATCTAAGATCTACAAAGAATGCTGCATAGCCATTCCTGATCTTTGTGATCAAGGAGACCCAAACTCATGGAAAAGCATACCAAATATTTAGACAGGCATATGATGGCCCACAATCTAGAAGCAGAGGCAAACAAAGTGGGGCTCAAAATAAACACAGCCAAAACAATAGCCCTAAGTACTTCTGTCACCCGCGCTCAACTCAACATTGCCGGATAGGAAGTCGAGAAAGTTGACAACTTTCTTTATCTAGGAAGTGTGGTCTCGGCTAACCGCGGTGGCACCGAATTGGATGTGTGCAGCAGAATCGGGAAGGCTAAAGCTGCGTTCGGAATGCTATCCAAAATCTGGGAAAGCAATGTTATTAGCTTGAGAACCAAACTGCGACTGTTCCGCTCCAACGTAGAATCGGTGCTGCTTTATGGGTGCAGTACCTGGAAGGTGGACACGACTAACACCCGCAAGCTGCAAGTCTTCGTAAATAAGAATCATCCTGAGGATTTTTTGGCCGAACCGTATCTCCAACGAATAGCTTTATCAGAGAACGGGCCAAGAACCTATAAACTTAATATACGGAGGAGAAAGTGGCAGTGGATTGGACACACCCTACGGCGCGAAGACAATTCCATTGCGAAGTACGCCATGCAGTGGAATCCGCTCACCCAGGCTGGCAGAACAGCGGGACGCCCTAGGCATACGTGGCGCAGAACAGAAGAAGAGGAATCGAGCTCTTTAGGAATGAGTTGGAGAGAGTTGAAACGAGTTGCAGAACTCTGAACAAGATGGCACGCAGGCGTTGTTGACACCCTATGCCCCCCGAGGGGTTAAAGGATTTATGTATGTATTTAATTTTAGAGTGCATTATATGCAACCAATTTGAGAAAGCCATAGATGAAGTAGGACGCCATTACGTAGCCCAATACGGCTTCCATAAGCGGATTTCATCAAAGTAATGATGACTGTGGCGGAAACCGGAAAAAAAATAAAACCGTGCGGTGATGCTAGATGTGAACACTTTGTGCACTAGAGCTATTTACTAAAATGGCTTTTGAAACTGTGATTAGCCAAATATATTTTGAATACAGTGACAGACTACAGAACAAGGTGTCCTACTGAACGAAACCACGGCTGAATATCTGATTACCGGGAAGTTCCACAAGGATGGGATGGATTGTACAACGATATTCTTAAATTACCAAGATGACATAACCTTCGCTCTAGTAGCAAATTTTCTTGAGGAAATAAAGACAACCTGCAACGTAGCAGTATGAAGGATCACCCATTCACTAAAATCCGTTGAACTGAACGTAGTCAAACATAAAATGGAAGCAGCTATGATGAGCACCAGAAAAACATAAGAAACAGTCACCCTAATAGTCACCCTTGGTAGTTACGACGTTGCCTATCTGCTGGCAGTTAAATACCTAGAAATGATGATTGTTATGAGGTCTCATGCAAGAAGTATCTATAAAACACGTGCAATAAAATGTCCTGATTGATTGCCACATTACTAAGAATAATGTCGTACACAAGAGGGTCAAGGCAGAGTGGTAGACTACTGATGACCATAGTAACCCAGTCCATCATGCTGTATGCTGCACCCATCTGGGTCAATCTGCTTTAAATAAAATCTGCATATCGACAGTACTTCCAATTGGCATCCGAAAATCCCTATTATTTTCGTCATTGCTGGTATGATAAAGATGGATGCAGCAGCTAAATAACAGAAGAGAAGATACGTTCCATTCAGAAAGCGACGGAACTAGAAAAGTTCCTGCCAAAGTAATAGGCAATAAAAACGAGACCTCTATATGATGTGGATACGAAGAAGTGGACTTCTAAACACGGGTGCATTCGCTTTTAACTACAAAGGGTTCTGGTCGACTTGCGATGGAGTGGAGGAGAGTACACATATCATCACGCAACTGGTATTTAGCTCAAAACTAGGTCAAACTTCAACGCAGAACTGCATATTGAAGCATATGTTGTCATCACCGAATATATAGGATGCGACTACATATCTGTGAGGAAGGAGCTCCTCAAAGCTTAAATCCAAAAAGAAATAAGGACAACACACGCTGAGCATTATCCCACGATGAAATGCCTTAAGGCGGTCCAACAAACAGATGCACCAAACATGGGGTAGTTTAACTGGAAACAATCCCACATGTCAAAGAACAGACCCTCGGGAGTCTTATTCTGTGCGGTGTGGAGCTTTGGACTTTACCAAGGAATCCTGAAAGCAGAGATGAAATCTATAAGGGAAGGAACGTCGACTCCATTGAGTGTATGAACATCAACGCCCCAGCCTAGAGGGTCTCAAATTCCCTGCACGCGGAATTCAAATATCACGACAGTCAGGACTTCACTATACAGGTCACCGTTCGAATCTTCGATAAGATTAAATACTCGTATCTGGGAGTAATCGTGGATAGCAAGCTTCTCTGGTCAAAGCATGCTATGTTGGGAACCATCGATGCGCTGCCGGCCTTTTGGCAGTCAAGGGTGGCGAAAAGTGGAGCTGTGAAATGGGCTTTTAAACCTAAAGGGCAACGGAAGACCAATCCTCGCTTACGTCTCAGTTTCTTCGTGGAATAAATACATCGCTACGTATTAATAGGTCCCTGATCACTAAACTCCAAAGAACGGGTTATCTAGGGGTCTTTACGAGCAGGTCTGGCTCCGTTCTGTATGCCCTACTGAATCTAACCCTCTCCTACCTTTGATATTCATATCGTTCACAATGAAAGCCATCTCCCGTCTAAAGAGAGGCGGTTTCCGGTACCATTCGTTCTGGAGTTTCGATTGCGCGAGAAATATCCTACGACCCCAGTCTATTGGATATGCACTCCGATGCAATGAAACCAGAATTCCAATTGCGACACAACTGCCTACGACCTGGAAAAGTTCTGGACAAACTCTGAGAAGGGGAAATAATGCCATCAAGGATGGTTTCAAGCCAAGGAGCTGGTATCTTCGTGAAGAGCGAAATCATTAGATTCCACTCTCTGTCTGTTAAGTCAATATATGTGCATACTGTCTGTCTACCAACTGGAGATCTAAGCAATCCTAATTGCCAAGTACTTTATTGTCAAGAAAAGGTGGATAGGAAGGAGCATATGCATCTACAGCGATAGTCAAGCTGCACTTGTGGCATTGCTTAACCCGTATACCACTTCCAAATAATATCCGACTTCTGCTGCTAGATCACACTGTAACCCACGGAAACGAGATCGCCGATGAATTCGAAAGACAAGGCTCAGAGGAAGTTTTCTGAGGTACCGAACCAGGGATCCATCGCCGAATGTAGTGGGAGTTATGGCTCTACTCGATGCCGACACACGAAGTGTATACGGCCAAATCAACGGATTTTCTTTTGTCGCTCAGGCTCACTTGTAGGCATCTTTGCAGGCCACTTCACTTTTACTCTCACCAGGTGGGAGATTCTTGGAACCGACGTATTGGGTGCTGATCATCGCTTCGAGTCTCACTCTCACCAGATGCCAGATCCTTGAGTAAGTGCCGGTCATCTACTACTGATCTACGATTCGTGTGAAATTTTTTAGCACCTCCGACAATGCATCCATCGTTCTAAAAAATTCATTTCAATTCTCGTTACAGCTCTTTATGCTACAACTGTTTTTATAAACATTATGAGCCATTCAAACATCCTTAAGATACACACTACATCAAGAAGTATTTTAACATGTTTGAAAAAAAGAAATGTCGTATCTACTTGAATTATATCCCAACGAACTCGTATTTCCACCAACTTCGCATACTTAATTTTGGATTTATTGACTTTCCTACTTTTGGCAGACATCCATGCTCTTTTAGGCAACCGCCAGCAGAGGCATTACCATATATTTTCACCCTCAACGAAGCCTTAAAACTCCCATGAACATTTCAAAGTTTACCTAAGAGTTTCTCTTTATAAATGGACAGTCGGCATGAATACACCAGTTTCAGAACTCTCACACTTCTCCTGGAACCGTACGTGATGTCACAATTCTCAATTAAACTTTTCAAAAACAAGACAAAAAAAAACTGTTTGTATCCAAAGTCGGTAGACCTTATCTCCTTCGTTCATCTTGATGTGCCATTGGAATGTTCTTGGTCGTTGACAGACTTGATAGTTAAATTTTGCGCAAAAAAAAAAAAAAAACAATTTTTCATTACCAAATGGATTTGAGTTTGTTTTAGAAAATAGAAATGGAAAAGTTTTTTTTTTTTTTTTTCATAATTGTACAAGTTTCCATTTTTGGCAGACGTCGTCGTTGTGTGTTGGCGAATTAGTTTGACAATGCTGTTGCTGTCATTTATTTTTACAGGGAATTCACATTTTTTTAAGTGTGTTAGCCAAACCCGCAAAACGTGATCATAAAAATGCTGTGCATCCAGATACATGCATGTGACGTGCACACCGGCACGGCGCAGCAGGTTGCGTGTGTACAACGAACGATTGGTATCTAAGCACAATGGTTGGCTGCTGCTAAAAATGGGAATGACTGCACCCCTCAGGCGCTTCTATCGACAATGTGACAGGAATCGAGGATATGTTGAGTGGTTATTCTTTTTCTCCACTTTGCTTTCTATGCAAGTCGTGTAGAGCACATGCGGTACTAACAAAATGCACTAAGCAAAAGGGGGAGAATGCGTGCCATTTTGCCGCAAACACTTCATCCATCCGATCCAGGCAATCATCCAGCCATCCATCGAGAGGTGTGCTATTCCTCGACTGCGTTTGGCTGAATTTTTCATTTGCTCACCTGAATAAATTTCCATTGTAATCATCGCTAAAAAGGGATCCCATCCATCGAACAGGTGTCGGTGGTGATGTCAGTGATGAAACAGTGGAAGATAGTGTAGAAGACGAAGACGACAAAGCAAACTCCATAGTGAGTGCAACTGCGACTAGACCTGTCATGCTCATGACTCTTCTACTGCCACTGTGTTTCCCTTTTTGAATAGCTAATTGCGGAAAGGGGTCATCGAATCCCACAGCTCCTTGCTAAGTTTGGCGTCAAAGCTACTTATGGAGTCTTCTATCGGTTGTGCTGGCTGCTGGCTGCTTTCATGCGACAACAACGACCACAATGGCAATAACGATGACGATGACGATGACGATGAAGACAACGACATCGGACGGCAAAGAGAGTGAATTTGTTGCATCCAAGAAGTTTTCACTGCGGGCGATGGTAGAAGTGGTTCTTTCCCTTTTAAAAGAAAAGAAAACGTAATCGGGTTGGACGCACGTAAATGCGTTGCATGAGAAACAGTGGCATATTTCATTTTTTTTTTGTCTTTATCTTCTCCTTTTTCTTTTCCTCTTCCTAAATTGAATTACGAGGGTGTAAGTTGTCATAACTTTCAAGTGATACTCCATAATTTGCGAATGAGAAGAGCTGATAAATTTTAATTGTTTTACGACATAAGTTCTCCTTTGCGAGGAGTTATGAAATGAAATTGAAAAGTTCTAGAACTCGAAAAATATCCTTTTTGAAGGGGAGTTATAGCATTGTCATAAGATTATCTATAGGAGGTG
Organism: Blera fallax; assembly: GCA_946965025.1. Taxonomy (NCBI): domain Eukaryota; kingdom Metazoa; phylum Arthropoda; class Insecta; order Diptera; family Syrphidae; genus Blera; species Blera fallax. The sequence goes on from OX337244.1 coordinate 16,968,208, forward strand.
GAAAAATGAGATAGAAATGCAATTTGCAGAGAATGTTTTTGCCAAGGACTATTCTTGTGAATGTGTTTTAATGCGACTTGTGTGCGTTCACTAAGCCGACTTTTTAAGGAAAATTATCGCTTGTATTAACTCTTCGGTAAATCAACATGCATTTCAATGATTTCTTGCTTATGTGGATGAATGGCTATTGACCCCTAGCCTGTTCTCATATGGGGCTGTTCGATTGAGATATGATTCGGTCAAAAAACCATCAATGTCATGTGAAGCCACCTATTCATAAAGGTCTGCAGCCTACGAGTGACTATGGCGGTCACTTTCCGAGTACTACACAAGCCAATTTTTGAAGGCTGATTGTCAATGTGTCATATTTTCCATTAATTTACCCATTCGTCTGGCTATCTATACCGACAGATCCAAAATGGATGCAGGTACTGGTGCTGGTGTCTACTGCGAGTCTCGAAATACAAACCGGTCATTCAGACTTGAGGACGATTGCAGTGTTTTTCAAGTCGAAGTTGCTACCATAAAACAAGCTGAGGACATGATTAACGAAGAGAACATCTCTGAAAAAGTAATCAACGTCAATGTATTTTGACGGTCAAGCGGCCATTAAAGCGTTACAGTCAACATCGGTGAGGTCCAAGCTCGTAAAAATGTGCATAAAAAGTGGGAAAGAAGGTGAACCCCTATTGAATACCGGGCCACATGGATACATCCTTTAAGGTAAAGGCGGATGAACTAGCCAGGGCAGGATCAAATCTTAGTACCTCGCTGGCCCTTCCCGAGGCTAGCACACTGCTTAGTACCTTGAACAGAAAGGTAAACATTGAGTCGAACGAGGAAGCTAAAAGGCGTTGGTGTTGATTAGATACATGTGCCATTGCCAAATCGTTATGGCCAGTTTATGACAAGAAGAGATCCGCAGACCTCATGAAACCCAGTCATAAGGATATTGGAATAGCGGTCGGCGTAACAGGAAACTAACAGTGTTAGGCAATCACGCAGCACGCCTAGGACTGCCCCACAACCACTTCTGTAGGAACTTCAGGGACGATTGTCTAGCACTAGCCACCAAAAAGAGAATATTTTTGGGAGCTATTTCCCTGCGGAGCTGGATGATCTAAGAAACATAAAGCTCAACAATCTCCTAAGATTTATACACATATGTGTCTGTATACTTTAATTCAGCCGTCCTGTCAACTAGGGCACCTGTATACCTAACCGAACCTAACCTAACTACTCGTCCCTGCTATCGAGCATATTTAGATAATGTTTTAGGGCCCACTTCGACGTGATTCTATTTATTTATAAAGTCAATTGAATGCGAGTCTAGAGGACTTCCGTGTTTTTCCCAGACAGTCCTGTGGCCCAGTAAAAGTCTTGAGTGACTTTTGGTCGAGAGTAGTCGGGTCCCTGAGTCTAAGAACTGGCATTGCTGGTCTTTTCACATCAACTTTAATGAGAAGAATATACAGGATTACCTTAATGGCTGCCATAGGTGAACTAGACTTAAGCCCTGAACACTACGCGCGATAGAAAACATGTGTGATGACTAATTAATTTTTTTATTTGTTTAACCTTTTAAAGCGTCATGCGGTACACACATTCTATGAATATTCTCTCAACTAATTTCGATAAATAAAATTCTCCACATAATAATTTGTAAATAAAAACCAACAGAACAATAATCTCCTGCCGCACATGAATATTTTGAAATCCTCTAATCCAGCCAGCTTCATTCCACACTTGTGGTTTTATCAGCTTTTATTATCCTCCAACAGGAGGCATTAACTAACTAAGCGTGGACAGGCATAGAATAAAATGCCAAACCACATCAAAATTTAAAATTAACGTTGAGTGAAAATTTCCAATTTTCCACGTGAAAATTAATGAAAATGGTTTTCTAAGCTCTCATTAGAGTAACACCTCGGTTTATTTCCGCCACAATTCCAATCTCCTCCTAATATGCTGGCTAGCATCATGCGTCCTTCAAATGCCTTAATTAGGTTATTGCGCGATTAGGGGATGTTGATTCGCCTGAGGTCACCTTTTATTTATCTCCCTCTCTCTCTCTCTATGTCTGTATCTCTTTCTGTAGGTGAATTTAAATGCTAATTATATCTGAATACATCAACATTAAGAATTTTGGTGCGCTCCTTTTGTTCATAGGTTTATATGCATCATTAAAATTTCTAAATTGCGCTGTAGAGGAGCATAAAGGAAGAAAAGAAAATACGCGCTATCCCTTTCCACTTGAAATGCAAACAAAATTCACATAAAAAGGATTTTTTTTTATATTTTGGTGGAATAAAATTTTCCCTATTCAGTTTTGTGTGTGTAGCAATGGTGAATAACATCCTCGAATGAGTTGCCGGGCCGAGTTTATTATTCCAGTTCCAGCACCTATGCTACAGCGAAACCCCACTGGCATGGCCTGTAATCTATAGTGGAAATGACCTAAATGAATTATACTGTGTGTGTAAGGGGGGGGGGGGGGATGTATCCTGTTCGCCCGCTCAAAGAGAACGTAAAAAAAAGGAATCACATTCAAGCAAAAGTTCGCTCGGCCAAAACAGATGGATTCTAGGTATTTGTACGAAAGGAAATACTCACAGGAGTAGAAAAGCCTTCAAATTGTTGGTCCGAGTAGATATTATGTTTTCAGTAAGTCTGTGCGGGTGGAAATAAAAAGTGAATACTCACACGCTTGTATCAAATGGGAAATGGTAATAAACTGAGAATTTTGCAGGATATATCCGGTGTCGGGTTTTATCCTGTCAGAATATTTCTATTGCCAGTCCCGGATGTAGAGTTGTAAAATTCTATTTTGTTTCACATATGGTATTCTACCATCCGAGTTGTTTACGGAATGTGTCGGGGCACAGAGATGGTTGGTTGATGCATGGGCGTTTCCGGGAAACAGAAGGATAGGTGGCATTCATGGCATTTAGAAAATATTGCTGTTAATATCTACGTACTTCCGGCTGAACGTGGAAATTGATTAGTAAACTTTTTGTTGGTTTTCGCGCTGGAGAAATGTTTTTGACGATCACCTTAGGCTAGGGCTGTTTCTTGAGCTTTCAAAATATGGCATTTCAAATGCTGCCTATTGCAAATTTCCACAGACTCAATGTTGTCGAAAAAGAGTAGAGAACATTGGTGGGAATTATTACCACATGAATGCTTTTTTTGAGCAGTCGGCAGGAAGGCCTTTAAATGGAAATGTATTTGCATTAAAAATATTTCAATTGGACCTATTTGTTTGGTTCTGGATCATAATGGCTGAATAGTACAATTGCAGAATATCGGAAACAACTGCTTCGTAGTAATAGGATTCACAAACTGGATACCCTAAATGACCTAGGGACCATTTAAAATACCCCAAAAGGACCCATAAGAGAAGCTCAAAAGCTGCAAGCGCAGACGAATCTATAATTCCGATCCCTCAGCCACACGTTCGCTTACATCAGTAATTTAGGCTAAAGGTCCATTCACAGCTCAGCGACTTGCGAATACGAACGAGCGAATATTCGCAAATTTTGACATTTGGAGTTTTTTGAAGTCAAAGGTCTATGCAAACAAGCCCACGACCACCAACGCCTTGCAAGAGGAAATTGGGAGGTGTATTATTGAAATTCAGCCACACATTTATGCGAAACGGTCATAGAAAATTTCAATAAAAAAGTACGTACTTGCCAGCAAAGCCGTGGAGGCCATTTATCCGATGTGCTATTCCATACATAACCCCAATCTGTATACTCTATGAATCAATAAAAAATTTAAGCTTTCTAATTAAAAGTCTGTATTTTCTATTAAAATTACATTTTGCGTGAATTATGGGTCACCCTTTACAAAAGAATTGTAGGGTTTTGGTCGCGCTAATGTGGATTGCGTTCTCTATCTGCGGAATGTGAATAAAATTTGACAGTTCGCAAGAAGTATTCGCCTATTCGCGGAAAAAGCAGCGAATCGTTAATTTTTTCACAGAAACTAATTAAAATTTAACTTTTTTTCCATTAATTGATAGATAATTTAAGCTCTGTTCTTTTGGAATAATAAAGTTGTCAATTGCGTGCCTTTAAGTGTACAAAAATTGGTTTGCTTGCAGTTCGTCCATTCACCGGTCGCTGAGCTGTAAATGGACCCTAACTGCAATGCTTTCAGTTTCTTCAAAATTTTGTCATTACTTCGCGAATGGGACGATTAGATTAACTTAGATTGATTTCGATACTCAGTTCGTACAGAATTGGTATTTCTGTAGAACAATTGAACAACTTTAACGCGTTGAGCGGAGGCTAAGAGATCATAAATGTGTTGGTACAAACTAACATTTGACATTTTGAAAGCAGAGTTTTATTGACAGCTGCTTGATTTACAGTGCTGCCAATCTAAGAACTGAAATCACCCTTTACAACCATGTGTAATCTAGTTTCATGAGCATCATAATAGGTTCTTATTATAATGTTAATATTGTTACAGTCTTATTTATTGTTTAGTGTATTAAGGTCGCATTAGTGTTCATCAAAAAAAAGTTTCCAATCTGGGTGAAAACAAACCCGCGGCTTAGTATCTATTAGACGCAGCAGTATGTGATTGTAAGAGGGTCAAACTTCTAAGTTAAAATTGGTAACAAGGGGTAATATGCCCCGAAAATTGGGCACCAAACGATTTTATGAACGTCAACATTCAAACAGCTTATGGATAAAAGGCAACTAAAAAAAAAATATAAAAGAATTAATAAATAAAAAGTGGACAACTTTGTTACAAACCCACTCTCATGATTATGTCAATTACAATATCACCCTCAGCATAGCTTAGTTCCTTTTTATTTACTTTTCGTTCTGGAACAAAATGTAGGACTGACCTTCATAAATGAACAATTTACTTTGAGAGTCCTTGACTTGCACACATGACAGCGATAATGTGTGGTATTGTTTACAACTTGACCAGTGGTCTCATATGACATTAAATATGAATCACACTGTGTCGTACTGTGAACTTTACGAAAACTACAACTTTTTGGTCTTCAAGTTAAGCAAGACAAAATGTTGATCAATATTTAATCTTTCGAAGCTTTAATACCTCTTCAGAATCTGATTGTTGCAACTTTGTTGCTGAATGGTAATTTATAATTATTTCCCTGAACTCAAAGGACTACGAGTGGAGTATGTGTTTGCTTTTAATTTACCCGAAATGATTATAGAAATCGCTGTGAAATGTGTTTAAAACTACCCAGAATTTTTATTTATTCGAAATTTAAAGGCCTACAGCAAGGCTGCCTTCCTACGTGTCAATAATTTAACTCGATTTTCCTGGCAGAAATGCATACATTGTACAACACGACCCAATTAAATGAAAATTGCCATATCGAGGGAATATTATTATTATAATTGTCCTTGTTTTCCTGGGAAGGGTTAACGTGTTTCTTTTTTTTTTTTGCTGTATTCGATTGCATTATTTTTTCAGTCATCGTTGCCGTATGTATTCATTCTGCTCTGGACACATGCAACGCGATAGGGCGTGTTCAGCGGTGTGACAATAAAAGATCGCCTCATGCAAACGGGTAAGCAGTGAGGCATTAATTTACACACAGGTATGCGTATATTTGTGGCAATTCAGCTGATATTGACTGCTAAGTGGAAAGTGGAAAGGTTTTTTTTTTATCCCCGAGTTGAAAGCATGATGTCCTGATTGGGCATTTTAATGCAATTTAACAAGGCTTCTCATTTTAAAACAGTCAGAATTAATGAGCCAATTTTATTTGAGTTAATTAAGAAATGATTTCTGTGGTTTTTCTCAAAAATTTATTTTATGGTTAATTATGGCGAAAAAAAAAAATTCGTTAAGCTGCTAGAGAAATGTATCTTCAGTAAATGCGCTTCTAGATTTATGGCCAAAGTTAGAAAGCCTTTCTTTCAGCAGAAGTAATAGTTCACGCATTTATGTAAAGATCTCCCTACCCGTGAAGACTGAGACAAGATGGGATTCCAATTTCACTAGTCCCGAGCAAAGTAGAAGGTCTGCCAACTGATCTTCTCGAACTTGGGGTTGGAGAAGGGTTACTCTTCGTCGAATTTCTACTAAGGTGTCACTTTTGAAGATGATGTTCACCCCGAGGTAGATCAACTCCTAAACTATCAGGCATATTACGGACTACCACAAAATGTTAGTCGGCGTGTACACATATTAAGCTAATGTCGTAAAAATTGGCTTTTTGTGGATCACATCCAGGCGATCACTTATCGGATTAAAGTCAATAACCCTTGACTTGAACACTCTAATATGTGCAACTTTTTGTGGCAACTTCAATTGATGTCTTTCCGTTTTCGTATGTCTGATCCTATCCGTCGTACATATGTATCTCCTGAATCGCAGTTATATCTGCACTTAATGCGTAACAGCAGCTTAAAAATTTTCACATCGAATGTACGATGAAATGCGTTGGAATTCTATCGTCACTCTGGACAAAATCCTTACTGAAAGAATCTAAAACTGAAGACATATTTTCTGTCCATTTTTAGAAGTATTAACGACGTACCCGACGATAGACATTCTTCGTATGGTACTGCCCATAACTCAAGCGCCTTCAGATTTAAAATACAAGGATTTGCAGATTCATTAACGTTTCGGATTAGTTTGAGAGTCCATGCGACGTAACAATGCGGAACTTATCGGTTTCTGTGTTAGGCATCAAAGGATTCACAATGGATCTTCTTTGAGCTTAGAGTGCCGCAGAGGAGCTTCTCTTTTCTGCCTCAATTTATTAACGGACCAGGTTTTGACTTGGACTTTGACCAGGTTACAAACGCTAACTCAATAACGGCTCAACGAGCTTTGGTAAAATTCGGGTTTGAGTTAACTCAAATTTGTAGATGCGTTAATATTTCTACACCACGACCTCAAAAAAAAAGATGTTTTCACACCTCTCGCAAATGTCTAACAACCTCAGAAACTCCCACCTTTCGGACACGGAATTAAAATGTTAGTCCTCCTGTTTGTAACAACGAAAATGTAACACGCAATGTATACCCTAGGTCATCAAATATTTGAATTTAAATTCGCAACTAACTTCAATGATTCAACCCCTATTACTCGTAACAGAAATAGCTTAACTCGACCTTGATACACAACAGCCACATACCTGGTTTTATCGGATTGGCCTGGCAAATTTTATTACCTACCTCGTGCGAAATAATTGCAAAAAAATGTACATATCTACACAAAGATGTACTTAAAGATTCCCCATGCGGAAGAGTCATTACTGCTACGATTTGAAGTGAAAACTTCAAAGCATGCGCAACCTTGACATTGGAGAAATTTATTTTCACGCTTAAGAGTACTCATGGCCAACGAATTCAAGCTTGAAAAGATTTATAAATGCAATTCAGCTCTTAACCTTGTGATTTAGCGTCAAATGGCTATTCACAAGCCTCCACGAAAAAAAAAATTCAACAACAAACACCCCCTTACAGGATGAACAAAATTATATAATAGCAATCATCATCCCCTAGGCAGCACCTAAGTATAATGAGCTTTATTGTCATCATCATCATCAACTTCATTGCCCGACCCGAAATGTAACCTTGAACGTGTTCTATTCTCATGCCTATCATTTAACACCTGAATATCATCAACGTAATGATGATAGTGGGCTACAAAGCCCACAAATCTACACATACACACCTAGACAGAGCAGAATCATTCCCGGAAGTGGCAAGGAAAAACGAGTCAGCCGGAGGTCATAACCAGGCCCGTAATTAAGATCGACATTGTCTGAACGGGAAACAACGACTAAAAGTAGCTAAAGGCTGCAAAAATATTTCAGACGACTCAATTTTCTTTTATTTGTCTGTGTGCTCCTCGTGTTCGTCCTCGTGACTGAGTTACCTCCCCAGGAGTGCCAATAGAAAACACGCTAATACAACATTCTATGTTGCTATTGATTTTTTATACAATTTCTGCCCCGAACTGCAGTAGCACTTTCCGGCCAAAATAATCCTCCGTGCGCTGTGTGTACACGAGATTCAATCAATGACTTCTTCGGAGGAGAAAGTAGGTTATAAGGGGTGTAATTACGACAGTTGGAAGGAGAAGTATCTTCTGGATCAATGCCATTATAAGATATCTGTTTGTCTTCATTATTAGTTTTCTGTTCTTTTCTGTTTTGGGGAAATGGAATTTACTTGTTTTTCTCGACAGGCATTCAGAGCGATAGGATGGGTGGGCTCAGAAGGGGGAGGGATAGAGCCTTAATGTTTTATGTCTGGGTGATGCTAACTAATTTGCCTTTTTTTTTGGGGCTACAGCATTGGAATAATAAATGATGTTGTCGAAGATGTTTTTGCGCAAAGTCTCAGGGAAAGGGGATAAGAGTTCAATGATGGAGCTGAAATAGGTTCGACCGGGTTGAGATGGAATCTCGTATTTGGGTCTCATGTTGATGTTTTAATTTCGTTTTATACGATGTCGACGAGACAATGATTCGCTTTTGGGGTTGGAAATTCCATTTCGGTGATAATACGGTGGATGAAGGTTGTTGAATTGACACTTTTGTGAGGTAGTTTGTGTCAATGATATAATGGTGTTAAGCAGAGAGTTAATTCCTTTAACGAAAGGGGGAGATCTTTTTTCGAGATGATGTCCTTATTGGGTATGCAACGTGAAGTGTTTGCAGATAGAAAACGGTTAGTTGTTCGCCTTAGAGAAATGAGAACTCTTAAGAAAGTCTTTGTGATTTGGTTTACTACCAACCGCAGTGACACATATGCCACGCCTTCTAACTATCAACCACTAACTCTGATGTCAGCGCTTTCTGAAGTCATGGAGAGCATTGTAAATTACCAACTTATGAGATATCTAGGTTTCTCCCATTGACCGCCAACATGGTTTTCCGAAACAGTGATCCAAAAGAGACACTATGGTGCACCTATAAAAAACTGGAAGCATTCACAATATTCGCCTAGTTGCCCTAGATATCTCAAAAGCTTTCGATTGAGTGCGGCACCGTGCCCTTAAGAATTAGCCTCGAGCCATTGGTCTTAGAAACATTTTATCATGGGTTGCAAGTTTTTTTAAGCAAATGATCAATAAAAGTTGTTCTAGACGCATGTACTTCTTCCACTTTTTAACTAATGCTGGTGTACCGCAGGGCTCAATCCTAACGACCTGGTCTTTTTCACTCGTAATATATTTATTCTTTCGTGGATAACCATACTCTCTCATTAACCTTCGAAAAAGCCGAAATCTATGGAGTCCCAGTTGCAGATGTCTTCCAACCTTAACTCTGCGATACATATGATTTACACATTAGTTGAAGAGTTCAGCTCGGCCGAGGAATACTACTACCTTTGCCAAACTAGAAATGTTTTGAGTTTATATAGAGGAATTCAATGGTCTGCCATTGCTGGGAATGTATATTGCCACAGATATTTTTTGAAACATATTAAAGGTTGATAAACTGCATACAGCTCAGATATACTGCCGGCCATAAGTTTGGAATCACTTTTTGGTTTCCATCAGCCTGTGTCTCTAACTACCATGAAAAGGCACTTAAATAAAGCAGGCTTAAAAGACCGAATAGCAGTTCGAAAACCTTTTCAAAATCGACCTAAAATATTGCTATGGGCCAAAGGGCATTAAAATTGGACGACCCCAATAATAACAGAAATACGAAAAAAGCTAAGATTAGATGGTGATTCCAAATTTATGGCCGACAGTGTAGGCTCAGAAGCCCCATTAAACTATTTCATTTGAACGAAGTAAATATGTAATGTGTTCTTTGGAAATAATTCCCCTAATTTATTTCAGGGATTTCCTCAGAGAGTCGCGCTGTCATGTGAGTTGTTCAAGTGCGTGGCTGTTTCGGAGCCATATACGTAGATCCACTATTAATACTGAGGTGACTTTTTCAACATGCCCATCTATTCCAGTTGCTGGAATACACAGACGATACCATCGGGCGCTCCAAGCGTGCGGTCATAGAAGCTTTCACAGTAATTGAGGAGCAGACAAGATAAGTTGACCTTGAGGACAAAACCAAATGGGGGCAACAAATAAAGAAGCATCCGTCTACCGACTGGGAAAAAACAAAGAGTTTACCTACCCTGGAGCAAACATTAACTCAACAAACAACACCCTCGTGGAGATATGACTACAATCGACCATCGAAACCCGTCTGCTACAATAGCGAGTCTTTTATGTGAGGAATGCAGGAGAAGATACAACCGTGGACCAAGATGGGAATGCTGTCAAAAAAGCCAAGGCCTGACGACCAGGGTTGATCGGGTACATCCAGCGAATGGACAACAACTCGAGAGGAGAATTCCAGCACCCAGGGCTCAAGACGTTCAGAAAGATCGAATCTCCGTTTAAAAAACCAAGCGATCCTGAATGCTATGCAACTTTCTCTGGACAACTGCAAGCAACTTGCTTGGGACCGAAGAGTATCGGAAAATGATGTGTCTCAGACGAAGTCCCTACACGGGTCAGAACTTCGTTAAGTAAGTAAAAAAGAGCCCTATCTTGGCTTAAGAAAAATGTGATATCTGTTAGAGATATCCGCATCTTTTCAGACAGCCAAGCAGCAATAAAATCCCTGGAATCGACCTCTATAAATTCTTTAGTAGCTCTAGACTGCCGTTCGTCTCTTGTGGAGATGGATGAGCAGTTCAATATTCACCTGTGTTGGGTGCCGGGGCATAGAGACATTCCACGGAATTGTAAGGCCGATGAACTCGCCAGAATAGGAACAACTATACCCATTTTGCCGGACAGAGGCACCTTAGGCATTCCAATCGCTACTCGCAAACTTAAACTTAAGTTGGATTCTGTCGAGAGTACAAATCTTAGGTGGACAAGTGGATCAACATGTCTAGCGACAAAACAGATTTGGCCAAAGCTGGATCTAAGAATTTGATTTCTCTCAATAGACTGCATATCGGCACCACCATATGCGTCATCACTGGACACTGTCTAACAGGCAAACATGCTACAAGGTTAGGCCTATTTGCGAAAGACTTTTGTAGAAGCTGCCTGGAAAATATCCCTCACCTTCTGCCCAGCTCTCTCCCGTAGGCGGAAACTCCACTTAGGAGCTCCTTATTATAACGATATAGGCGACCTAATGAATATTGACATTAAGAGCCTCCTACGCTTCACAAGAACCTCTAATTGGTTTTAAACGATTAGGTGGAGAGAAATTTTCTCCCATGAACCGCGTGGTATCACAATGGGCCTACCATGGTCCAAGTGTGCTGGCGACTCCTAGCTGGCAGCCACTTCAACTTAACCTAATCTAAGTAAAAAAGAGTGAATCTTGAAATTTTGTAAAAAGATTTTTGGGTAAGTAGCCGTACGAGCTCGAAAAGAGCACTACAGGGTGACGAAAAGAAGTACAAATGTTAGGTACTTCAGTACATTTCACAACCCACAGTTCTGTTGAAACCTAAGCGTTTTCGTAAACATAAACATAAACACAACGTAAGCATTATTCCGCCAAAAATACCGTTAAATTGAAATGTCCTAATTTCGACCAATAAATAAGCCAAATTAACTTCCTTCCCATAACCTCTAACCATCCTTTGCTAAATGATTAGCCTAAAAAATATGCGTCTACGATTATCGTTATCGATTAACACCTCGTGACAAAATTCAAACAGTATTACGTTACGGCCACAAAGGCCCACAAAAAAAAAAATGCCAACAATTTCTGCATGAAGTCTCACAGAACTAAATACAGTAATCATCGTTCCATTCTGATAACTCCACGTCTGACACAATCACCTCACGCGGAACCAAGAACCAGCGTTGCTGCGAAATTTCCTTTTTATAAGCCTCCCCCGTTCCACATGACGAAAATACTCGTATACCTGGTGAACCAACCAAAGCTTACCGACTACACACATACATACAAACAGAGAACAAGCCGACGAACTAATTTTCTCCGTAAGTAATTACGACCGAAAACGCCCGCAAAAAGAAGGGTTCACGGTCCCGAGACGACAATGGTGGTGGCACCACACAGTACTCGTACATTGGCTGTTGTATGAAAAGCTTGTGCCCCTAAAACCCAGGCACTTATACCTCACTCTGCTTGAGGTTGGCGGAGGATAAAATCGATGGAAATTAGAGATGCTTAGGTTAAAGTTCAGGTTGATACAGTTTTACGGGTGGGGTAGTGCCTGAATCTTCCAGAGATTCAATCAATAGCTGTACCCTGTGTATATGTACAGAGCCCTACATTATTAAGCAGTTAGTGTGGTAACTTATGAGCAATAACCGATCAACCGCGAAGGGGCTTCTCCGAGAGATGAAAATTATTGAAAACATTTTGTGGACTTTTTCACATGATGTGGGGTAGAGTGGCAGTGGGGGAAGGTCTTGAACGGAACCACAAGATAAATGAATTTTAATAACCATTCGGGGGTTGGAAGTAATCATTTTGGCAGTTTTGACGAAATCGAGGTTTTGTTTTTGAGGTCAGGCAATTGCTGTCGTTAGCAGTTACCAAGGGTTCTGACTGGCTGGCTGCCTTACTGCCTGACTGCCTGACTGGCTGGCTGACTTGTTGGCAAGTTTATGAAGTTCATATGGTTTATGAATCATTATGACTTTCGGTTAAGAGTTAAGTGGAAACTTTTAGGTTCTCTATTTACAGCGTTCTTTGTGTGTGACGCATATCTTAGGAGTCGTGGTTGCCTTCAGGTGGTACTGAGTCAGTCGTTGAAGTCAGAAAGGTTAACAAGGAGGTGATTTATGCTCATGAGTGTGTGTATGTTTGGAAATATTGTGAGAATTACGATACAAGATTGAATTTAATTTTTATTTTTGCTTCATTCAATAGTAGATGAAGATAAGGCCGATGAGTAGGTAGGTATGTACGTTTGGCATGCCTTGTGATTTATTTACGAATTTATAATAATATCGCCTTAAAGCATATGTCTGCGCATTGCTTTTTAGGTTTTTCTTTTCAATCTCAGTAATAAAACCTCAGATAATTATACGTTCGCAGGTATTATGCCACGTTTCTCCTTTGTCCTTGTGTGAATTGATTTTTTTTTCGATGTTGTCAAGCACTGCCGTAAGGAACCAAGAATGCATGGTTTTTATTATTAAAATGATGACTTCATTAAGGACGAAAAATCGATTACGAACGGCAAGTGATAAGACCACCCTTTTGCAAGTAGCACGCTGGAAAGTGGAACAATTAGCGCGCTGACGTACGTTAATTTTGAAAGAGGAGAAAATGGCCGGATAGATACACATGCTACAGTGCATCCAAGATGTTCAAAATTTAAAGAAGGATACGCAGGTTAACTAAGTTTCGATGAATCGAATACTTATTTCTGATGGCAATCAATAAATCTACAACAATTTAATGGAGCTCTCGCTTAGGCATACAAGTTTCTTCGAGCGAGTACAAGCTTTAGAAACAAAAAACTAGTTTCGCTATGGTGTGAGAAATCTGAAGAAAGACTGTTTTTTCTTGGAAACTTGTAACTATAAAAAGTAGAGTGGAATCCTTCGCCAATAAATGCAGTCCTGCTTTGTTAAGGATTTTTTAGCTAAGATACCCTATGGAATACCCATACTCAATCTATATGGACCTATGATCCACAATTACTGACAGGACCTATGTAATTCAAAAAAAAAATGTGTTGATACCAAATATTGGTTCAAAGCAATTCAAAACTGACCGCAAAGCTGACTGCATAGACGGCAACAGAAAGAAAGGAGAAAAAGAAAGGTTCCAGGCTGGATCCCTATGGCAGTTCACGAGCTGTAGCATCAATTTTACGAAACTTTAATAAATTCAATCGTGAAGCGATCCATTCAATAAAAATCAGCGCTTTTATCTTAATCACTTTGATGGGTCAACAGTTTGGGATGGACCTGGGCTTTACCCGACAAGACTTCCAGCTTTTTCAATTTGCATCTAGCTGCTCTACCAAGCCGGTAGAGGTCCCTTTCCACTTGAACGCACCATGAAAGTTAAGGTGTTTCTGTACAGAGCCATTCCTCCGATCTTAATTGTTAAATTTAAGCTTTTCTCACCAGGTCAGTGTCGTTGAATAGCAGGTACAGCTCGTGGTGGACGTTCTGCATTTCATTCGACCATATTGTGCGTGTAAGTTGGTGCACCCTCCTTACCAAGCCATTCCCCATTGCTTTAAGTAGTTACCCTCGAGATCTGAGGAACACAAGAATCGGCCTAGGACAGAGGGGCCGCATACACAGGTCCTTATAGGTATGAGCCTCGAATATGTGGAAGTGTAGCTCATATAAGGCGTGGAACTACAGGCGATGCCGTTGATTCCATCTGGAGAATTCTTCCTCCGCCGCCTGAATCCACTGAAAGCTGCTTTAGTGTAATTTTTTGTACCAATTTTTTTAAATTTAAAATTCTAGAGACGTTGAAATAACATCGGCCATAATCTAAAGCAAATGGAATTTCCAAAAGATGGCAGGTAATGTCTGGAAAATTTTGACGAATTGAAGGCATAATCGCTAGCGCGTTTGCATTACGAATTGAGTTCAGATAGGAACGGTAGTAAAATCCTGAGTAACTCTGAATATGATGACTCTCGGAAGTGAAGCTAAAAAGGTAGTCTGGTGTTAAATCTCTCTGAGAACCTCTGTATGTCCACATGTAACTAGGTACACTGCCTTCAAACAAATTTTCATAAGTAGTTGGAGACACATTTATAGATATTTATCGTGATCGTTAGCTTAAGAAGCAGTGCCGTTTGAACAGTGCATTACTTACCTTCAATATTAACAAGGACACTCTCACCAAGCCTGCCTATTCCACCGCACTTCTCCAAGCTCATAAATAAAGCCGTTCAATAAATTACTTAATATGTCTCCTACATGTGATATGTAGTAAAAATGCATTACTATAAGATAACAGTGAAAATATCTTAACGTGCCGCAAAATGTTGTCACATATTTCATTTCCTACCTCATACTCGTATGACCCCTGAACACCGGAGCTCATAAAATATGTTTCCCTATAAAGTGCGTTTACGCACAAATCCTTCGAAAAAGCCGCAGTAAAACATGTTGACCTATAAAAGTGTAAGTAATGCGACCAAGAAATACCTTTGCTACAAGCACTTAAAAAGAATAATACCAAGCATCATAGCAGTAGTTGTGGTATTCGTGGGGGTTCTACCTGGATAGTCAGTTAATTTTAGCCGCCGGATGTCCCTGTTTTATATTTATGGCATTTTTAAGGTCCAAGCTGATAGTGCGAAATGAGTATTAAAAAAAAAAAAAAAACATTTTTCCCCTTGACTGCTAAGGAAGTGATTTATGATGTAACAAATGGCGGCGATAAAAACCGGTGGTGGATGGATGAAAACGCAGTAAATAAATTCAGATTTTTTTTTAAGAGACAGAAAATTAAAATAAAATTTTATTATGACCTTCGGGCGCATCCAATGGAATCAAAGGCCAAAGGTGAGCACCTAGGTGGAAAGTGGACGGCCTCAACGAAGAACTCTTCGCAAGCGTCATAGAAGATGGAGAGGACTAGGTCCTCGAGCTGACAGGGCCGGCGGAGGCAAAGGCCGAAGCTACTATGCGCCTCATACAACGCGCGTGCGACGTCGCAATGCCTCGGTCTAGGAGCTTTTGCGGTCGCAGACACCGGTTTACTGGTGGACCGAAGAAATTGCCGCGCTCAGAAGAATATGCCTACAACTCAGACGGAAGGAGACGACACGCGGAAGCCACTGAAATTGTATTGGCGGAATTCAGAAACGCGAAGTCAGAGCTCAAAAGGGCCATTAAAACGAGCAAGAGACGAAAGTGGGAGGAACTCCGCCAAGATGTAAACAGCGACCCCTGGGGGCTTGGTTATAAGGTGGCGATGCGTAAACTTGGGGCATTTTCCAACAGCCCTCAAAAATGAAGGAAATAGTGGACACACTCTTCCCGACTCACCCGGTCAGACCACCCGACACCTTCTCCATACAACCTGAGGAGGTTCCTTTGTTCACCGAAAAAGAACTGATCTTGGCAGCGTCGAGTGTAAAAAATAAGAAGGCTCCCGGCCCCGATGGCATACCAGGGGAAGTGCTGAAAATCAAGAACGTGCCCGCAGCTACTGCTAAATATGTTCAACAGCTGCCTCATAGACGGGATCTTCTACGAGAACTGGAAGAAACAACGGTTGGTCCTAATCAGAAAGGGAAAGGGAGACCCGGAATCGCCATCAGCCTACTGGCCGTTGTGTATGCTGGATACAACGGGGAAGCTCCTGGAGAAGATGCTAAAGTACCGACTTACTATGGCTATCCAGAATGCAGGTGACCTATCTGAAAGACAACATGGTTTTCGTTGACGACATTCAACAGTAAGGGCAATCCAGGAAGTGGACGCACAACAAGGCAACCGCCACTCGAGAAAAGTCGTTGTGCTGGTAGCTCTAGACGTGAGGCCTTTAACTCAGTAAGATGGGCAGATATCCTGGCGGACCATGGCCTAAGTCTAGCAGCCGAGAAGACTGAGATACTTCTACTAACAAGGAGACAGATCCCAATTCACGTGAATTTCCAAGTAGGTACAGAGACAATCACTAGCAAGAGCGCGGTAAGGTACCTGGAGATGACCCTGGACTGCAAACTAACCTACTGGGACCAAATAAGATCGGCATCAGAGCGAGCGGCGAAAGTCACGACGTCACTCAGCAGGATCATGGCAAACATCGGAGGCCCAGTAATGAGTAAACGGAGACTGCTTATGTCCATCACTCACTCCATTCTCTTGTATTAATTGAGATATGGGCTGAGGCACTCAACGTGGAAAAATTCAGGAAACAAATTGCTGCAGTGCAGAGACGAGGTCCCCTTCGAGTTACTAGCTCCTACCGCACAGTGTCCGAACCAGCTGTCCTCGTGGTAGCGGGAGTGACCCCTATAGACCTGCTAGCAGCAGAAAAAAAGTACGTTTACGACAACAAGACGGAAATGGGGATTGAAGCAACAGTAGCGGAAGCGAAAGAGCAGACCAGAGAGAGGTGGCAAAGGAGGTGGAACAGTGAAACCAGGGGAAGATGGACCGCGAGGCTGATAAGAGACGTTGCTGCATGGACGAAGCGGAAACACGGTGAAGTGAACTACTACATCACCCAATTCCTAACCGGACATGGATACTTCAACCGGTACCTCTGCAGAATGGGGAAGAAAAACAGCGCAGCCTGCCAGTACGGAGACTCCGAGGAAGACGATGCCTACCATACCTTGAAACAGAACGGGCCTGTTTCTCGCGCGCGTTAGCGTTTTCCCTCCACCCCGTAGGCACAAAAAAAAAAAAATTAATCATTTAGCCTAGGTCAAGGATGCGGTTTTTCGTTCGATTGAAATTAAAACATGTTGACTAGCATTGACGCAGATGATAATGAAATTAATTGATTGGCGGTCAATACACACTACACCGTCGCATCGGTGCCGGGGGAGCATTTTAACTAATTAACAGGACACACTTTCGAAACGAATGTGCTTACAGGAGTACGCAACTGAAACTGTCTGTTTTTTTCTTCCTTTTTTGTCAACAGATTTATTTGCATAAATATCCTGAAACATTAAAGCCTTCTTTAATGATGTACACACTCGTGTGGAGGTGTAATTGAATTCCCATCAAAGTAGTGATGGAATGGATAGATGGAGATGGAGTAGTGACAGCGATGAGGGTGACATATGCGCCTGACAGAGTTAATGATAGTTTCAATTGAATTGAATATGAAATGAACGCAACCCTCTGATGGTGCAGCCACAAGCGAAGCTTTCGCTTGCGGTGTAGTATTATGAAATTTTACCTGTTTCGATGGGTATCCTGGGCATTTTAAATACTGGTTAGGATGAGGATGCCACATTTGGGTCATTTTAATGATGTAGGAGGGAGAGCTCAATGATCGGCCGATGGTGATTGATGTTTAGTTAGTTATTAAAATTTCAGTGGTTTCATTTTCAATTCGCGTAACAGTACAATGTTGGAGAGTTTGACGACTCTGCCCTTAGATAGGGGCGGTATTACACCACTGAATTTCGAAAATGTATTTCATTCAGTTTGCATGATATGTAGGTCGAGGGAGTTATTTGAAAGTTTTCAAGAGTCAAACAGACATACAGAAGGAATTGAGAGAAAAACTTTTTCGAAGTTTACCTTTAACAGTAATTCCGAGATGGATCGGTGCCTTAAGAGCGAACCCAATACCTGGTGCAAGTAGAAAACCTGTGTCGTTGTTTCAGCAAATGTCATCAATCAATATAAGCGAAAAGAAAAGTTGAGCAAGAGAAAGTTGGAAGGAGCCATGTGAACCACCTTAGATTAGAAGATCATAGTGGCGGGTTAGTACCCAATTAGGTCACAAACGACAGCTTCCCAAGGAAGCCTTATGTGGTATCCCACTAAATTTTTTATCAGAGTATATTTTTCACTTCTGTGATTTTCAAGAGTCAACAATCAACAGAAAAACTTTTAAAAAAATGTTCAGAAACATGCTGTTTATCTGATTTGACATGCCACTGGATTGGAGTCTAATGGAGGTTTTCCTAGTTTTCTAGACTAAGAATCATCGGATAGGTAACGCAAATCGCGACCTTTATCAGAATGTATCAGCTGAAGATCTCGTGTGTATCAACAAAACATGGATTTTTCTGCTCCGCAATCTAGTAGCGTAAAGTATAGCCTTCCAGTTAATAAAGTAACCCATCGGAACCACTAGTCTTGGCGCTACAACCACACTACCTTGCGAGAACAAAAAGACCAAATAAAATCTGCCTTAAATCTGTACATATCTCGTCCAGCTTATTCAGTAGAACAAAAATATAAACAAGTGAGGGATGTGCAATTCGTTTGAGCAGATTAAATTGTTCCCAAGTCTCGTCAAGCCAAGACCTTAGGAACAAACTCTAGGGCCAAGGTCTCGCTTCCACTCCAATAAGCTTTCCATCTTATTAGGGCTCCTGAGACAGTATTAAGTGCGTTGGACATTAAACGTAGGTCCTCTCATTCGTGCGAAAAATGTCACAAGGACAACGGCAATGGTTGGGAGAAATTAGGCCTCAGATCATATGTGGACTATTTATTTGATTTTTTAATCACCAAATAGATTCTTTGTCTTATGTTTGATTGAAAAGAGGATTTGTACGAGTCTTCGCTTAGTTGAAAGCAAATACAAACCAAAGCTTTACCGTCATAAGAGATTAGACAAATCTTCATAGGCCTCTGTGAATCAACCTTTTTTAATATTCCCATTGACGTATAAGAAATGAAGGTGTCCACTAAAAAGTTGACCTTGAGATTCAGAAGGACCCACACCGTAGCAGTATGGCGAGGACCGTACTGGAAAGTCTGGGCGATTGACTGGCAAAAGGATTTCGTTGGTGGTTCTAGTAAGACCTTCGTTAGTGTCCTTTGTGTATCAAAGAAAAATGCGTCAATTTCGGTGCAGGGTCTTAAGTCTACGGGCCATAAGTCCACAATGGACTTTTGACTCACTTGGGTGGGTCATAATTCCATAATTCGTTTATTTATGACCCACCGTGCACCGTAAATTTCAAGCTCGATATGGTTCACAGTGTCATTTAAATACGTTCAAATCCAAGTGCTGGAGGGTTATCTTTGTAGGTTCAAAATCCCCTTCTCTCTGCAAGTTTTTTTTTTGAAAATATCCTGAAATTCCAGTGAAGAATCAGTTTCCTCGTTAAACTTTCAAACCTGTTTTAGTATCCGTTATAGAGCGGCATTGTTTCAGTCACTTATGCAGTTTCCAAAATAATTATTGAGGAAACGTTATATTCCAGCTCTATACCACCAGTGCTTAGGTGCAAGAAGGCTGCGAGTGCGGCTATCCGTCTACAAAATTACTCGCAATAGTTCAGTTACTACACTGGCAACTTCTCGATCCTTAAACTATTAAACTTTACGCAGGAAAACATGGAATACACCCGGTCGGGTCGAACGAGTAGCCCTGACCGCAATGAATAGAGAACGTTGTCACCTTGGATGGTTGTTAAGCTTACATCTACACAGACGGCTGTTGTGAGACCGAAACGGGGTGGGTTGCCTTCTCTGAGAAGTTTAGTCTCAGCATCTCCTTCGGGCTCCGACAACACTGCAGAGATTTTCAAGCGGAAACCATTGCGATCAAGGAAATATTGTCCTGGTTGAAATGTAATACAATGTCTATCAAGGATATTAGCACTCACTGGCAACCAAGCGGCAATCAAATCCCTGGAATCGGGCTCTTTACTCCAAAGACCACTGTAAACTGCCTTTGGCCCCTCTCTCGAAGATGATGCAGCAGTTCAATGCCCACCTTTGCTGGATGCCTGATCATAGAAACATTCCGGGAAACTGCAAGGCTGGCGGGCTCGCCAGAAAGGCTACTACTTTAAGTATTCTACTCAATGGCAAAACCTGGGTGTGCTATTCACTGCACATAAACATCTACTTAGGCTGAAGGCTTCCAGCAAGACCACCTATAGAGAGAATCACTCGAAGTATAATACATCTAGACAGATATGGCCTAAGCTGGATCAGAAACGCAGTGCCAATTTGGTTATGCTTAAGCGATCATAGATCAGTTACGTAATCGGTGTCCTCACGGGACGCTGACTGATTGGCCAACATACTAAAAGGTTGGGACTCTTTTCAAATGACTTTATCGGAAGCTGCAGAGACGAAGGTGAGGAGGAAACCATCCTTCACAGATACCACAGATACAGGATACGCAAAATAGTAACGAGGGAGACAAATACCTTTCTTAGAAGTCGATGAAAACATTGACCCCTGAAGCTCCAAAAATACCCAGTTCGACGAATTTCTTGTTGGACAAAAACAATTATACTTTTCAATTCCCAGGTAAATGACCCCAGGACCTGCTCAAATACCTTCAATTATCTGCTCAAATAAACAAACCGATAAATTACCCCAAAAAAGGGAGCGGAACATCCATTCGACTTTATTCATTCAACAGCCATCGCAAACAACTCCTTCAGCTGCTTATTTCCCCACAAAAAAGGAAAATCTTTAAAGTACATTGCCCTGGCATCAGTTGCGCACTAAATTCAAATAAATACTTTGCTCCTTTCGCAGTTGAACAACCCGAATATTGGAGGACGTTACAAATTACATTTAATTCTCGAGCTCTCTGTGACTCAGCATCATCACACCACCAACCCACCATCGACCGGTGTGCTCTCAAAGCTCACAAAGCGACAAGTGCCAGCCAAATGCAACGAACTATGAATGGACTGTGAATGACTCAATGGAGCATCGACTTGGACCGAAATTCTCTACTCCACCAATTAGTGGCCCAAGTATCTCGAATGCCCTAGCCATCGCCATGCCGCACCCCTTTGCTTTTAGATGATGAGTACAAAATATTTTCACATTTTTAACAAGAGTTTTCGAAAATTTGCTTCCCGCTAATTGAGAGCAAATACTGCGTTGCTGGCAGATGATTTTTTCTTTTCTTTTTTTTTTGTAGAAAAAAGTCAGACATTTCACTTTCTGTAGGCGGGGGACTGTAAACAGATACGAGTATCTCACATCGATCTACTTGCGATTATTCTGTCCTACTTTTCGTTAACGGTGTGGGAAATACAAGAGAGGCTTTCACACCTACACCTACTCCACTTTTCGTTTCG
This sequence comes from Blera fallax, assembly GCA_946965025.1. NCBI lineage: Eukaryota > Metazoa > Arthropoda > Insecta > Diptera > Syrphidae > Blera > Blera fallax. The sequence continues at coordinate 16,989,864 of OX337244.1, forward strand.
ACTAATTAAATACCAGAAGCTTTTCAATCTATATAGTGCACTGAGAGGAGAACCAACCGATGCGATGATTATATCTTTAACAGATACATAAACTCATGGAGAACAGTAGAGAAGGCGAGGGGAAAAAAAAATATCATGTTCTACAAAACTGAACAAATTTTTGGGGTAAATACTCTTAAACCCTACAACGTAGATGCCGACAGCAACGTCGACAACCCTAAGACTACCATACCAAGAGGAGTAGACGCAGTTTGAGGAATTCTTGTTGCAGCTGTAGCTTACATAGATACGCGCTGTAACGTACGTTGTGGAAAGATGTTCTCGCAAGTGGTTATGTTCTGGGATGTTGAGAGGAATTTCTTTTTTTTTCGTTTTGTTTTTGCCTCCTTTTTGTAGGTTAAACGAACAAATCTGCTCGTTTGGATTCATGTCCTTTCTAATTGTTTTCGAAAGGAGGCGGAAGGCAGGAGGCAAGAGGCAAGAGGCAGGAGACAGCAATGAAGCTTTTCAGTAATCTTTTATCTGCGATGGGGTCATGAGAATAAAATTTTGCATGCATGCTATAACATAAGTTCGCATGACAATGGCAATGTTGGTAGTGTGGTTTAATACATTTTGGAACAGACCGCAGTAAGTTTGTTTGTGGTATGCTGCCAGGCATGTTTGTGGAATCGCTTCATTAATGTTACTTTCTCTTGGTGTTTCTAGGGATTTATTAAAATTTGCGAACGTATTTGTAAGGTATTTAAATTTTATGTTGTAATGTTGTCCTTTAAAAATAATATGAGTCAGGAGCAGGCCATGGAGGCATCTTTGGTGAAGTTGAGGGGGATGATGGAATGCGTCCGTGAGAGTGGTTCTTGACTCAACTCATTCTTACTCGTACCCTCTCTTCACAAAATCTTATACGTTGTGGCTCAATGCATGGTGTAGACTACTGAGGGGAAGGGTTGACGTTCCAGATGCAAAAATACTACCATGTACAAGGTGGCGCAAAACTAATCATCCTATCGGAAGATGTTATAATTTTTGCAAATGGCGTCGTACGTCAATCATATCTGACATTTGTGAACTAGACAGCTGCAGTATACAAACAGACAAGCAATGGAGCGCTATACTCCGCAAGAGCGTGGAATAATTGTGTCGATTTTTTTGACCAATAAATCGGTCGGTGGTGTTAGCGCAGCGTGAATTTCGACGTCGATTTCCTAATCGTGTCGCGCCAACTGGGCAAACATTCCGGCGCTTAGCTACTCGACTCGAACAGATTGGAACCACAGGAGACCATGCAGGGCGTGGCCGGTCATTCGGCCGAGATTATCGTGGCTGTGGCTGCCGATGTCGCTGAGAACTAAGAGACATCAACCAGACGACGGGCCACGCAATTGGGCATCACCAGACGGACCCTACAGCGAATTTTAGTGAAAGACTTACACATGTTCCCGTACAAAGTGCAATCAGTGCATCAGTTAGTGCCTCCTGTCCGTCAGTCGCGTGTGAATTACTGTCAAGCCATCCTCAATCTCAAGAACGAAGAGGACGATTTTGTGTAAGCGGTTACGTCAATAAGCAAAATCTTCGTTTCTGGGGCACTGAAAATCCGCGTGTGATGCACGAAGAGCCATTACATCCACTCAAAGCCACTGTGTGGTGCGGCGTTCACGCGGGAGGAGTGATTGGGCCGTATTTTTTTGAGGACGCCTTCGGCAATACGGTCACTGTTACTGGCGAACGCTACAGGGCCATGATAAACGACTTCTTACTGCCGGAATTGAATGAGTAGTTTCAACAAGACGGTGCAACCGCACACACAGCCCGAGCCACAATGGATACTGTGAAAGAAGCGTTTTCTGGTCGCGTAATCTCCCGTTTTGGCTAAACATCGTAATTATATCCTATACCTTAACCCTGAAGCTAAATCATAATCCGCTGGCATAACCATAAATACGTGAAACGAGCCTTTACTATTTTATAAGGATTCTCTACTTATAGAGTCTCTGCCCTAGACAAGGTAGCCTCACCAATCTCGGGCACGTTACTTCTAGTCCTCAGATTCGGTCTTCTTGGTCGTCTCGAAACTGCGGGCTGGGACTCAAGGAACCTCTTGGCTGGAGTGTTGGTGGTTCGTGGTCGAACCAATGCAGTCAACGTATCCGGGCCCTTTGAACTAGAGTTCGAGGTTATATCTTCTCAAGATCTACTCTGCTAGCTTACTTATCGTCCAGCACTCGCCTCTGTACAGCAGAACTGACAGAATTATAGATAAAGAATGTACAGCTAGTGAAGCTCCAGAGTTTCACAATAATTGGCCATTCTGCACCCTACCTTGACTTCGCCATGCAAGGTCGGAAAGCTCCTAGCAGCGTCTTAGGGTTAAATCACCTTGTCTACACTTGGAATCCTTGTGGTCCAAGTATACCTCATCTGTGTCCATTTTGAAACAAAAACTCAACAAACAGCGAAGTAATTTCAATTCGCACACTCAATCATTTTTGAAAAAGCAGACTATGCCCACATGCAGACTTAAGCTCTACACACATGTACATGATAAGAGCTCTGCATGATAACCCATAAATGTCGAACATGTTTTAGCACTTTATCCATAAAATAAACAATTTCGCATGTACTACTGCAGTTAAAATTATAGATAACCTGTCGTTGAGTCAGGATGGCCGAGTGGTCTAAGGCGCTGCGTTCAGGTCGCAGTCCACTCTGTGGGCGAGGGTTCGAATCCCACTTCTGACAAATATTCAATTTTTTTATTTAATCTCCAACGAAATTTCAAAAACTTTCAAGCTTTATGCGAATTGTTCAGCGTTATCTATAGTGCTCATGCATGTTTCAGTACACGTGGGGTATGTCTGTGGTGGTTTAAAACACGAAAAAAACTTAATCCCATTAAATTATAAATTTTATTACACAGTTAAGCTTTCCAGTAATTACCTGAAAACAGGGAAAATTCTCTGAAAAATAACGAGTTAGTTCCACATCAATTTTAAGCGGATTCCATTAGCTCCATGTAATGTCTCCTCATTCCCAACGACACGACTCCTATCCATTCAGTCTCGTTTGATACGGTTACCTTGAAGGGGTGTACCTACGATATACGGTACGATATGCAGTAAAACTTTTCGCATTTCCACTTTATAAAGCAGATGCTATTAATTATGTCAGCTAAATCAGCACCCTCCTCGCGTCTATATCGTGACGCCCCATCTAAATGGTCGCTGTAACAATAAACCACTCGATGTAGCGCGCAGCAGACTGAACGAATATTTTCCGCTCTAATTATTTAATTAAAATTGTGATCGGTGGTGTTATTTGCTTCTTTTTTTTTTCCTCGATGTTCAATTTTATTTATATTAACCGAGGGTGGTGGCTGACGAGGACAACGACGATGTGATGGATTCATCCAGAGTATCGATTGCGCGATTTCCATGTGGGTTTCTGGGTCTCTTTTGTTATTGTGTACATTGTACTACGGTAATGCGGCGTGAGAAGCGCGTGTTGATGGTTTTTTGTCGCAGATACTACTCGTAGATGTGGTTTTTAGATTCGATTCCAATCGTAGTTTTATGGTCATGTTGTGCGAAATTGCGCGCGCTATTCCGTTGGTATACATAGATATAAAACAAAAAACAGAAAATACATAAAAATGAAGAAATCTGAGAAAATATCTCGCAATAGATACTGATTGTGTCCAATTTTAATGGCAACAATGGAACCGGCAATGTTATGCAATCTAGACTGTGAAACAAAGGAACGAATGGTGAGGTTATGCTGGAGTTGAAGTTGCCTCGATGGCGAATTGTTGCACGCAAATTTCAGCCGGTTGTTACGTAAGTCTTGAATGCAGACGCAAACGCTGTAGGCTAGTTGGTAGACAAGCAGAGTTGGGCCCTTTGGTATTTTGCTGTAAGATGCATCACCTCGTAGCCTTAGGGGCATGTGTATACTTAATGTGACGGCTGTATAGGTGACACTTACATAGTTGGATGGTGTAAGATATTCATTGGGCGTGCTGCACCAATTTAGAATTTTCAGATATCTTTTACCGGTTGTTGTAGTTAAGGCGATTACGAGTTGAAAACGAAGTGCATTTTATCAGAATGTTTTGAAAACATCCTTCGAAACACCCTTTTTTTCAACTGCGTGTGATTATACAGGGTGTCCCAGTTAAGAGGTATAATCCCTTAACTGGAGATTCCTGAAATGGCCGGATAAAAATTGATTTTACTAAGACTTCCGTTAATTGTACGTAAAGAAGTTACTTAGCACAATTTTTAGAAAATTTGCCAGAGATAAAAGTTTTATAAAAAAAAAAGTCTTTTACTAAGTAAAAATTTTGAGAAAAATGCATTTTAAGTAAAAAATTGGAACAACAAATTTTCATAATTTTGAGTTTAAGTAGCCATAACTTTTTTGTGGCTACATAAAATTACACAAAGTTTTAACATTTTTTATGCGCTAATAAATTGTTGGTATATTTAAAATGTACAAAATTGTTTTTGTAACTGTAATAATTCAGAAGTTATACAATTTAAAGTGATTGTACCTCCAAATCGGAGGTGACCCACTTTGACGGCCTATAACTCGAACTGGGGTGAAAATAGACCCCCCCTGCCGTACGATTTTTTGCTCGCCGGAACTTCAGGAATCTTCAGTTAAAGGATTATAGTACCTCTTAACTGGGACACCCTGTATATGTACATAAAGGTTGGAAGAGTCAATACATTCCAATTTCATGTCAAAAAAATGTGGAGTACTTTGACGTAATTTTTATCATACTGAGTGCCACTGAGTGAAATTCAACTCCTTTAACATTGCTTTCAAGGTCTATTGGACAGACTTCATGGAATTAGGGAAATAAAATGATTGATTCGTTCTGAATTTTTGAGGTATTAACTATCAAATTGGCGAAAGCTATTAATGCAGTCACTTATAACAAGATGCAGAGAGGTATTTAAGTTAGGGTACGTCGAAAGACATAGTTTTAAGCATTAGGTTTAGCTTAGAGCACCCGCATAGGGTCAGTAAGTTAGAATAAGATTATGTTAAGTTAGTTTAAGAGTTTTTTGTCTGGCTTTAAGAAATTATGAATTATAAATAAAAAAATGCGTTGAAAATGAAATGAATGCAGAGAGGTACCTGCGGGGGATAACACAGTCCATACGGAAGATATTCACAACAGCAAAGGAGATCAAGCTTAATGTCATTCCGCTTAATATTAACTGTGGCTTAACCAAGGCCGTAGCCAGACAAATATTTCGTGGGGGGTGGATATGATCTTTGAAAAATATCTTTTTATTTTTAAGGTTGGGAGCGATTGAGGAAAATAAAATAATCTCAAATTTCAAATTTAATTTTTTTTCATTGACTAGTAATTATAACAAAAGTAGGAATAGGTTAAAAAAAAAGCAACTATATTGAACAAAGTAAGGAATTATTTTATAAAACTAAATTTAATCGCCTGGCCTTCTTTGCTGCAAATACATCAATTACTTCGTCAGTATTTATTTCTATCTCCCGATGAATTGACATTAGGGCTAAACCAGTAAGTCGATCTTCACCGGTAGAGGTTCTTAAAAAAGTTTTTAAGTTATTCATCGTCGAAAACGTTCTTTCTAGTGTATATGTCGATACTGGTAAGGCTGCCATAATTCTTAAAAGTCGTTATATGTTGGGAAAAAGATCTTGACTGCAGTCTCCTAATGCTGTTATGGCATTCTTTGAACGCTGTGCCTCTGGTTGTTCATGACATTTTGTCTTCCACAGTAGAAACTCAGCCTTCAATGTATCCCAATCCAAAAATATTTAATATAATTAGAATTTTCTTCGTCAAATTTTGTTTTGCTTTTGCCAAGTATTGACGGGATCAAAATATACATATAATGATGATAGAACGATCTTATGGTTCTCGAACCGCGTTTCGAGCTGAGTTATGCAGTCGTCCAAAAGGGGATTCATAACAACTATCCTATAAAAGATTTCAGGATCAGACGCGTTTACAATGGCCCTATGCTGCTGCCTCGATATTGTTCGTGGAATTTTCAAGGTTTCAGTTTCATATATAATACTTAAAAAACCTTGCGCAGTCTCAAAAATATCTTTAAATTCTAAACTAACATTTTCTCGAATTTTTCGAAACGTATTTAAAACTAGCTTTACGTGGTCCAGACCTGAAACTAGGTCACAAGAAGAGGATTGCAAAATTTTACACAATGGGAGTATGTACGAAAACAAAATGCTTAAGTAGCACAAGCTTATCAAAAAATCACTGGGCAAAACTGATTTTAAAAAACAAGAAGCTTTAGATGAGGTCTCAGAGTCCTTATCAATACTCAACACATCCAAGGTATCCACTATGCCTTTAAAAATTTCTTTGAACCTTAATAAGAGTCCTAAGTCCTAAGAGTCTTCGGATCAACAATAATTGCAGCTTCTTTCAAACCGAAATTACTAGATATCTTTATCGTCCTAGAGAAAGGAATTTTTCCACAATGACCATTGCCAAGTCTGCAGAAACATAGGAAGAATTGAGTCGGATTTTTGCCGGAGACTCCTTCGTTGAAGGATGAGTTTCGTATTTTTGTTTAGATGATTCTAACGAAAAAAGACTTAATGTACTCAGCTGATCTACGTAAACAATGGCTATCATCACTATGCATACTCTTAGTTACCCGTACGTACAGTCAGAGCTGAGTGTTTGGTTTGGAAAATATGTTGGAGTGAAAGAATATTCTATTTCCAAATAAATGAAATCCAGCATCGGTGATCTTAATATAATCGGAAGAGGGCGGAGGGCTATCAGTGTTATGCTCTTGAGTATTAAGGCAAGTGGATGATTTCGAAAAAAGTGCAAAAATTTGAAGCCGCTTAGGACAAAAACGTGCTTAGAGATCAAGAGAAGAATTACTCTTGCCAACCTCTAAGTGAGTGGATATTGACGACCATAACTCAGTGTTATGTTCCCACTGTAGCTTCAACTGAAGACAAAACGGGTGAATTCACTAGAATGACAATCGTGAGTGATTTGCAGACTTCAATCGCCTTGTCATTGGAGGCACACTGTCTGAGTGCAAATCTTTTGACAAGATCAGCTTGATCTTCACTGACCGACAAGACCAGCTTTATATCCACTCATCGGCAGAGGACATTACACCAAGTTGTATTCTAGCCTTTAGTAATGTGCGAGGAACAGATATAGATATAACACGTCATACCTCAGAATGGGATAATCACTAAGCTTTCAAAGAAAGACAATTTAATGAACTACGGAGACCAGGAGCAATGTATGTTCTTCCTGCAGTTTGCCTCAATAATAGCTCGAGAAATGCCAGGACGAGTCAAAGAACATGTAGATTTGATCATCGATGTCGACCAGGCAGGTTTTTGTTTTAGACTCCCCTGTGCTGTACACATTTATCGGATTATCATAGACCTGTTAATCGAGTACAGATCACCCCTTTAGCTGTCCTAGACTGTATCTGATAAGAGTTAATAGGAGAATCCCTGGTAAACTGATTGCTAATACATACTTAGGTCACTTATGGGGATGCAAAGATTAAGGATGCTGGATAGTGGTGGTAACACTATTCCTAGTCGAAGGAATCATGGAATAGGATGGACTATGATCAGGCATAGACATCATGCTGATTATGTGCTCGCTTTCTCATAGAATAATTTATCTCCACCATATCGCATCAAAAAAAAATTTCAAGGATCCACTGGGGCAGCGAAATCAAACTAGATGTGGGCAAAAAATCGAAAATGCAGAAAAAAAAAAAAAAAGAAAAAGAAATGTTTTCAGTACAAAGACTTAACAGCGACTATTCAGCTCTAATGTAGAGTCACAACTATTGCACGGATATACATATGTAGTACTTGGAAGACGATTGCTAATTTCCTTCGTAGACTCCAAACCTTTGTAAATAGATCATTTGACGTCATCTTAAGGATTTTTTAGTCATCGTCTTGTTGCAGCTTCACTTAAAAACGCGGCAGGAACCTATGGGCATCACGTCGTCAATGGAACCAACTTACGCAATCTGGCAGGAAAGTGGCTCAAATTGAGTAAATAAGATGCAGAACCGTCGACAAGAAATGCAGGCCTTTGGGAATAAGTTGGTGTGAGCTAAAACGCGTTTCAGAAACCCGAATATGATGGCACGTTGGCATTACAGAACCTAGACATAAACATAATATAGTACTGCATCCTTTCCAACCCAAATAACGACACGAATTCATATTAAAATGACAAACAATACAATACCACATTCTAGTGAATTGAAATCACTGAAATTAACAACAAAGTCAACACCTTCTAAATGCGTATTGAAAACCGAACGGAGTGTTTTCGAAATGGAAAGAGACCGTCCATTAATACCCGACGAAATGAAGGTGATATCTGGGAAATCAGTTTCAATTCAATTTCCATGGGCTCACAAAAAAACCTTTTTTTCTTATCTGATAGTGTTGTAATTGAATGTTTATAAATTAAAAGGTTAAGCTCTGCCATTATTATGTCATTAAAAGATATCTATCGGCCCGTAGATACTCTTATCACTCGCCATCAGTGTAATTATAGATTTCTCTTTTTGACCCGCATAACAAACAGACAAACAGAGATTGCTTTGACTATTTCTACACCCAAACCACTAGGAAGTGGGCGTACAACCTCAACTGAAAGCATACAAAATCAATATTTTTCACTTTCATTCGTAGATATTTGTTATGAGTCAGATATTAGATACGTAGATACATCAAACCCATCTCTGTCCACTGTCAAGATGAAAGCACAAAATGCATTTTAAATTCAGAAAAAAACTCATAAAAATATTTACTAAACCGTCTGTGGCACTTAAACCTCTGAAAATATGGAAAAAAAAATTATGCAAATCGTTGGTGACCGTCCTCACTTGAGTGTCTACGTCTGGCCAAAAAAGGAATAAATAAAAAATTCTCTGAATTTTCTGAATTTTCTTGTGATCCCGCAAGAGTCAACAAATAAATATCCATAATTCGCATCTACAAAATAAAAGCAAACAAAAAAAAAATCCTTAAGCAGAAGGTAAAATGACATTCCAATAACGAAGCGTTTTTCTTCCAAGGATTTCCGCAACAATTTGTGGTGCTTGATGCATTTTTTCTGTTTCTTTTTCTTCCATTTTCTCATTACGTGTTCTTGTTCGTGTCAAAATTATCACATCCACAGTACGTAGCAATGTGCTACAAGTTCTTCCGCAATAACATTGCCTGCTGGCTGCTAGGTAACAAGAAGCAATGTGCAAGAAGGATAATGCACGGATAAGAAAGTAATTTCGTTCACTTTGGAGTTTTTCTCATTTTTATTTTTTCTATTTGTGTGTTTTTCTTTCTTGGTTATGATTTTGAGATTTTCTCCTATTCCCCTTTTTTTTTTTAACTGAATTTATATGCGGTGTGTTCACTATTAAATTGTGGGTGGGTTATAAGAAGAAGCAACACAACAGCAGGGCATAACACACCCACCAGAGGCAATACCAACGGAGGCTTTATTAAGGATAATGGCAATTTCATTTTGTGTCTATGTTTACGTCTTTGCTTTTCTTTCGTTTCTTACTAACACCTCTCTGCGCGGTGCTTTCTGTTATTTATTCGAATTTTTTTCCACTTGGTTATGAGATTCAGACGCAAGAGACGACCAAATTGCTATTGCAATGGAATAAGCAGCATAAAATCTGCCGTCGCAGATGTCCCATTGTTGAAATAAGACCCTAAACGAATCTTTTTTTTCCTTTTACGGCAGAAGGATCTTAAAGTGTCTGAGTTCAAGTTGTTTTGAATATTTTTCTGCACTGGTCGTCAAGTAAGAACGCATTGTCTGTCTGAACCTTATTTTGACGCACGATGTGGAGAAGATGTCAGTTAATGAATAAGAGAAATGAATGGATGCCTTCACTTTATTGTGTCTCAATTCGTAACACTAACAAAAACGTGTGAAAAAAAAAGAAAATGGAGGAAGGCATGGTTACGAGTCACATAATTTGAAGTTTCTTAGAACCCAGTGACTTATTAACAATTCAGACACGAAGTGACAGATGTCAGAAGTGAGTGTGAGACGATATGATTTCTTTTCGCTGGAAGAACAAGTGACTGACCAGATGGGGGAAAATTGATTTTAGGACAAAAGTATCTAATGCGAGCAACAGGCTGAGGATAGATAGATTTTTCTCCACCCAGTGCTTTTACATTATTTTCTTGGAATTTTATCAAGACAGGCAGATATGCCGTATAGGGCGTATTTAAGAAGGCTTGTAACTCTCCTCTTTGTTCCTGCTTTATCTGTCATTGCTTTATTTATCATTACTTCGGGATGAAGAGGCTGAAGGAGACTAAAATAGCACAAATCAGTGCAATGCAAGACCACGTATAGTTGGTGTGTCAAATCATTAAGGTACAAACGGATTCTGGCTTCTTGGAAGTCGGAACACATCCGTGATCTGTCTGAGTTTTATAGGCATCCAGCAGATGGTGTGTGACCTTCTGGTGGAAATGCAGAAAATAGTACTTTGCTTGTGGAGAATTCTTGTCAGCATCTTATTGACCTATTCAAGCGTTTACTCCCCAGTCACCAACCATCATCAGCAGCGACTAGTAGACGCTAACTAACTGAGGAAACATTTGAGCTTCTATGTCGCTTCGCCTTTCTAATGCACATCGCCACATATGAAATAGCGGTCTATTCCATATTTTTCTTTCTTTGGCACTAAAGAAGTCAATTTCTACTCACATGAGAGGTTGGAGAAACTATTGCGTCAAGGCTTTGTGCGCGCACAACAGCACCGTTCTAGCAAAATGGCTGCTACATAGACACTTCCGCCTTAAGGACAGCTCAAATCTTCCTTGATGTGCTTGGTGTTTTTCGAATTATCAAACGAGGAGGTAGCTTTGCTATTCAGTTGGCGTACCTTCCATCGACCAAATCGTAACCCAGTCGCCACTAAAATCGGTCTTTTTTCTCACTGGCGTCTTTACTTGCGACTGCAGTATCTTAGACAAATTCTAAAAGCTAGGCAGGTCGAACAATGTTGCCTTGTGCGTGGTACTGGGGAACTTCGATAAATGTACATAGAATGCAATGAAAATGCCGAGAAGCTTGTAAAAGGAATAGTACTAAACCTAAGTGTACCCAAGCCCTTCAATGGAATGGGCGGATGGATGGACATATTGCAAAAAATAAGAGCAGTTGGGTAACAACTTCCAGGCAAAGAACATCCAACCAGAGTGATCCTATTGCGACTGAGTTAGAGACTTAATATCTCGTGAAGGAGAATCCATTGTAGAAGCAGCAAACAGATACGGCAGCATGCCTGTCAACAGCATCAAGAAGGAGTTTATAGTCCCTTCGAAACCCCGAGGAACACCTTGTGAATGGTTGAGAGAGTATCCTCCTGATTTCGGTTAAAGACCACCTCAGGAGATAGAAAGAACGTTTCACTACAGTTCTAAATGATTTGGGCGTCAGTGTGATACTTTCAAATTCAATTGATCGTTCCAAAGTAATAGAAACTAGTGCACAAGATGTCTCAACATCATACGGATAACAACAGCAATCAAATCCCTCAAGAAAAATAAAGCGTTTGGCATTAACTGCATTCCTGCTGAACTATTTCAAAAATAGCTACACCTGCTCATATGGAAAGCATGGGAGAGTGGGTATTTACCACGGGAATAAAAAAGCTCTCTGGAAAGGCCATCAAGCCTCCGAATGACAACTTGATGAAATATCCTACCTGGGCTCTTCTGGTCGTAGCTGAAATAGTTTTATACAGGATTAAGCTGCATCTAGATTTCGAACTGGCAAGTTTTTGCTCTGGATTCTCTTGCCTCGATCACAAAAACGCCTTGCTGATCTTCATAGAGTTATGCATCGAGTACAGGTATCCGCTTCTTTTAATATTGATCGACCTTGAGAAAGCGTTCGACAACTTGAATCAAGATGCTATCTGACTGGCCACCATGAGGCGTTAAGTGTCATGTCTATGGCAATGGTAAGATAACAGAGGACTATAAGGTCCATAGCGGCGTACGACAGGGGGCATACTTTCAACTTCGTTGTTCTTAGCTCACGACCCATGCACTCGAGACAGGATCCAATGAAGAGAACCATGGAATTAAATGGACAACGATATCTAATCTAAGATATCTAAGCCTCACTGACGATGTTAGCCTGTTCTTATACCTGATAATGGACCAACATCAAGCTGCGACTATTTCGCTAGCCAATACTTTCGTAAGCTGCAAGCCTTCATTGGTAGATGCCCTTGCATCAAATTGAAGGCTAAATCGTATCTCAGGAACCAACAGACATCGTCATACGGCAAAGCAAGCGGCAATGGATCGGTCATATGTCAATGGAATGCGCTAACCAAATCGGGAAAAACAGTGGGTCGCCCTCGGCGGACGTGGCGCAGAACAGTTGAGGAAGAATCGAGCTGAAACGCGTTCCAAGTCTACGAACAAGATGATTATTGACACCCTATATCCCTCGAGCAGTGAAAGGAGATAAGCAAACTAAGTATTTCTGCCCAAGTTTTGTGTGAAGATGATGCCTGACACATTGGCACCAATTATAAATAATCTTACTCATCCACTAAGGCATGTACTCCACATTTAAGTCCAGAAAAAGTAGTTAGGTTATGTGCAACTCACCTGAAAAGAAACAAAAAAATTATTTTTAACAAGACATTGTAAGTAATGTATTTTCAATCTTAAGCACAGAATATAATCATCATCATCCAAAAACCACATCAATTTGGTACAAAAACAAGTTCCAAAAATGAAATCAAATCAGAAACCATTTCCTATTCATCCCAAAACGGATTGACCCACATCTTTCAACCACATATCGGATGCTCGGCATGAATTCAATTTTAATTACACATCAGACTCTCAAATGTGTGCTACCGCACGTCCAGCCACATTGTATCGAATCGTATCCAATTGGAAATCCAAAGATACAAGACAGTTGAGATAAAAATTGGCCTCGGGCGCGAAATCAGTAAGCCGCCTGTCCATGTTATCATTCAGTTTTTTTTTTTTTTTTTACATGGCTAGTGGCCAGCTTCAAGTTGAAACGATTTCAATCGAAATGTTTATTTTTTTTTCTCTTCCATTTATTTAAATACATGATTAGGTATATGAACGGATACATAGCAAAAAACACAATTAAACTTTCACTATCAGTTTATCCACAAACAAAAAAAAAAAAAAAAGAGCGACCGCAGAGATACATATAACGAAACGGAATTAATTACATCGCCATCCAAAAGTGGTTAGATACATACGTACATGTGTGTTAAGATGTCAGAGTAGCGCCGTAATTGAACGATGAATAATGTAGCCCATGTATTAATTTGATACAAGTAATTGAATTCCATGGAAGAAAGTGTTCAAAATTCTGAAGAGGGAATGAGTTTTGAGATGCCAACATTTTTGGGTGCTTTTGGTGTAGGTTACACTCTTCAATTATACCTTTGATACCTCACCGACTAAGCATTCTTCTTAAATATTTAGAGGACAAGAAATTGCTTTTGAACGTGCGTCGCACGACTAGACGAATGATGCAGACACAAAGGCAAAATTTATGTCTGGAGCTTGGTAAAGTTTTGAGAAATTTACCCCAAAGGTGCTGGGGTACAAGGGCTGTCAAAAAAAAAAAATAATTGCGCTTAATTCGAGTGAAATTGGTTAGGAATTCAAGGGAACCATCTGGTGGTTTTTATCTGCACTACGTGAAAGGAGTTCACATCCAATCAATTAAATTTTATTCTCGTATTCGGCTTTTGAGATGAATGAGTTGCAAGGAGTGACTTAGGCAACCCTAAGGACTCTTAAACTTTCCGTCAACTTTCTGCGCATGTTGCAACAATGCCTCCTTTTCAACTGGTAGAAACCCACTAGAAGGACCACTGTCTGGAGCAAAAAGCTGGTACGAGTTATACGCAATCGTCTGAAGAAGCTGGCGGACCACCGAAATAGTGATATGGAGTTTCGAAAAAGTTCAACGTTGGACACCGTAGAAGGATAACCCTGTAACCATTCAAAAGGAATATAAGTCAATCGATGGAGAGTTACAAAACCATCTGGAGCAGTTGTGACACAAGACATTTCAAACTTCGAGAGAAGATTTAAGTTGGTCTCATATCGGTTGGAGCCCCATAGGTTTTGGTTCTATTTAACACTATGTACGACGGCATTCTGTCCTTCGTGTAAATTTTTACCCCAGTGCTGGAACCCGAAGATCGTATTGGCTAGAGCATTGTTTTCCATTCGCTCAATGTTAGCCTTGGCCTTGACTTCTTGGACTACATTCACATCTTGGTATAGCTCGTAGAGCTCACAGTTGTGTATTCTGCTCCATCAAGATCAAGAATCTGACGAAGAATTTCATTTTCGAAGAACCCAAAATTTGCTAAACCTTTCTGCTTATAGCCCAGCACTTGCATCCATATTATACGAGTATGACAGCAAGCGCCAGCATTTAGTAGAGCATCAATTTGGTTCTACGAGCTAGGAGTTTTGAACCCAGTTACTTTGCCAAATCGAAGCAGCGAGGTTGAATCGTCGTTGGATCTTCACGAGGATGTCCTTTATAGAGTTCTTATTATTCGAGTGGAAACTACTATTTTTCTATTTTGAAGTTATAACTGTCGATAGTGACGATTTGTCCTAGTCGGTGGATGGTTGCTTCTTTGTTTATCGAAAGCATATACTAGGTTTTGCCTCCATTCACTTCAAAGTCAGCTTTTCTCGTCTGCTCTTCAATTATAACTCAGAGGAGCTATTTCCCATCCACACAATACAACGCTCGAATGGATTATTTTTCTGGGGATCCGAAGGTCGGTCATCTCCTTCTGCGATTCTTGGTGGTGTACGCTATTACATGGGGCTTTAAAGTCGATGAGTCAATTGAGTAATAAGGCCCTATCCCGAACAACTAAGTAGACTCTTGATAAGACCTTAATCAACCCCGTCTTGCTCTATGGTACTCAAGCATGGAGACAATGAATATATCCTCAGTCGCTTCAAGAGAAAAGTTTTTCGTGAAATATTCCGACCCATTTGCGTTGACGGGCGTTGGAAAACAGGATTCAACTACGGATTTTACAAACCGTAAAGCAATATGAAACTAGTCAATAAACAGGACATCAGTCGCCTAAGTTAGGTAGGACATGTAGAGCGAATTAAAACCAATGCATCGATCAATAAAGATTTTGAAATTCAGGCCGGAGGTGCAACGGAGTAGAGGATGACTTCGCTTTAGAAGGCAATGCGCACTTGGAGGCAGTTAGCTAAGGACCGGGTTAACTGGGGAAGCTAGTTGGTTGAGATCCGGGTTCACCCCAAGTAAAGGATATTGTAAGTGAATGTCAGTAAGACGATTTGTTGTCAAATTTATGACAAAGAACGCAAAGTCATTATCGAAGAATAGTAAAATTAGTTTTAATAGAGGAATGCACTGCTTCCAAGGTGTTCTTTTGAAAGAAAGATTAGCAAGGCGCAGTGCAGTAGGTTACTCCTCAAAGTGGTAGCTCGGTAATGTTTCTTTGGAACTCGAAAACTCCAAGGCCCTGTGAGAGGTATGTTGATTGATTGCGACGCTCAGGAAGAGTCGGTCCTACCCCAAATTCGAGTAAATTATACCTCATCAGCCCTCTGTTGATTTGCACATTTTCTGGAAAATGGTTTTAAAGAATTTCATAAAAATTGACGCCTATATCCCAATATCACAATACGCCTCTCATCCTATTATACTCATCCTTTTGTACTTTTAAATATGTAGTTCCTGCTGCACTCTCATCTGAATAAGAGCTAATTTTAGCTTAGTTAGTCTTCATGGAAAGTTCAAATGCAATTAAAAAACCTTTTGGAGTCACCCACATATAAAATTGTTTGTAGACAAACTATTTTTCAACCACTGTGTTGGAGAGTGGGAGACAATAATTATGATAACACTTTCAGGACTAAGCTGAGTAGGTTTTCCATGTATATGAACTCAAATAGATACACATACACTCTCGAGTCAATTTAAACCCATCTCCATCATTTATTCATACACACCTCGCTCTTAATCACCTTCTAAGATAATTGCTTTTCTATTGGGAACATTTTAATTATGCGCACAGTCCTGCACAAGGTTTCGCTCAGATATTCAGAGCATTTTTTCCCCATTTTCATGGGATTAGGGTTAATAGATAATGAACACCTAAAGCGCGCAAAGTGGAAAGTGATAATACACAGATACACAGGACCCCAAAAAAAAAACAAACACATAAACAAAACTCGACACTCATTCAATAAGAGGATACTTTTAATTAAACAAATTAGTAAAAGGTGCTAAAGAGGATTCCAGCTAAAAGGCATCTATCATGTACATTATCCCTGGCGTTCATGTCAGCTTCTTGATAAATGGTAATGAACATACACATAAGCCGAACATATGCCACACAATGCCGAACCGAATACAAGCGTTCGGCAAAAGGTGATGTTTCACACAGAGCAAGGTGGTGGTATTCTCTTTAATGTGAAATAGGTTAACTTGGGGGTGAGAAACCCCATTTGCTCAGACACATGAGGATGGAACGAAGCCACATGTGCAGGGGATTAATAGAGAATTTACGTGATGAGTTTCGAGTACTTCAACATTGAAAGTGGAAATGTTCTCCTCCTTACACATCCCAGTATTATCTCCTTGTCCTGTTTTTTTTTTTTTGTAGAAAGAAGCAAATCCTTTCTGGTTAATCTCCTTTTTGAGTTTAAATAAAAGGAGAAAATGGCAAATGTCCGAATCTAAGTGAGTTTTTCTTTTAAAGAATTATAAAGAAATTCCATTTCGTTAGTGCTGAGCAAGGATGAGGAGAATTATCCAAAAACCAATGTTCCTTGTTTCAAAGAAACAAAAAAAGGATGAAAGAAGGATTCTATCATTTCTCTGCATGTGCTTAAATTATTAATATAATTGGAGGAATCCACAATTGGATGGCATCAGCCATTGAAATTGTGTAGAGGCAGTGGTTGGAAAGGATGTTTGATCCTGTTGATTGACAGATGTTTCGGTTTTCCCGAGTACCTTGGAATTGTGGGTACATTTCAAAGAATAAGATTGACACATAAGATTCTAGTTTTCTACGTCATTATTTATAAATTTACAGCGTTAATCCCTATTCTGAAACGTGCTTCTAAATGAGGTTTCTCTTTAGGTGACATCAATCCATTTAAACAAGCCGGTAAATATTCGTATCTACGGGGGTTGTAGGTTCTCAAAATTATTCCAAATTTTACGAAAATACAAACGTTTTCCGATCAGTCAGATAATTCAAATACGCTGTCGATTAGTAGACCTGCAAGGGTTGTATCTCTTTTGGAATCCCCCTAACAACAGCCTCCCTAAAAGCTGGCCTCGATGTCAACATTGGCTTCTCTTAACGCCACTAACATTAAGTAAGCAGTCGACAATGTGGAGAATATTCTGAAAGAATCGTGTAATGGCTGTTGTCGCATCGGTGATTTCGTATGAAAGCCAGCGCTGTTTGGTAGCTCTCAGACTTCAGGGAACTCAGACCAAAGACCATGAAAATTTTTAATGTAGTTAAAAAGAGTACGAAAACACAAGACTGGTCAGAAAAAAGCAAATTGTCTGAGAGACCCCTAAAGGCGTAAATGAGACCGTGTGTCTTCGAAGAGTACTCACCAAAGATCCGTGGTTTCCAGGATTTATCATCCTGTTTTAATGCTCAAAGACAAAATTTAGCCAAGAATCACTGAGGGGTACTTGTCCTCTGCTATGGCTTCTCAAGTACTTTGCTTACTAAATACCTTCTTCTTTTGTGATAACTCAAGAATATTAGCGGACCAAGAATACTTTTTTGTCTTCAATAAACCTATTCTGCAATCCTTTGTGGCAAACCTGTCATGTGATTAAAATTACTCGTAACTTAAGCCAGCTTACAAAAAAATACAAACACTTGACGCAAGAGACCGTGTGTGGGTTAGGGCCTAGGTTCTCGCGGCCATTCGTGTCTTACGTGCTATATTCATTCACACAGATGGAAGAAACTTACAGTTTGGAGCCATATCCGAAAGGCTTTTTTTTAGAAACTTTCCCTTGACAGTTATTACTCTCGGACGCTTGTCAAACATTGACGAGAGGTAGGACCGTGAAAAAACTGTTTGTTGTTTTCTGGGATTCGAACCCCGAACCAAATGCTCAATAGTCAAACTCATTAGCCACTGAACCACGGCGCCCAATCCTTAAGCCTGTATAATACCGCTGCCTTGCTTTAAAGAGACAACGCGATTTTTTAAGAAAAGGAAAGCAATTATTTTGCAAAACATCATAAACTGCCAGCTTTTGTTTTCGTATGATTTTTCAGTTTCTAAAATATCGTATCGTATTTTGGACTGCGCAATATAAATGGTTTAAGGAAGTTTTATCCTTGTGGAGAACGGGATTGTTGCCATCTTTTTCGTACTCTCCTCTTCTCCTTTACTAACTCTTTTATTTCTTGTGGATATTCAATTTCACTATTTGCGACTATTTTCCTTATATACCTACGGCGCGGCGCGTCTTGTAAGATTTCATTGAATCGATCGATTACGTCTTCAAGTTCTTATGGTGTTTTAAGAAGCACCTTCAGAGTAGGCGTCCCAGTTAGATTTAATGCTAGTTAGCATTGCTGGGCCTTTCTTTAGCTACAAATTTGTGCTATTTGACAGAATGACTAGTGGGAGATCAAAAGAGAGATAAAAACTTTTTTGAACGTCATTACTATTCTCTGGCACCCGTTTTGCGATAATTTTAAATTATGACATCGGATGTTTTTACCTTGTCAATACGTCGGTTTATCTGTAGAATCAAAAACTAATTTAAGTTCCACACCGGCCTCGTAAAGTGATCCTTTTGGTAAAATTGTGTCTTGAACCTCAGAAAGTAGATATGCTTTTCATTGAACTCACTGTCAATATCGAAATTCGATCCGAGTGTGTCAAAAATCTCATTTTCCGTGGAAGGCAGTAAATATTTAGATGAAATCCTTTGAGTTAATTTTTTTTTTAACGTCTTTTATAAACAAAGACGATCTGCCTCTGGACCTTGCGAATAGATGATATCCCTGATAGGCGCTGTATCCTCTAGTTTTTGTACTCGATCTTGACCTATCTGACGGAGAGTCTCAGTGATCAAACGAGTTTTTCATGATCACATTGAATTTTTTTTTTTTCAAGGCATATTTTAGAGGTTGTCAAATTTTTTAAGAAACTCATTTTTTAACTTGACTTTGTTAAAGCTTAGGACACTTGATCAAGCGATGTAATTTTTTTTTGTTTCACTACAGCCTGGTGACAATGCACATATGTATGCGGACCACGATTCCACGTTGTTGTTATATTTACTTTTTGCTTGCTTTCTCTGTTTTTCCTACTCTTCCTTTTTCTTCTGCCCGTTTTGGGCTCAGTAAGTTCGCTTAAACATACCTCGCCTTTTTTGACCTCTCTAGCTACTTCCGCAGCCTTTCCTTTGCAATCTATGCAGGTCGGTAGGGCTGTTTGTTTGGACCTTATTCTTTGCATACACATATGCTTACCAGCAGCCTTTACACACCGTAACTCTTTTTGGTAATAGTATTGCGTGTGGTTGAAGCCTTGGCAGCGCTAAAAATGGGGAACCATAGTATTAAAGTCACGTATTACGCATCTTTTTTGGACCACCACAACACGCAGTTTCCTCTGACTTATGTATTTCATGAAAGTGCCATTGGATGTTATGGCCAAATAACAGAAAATGAAAATGTTGAGGTTTATGCCTCCACTTTATCACCCGAAACGCAATAGACAAACATCCTCCCAATTTTCAGTAAAATAAGAAATAAATAAAAAAACCTATTTTGAAAAATTAAAACCTTCATCCACTATATCAGCATTTTGCAATAAATTTCCAATTTCAATTTTCCATCTACCTTCATCCTCAAATCAATTTGTAGTTCCTTCTTTTTTTTCGGATTTTTCTTTCTTCGGTTCAATGAAATCGCAACTAGGATATAAAACGGATGAAATCTCTGAATGATTAATGAAGATATAAACATTCGGATCCAAAACCAAATAGATTCAAGAGAGTAACCTTCAATTTGTTTGATCCCATTTCATGTCAGAATTGAAAATTGCAAGGGATGTCAATAAAAAGCAAAGAACTGTAGAAGAGAAGAGGACGAAAAAAAGAAAAGAAAAGAGAAACCATCACGGATGCTCGTACAAAATGCCAACGATACATTACCACTACACCCTTGACATGGCACATGATTTGAATTTATTAATGACACTTTGGCAAAGTACGGGAATCAATCAGTATTTAATTCACCACCCAACGTTTATACTTGTCGTATATACAACGTATTCCTTGAATGTCCTTAATATCCGGAAATAAAAACTTCGGTAACTTGATGTTGCCGACAAAAGGTATTTTTACATCGATGTTATTTTTACAACCTGTTTGATGGATTTCTGGATAAATATTTAGCTTGTGTTTGAATGTGGGTAAAATGTTGATACTTTTAAAAGTATCTACGTTACGTACATACTTTTATGTATAAACATGTGAAGTTTGTAAGGCAGATGAGCCTAAGTATTCCATTTCTGTACAAATTTGATGAAAGCGACGTGTACACTAATAGAATAAAAGAATTTCGTGGTCAAAAGTTTTGGCAATGTGGGTCGAAGGCAGTAATAACTTCTAAACTTGTTGACAGTCTCTGAAAGTTTTTTTTGGGCATACATATACCAAGGCACATACCTCCATGGCATTAATGTATTCTTGGCACCCTGGGGAGTACTGGCAAAGCGAGAAGAGTGAGTCGCCAGAAAAAGAATATTTTAATCCGCTGCTTAAATAAAGTACATATTAAGGGGTGCCTTTTGCATAGAACGACACTGAGTTCGTTTTGATGTTTAATTTACCTTATCCTTAAAGCCTGATGGTTACAGTCATTTGAGTTAAATGCCATTAATCATAGAAAATACAAATGACTGGAAAGTAATGCATAAGAGCATTTCGCAGAGGAGATAGGTTTCCTTTTATCCATGTAAACGTGTTTTTGCCCTCACTGTGAAATGACTTAATTATGATGGATGACATATTCGTAACGATGATGTATGCATGTCCAGGGATGTAGCCGGAATTAATTATACCTATAATGCACGTCACAGAAGATAAAGACAATTGCTACGAGGTCCTTCACAAAATCTACGAGCAATGTCCAAAGTAGACGTCAACATAGGAAGGGAGGACATCTTCGGTAGTATAGTAGCCGGTAAGCATAGCATACTTGACAAAATGTCTGAAAACAGACTTAGGCTAATTGACTTCGCCGCAGAACAAAACCTCACTATAGCCAGAATACGCTTACCTAACCTCAATATTCATAAAGCTATACGGCGGTCCTCTGATCAATAAACTGTCAGCCAAAGACAAGCCTCCAGTATTCTGATTGTCCCAAGTTTCAACTGCGGATATCCATCATGCTATAGCTGCGAGGAAATATGACGTTGGAAAGCTGCAACCGCAACAGATCGCCACAAACTTCGCCGATCGAGTATCACGTTGCTTCTTCAGGCCGAAGACCAGTGGCAACTTTGATTGATGAAGTCATCAAGATGGCTGCTACTGATATGCTGGCTTTCACCTCTGATTTGACGACAAATGTTTGCAGAGTAAGACAAGAGGTATACAATGCGGTACTAAAAAGGAGTATGAAGGAGCATGAGAAGCGCGCGAATCGAGGAAATAGAAAGGTGCCACTCCAGGAATGATGTTCGGAAGTTTTACCAAAGGGTAAAAGGAACATGGAAGGCCAATGAAGCCCGAATGGGAACCTTCAGAGGTTAATAAGAAAACATTGCAGAAGCGTCAACCAAAATTCCTTTAAATCTAGATCATGACAACCAAAACTTCCATTTGACTGTCGAAAATACAGCAATATCCAGATCTAAGTCCAAATTTAGACCAAGACCAAGCTGCCGTGGATGTCAAAGCGTTTGATCTTGAAAACAACAGCAAACAACATTTCCGGGATCGGCCGGAATCACAGGTTACCGTGATCAGGCAGAGACTTTTCACAACTCGGAAGATCGTTAAGTAAGTAAGACATTTTCCAGGCCCGCGAGGAGCCTGGAGAAGTCTTAGCTGCAAAGTTAGCAATTCTCCCCGAATGGGGAGACTCTGTTGATCAAAAAATCTATTTAGGAGCAGGATATTCACTTTTCTTGATTTAATATACTCTATCCTTCCTTATTGCTCTCACGCTAGCCATAGCCTCCATGTCACTTGTCGTAGATATCACTTTTCAGACCGATGTGTCTATTCAAATCGTCCCAGATTAGTTAATATCGTCATCGGAAACTGAATCGAATGATCCTGTTGATGTTGGCCATTACTTGGACAATGGCACGATTTAGAGCTTAGATGGTATTGTGAAGATGTTTGCTTGTTTTACTTATATTCAACTTCGCCCCACACAAAATTCAACGTCCAACGGATTCCTTCACTCCTACTGCTTCAGAGCTTGTCAACTGCAACATTTACTAGAACACATTTTGGGAAAAAGTACGTAACCAAACCATAAATTCTCCTGCCTACTACTCCAAAAACCAACCCACTGACAGAAAGCTTGGTGTACATCGCAGGAAATCCATTTGAAAGCTCGGCACTGAACCATATGTCGTCCATTCAATTGATTGGTCGAAATTTTGTTTATTGGACGAAAAAAGATGCACTGGCTCTTCCGGATAGTTCAACACTTGCAGTTGACATGATCGACGTTCCAGACCATGGTGAATAGGATGTTGAACTTATTAAACATGTGTCGGACATCTTTGCTCTCCGAATATGTTGAATGCATTTCGCTTTTCGAAACAGGGGAAACATTGATCGCCGCCAGAAGCTTCCAACTTCGTTCACTCGAATATTGTGAACGAAAGATCGGGCGACTTTCAAGTACTGCGACATTTCGATATCACTGTGGTCTACACATATGGCAACAATCATAGTGTCTGGCAATGCCAGAAACGTCTGCTGTCAAGGCTATGAACAGTACAACTCAACACAGACATGTCCCCAAATCGCCTCCGTACCCCGCAATAAAAAATTCCATTTGCCTAAGTATTTAAGCCTCAGACTAGCCTATCGACTTAAGCTAGATCGTTGTGGTTCTGCAAACTGATTAAAACATTCTCAATTAACAGTCAGAAGTGTAAATTAACTCAGCATAGATAAATATCGTAACCATGTGCGATTTTTCCTCAACAACAGCTTAAAATTCGTTAGCTATTTAAACTTTAACAAGGGTAATCCGCAAGCAGATGCAAACCGATTCTCTACCCGAGTTAAATTGCGAAATACCATTCATGCATACATACATATGTACAAGCAGGGACTTTAATTAAATGCAAACAAACCCCAAAAGCACGCCTCAGTCACACGACTGTTCGTGTTGCAAAGAAAAAAACAATCATCCCACATCGAAATATTCCCCGCACTTGTAGCCACAATGTGGGTCCACACAAGCTCATAATGAAAGGCCATTGTTGGACCTTTAATACTTCAAAGCACGCCTCGTATGAGCGCATCGAATACATATGCTTCCCAGCCGCCAAACAGTCACCACAAAGCACCAAAAAATAGCGAAAAAAAAACGCAAAATTCAGAACCAACTCATCGAAAAAAAATTCAATTTTCTAGGTTTCTGGCACAACACTTGTAGAGCCTGCAAAAAAAAAAACACAACTCAAACCACGTTAGCTAGGTTACGTACCACTTTGGCAGAAGCCTCTGACTGTAAACCAACGACCGACAACACCACTACCACCGCCACCACCACAACAAACAACAACAACTAAAAAAAAAGTGAATGCACTTTTGCCTGCACTTATCCATCTTACGGATTATGCGGTATCCAGCAACTACATCATCATCGTTGCTTGGTGTGGATGGTGTCACCAGCATTGCACCTGTACAAAAAGTTCCTCTTCCATCTTCACCCGTCTGCCAAACTCAAAACTCAAACATCAAGGCGTCGCTATCTACCACGGCAGGTGCGCGTAAAAGTGGCAAGAGGACGCAACAAAAGGACGCATTAATATTCGTTGACATTATTTCGTATTGGAGTGCGTGTGTGTGTGTATCGTAAGCCACTCCGGCCGACTTCTTATCCCACATATCGCCGAGTTGGCAAAATATCTACGTTTTTTTCCTTGACGCCATTGTTTTGTTTCGTTGCTTTCATTGTTTAAGATGCGACGAAGAATTAAATTTGTGCAAAGCACTTGAAAAGTTTGCCCGTCCCCTCCACCCTACTGACATCCAAACCTAGGACGAGCAAGGTTGCTGTTGGAATTGTTCCAGAGTTAGGATGCAACTGCAAGTTGCTGCATGTAATCAGGTATGTACAGAAGAGTCGAGAAAAAGAAAAGTGAAAAAAAAAAACAGAAAATAATGTAAAACGCGAAGCGGGTTATGCGAGAAAAAGACCGTCAATTGGCGAATGTATGCAAATGTGGCACTCTCCCACCGGAGTAGACTGCCGGCATGGATTCTTGATGGGCAATGATAATGGCATACTTGCCGTCCCGGCAGTGGTGCAAATGAGACAACGAAGAGGGAAATGAGTGGAAAATTTCTTGCATGCATTTGGCTTTCTTGCATATGTGCAACGTTTAAGCGGTGTGCTGCATGCACTGCACCTACGAATATGTACATATGTATGTATGTGTTTGCATGTGTGTCAGAGTTAAGGGAAATTTAAAGAGGTTTTTAAAGTTGCTTCAAGTCAAATGGAAGACAGTGAAATGCGATATGGGCTTACATGATGTATGGCGGGAAAATTTATCGTCCTTGGC
The DNA here is from genome assembly GCA_946965025.1 of Blera fallax. Classification (NCBI taxonomy): domain Eukaryota; kingdom Metazoa; phylum Arthropoda; class Insecta; order Diptera; family Syrphidae; genus Blera; species Blera fallax. Next base: position 17,014,791 of record OX337244.1, read on the forward strand.
CTACATGGGTTAAACTTCGAAATGGAAGTAATTTAATGGGGATTCCGGGAAATGGCAAGCTCTTAAATCCCTGGATATGTACTTTTAACATTATATAGTCGATAATGATGGGGAATGGTTGTTAATAAACTTCGAAGGATTCAATCAATTCAATTATTAAATACTTTACGAACTTAACGATTATCCTCGCTTGCTTAATTAACTTGCTCATGTATGTAAAATGAAGATATAAGACTTTTATATCGCACAACTTTATATCAATTTCTTTCCACAGTCAGTAGGTATGCCCTTCAATATTATACATCAGCTTATGTAGGTAGACCAACAATAAGACCTATGGTGCCATGGTATATAAAATACAGTGAGAACCTGTAAGAAGGTCGTCAGGTTGGATCCAACTAGATCAAGAGGTCTAATAAGAAGTCGCTTATATTCTGAAGCTCGTCAGAGAAGGAGCGACTTCACATGGGCCCAATTTATTATTTGACGAAGGAAGGTGTTCACCTAACAGGTGGTGAATAGATTCAATTTCTCTACTGTCTCTTTGCATGAATACAGTGATATTCCTATCGGATAGAAGCAGAAGCATAGTTTCAAGTTATACCCTGTGAAGGGCCTAGCTGACTTTGATTGTGAATGAGCTCAAAAACTGGAGGGGGCACTTCGGCGCGGTTTTAAGCTTAGAAATATTCGAAATAATCAGGTGCCGCTTCCTTGTATCCGAACAAACTATTCGCGGCAAGAAATATCGTATTCACATCGGTCATCGCAGTAAAACTGAAATTATAACTGCGGTCAAAGTACCCGAGAAAAACGAGGCTGTAGGACTTGCTAACCATTCCGCAGAGGTCTTCCAAGAATAACCAAATATATCGGCAGCCCTACTACATTCGCATATACATAAGTAGGGCTTGGTAAAGCTAAAGCTTACCAGAAGAGTGGAAATGTAGAATCAAAGCGAATTTAAAGACTGGAGATTTACTTGCGTTCTCTCTTCGGGTTCCAAAATGCGACTGATAGCAAAAGTAATACTGGGTCGAGTCAAAAAGCTCACTGATCCAACTTTCGAAGTGAACAACCTGGCTTCCATTGAGAATCCTTATAGATCAACGTATCGAATTCAGATTTCGGCGTCTTCATTATTAACTTGGGTTTGCGAAGGAGTAGTATAAATTGGAAGTTTATCTGGAATGAATTATCAAAAGCAACCATTGAGACTACAACCATTGTACACTGCATTGGTAAGGTGAATGATGGTTTTGAACTTCGAAATGGGGCGCAACAAGGCTACATACTTTCCACAGTACTATTTTTGGTTGTTAAAAATAATGTTCTCCAAGAAGTCCTGACGAAAAATAATAGCTGCATGCAGTGGGAAACGTTTTTTTATTTTAAACACCGATAACACTCTGACGACATTTGTTTGCCCGCGGACTAAATATTGGATCTACATGATATAGTCCAAAATGAAGCTGAAGATATATACGACCAACACAAAAGCTCTTAGCCGTGGAATTACCATCGTTCAAGTAAAGTATGCTGGACATTGCTTGGGAGTACATCTAAAAAAGACGATACCAGCATAAATACATACATCATGAATGTCATGAAGATAGTGGCGGATAAATGACACAGATGATGGCCAAAAGAAGTATACTGTCACAGGATGAGTGCCACAATTATCGGTTTTGCGCACACTTTTATGGAATATTATCTATGATGAGATACTCAATCTGTGGGCTCAGTTGCATTACTGAGCGGGAGGTTCGAATCCTAGAAAGCACTAAAAAGATACTTTTGAAAATCCTTAAGTTTACTAAACACACAATACGTTTCGCGAATCTGTATTCCTCACCCAACTCTTCATACCCTAATTAAACTACCCTTCACATATGTATTTATATCCCCTCTTCACCTTCTCTTTACCAGGCAGTCTTTTAGAGGGAAACAGAACAGGCCTAAATGGTGGTCCACGCGATAAGAACTGTTAGATCTCTTCCTCTCAAATAACATGACACGTCACAAAATTAGTGACGTTCTTCCCGACCTGGCCACCAGTTGCTAAAATAAGAAAGTAATGGGTAAACGAAGCTTTGCCAAGGTAGGTAGTGAACGGAAATTCGGGTGCGTCTTATTTCACGGATCTATGAGGTCTTAATTTTGCGTTAACTCTATGGTGTTCTCTTAAGAATAATGTGAGGAAGATCACTTTATACAGATAGGACATGCCTTTCCAGGTTTTTTTAAGGTTCATATTGCGGGACAGTTACATAGGAACTGCTGGTTACCATTAGTCCCAGACTGTGAGTGTACTTATTCAGGATTTCGTACCCGGTGTACAGTCAACCATCAGTTTCAGTTCCCTTTTACGTATATTGAACGGCTTCCTTGGAGGTAGCAAAGATATTCTATTATCGCTTTAGCTGCTGTGCAAGTTAGCAGCTTTATACGATAAACATGATACTATATGCCGCCTTAAATGCCTGCGATTTTTACAGTAAATATGTTTAAGTTTCTTACCACATCTCCTGCCAATTCATTTGCCCTTTCGTTTCCTGCTGCTCATAATGGCAAGATACCCAGAGTTTGACCCTTTAGAAGCATACCATTATGCTGCGTTATGCCTTCTGCACTCAGCTGTCGCCTTTTTGTGTTCGTTCTGATGATTATAAGTACCTTTAACCTGTTTTCTATTAGATTGTACATATATATTATCCGCACGCTTGAATAGAGCAAACATGTCTGCCTGAAACGTAGTCAAAAAGTGTTTTGAGCCGTCGCGAACTAGGCCCTGTTGCCTGTTGCGCCAGATATTAGTGCTTATTTGTTTCTAAATGCAGGTTGTATGAGCACGTCTTGTGAGTCCAGATCAGCGTATTTCAAAAATGTGTCCACCATTGAAAATGATTAGCCCTCGACAGGCTAGATTTTTTTTCAAAAATCCATTCATACACTATCATTGGTCAGCGGTTTACCCACTTTCTAATAAGAGACACTTGCTCTTAGTTTCCCTCCATTGCTTCTAGGATGGAGTAAGATAGGCAAAAATCTTTCCACAACCGTCCTTGCCAAAGTGGTTTTAGACATCACAGACCATGAATAAAAGCCAAATAGCCTTTAACACCCCAAAAATTAGCTAAGTTGCTTCTCGGGTTAACTTCAAATACACAGTGGATTGCGGGAGCATCTTGGAAAGTAGCTTTACTTTCCAGGTATTTTAAATTTCAACTGTTGCGAACCATAGAAATTCAGTTTACAGCAAAGCAGACACACAGAGCACCATCCTAAATCGTTCAAAATTGTTTACTTTTAAGGTTATGTTTACATGTATTTACACGACCTGCTGTATTGCATTCGACCAGCAGCATTTGTTATTTAACTTTACATTCCCAATTTAATTTTCACCATTTAGCCGGACCGTCAATGTCCACTCAGTGAACCCATAACAAATGGCTCCCACAATACAAATAATGGAGTAAAATTTCATTAACGGTCCCGGAGCAAATGCACAGCAATTAAAAAATCAAATTTATCATAACCGAGCTTCAGTAATAATAATTTTCGATAGTATCCCGTAATTGGTAGCAACACAAAAAGAAAGAGAGAAGAATTACTGTGTGCTTCCTCTTCAATAAATCATTCTCTTGATTTTCATTGATAAAACCTTCAACAAATTTGCTTACTACCCCCTCGTCGCCGGCCATGTTGGGCATGAGCAACAAAACAATTTCACCCAAACAAATCACCCATAAAAATAATCATTCATCCAAATGTGCCCCTAATGGTCCCCGAAAACTCATTCTCCTGGCAGTCCCCTTTGTCAGCATTCTGGAAGCAATTCGAACCCTTTTAGCACGTGTTCCACATGACCTGGGTGCAGACAGAGCATTAAAATCGGTTTCTGTGGGCCTCTGCTCGGATAAGGCTGTTGCTGGAGGGTGGGTGCTGGGTTAGGGTAACAGAGGGTGCGCTTCATAAAAATCAGGTTCCGCTCGTAAACGTGGTAATTACTTTGTAAATCAAACTTTATTATGATTTCAAACAATGAATGACATCAGCGTCATTATCTTTGCTGCCTGCCTGCCAGTTTGCCAGGAACTGCCTCGACAATGGTGGCAGTTGGTAGAGCAGTAGCACGATGATGGCCATTGAAGCGTGTCCTATTTCCAGGTTTTTTTTTTTTTGTTTTTTTCCTTCTCTGTCGGTCGTCGGGGGTTTTGTGTGCGCCTCCATCGTCGTTTGTCTCGGAATGTAAATTCTTTTGTATCATTTTTTTTTCTCTATTTGCTGCCATATTGCCTGCACTCCATTAATATCTTGACAAGGAATATATGCATGCTAATGTTGTAGAATGGTCCTGCGGACACAGTGCTAGAGCAAATGTGTGGGAGTCGGAGTGGGTGTGGGAGAGTTGGAGCAAGAAAGGAAGGCCTCTGTGCAAGCCACTTTGTATGCAAACAGTGAACTTTGAAGGTGGGGATAAAAAACAGATTTGTACACCGTAACAGGAAACGGAAGTTGTCTCGTGTAATGGAAAGTTCAACGTATGTGTCTTTTAATGGTGACTTTTCTACAACTGGTCGGACTGTACAGTGTGAGTGGCAAGAAGACGGTTTGGTTGGTCTGGTTTGCTGGAATGGTACTGCATTGCTTTTTAATGAAGGTAGGTTACAATCTTTCTTGAATGCCAGTTGTGAATATGCTGACCTTCATTTAAGAATATTATCATCACTCATGAAGGGATATAAGGATAATTTTGTAGAGATTAGCCCGAAATCGTTTCATCTGCTTCGAGTAGTGGCAGGGTTTCTTGATACTCAAGACAGGGTTGGCACGTATCGGAACAACTTTAGCTGAGTTCCCTTAAATTGCATTGAGCACAGAAATTACCAGGGAAAAACCAGTTTATAGCTCACTATCTCATTTGCTAAAGGAAATTAGTTCTCAACTTCTCCTTCTGTCAGAGAAGAAAATAGATCTCTTGGCTTGGCAAAGCCAACGATTAGAAATGGTGTTTTGTGGTTGCTTTTATAGACCCCAAGAGATGATTTTCAGTCTTAAGCAACTGGAGGATAGATCACAAAAATGTTCCAGTCCAAAGGAAGGCAACTAAGGACCTTACCTTGCAAGTTCAACCAAGAAAGTGAGACTTTGTTGAAAGCTGCAAGCCCCGTACCAGTTAGGCTCGAAATAATTTGGAATAAAGCGTTGAAGTTGATGGTTCAATGCACCAAGCCTAAGATGTAACTTCTTCGATTGACCAGTGAAGAGATCGGCTCTGGCGGTAGACTTGTCTGGTTGATAAGCAAATTGGTTTCTACTTAGCGGATGTTTTATGAGGATGGCCCTACGGGTACGATGATAGATCGTTTTTTCCATAACCCTAAGAAAAAAGGGAGACTTATGGGTCTTGGAACAAACACTTAGTTGAATATGCGCCATTCTAGAGGAATGTAACTTTGTCCAAAACTGAATCTGAAAAGTGCAACAGGAGATGGAGTTACAATGTCTGCTGCACCAAGGCAGGAAACATTGGATCCTTGGATTTGTAGAGTTTTGTCAGGGATTCGATTCTGTGGGTATGATTGTCATGGAGTTGGTGATTTTTGACCCAAATAAATGCTTTTGCAGGTCCAACATAAGACTTTTGCTATTTGTGTTGGGGAAATTACTGTCACTTCCTCCTTATGGTCACATAGTTGGTGCTACGGACCGGAATTGACTTTTGCCTCACCCAACCAAGTTTTCTAGTAACAATAGGGTCTTTGCAAGAGATGCCTCCAACTATACACCTTCTCTAAATACGTATGCATACATATGTATATGCTATCGAGGCTATAAACTGCTGTAATCTGTCGTAATGGATTCGAAGGTTCTCCGGTACAAAGCATCGACTTCTATCTGCTTCAGTTATTTTGTATTTAAGTACACAATGGTTTGCTGACACACATGCTGACACACGTGCATATAGCGTATCATCTATGACAGACTACTTGCGGTAGCGGAGGAAAACGGAGCACTGTCAGTCCATCAGTACGGCTTCAGAAAATCGCGTTCTGCCGTCGATGCTATAAAGGCGGTAGTAGATACAGCAGCTGAAGCAATACAGGGGGAAAGGTGGAGATGGGGGACGAAGAGATACTGTGTAGTAGTAACGCTAGATGTGAAAAATGCGTTCAACTCGGCGAACTGGTCGTTCATTAGGAGATCTCTGGCCAGAATGGACGCACCGTACTACCTGCTGAGGATAGTCACGGACTACTTCAGCAACAGAAAGCTTAGATACCATACTGAGGATGGCACTAAATATTACAGTGTTTCCGCGGGAGTCCCGCAAGGGTCGGTCCTTGGACCTCTCCTATGGAACAAAATGTACGACGAGTCTGCCACGGATGAGGCAGTCAAAAGAATAAAGGAGTGGCTGGAGTCTGCCGGTCTGGAACTAGCTGCCCACAAGACTGAAGCTGTCCTCATAACCAGTCGCAAGACGGTGGAATACGCGAACTTCCGGGTCGGAAACCAGACAATCAGGTCAAAAGAATCCCTTAAGTACCTTGGAGTCATGCTCGACAACAGGCTGCGCTTCAAAACACACGTCGAGTACTCCAGCAAGAAGGCATCGCTGATGCAGGCAGCACTCTCTCGTATGCTCCCGAACATCGGCGGGTCTGGATAAGCCCGCAGGATCCTGCTGTCCAGGGTGGTCAGCTCTATCCTCCTATACGCTGCCCCGGTATGGGCGGGTGCACTGGCGACGAACGAATGCAGGAGGAAATTATCATCGACATATAGACTCTGTGCAATAAGAGTGATTAGCGGCTTCCGAACGATATCCGACGAAGCACCCTTCGTATTAACCGGAATGGTCCCCATCGACATCATCGCAAACGAGATGCAGAGGGTGTACCTTAGAGACCAAAAAGATAAAGGAGGAGGAAAGAGCAGCATCGGCACTGCTTTGGCAAGCCAGATGGGACAGCTTTACAAAAGGCGAATGGACTCATAGGCTCATTCCCACCATAGAATCATGGACAACGAGAGCGAGAGGGAACTTTAACTACCACCTCACACAGTTCCTGTCCGGGCACGGAGGCTATCGGAAGTACCTGCATAGATTTGGACACGATATTTCGCCCCTGTGTCCAGAATTTCCAAATGAGGAGAAGGATGCCGAGCATGCAGTGTTCCACTGCATACGCTTTTCAGAAGACTTAAGAAGAGCCCAAGATGCGGCCTCGGAGAATAGAGCATAATTGCTAACCAGCCCCGCGGGGAGAGTGGTTGATGAGTGCAGAGGTGTGGTTTAGTACGCAGGCGCGAGGATCTCGCGAATCGTGCATGCCAGTAGTACGGGCTACTGGCATCTATGAAGATTCCACATCCATTGGCGCAAGCCATAAAAAAAAACACACATGCATATAAAGTTCGAGTTTTTTTTTTAAGGACCAGACTTGCTTGTGCACACAACTGTCTACGACCTTTTTACATCGATGTGACGTTGTAACGAGGAATGTATGAACGAATGAATAAATGCATTATGCGTCCTCGAGCAATTCCAACTGCGTTGACTGACGTTCGGTTACCCTGTTTTTACCTGCTGACGGCAGCGGCGAGGGCTTCTGTCATAGTCCAGCTTATGTTGCACGTTCTCGAACGTGTTGCCATTTTGTTACAGTTTCGTATCGGATTGTGATTTTTTTTTTGTTTCACTATTTGAATGCGTTAAGCTCTGTCTATGTTATTCAATCTTTTGTTATCCTTGGCGGAGTTTTGCTTGTTCTGACACTGCTGCAGGAAAAAAAAAATAAGAAAATTAAATTGGAACACTGCTAGAGCCCTAGTCCTACTTACATACAAGCGAAATAACAAAAGCAGTGGGCACAGTCATGTGCTGTTCGCTGTGTTGTCCTTGTTGTTGCTGCCACTATACTGCTGTTGTTGATGATGACAAATGAAGTTGGTTGCACTTTTTGAATACCAAATGAGTCAGAATGAGCGAGAGGTAGGTAGGACAGTAGCGGCTGTTGAAGATTTTATACTCCAGCCGGGCTCTTTGGCAAAAGAGGGTCGTGTTAATAAATGAACTGAACAGGAGATAATGAAATATTTATATGAGACGAGAATGAACGACTGGTGTGTGCACAACACGAGTTAATTGTTGTAAATGTTGTCGGTGTAGGTGGTCGTATGGTAATTATGGCACTGTGCCTTGTAAATATGCAACGTGCATCCTCGATGATGACGGTGTTGTGATTGTGAACTGATGATGGAGATTACATGACATCGGAAGGATGTCACGAATTTAAATTAAATACAAGTCCTTTCATGGTAGTCGGACTAAAAGATAAAAGGTTTGGAGCTGGAATTAAATGCTCTTTCGAGATTTTTTTCTCGGGATTTGGCAACTTATCCTTTATCTTTTCGTATTCGAATCGGGCTTTCGGTCAGAAGTACTCAGACTCTAACCAGTCCATTGTACTATCAAGAAGCTATCTCCTATTGGTTCGTTCATTTTTATACTTGGTGGCTGTGATCGCCGTTCCCCGGCGTTAACTTTAGAGCAGAAGGGAATCAGAATCTTCAAATAAGCACTATTTCCCTCCGTTTTAAATCGAACATTTCACTAAATTGACATCCTACTGGTGCAAGCTACTTAATCAGGCTCAATTGAAACCTTTGTAGTATATTCTCAAGGCCGCACTAAAGTCCTTTTGAAGTTTTGAAGTGTAAAGTTTTTTAGGCCGGCGGCATCCAGCTTACGCGAAACTGTGATAAGGCAAAGGATAAAAACCCCTATTTCACTAAAGAAAACGAATGACAGGTGTAAAAAAATTAAGCAGCAAGGAACTGGTCTACAGAACAACCCAAAGTTACTATTTCTAGACCACAGCACACAGAATATAAGCTGCCCCCGCTACTTGACTAAAAATCGAGTGCATAGTGAATTGCAGGGAAAAATTTCTTTCAAGAACTACGTATGCCTTAACGCATCTCTATATCCTCGTAATTAGACGAACTCAGATCGTTTAGCGGATGAGTTGTACTGCACAAAGGGCTATCTGCACATGTTCTGTACACATGCCCTTCAGAAATTTAGGCAAAAGAGTGCATCAAAACTTCTTTGTTCTAAAAAAAAGTCTCAAATTGAAAACCCATTACCGATCCTACAGTAGCCAAGGGCTAACCTGGAAGTACCCAGGTAGGGCTTCTATACACCACTTTGCTTTACTCCAATGAAGTCAAATACCTCGGTATTATCCTCGATAGAAAACTCAATTGGAACTCTCACATCAAGTCAGCCACAGAGCGTGCCACTAGAGCCATATTGACTTTATATCATGATGGTTAGACCTATCATTACCTAGATGCGCTATCAAACTGCAGCTGGAACTTAAGTATAAAACAGATGGCCACGTGGGACACCTGAAAATACTTAACTCAATCCCAAATATAGAAATGTTTCTGTCCATCCCAGACATTATGGTTAGGGAATACAGTTTTAGGAAACTATATGAGGTAGAAATTCCAGACCGTGCCAAATGGGCCAATGGGGCTCTGGCACGGGACCCTAGAAGTCTGATCTGGTACACTGATGGATCGAAAATGGAATCTGGAGTTGGAGCTGGTGTCTTTGGACCCAACACCAAACTGTTGATACCCATGTGAAGGTGTCCCTCGGTATTCCAGGCAGAAGTACATGCCATTGAGATCTGCGCCGACTTAATATCCAGAAAAGGTATTAAAGGCGCCAGAATTATTATCCTTTCGGATAGCCAAGCAGCATTACAAGCACTGTCTTCCAACATGCTGGACTCTATGACAGCTAAATGCTGCCACAATGCCTTACAGGCCCTAGCCAGATACAACAAGGTCAAACTTGGATGGGTACCTGGTCACCAGGGTATTGCAGGCAACGAATCGGCGGATGAACTAGCAAGGGCTGGATCAGTATCCGTGTTCTTAGGACCAGAATCGTTTTGCAGAGTCAACTGGGCTTCTGCCTTAGGACAATTAAACGATCGGGAACATCAACTTCGTCTAAACCACTGGGAAAATGTCCCTGGTCTGAGACAATCCAAACGTTCAATTAAGCCTTACTCCTACAAGGAAATCCTTAACCTAGATAAGGAAAGCATTAGGAAGCTGACGGGCTTCCTATCTGGCCACTGTGGCCTGAGATACCACCTTAACAAAATGGATATTTGCCAGGACAAGGATTGTCGATTCTGCCTCGAGGAAGATGAAACATCCGAACACATTCTTTGCGAATGCCCGGCACTACATTGGTTAAGGATACGTACTCTCCACAGGGAGATACTTACTTCAGTGGAACTCAAGGGATCCGCTACCAAGGATGTACTTGCCTTCAGAAGGGAGGTAGTACGTCTTTTGGATTAACTCCAACCCCCCGATACAATAGATCTTTTAGGTCGCAGTGTCGATGCCATACGGGCAAGGGTTGTACAAGAGGAAAAAAAAAAAAGGCTTCTATAAAAAAAAAAAAAAAAAACAATCAATCGAAAAATGTTTGACTCTTGTAAGGACACTAATTTAAGCATGTCCTGAAGGTGCCAAGAAAGTACGAGTAAACGCTGTCTTTTGGATCCAGAGATCCTATATGCAGTCAACAAAAGCCTGATGAATTAGATATCAGCTCCTGTTGACCCAGGACTAACTACAAGGGCAGACCTATGCATGTCTTACACCAGCCATCGTGCAATATGTCATATGTTTCTGCTTAATGCCGCATATAAGATCCTATTCAACGTACTGTATGAACGCCTTAAGCCTATATGTAACATACAATGCGGCTTCGGCGGCACACAAAATAAGATGCAATGTGCAGATTGGAATTATTTGTTCTGGATTGTTTCCAAACGTGTATCGATTTGGGCAAAAAGATACTCTATCTAGTGATTTATTCAATCTTGTGCTGGAGCAGATATTGTATAGGACAGATGCAGGAGATATCGACATCATTGGTCGCTGCCAGCATGCCGAAGGAGAGACGACCTTCACGGCAATTTATGAACAGCCAAAACGAGTTGGTCTTGAAGTGAACGACGGTACAACCAAGTCCATGCTATCAACAAACAGAACATCATCTGGCCACCGCCTAGAACTATTGGCTTGGAGGTAATTAAGGATTTCATTCACCCCGAAGTCAGCATCAGCTAAACAAATGGAAACCAGTGCTACTTTAGTTTGGCGAAACAAATAGGGTCACGACTTCTCACTCGGAGGATAAAATGCACAGAACGTTGGCCCTGCTTGTTTTACAGTACAGTGCCGAGTTCTGAACGACAAACAGGATAGCAGAGCAGACATTGAGAATTTTCAAGCGAAAAGTTCTTAGGCGAATTTGTGGTCCTGTATGCGAGGCTGTTGAATGGAGGAGAAGATATGTACAACCGCGTGCCCTACGAGCTGTACCAAGGATGTTGTCCAAAAGCCAAGTAGTCCATTGACTCAGCCACATCGAGCGCATGGACAAAATCGTTCCAAACAAGAGGATCTTGCATGCAAAAATGAGGTTGGAAGGCAGATGTGATTATTCAGAAACTGTCCTGGAAAGGGATTGGTTAAACAACAGATTTCGAAAGGGCGATGCCTATGCAGCTAAGAAGGATATGGAAGAGATAGGTGAACTGTGGTAGTGCAGAAAAGAGGTAAACCACATGGTTCTTCCCGACGTAGGTATCTTGTATCTTTTACACTAGGCGCAAAGAGAGGGTAAGGATAACAAAGCCAGTTTACGCTGAAACTTCTTGGGCATACACAAAGGTATCAATAAAGAGCTTACAGCCGGCTTAGAACATAATACTTCAGAAGGACTTGCATATTTATAAGACCCTTCTTATTTGCCGACATAAATTGAAAGAACCAATTAACCGTCAAACATCAATAAGCATACCTCTTGACTATCATTAAAGCAAACATCTACTACGAGTACGTACCTTGTACATTCTTCTTCTGCATAACTTATTGATTTCATTCCTTACACTCACATCTTTACTTCCTTCTTCCGGTGCGGCGTAGAACACAGAATGAAACTCAGAAATTCATAAGGCAGACGGAAGTAAAAAAAGAAATAAATTGCGTGCTAGAAATACCATCTTCCCTTCGTCAACATCAAACCAATGAGGACATTAACCCTGAGAGCCCCACTTTCAGTTACTTAAAATGCCTCTCCTATCGGAAAATGTGAACGACAGCGCTTGGGGTTAGGCGAAGATGGGGGCGGGGCGCAAAATTATTTTAGCTACCACCGTGTCTGGCAATTCTTTTCTTCTTTCATTTACATTTTCTCCCAGACGATGAGACGTCAGTTTGGGGTCCCCTCCCCGCTTCAGCCATCCGCACACCGACTATATGAGTCATACTCACAAAGAGCTGCTACATTAATTGGTAAATTCTCTCTCCCAGTGTATATCACATACAACATACACGACGACTGTTTCCCTCTGAATGGTAATTTATTATCCTGCCATTTCCAGGGACATATGTAGGGAGAAAATAAAAGTTCAGGCGACGGCAAAATGTTCGTCGTTTTGGCAGCAATAAGTAATAACATCACCGCACCTCCGCGTTTTCTTCAACTCCACGCGGAGTTGAGTGGAAATGCATCGCGCGAATGTCCTGTTGCATGGTTGGGATTTCAATTTTTTCGTTTTTCTTTTTCTCGCCTGTGAACTTTGCAATTAGTTTCATTTATTCACGCCACAACAGAAACAATGCTGAGAATGGCGACTTTGTGGACATTGGGACATCAGGATACTGGCTATCCTCAGTCCAATTATTTTTTGTACTTACTTTACTAAGGGGTATGCCTTGGATTGGGAAAATTTTTGATCAAACTTGACAACAATAACAAAGTATTGTTCGGAAAAGTGGGCTCTCTGAAAGGATTCTGTCCGCTAATAGGGTTGGGAAACCTGAGAAGGGACTTCAGTGGTGTAGAGCTTACACTATCTGAACTCATCACATCAACACCGAAGATCTGCCACGTTATCCATGCAAAGACAGGATAATAAAAGGAAGTTATCCGAAGTATCGTCGGCCACTCCACAAGCATTTCAGACATTAGTGTATTTCAAGCCTAGAACACTAGGATGCTTAGCCAAAGGAAGGACTTTTCTGTTCAAAAACAACAAGAATGCCGCTGATTTCTTACAAACATAAGTTTAGTCCTCCTGGAGAAGCATGTCATACACAATTGTATTCGTGAGAAATCCAATCGTCAATGGATGACCTAACCGGGGATGCGAGAAAACGCAGGTTAAGGTCCAGATAAAACATCCTCTGAGCCGCGCCTTGCAATCGGAGATCTCACTTGTGTGACCTGGGACCCAGACAAGAGTCAGACAGTCCAGTCCTGCGGCCAAATTCGAAGAGATCTTGTATTCTCAAACTATTTTGGAACGTATTAGAGGGCTTAGCAATGCCTTAAGCGCAGCCTGACCGTCACTACAGATGCAAATACTCCGAGGTAGGTAAATACTGTTTCAATGGTGTAATGTACGGTCTACTTTGAATGTTAGGATGTGGAAGCAAAAATTCAACGACGATTTATACAAGCTTCACAGTGATATCGATCTAGTCATAAGGGTTTATATCTAGGGCTTTAGGTGGCTATAACATACAGATTTTTCGGACATAAGTGTATCGGGTTTAAAAATGGAAATGAGGCCCTTAAACTGAAAAGAGACTTCCCAACCGAACCTTGAAGAAAATTGCTAAGAATCAAGCTGGTTAAAGAGATTTCATGAGTAAGTAGAAAGAGATACTTTTCTATAATCGCAAAACAAAATACGTTTAATGCCGAATAAACGGCTCAAACATGAGTTCGAAAGTACATACCTTGCTGTAATAAAATCAAGGAATTTTTAGTGGTGCCTGGGCGTCGAATTACGACTTGCATATCCTTCAATCATCCTTTATAGTTTTATAAGAATCGGAACGAGTTTATATCAATTGATGGACCAAATTGTTAAATTTTAAAGACAAACAGTAGTTTAAGAACTTTCAGTCTAAGGACGCTTAGTGAAGGATTTTGCAGGAATCACAACGTGAACAGGTCGGAAACTTCTTTGCAGTGAGGTTAGCGTAAGGCCCTTCATCGTTTTCTTATGAAAGACATCGACTTTGAAGCTTTGACCAGCGCACGATGAGTCCGCAGAAATCCGTTTCCTTTTACATTTCCACTCAAATTATGGTAAATGGTTTCTTTCATAGTAACTACCCGGCGAGAATTTTTTTTCGGAAATTGGAGCACTGACCTTCGCCTTAAATGGATCAACAACTGTTGCTGTGAAAGTGAAATCTCCTGCTCCACTTGGTCACATAAAGCTACTTAGTTGCCAGTAGAATCCCTCCCCGTTTGCTTTAAGTGGGTCTCGAAATGTCCTCTTAATTGAGCTTCTCGGCTGGAAGCCGATTAGTGGATTTGGATGATATAATTCAGTTGATAATTCCAAATGAATTTTTTGCGGTTACCTCTCATTGCATCTCGTAGGAAAAGGGTCTTCCAACAGGGACTTCCGAACTTTGACAGTTGATAGCGGCCATATTGTTGAAGATACATCTGTCAAATTAGCTGTCATTTATTCAGCCTGTTTTGCCAAATCACCATGGACGGATATAGCGTTCAACAACACGTGCAAATAATAAAATGGTTTTATCAAAATGTGTGTTCTGTTCGGGCAACGTTCCGCGCGCTTCGCCCATTTTACGGTCGCCATAATCGTTCTTCCGAGAGGACTATTCGCAGTGTGGTGGATAAATTTGAGTCCACTGATTCAGTAAACGATCAACCAAAACCCGTACGTCGACGAAACGCAGGATCTGCCGAAAACATCGCCGCTGTCCGTGAGAGTGTGCAACAGAATCCGAGGCAGTCGATTTCGCGTCGCTCACAAGAACTCGGCCTTTCGCAGACCACAGGTCGATGATTGCCACACAGCTCACGCCACATTGGAAATTCTGCACGAGCGATTCGAGGGCATGGTCATCTCACGTGGAGGTGATGTGAACTTTAGAACGTTAGAACGTTAGACTTTTTCTTGTGGGGTTTTCTGGAGTCACAGGTCTATACGAATAAGCCACAAACCACAGCCGCCCTCAAAGCCAACATAACCCATGCCAGAGTCATGGAAAATTGGACATTTCGGATGCGCGCCACTCAGACAATCCGCGGCGGACATTTGAACGATGTTATATTCCATACATAATGGCATCGATAGTCCTTTCAAATGAATAAAAAATTTCGATGATATCTCACACACACTTTGTTTCATTTAAATGTAAAGATAGGAAGCGCTTAATGAAAGACCCTTTACATATGGTACAGTCTTTGCCTTTACAAGCGCCAGAGACCAAATACATAGCAAATACTCATTAGCACCAATCAGGTGTGCAAAATATTAGTAGTTCTTGCAAACGCTAATGACACCGCCAGGGAAAACTGTTTTTGCATGAAGTCGTCATTACTGCCTAAAAAGTCTAGATTTCTAGGCTAGTCCAGGCTGAAGGAGTTGAAGACCAGGCAGGAAACTATATGCAATCTCAGGATGTAGAAGAGCAAAATAAACTGACATTAAGCGCCATCCAACAAGATGGCAAAGGACACACATTTTTTTTAAGGAGACTCAGATATTACAACTATATTTTAATGCAGCTCTTACGGTTCTCTGAGTAGTGGAATACAAAGGAGTAAGTTTTATCCCTACCCCTAACAAATGTGCCTATATTTTTGACTCTGACTGTAAACTTTCAATCTACAGAATTCAGGACCAAACAACACATATGAGCAGCGATATACGACCCAATCGTGCACTTTACTTATCTGAGTCATTAAGTAAGTACGACAAAACCATCATTTGGGGTGAAATACTTTGGCTCTCACCCCTTTGTACACTTATGTCGAGAGCGAATAAATATTTCATTTCATGTTATCTAACCAACAACAGAGAAAAACTAGTCGTCAAAGGACGAAGTGAATTAGGTGTGAGAAAGAGAAATCATCCCTTGGTTTCCATTAGTAACAGCTATCAACCTTCACTTACTGCCGTGCCGCCCTTTACTAAGTCGTGTGGAGTATGTCCTCCATTTCTTACTCACATTTCGGTGGGTTTTCTCTTGGAATTCCTACAGAGTTCCTTACGACGATTTGCCACATCTATTCACATCCAAAAATCCCAGGACGATTTTATTGATTAAATTCCATGATTCATGGGACTGTTCGGGTTCTTTTTTTTCGTCATCGTCGTCGTCGTCCCCTTTACGAGAATTTCTCTCCTTCCATCGTCACATGAGACTTTGTCGTGGTTATCATGGTGAGTGGGGTGGAAAAGCAATGACATTTCTGTGCCTTTTTTTTTTCGTTGACTGTGCCCCTTTCTAAGGCGTGTGTGTTTGTCCCGTCAGTCAGATGTATTTTTAGCAAAAAAAAAAAAAATCTCATTTATTAATATACGTGTATATAATATCTAAGGAAGATTTTGCCTTTGGTTGGGCTTTTGTCTTTTGTTAGGGGGTTTGTTTCGCAGTTAGCAGAATACAATGGAGAAAGAAGTTAATGTCCTTCTCTAGGTGGTCAACAGCTGTGAATGGGTAGCTCTGTTGTGATGTTTACTTTTTAATTGAAAGATATTAGAAATTCTTTTGGGAATGAAAAGGACATGCTTTGAATTTTGCAACACATGCGCTTGTACTCGTCCTCCCAGAAAGGGTTCAAAACATAGCTACATATGATATATGTATGAATGTATACCAAGGAGATGGTATTGATTTTTGAATCTAAAATTCGGAACATAAACATGTCGTATAGAATCTTGACTGTAAGGGAAAATTCTCAGGGACATTGCCTGGAACATTTTATTGTTTTATTATTTATGAGGTGCGACAGGTTGTGAGAACACCGAATATAGACCTAGGTCAGTGGGGTTTTCAACACACTTGGAATAGAAATTTTACTGTCAATAGCTAGAGGCTGTAATGTACGCTAAGCTTAATGGGAAATGAGGAGATATGATCTGCGCCATTGAGACTTATAACACCGTAAGTTGGATGAAATGAGGAGCTAAAGAAACTCTTATTTTATATCTCAAAACAACACACGACATTTGGCCCAACGGACCGTACATATGTATGTATGTATGTGATCCAGGCATAGCTTCTTGCGGCCATTCGTGTTGTGTTTATTACAGTTTTTCGCACAAAAATGAAAAGATTTACGTTTAATGCCGTGTCCAAAAGTCGTAATTAAGATTTTCATGACAGTGGAACCTTGAAAAAACTTGTTGGTGTTTTCTGGAATTTCTTCGAACTTCGAACCTCCAGCCAACCATTGCTAGCAACTGAGCCACATAACCTACCTACCTACCACGTAACATACCTACCTACCAACCTAAACATCTGAATGTGCTAAGAAGCCTAGAAATGCCTAGTTTTTAGCTAACAATCGGGATAATAAATTACACGTTGTCCTCACTCTTCCACTAGGAGATACAGTTGCAAAGCTTAGGCAACCATTCATTACTGGATCTTGGAAGCTGAGTACTCTTAGCGACATAACGTTGCAAGGTTAGTTTATGCCTCGTCTCCATATATTAAGGGGCTCTGCAAACAGCTCTTAGTGTCTAGACTGTGAAGCAGGTCTCCCGAAATATCAGATTGAGCGTGCAAGCCTCAGTACTTACATAAGTGAAGCTATGTGAAATAGAGTGGTTGCCATCCATAAAGGCGATAGCACGCTGAGATTGGCACTACAAGAATTTTACTCGGAACCAATGAGGAGTCTCATGTCTTGTCCATCGGCCACACTATGCTCAGATTCCAGTAAAAACCCTTTAAGACTTCTTATAAAACTTAGAAGGTCATTCCCATCTATTCATTCCTGGTCGCCGAGGATGTGGTCGCCTATTCCTCGTTGTATCTGCGATTCCTACGGAAGTCATTTGATAAGCGAGCGAGTCTTGTTCCGCGTTTACATGTTAAGCATCAGCCTGCATTGGTAAGCAGCACTGTGCTAATCTTAAGTTAAGTAAACGTTCAGAGGGCTTTCGATGTATCGTACGCTAAATCTGAATGGTACCGCTACAAGGGTTCCATTAACCGTGGAACCATCGGTGCCAGTATCTTATCAGTTGAACACGAAAAAATTATTTTGGATTCGTCGAAGCAACAAGGCAAGATCGATCAAACGAAAGCTCAAAAAGGATACGATAAAGCGATGAGACTTATTCAGTATTTGGAGGCTTGATTTAACTACGAGAAATTACAATAACTTCGATGTGTTAGGACCAAAGTCGCCTCCTGCTGAGTGTTATATGACAAAGTCATCCTTTGATACAACATGTGAAACTTCGGCTGATTAAAGCAGAGAATTGAAATTGTGGCGACATACTCAGATCTGCCTTAAAGGGGAGATATGTATATTAGCAGCACCCACAGCGTAAATCTTCATGTCTAACTGTGCAATTTCGAGAAAAGGCTTCGAAACGTGATTAAAATTGTGGATTCTAAACCTATTATTCGAGGAGCATCATAAAAATTCATGAGCCGACAAAAAAATATATTTTTGTCCTTCACCGGCCAAACGAAGGTTCTGCTGCAATCCGTAGGGTTTGAGGCTTCATCAAAACTACCCATTTCATTGTGGTTGCCAAGTATATGCCTAAAACGTTTCAAAAGATGAATACGTACCACCTCCTTTATTACGCAGATACGGTGTCTTAAACGGATGTCTCCCGGACATTCGCAAAGAATGTGTTGAGCATTGTCAACCCCTGCCAGGCTGAATCCACATTTTGTGTCTCAATAGATTTTAAGGATAAAACACCACACGCAACAGTGGCCTGTGAAAAAGACCACCGGCTTCCGTGTAGTCTACCTATTCAGTGTAAGGATTTCCTTCTAGGAATACGACTCGGATAATTGTTTTGGATTGCCTGGGATCAGGAACATTTTCCCAATGGAATGGGTAACGTCGATGCTTCTAATTAATAATCCAAGCAGTGACAACAGATAGCACGCTCTGAACTCAGCAAAACTGCACTGAGAAGTTCATCTGTACACAAAATTGAGTTTGAGTTTTTTGTGTCTGACAGGAGATTGCAAGGCATCAAAGCTGGACTTGTCCAACTTAGAATCGAACTCAATTTTTTAACAACCGCTTGGCAGTCTGAAAATTTACTTATCTAGCGTCTTTAACGTCCTTTTCAATGGGTATGCCAGCGCAGATCTCAATGGCGTAGATTTCAGCTTTGAAAAAGCTAGGATATATTGTATAACCAGTGGCACCGGGTCCAATGACAGAGCTTGAGCTCTTAGTTCAATGTTCTATCACTCAGCAAACTGCACCAAACTTCTTGGGTCTAGTGACTGTCCACCATGAAACTAATTAGTGAGGTGTTATACTTCTACCTAAAATAATCTACCAAAACCGTGTTCTCTGATCATCAAGTCAAGGACGATGCTAAATGTGTTTTCCTTAATTAAATGGTTTCAGGTGTCCCATCAAATTACTTGGCTCGTACGTTCTCCTTGTTTCTTTGTAAGAGATAAAACCGGAAAGAAGCTTCTTATGCTGTTGTAAGGTATAAAGCTGCTTAAGTGCTACAGCCTGAATGTGCGCTGCAACCTGTTATGTGAGAGACCACGTTAAAACCTAGTATACCATGAATAGAACCTAGTATTGAGATTCGCAAATTTTTGGTGGAATACCACCATCTTATTGCTTACAGCGCCACTTTCTTTCTGTTGGTGGTTCTTCATAGCTTCTTTGACAATTCAAAAGCAAGCAATCACAGCGAAAAATGTTTTGAAAATGGATTAAGGAGGACAATTTTATCTGCATTGGAAACAATGAAGTAAGAGAAGTTTAGAGGAATTATATCGGCGAGCTACGAGGAGCAAGACGCAATATTGGAGTGCTGCAAAAAATGTGTAAGGAGCTGGAGGAGGCGCAACACAAATGTCAAAGTATACCACGTAATACAAAAGTCAACGTATACTACGAAGTGCAGTCTGTCAGTATATTATAGTATTATAGTATACTATAGTATTCACTATACCATGGTATTCATACCATGGTATTGTTACGCGGGTCAACATTAGCACCAAATCATGGCGAGGAAAGACGCGCACCCAAGCCTACTCCCGTCACCATTCATCAACAGCAATGCCCCCGGGAGCCCTGCACAGCACTCGAGGAATTCGAACAAAACTTCTCGTTGGATTGGGAATCAACAACTTTTTGACAACTGAAAAGTTCTGTTCGGATAGTTACAGATGAAAGCTGTTTGGTTTGCCAATGTTTTGCCAAGGTTGACAAATAAAAGACAGGGTGACCGGCTAATTAAGTTGCTGAACATGGGATGGCGGATAAAATTTATTTTGGCGGCCGTGGGACATGCGACCCCTCATTCGCAACGAAAATTGAGTTTATTTCCCCGCTAAACTACCAGGGCTCCATCAAAAAGCAAAATAAACTTTTTCCAAAATGGCGCCGAAAATGGATTGGGAATAGCTGGCAGGAGAAACATGGAAGGTTCCAGTGCTGAATTCGGGATGTGGAAGCACAACTGGAAAACAGCAGGGATGCTATAAATGAACGGCGCACAGTAGCAGAAGATGAGTTTTTTTGGAGTTCGTTCACCTGTACGAAACAAACAAAAACCAAACCAATAAAAAAATAATAACCCTCTCGGGAACCCAGTTTGATTGTTTTTTTTTCCGTTCTTTCCCTACTTTTCTTGTGGTCGTGGATTTTTGCTCGGCAATAGCTCCTTTTTGTAACAGTATCAATACCAGCAGTCTGTCTCCCACATTAGATCCAGTGTAATACATTTGCATTATCAGGAGTCAACTGGTCCACAATCATTTAATAGCGCGCGTTGTAAACAACTTTGTATAAGAGTTCCAGTAACTAGTTTATGGCAACTCTAAGGTAGGTTACCTCTCTAGAATAAGCTCAAAGGGAGAAAGGTTAAATAATGAAAACTCAGCGCATTATGAGAGGTACTAGAATGGTCTCACTAAGACTGAAAAAAAGTCCGCCTCTATAACAAAGAAATCGTTGCATCACGCTCAAGATAGCTAGCAATGAACCCTAAATTTTCGAAATCGATTAGAAGTTTGTCGACAACTAAAACCTACTGTGGGATTTGGTTTTCGTTTAAAAAAAATGAGAACTTGTCCTTGACGTCAACATTTGACTGCAGTTACCAACACCGACTTTTTTCTACAGAAGTTATCAGTTTTTTCAACATGACCGTAATGGCCTAATTCATGCACCTACCAGTTGCTATTGAGTAGTTATCGATGTTATCGAAGCCTCTCTCAAAGTCGAGAAAATCAGTTCAGAAAAGCTCCTTCTATAGAATCCGTCTTAATACAGAGGTAATTCTGTAGGTCATAATGTCTTGACAGCAGCTTGGCAGTATCTGGCTTAAAGCAGCATATTTAAGGGATAAGCGAGAAGGCCCGGTTGCGCTCAGAAACATTTTGAAAAAAAATGGATGTAAAAAATCAATGAGAATCTGACGTTTTCGAATCTTTGGATATATTTAGTCGTCAGAAAGCTTTATCTTCAATTGGCGTTCTGCCCAAATTTGGATGGAAAAGAGGTTTGGATCCTCTCTAAAAGGTAGGTAGCCAAGCAAAATAGAACTCCCTAGCCAAATGGCAAGCTTTGTCGGACCTCTGAGTCAGTTTGATTAGCTTCCTTTTACGGTCCATGTAAATATTGAGTGTCCAAACAGGTGGTATCAAAAGACTTCTATTCTCCTACACAACCCATTGCATAACTCGGCTACAAGGTTTGTATTGAAATCCTTATTCACGGGCCTCATCTCTAAAATTTAGTCAGAGACATTTGTTAGCCGCTGCTTATTACCGTAATTATCGTGCCGGGCAATTTGGGTCAGAGCCATCCCTAATTCGCCTTTCGTCTAACAATAATAAAATTTATTCATCAAGGAAGCAACCATATTGGCCGCATAAATTCAATTCGTTCCTTATTACATTTCCACATTTCCTTTTACTCTCATTCTGTCCGGCTTGTTCGCCTTCTTCGGTAATTAAGAACCCGCCATCTCCAAGATAGGAGAAGAGATTTCCTTTTTGAATGGAAAACATGAAAAATATGATTGCAAAACGAAACGGACGCATATAACGCGCTCAGGAATGGAAAAAATCTGCTTAATTATTTGGACAGGATAATAACTCACGCCAGCTGTGTGCGGGCGTAACATTGCCACTATTCGCCAAAAGGATTTTTATCCTTTTCTTTTGCTGCATTTTTTTTTCTTTCTTTCCTGGACTCGAGGATGAAATAAATTTTTAGAATTTAATTTGTGTCGACATCTGAGCTGTGGCAAGTACGTAGATACGTATCTCCCTAGAGGCAATACCATTGGCAAGACGGCCTCCCTTATTACCGTGCTGCTGTCACTCCTTTTCTTGGTAATTTGTGATGCTACTAATCAACAACATTTATAAATTACAAGGCATTTCATTATATCAGTTCCCTTGGGTTTGCAAGCAAACTTCTCCGGCTTTAATTTTAATTACGAGCATTTGCCTTGCCTTCTCGACTGTCCGCTTGTATTTTTCTTTGGGGGTCTGTGGATTGGAAGGACTTCGACTTCGGGGATGGTTGTGCTTATTGAGAGTGATTTCCATTGATTTTCCATTTGAAAACAATCGCTTGTTGATTAATTTAAAATTTGTTTTTTCCGCCACGTTTACTTTCTTTTTGCCGTTCGTCTACAGTGGAAGGAGTAGTACGAGTAGCAGCAGCAGGACTTGGACTCAGGAAGCAGATCTAAAAATTGAAAATTACTCGATTGAGATTGGATCTTAATTAAATTTCACAGTTGAATGCATGTTTCAACTTCTTTTACAGCCACATCTCGGCAAGGGTGAACAAGTGTATGGATGTGTAAGAACTTTGTATGGCCGTAGAATTCTCATAGGGATTTCCTATTAATCATTTGTCCGGTAAAAGTTTCCTTCGCCAATTCAAACGCAAATAAATGAATTGAATGAAAAAAAAAAACAGAAAAAAGTTAAGTTCGTGGGGATTCAAAGGAATTTCCAGAACCCTCAACGAAAGGGGATGACGGCTGAAGTGGAATAATGGCAAAGTCAAAAAGGTGGAACTGGATATTCGATTAATTAGAAGTGAGTTTTCGAAGGAGAAAACACGGAACCATTCTGCACATGCTTTCGCTTTGACAGAGGTGCTATTGCTGTGATTCGGATTAACACGGGGTAAAGGGTCTGAATTTTCGTAGCTAATTAACGATTGATTGAAAGGTGAAGTCATGCGTTTGATTCCCGACGACGGAAAGGGGATGACTGTTTTTTTCTTGTAAAATGGGTATTTTCCATGAATCATGTGGAACGTTTGCGCTGTCTGTTGATTTTGTATCCATGGTCATTTGCTAGGATATGCAAATATTTGAATAGAGTTAACTAAAATAAAGGATAACGAAAGGATAATTGCAAACAATCAGAGTTGAAGTGGTGTGTCATGTGTATATGTTGTGTGAGTGTATCGGATTTGATGAGTTTTATGTAAAGTATGGAAAGGTTTTTAGGAAATCAATGAAGTTGGGTGTTGAGGCTTAGGTCGATACGCTGAATGACGTTTTCAAAGCAGGTACTACAGATAAAGAGTTTTCTAAATTTCAAAGCAAAGCAAAAAACTATTTCAAACGTTAATGAAGCCAAAAGGTTGGTACAAGGTGGCGCAAAATTAATCATTCTATCGGAAGATGTTATAATTTTTGCAAATGGCGTCATACGTCAATCATATTTGACATTTGGAAACTAGACAGCTGCAGAATACAAACAGACAAGCAATCCTGACCGTCAGTCGCGTGTGAATTACTGTCAAGCCATCCTCAATCTCAACAACGAAGAGGACGATTTTGTGTCGAAAATCATCATGAGCGACGAGGCGCATTTTCACTTAAGCGGTTGCGTCAATAAGCAAAATCTTCGTTTCTGTGGCACTAAAAATCCGCGTGTGATGCACGAAGAGCCATTACATCCACTCAAAGCCACTGTGTGGTGCGGCGTTCACGCGGGAGGAGTGATTGGGCCGTATTTTTTTGAGGACGCCATCGGCAATACGGTCACTGTTACTGGCGAACGCTACAGGGCCATGATAGACGACTTCTCACTGCCGGAATTGGATGAGTGGTTTCAACAAGACGGTGCAACCGCACACACAGCACGAGCGTTTCCTGGTGGTGTAATCTCCCGTTTTGGCGATTTGGCATGGCCAGCAAGATCGCTCGATTTAACCATCCCAGACTTCTTTCTTTGGGGCTACTTGAAGTCGCGGGTTTATGCCAACAAGCCTCAGACAATCGCAGCCCTTAAGGAGAATATTCGACAGTTCTGTCATAACTTAAAGCCAACATTTTCAAGGCTTGACATATACAGTCAGTCACGAAAGCCTAGATATAACCCTGCAAAGGAAGGGGGACCCTAAATGGACCATTCTTTTATGCGAAAGAGCTGGGCAGTTACATAGGAGGTGAGGGATACTTTCCTCCTCCTCCTCGTCCCTGCAGCTTCTGCAGAAGTCGTTTGAAAAGAGGCCAAGTCTTTTGGCATGTTGGCCTATAAGGCAGTGTCCAGTGAGAACACCAACAACGCAGCTGATCTGTGATCGCTTTGGTTTGACCAACCCGGTACTGGGTTTATGATCCAGCCTGGGCCAGATCTGTCTCGAGATGAGACACGTTGACACGTTTTCCCATCTGAGGTTGGTCTTGCTAATAGCATTCAGCTTTAGTTGATGCTTACATGTAGCTAGGGGCATACCCAGGGACTGCCTATCAGACAGAATCCTTAGAGTAGTGCCTTGTCTGGCGAGTTCGTCTGGCCTGCAGTTTCCTGGAATGTCTCTATGGCCTGGCACCCAGCATAGATGAATATTGAACTGCTCTGTCATCTCCATAAGAGATAAACGGCAGTTGACAGCGGCCTTTGAAGTAAACGAGCACGATTCCAGAGACTTGATTGCCGCTTGGCTGTCAGTGAGAATGGTAATATCCCTGACAGATAGTACATTACACTTCAGCCAGGATAGGGCTTCCTTAATCGCCATGATTTCCGCATGAAAAACGCTACAATGATGAGGGAGGCGGAACGATGATTCGAGGTTGAGCTTTTCGGAGAAAACACCACATCTCACCCCGCCTTCGGTCTTAGAACCATCTCTGAAAAAGTGTATCGAGCTACCATCGATAGGGGGAGAATTGTCCCATACATCCCGTTCAGGGATGCTCGTACGGAAGTTACGGTCAAAACACATTTTCGGCGGGGTGTATTGCCACATTGTGGTGTATTGACTCATGGCCTGTTCACATTTGGATATGTTCATTTGGAAAACCCTCAATATGATGCGAAGGTCTGCAGTTTACGAGTAATTTTTGTGATCATTTTCCTAGTACTGCACCCATATAGGAGTCTTAATTCTACGTTGGAGTGAAACAGTCGCAGCATGGTCCTAGTGCTGTATGCATTTAATTTCTTGACTTTGAATAGCATACCGAATGCATCCATTGGTTTTCTGTTCGGTGCGACCATCAGTCGAAACGCTGCTTCCTAGATAAAGACATCTGTCAACTTTCTTGACATCATGTCCAATAATGTCAAGTAATCCATCACTAATTATGATCAGAAACAGCAGCTGTGATTTGTGTATTCCGCTTCAGATTTGAAAAGGATTTGACAGCTTAATTTTGTGAAAAACCCAACCATATTTCTCTACATATTTTACGTCATTCGACTTGCCACATTTTGATCCTGAATCTTGGTCCTTTTTATGCTCAAGAAGCCAAGATTTATTAGATGATAAATGCTACCTTTGACTGACTTATCTGACCGTTTCTTTATATCCGGTTATTTGACAACGTAGTCGAATAAATCCTTCCGCAAAAGAGAACGTGTTGTAGAAAATTTTATCAGGCTTAAACTGTTGTATACCTGCGCCATAAAGGAAATGATTTTACCCCGAAAACGAGCATGTATCGGCGGCCGCTTTGAATAAAATATCTTCTACTCTGCATTCTGCTTAAACTATCTATTGTGGTCCCATCCTAAGTGCTAATGCTAAGCCGCGTTTGTTCCATCACTTGATTGAATACAAATACAGATTTGACATATTTTCAACATCCGCCTTAAAGTAGAATTAATTTCCTTATTTTATTTTATATTTATTTATCAGTCTTTCGTAATTTCATTTCATTTACACACTCAACACATTGTCCAATCGCACTCTCATGCACTTAACAATTTTGTTTTTTTTTTTTATAGTCATCGTATGCACAACCTCAACCGCCGTGGGTCACGTTTACTGAATAACAATTAATGGACATCCAGTGAATACAAAAAAATAAAAGATAAATACCCGTTGGAGTAGGTCTTTTTTTTTACGGTAGAAGCCAACAAATAAACGAAAAATAATTTTATTTACTTTATTTCGCTTGCCAATTTAATTTTGCAGTTTTGTTGCAGAAATGAGAAACAAAAAAAAAAAAACAAAAACTTAAGAAAATTTTGTTAACTGTATAAAGTAGTGAATTACACAATCCATGGGATTATTTGTGGTTGCGAGGAATAACAAAACAAAAAAAAACTTTAATCTTTCTCCTTCGAGATGGAAGTCAAAGATGATCAGTCGTGCGTAACCATTTTAGAGATACATACTCGTACCTACCTACTGGGTAATTTTGGAATTAAGTCGTATCGGTCAGACCATAAAAATTAGATTTAGATAATCGATACAAATTATACGGCGCTTTATGCAAGACATCGAAACTAGTGTTAGTTTAGATAATTATACTCCTAGTGTTTGCAAATCCAGTCTGATTTAGTGAGAAAGTTTGGCAGCATTGGATCATTGAATAAGAATTTAAGTGAAAGTGTTGGGGGTTTTATTTTATAGCATCTTCGTATCTCTGTATTACTTTTGCAAATCATTATAAGCTCCCCAACTGGTCAGATGATATTGATGTCATAAAGGATGGGCCAGATTGGTTTCTGTTTAAAACGACTTTTTAAACTCTATAGTTGAATATAATTTTAATGATTGTTGCTTAACACACACCTTTCGATTATTTATAGAAAATGACACATTCAAACAGCTGCATGCTGCTGTCATAGCAGTAGCCCATCCTTACCACCTAATTTTGCAGTACTTTGTCCACTGCCCATAGCGGTATTTCGCGAATATTTTGCTTAAGTGCGACAATAGTTTGTGGATCGTTGGAGTAATGATGGCGTTTAAAAGTTTGACATAAAAAAAGTCTAACGGGGTTAAACCGCAGCTGCAAGTAGCAAAAATGACTGATAACACGGTCACCAAAATTTGTGCAAAAAAGATCGCTTGTTTGAAGGCTTGTGTGGCGTCCTAATCCTTTAAGAGTACTTCATCCAGTCGACTTGGTTCTATAGGCCCCACAATTTGAAGTAAATCTAGCGATCACATTCTGATGATTGATAGCTTTTTCTGCATCTTATACTCTCGCAAAATTTATTCGGTTCAACGAATGTATTATTCGATCCTTTCGTTGATAGTTGATCCCTGCCCCAACTCCTAAGTGGCTAAGGTACTCCCGCATCAGTTTGAAACTGATTTAATGGAAGCTTAGACTTTAATGACGACCTGGCTATTTAACAAACTTGCGTCTTTCAATCGCATAATCTTGTGTTTGGAAAATAGTAAACGTTCAGAGGAATTTTAACAATCGTAACTTAACGTTATAACTACTTGAAGAATTTTTATGCAGTTAACGATTTGCTAAAGGTAAGATCCTCCTCCTTTACCACTTTGTCCCTCTGGAATATGCCCAAGAACTCTGCAAGCTGAAGCGTTGGTGTCCATTCATTCAAATCTGTCTGAGAAGGTAAATATCACTGTTCGGCTTCGTTCAATATTCTTCTACAAAAGGACCCAAAAATCACCTAAAGAATTTTTCGGTTGATTCCGCTGACGATTTCCTCATGCGTCATCTTTTCTTTAACCCTTCATGACCTCGGTGTGATCGCTTGTGATCTTATAAGGGCAGCATTTAACCTTAGATTGTGTGGTGGATTTGCTGGAGGAGAAACATCATCTGGAAGCATGACAAAGATTCAGGCTGCTTGGGGGTGACGGGATTGCTGATATCAACACCAACAGCAGCCTTGGAAACAATACTGCATCTTCTTCCACATGACAGTTGCTGCAGCACCTCGGAAGCTAAAACTGCACTGAGACTTAGGGAAGCCGGACTATGGTAACCTTAATCTTATGGTCATGCCTCAATTCTGAACCGGTGGAATATATCGAGACCTCGGACAGAAACGGACTACATCGTCCCACTAACAAACTGCAATCGGAGAATCTCTTTCAGAAGTCCTAGCAGGGAAGAGTAGGATGAAGGGTTAGTCTGTACCGGAAATGAACTGGCTATCTCTACCAATGGATTCAAAATGAATGTAGGTGCTGGTGCTGGTGTCTACTGCGAGTCACGAAATACAAACCAGTCCTTCAGACTTGAGCACGATTGCAGTGTTTTTCAAGTCGAAGTTGCTGCCATAAAACAAGCTGCGGACATGATTAGCGAGGATAACATCTCTGGAAAAACAATCAGCATATACGTTGACAGTCAGGAAGCCATTAAAACGTTAGAGTCACATGGATATACTAGGTAACGTAAAGGCGGATAATCTAGTCAGGGCAGGGTCACATCTAAGCCCATCGCTGGCTCTTCCAGAGTCTAGCACACCGCTTAGCACTTTGAACAGAAAGATAGACGTTGAGTCCAACGAGGAAGCTAACAAGTGTTGGTATCAATTAGGTACATGTACCATAGCCATATGTCCATTCTATGACAAAAAGCAGCAGATACCATGAAACTCAGTCGCAGGGATATTCGTATAGATGTCGGCGTCGGGACGGTTTAAAGAACAACCTTACTTTCCGCTTTCATGCCATCTTTTTCAAGACAATGTGAGGTTATCTTGCGTTCTCTAGAAGCCGCATGTCCTTGAAAATGTGAACACTATTTAACTTAAAAGTTGCATTTCGTAAAAGTATTCTCTTTCCTGCAGATGGACGACAAAAAATTATATTTTCTCCTCATTTATCTTCCTTCCTAGGAAGCATATCTCTTATTCAACGCTTTACAAAAAGTTTCCTTTATGTTCCAACATAAAACTTTTTTTTACGACGTCTAGACCGAAAATAGAGTGCAAGTACTTAACCGATTCCGGTCCTAAACACCTGCTGATTTATTCCAAAATGTTAAATAAGCCAAAAGCCGTCAACAGAATTCCAGTAATTATTTATTATTCCACAAGCCCTAAAAATTGGAACACACTTAAGAGAGTCACGAAAATATTCGTCGTCCAGCCAAAAATAGCACATCAACGTCTTTGACCTGCCAGCTGTCTACAGTTCAAGTGAATCATCAAACTGTGTCACGAGTGCATTGTCAATACTCACTGGCGATTGGTCCTCTTTCAGTAATTTAATATCATTCCCTGAAAAAAAGAGGATATCACTGAAGAATATCCCCCAGATCGTCCTTCCTCCATTGGAAGAGTAAAACCGCAAATATATTATTATTCTTTGCTCCTTTTGATTTTATTTACGACCACTGGGTGAAGAAAATAAAATACATAAAAAGGAATAACTTACCATTACGCAATGTCTGCCCCTAGAGAGTGAAAAAGGAGACTACTACACGTCCGGAGCGTAGGATATTTCAGGACACCAGGAATCGATTCATGTTCTGCTTATTTGCTTTTACGACCTTTCAAATGAAATAATAAAAAAAAAAGAAAAAAAAAGCCTGACAAGCAAGCTGTATTCCTGATCCAGATGTAT
Source organism: Blera fallax (assembly GCA_946965025.1). Lineage (NCBI taxonomy): Eukaryota > Metazoa > Arthropoda > Insecta > Diptera > Syrphidae > Blera > Blera fallax. The sequence continues at coordinate 17,044,690 of OX337244.1, forward strand.
AGGCACTCTCATTGCTGCACCTATAGAGACCTCGACCACGCGCCACGAAGCTTTATATTCAGGTCAGAGGAACCGAACCAACAAACGAACGAATAAACGTTGGAAAAAGGGATACACTCCTCCGCGGCGCGCAATAAAATGTTTGTTTGCGGGGGGATAGCGTGGCGTGTACTCTCGAACAGTGTACCGCAGATAAATGCTTTAATTTATTTGCAAACATAAAATAAAATTCAAATAAAAAACGTAGTACTTCGTCCAGAGACAAACGGAGGAAGAGAGAACGAGAGAAACTGAAAATAAATGGCGCCCAACGAGGGAGCGGGCACGCTTGCAATGTTTGTCCCGTGTAGACAGGATCAAGAAACCACTCAGAAGGCTGGTCTTTATGTTCTTTCAGTATTGTGCAAGGAGTGGAATACTGCAGGAAGGAGGCGAAGAAATTCAGTTTGCACGCAATCAAAATTCTCCTCTGCGCTGGGTTTTTATAGCTCCCTTCGATTTTACGATATTATGTCTAATTACGATCCGAATCGTCGTCGTATCAGCGTAAGCGCACACTGGATGAAGTTTTCTTTGGCAGGACGTTAAAACGAGGGAAATACACTTGGTATTTCTATCGCAAATGCCGATATGCAAATTGCGATGAGGTTGTGAAAAGGGATTAAGTTTCGCTGTGGTGTGTGCTGCTTTTGAAGAATGAGACATTGGAAATGGCTATGGCAATGGGAATACCAATCGTGAACATAAAATATTGCGACTGATAAGAATGCTTTGTTACTTAAGATTGGATGCGTGTGTCTATAAGTGTGCGAATTTTCAAGTTGTCAGGGGTTCGTAATTTCCAATGAGAATTCCTCGAAGTAGAAGAAGATTAAGGTTTGGGACGAAGTTTATTGCCAAATATTTTGGGGATAACTTAGGTATTTGGCAGTGAAAGATAAATGGTTCCGCAATAGAATTCAATAAAAGGACGGCAGATAGAGTGGCACATTTAAGTGCTGATGTAGTTAAGTTTAAATTGTTTTTAAGCCCGATTTTATTTCTTATTTCGGGGAATTAAGAAATAATGTGGGCGCAAAATGCGGATGTACAGATTTCTCCACTGTTTTGTTAGATATGAAGAAGGCTCCTGAATCCTGCAAAGTATACTGCGAAACTCGAGATGGAAACTCTGCTGTTATCTGCTGAAATCTGTACAAGTAGCAAGAAGTTTAAAATCGTGTGTTTCTCAGTTTCTTATTACCAAGATCAAGTACCGAAGACGAGCGGAAATTTGCAAATAAATTATCAGCAATGCTGCATCGGATATGCTAGCTTGCATAAGGAGACAATAAAGAACACCATGGCTTCAAAATGATTGAGGGCGAGTGCATGCCTATAGGCTATAAAGCAATGCTTCAAAGAAGGATGAAAGCTGCTTACGAAAAGAAGGAGTAGCAGCAGAGGGAGTGTGTTAAGAGTGTTAAGTTTGTAAAAATAATACTTTTACACCACTTGACGGTGGTGACAATCAGTAGCTCGCTGTCAGCCAGGGAGCTACGATTTTGATATCAGTGGATATTGTGACCTAGTAGCATTGCCAATTTATTTAAAAAAAAAAAAAGAAATATGAACAACAGATATCAAGCTGTCATTCCCTATAGAAGCATTGAAAGTTCCCCGTATCCACAACATTAAATTTTTCCGTATAGTGGAGTGCAACCAGGCTCTACTCAGGTCTGCTTAAGGTCACAGCAATATCATAAAATCGACCACAAGAAACCTGGCAGCGACTTCTAGTTATTATATAACTCCTAAGCTGTACTGAAAGAAAGACTTTAGTTTAAATTTCCCGCTCAGAGAGGAATGAAAGAAGGAACTTATCTTTAGCAACGGCTTAAAAGAGGATTGCGAAGTTGGAGCGGGGATCTTTTTAAAGACACTGAATACATCAAGCATCTTACACGCGGAATTACTGACTGTTAGAAAGACTTGTCGACTACTCCAGACCAGAATCACATCCATAGCAAGCATTGCGGTCATTCTGCTATCAAAGCGATTCATTCCGCTACAATATCACTTGCAAGACAAGGCTTAGAGGAAATTTTTCAGGACCCGAACATTGGGTTTGCCTGTATCTGCGATTTGTAGTTCCATCAATGACTGGGTTTCTCGTAAGCACAATCTTCGGTAACATGGGTCTGCTAGAAACCAAGTTTATACCTCCATCCTTCAGGTGAATAGACTCCAGACGACATGTTGGTCTTTATAGAGCACTTTTCTTTCGCCAAGCACCTCAAAGTGTTCGGTGTTTGCAAGAAGACGATGATACAGCGAAACGTTTTCTGTTTTTGTGCAACATTTGCTTGCAACAGGTGGCAGATATTTAGGGCCGACGTGATGAGTCCAAACTCTTCATCGGTAAAGCCTCCTCTAATCTTTCTCTGATAGTCGGGAAAAATCATTAAAATGAGCTAGAACAATGGACCAGTAGTTGATTCTGATTCCACCAGTAGATAATCGCAAACCCATCAAAAAAATTTTTTAGATGGCGTCAAAGATTTGGTTGCACTTTAATATTTACCAATGTGTACAAAATGACACACTTTCCAAAAAACTCAACTCACAAAGCATTGTTCATAACTTGCCTAACCGTCAAATATTGACATTCAAAGAAATTACTGACAAATTACGTTTCAAATTCATATTAGCACGTCCCATCGAGCTGGAAAATGTCATTTAAATAAGCCTCGGTTGACTGCAGATATTCATATTCATGACAACATATTAAATGGGGGTCATTGGACTAAAAAACAGTTTCGACAACCACAGCAGACACATAACCAGCCTAGGGTTTAAATTGTGAATATTCAGTGTGTCTAATTGTATCTAACCAATGGAAAAACCATAGCAAACAACTTTAAATCAAATTTTTTTGAATAATTTTCTGCATATTTGCTGCGCCGAATAGGCAGAAAAAAATCCATAATCGCTGCTACCATCGATAACATCTCTGGATTATATAACAAATGAAACAAAAACAACAAAAACCCAAAACCGATCAAACTGTAAAAGGTAATTTGCACTAATACACACACACGTATAAATTCTCCATCAATACAAGCAATCATCTTTGACAATCCAAAAAGAGCATCAGCTGATTTTCTCTTAGGCAGGGATGGTTAACGTTTCTCTTAGACAGGGATGGTTAACGTTTCTCTTAACTCGATCCAGTTACTATCCACCACCGATCAACCTACACACATTTGCAAATATACTCGCACAACAGGTTTTTATGTCATAGACATGGTGAGCAAAAAACAAACCAAAAAAAAAAAAAAAAACGAAAGAGTTCAATCTAGAAAAAGACCAAACTTAGGTTTTGTACCTGAACCACTCTGCCTCCAACACTAACAGACCCGTCCAATTGGTTTAAAGAAAAAAAAAAAACGCTGTATTACTCTGTTTAATGACAGAAGTTTAAGTATATTTTTGTATTTTGTCGTCTGTTGGAGTTTTATGAGCTTCTTGCTTGTTTGACATTTGATGAGTTACAAAGATACAACATTTTCATGCGAACTTCTCTCGTAAACACATAGCCAATTTCAGAGCTAACTCTACGACAACGACGACATTGACCTCAGGTGGTGGTGCTAGTATGGTAGGAGATGTTATATGTCGATGACGCACAGACAACGAACGTCGCGGTTGACCAAGAAAACCGGCAACGATTCGCATTGAATAAATTTTATTTTTTTTTTTTTGTTTTTTCCAACTTTTCCATCAAAAAGATTTGTGGTTCTTCATTTTGAATGTCATCCGTAGAAGTTGATGCTGGAGTGCTAGAGAAATAGGTGAATTTATAGGCAAAACGATGATGGAACGAATAACAGATGAAGTAGTATTTCAGAATCCGTTGATCTCTTTTTTAGAGAAGATACAGAACAACAGATAGAGATGTTTTGTTGCTACTTTTAGTGTCGCTTTTATGATTTTATCTTTTAATTGTGTCCACTCCGTTTTAATGGAATGGAGATATCAGATGATGCTGATGTGTTTCTGAATTTTTTTTTTGTTTTGGTTGGAATCGTCTTAATTTTTATGAGGAATTCCTTGAAAATTGTTATAGTCCGTGGAATAACACCTTTTTGTTGGATGACATTTGATGGATGTTTGCTGATTCAGTTAATTAAAATTGCTTGTTCCCTAAGGGGATTTAATTACATTTTTTTCCAAGCAAACCGGTTGGATGTAAGGGGACGGATCTACGCCCGTGTAGGTATTTTTGTAAAACCACATTGAGTGTTTTTAATTATTCATAGAGCCTTTTCCGATTAGATGCTATTTGCTATCCATTACTTTAAAACTTAAGTGTTAAAAAAAAAATATGCGAAATGACGCAATCGATAACCTTAAGACATGCAATTAATAATTGAGTAATGGTAATTCGCAAAGTGGAAGAATTCTTAAATGTTTTTTTTTTCTTTATTATTATTCAGGCAGTTTGCGTTTTCGAGTTCTAAAAATAGAGCTTTTCAATTTGAATCCAAGGGTGCTTGAGAGATGGAGGTATAGAGCTAACGAAGTGAGTCATACAAGAATTTATATTTGTGAATGATGTGGAATGTATTCACCTATATGAGAGCATAAGACGTTTAGATTAAACAATTTACCTGACGTATTGAGGTCATTTAGCCACCTTTTCAACCGTGTTTAAATATCATCGCAGTGTTGCCGTTCAGTGATGGTAGAATTACAGCAGATTTCCTGTCGCTCAGAGCGAACTTAAGAGCCATTCACAGCTCAGCGAACTGCGAATGCGAACGAGCGAATATTCGCAAATTTTGACATTTCATTCACAGAACCTTTTTTTTAGTCGCAGCAATCTGCGAATTTCTCTTGTCATTCATTGTATGTACAAAGGAATTGTGAGGTTAAACTCACGCGAATATTTTGGTCGCGCGAATGTGGATTGCGTTCTGTATCTGTGGAATGTGAATAAAATTTGACAATTCGCAAGAAGTATTCGCCTATTGTTAATTTCTTCGCAGAAACTAGTTAAAATTTAACTTTTTTTATATTAATTAATAGATAAATTAAGCTCTGTTCTTTTGGAATAGTAAAGGTGTCAATTGCAAGCCTTTAAATGTACTAAAAATGGTTTGTTCGCAGTTCGCGCATTCGCTGGTCGCTGAGCTGTGAAAGGGCCTTTAGACTTTACTTTCCCTAATTGAGAGGTGGACGGGTGCAACCAGAGTAGGACAAAAACTATTGATTCCAAATTTGCCGGAAGGCAAAGAAGCCTCTTATTCGGATCTCAGTAGACGACAGTTTTAGGGGTACAATGTGCAACAACTTACCGTGACAAGAATTCACAAATAATAACAAGCCTCTGCAATGGAACTCTGAAATATTAGAGGTCTGGGATAACAAAATGAGAAGATGAAAAGCATCCATCCACATCTTCAGAGAAAGAAGTCGCATCTGTAAGTTCTAACCGTGATGTATGTGCATCCATCAGAATTAAATGGAGTCTGGCTTCACATATGTACATACCTCCGTGAGCGAGGTAAGCACTGCATATTCATAGTTTTGACGGTGGTTTGTGTTTGTTTTCTGGATCAGCCATGTACGAGGGAGGAATAAATAGAATTACGATGCTGTATGGATACAACTTGTTACAGCAAGCTTATGTGCTGCCTCTATCGCTTTCCAAATGAACACCGAAAAGCCGATTAGATACACATTCGCCAACGAATGACTTAAAGCTGCTATCGACGACTTCAGCATCCTCAAAAGGAGTGACTACAGTATTCCAACAAAATTGATGAAAATTCCCTCAACTGACACCGGTTTTAAATAACTTCGAAAGCACTATAAAGCGCTATAGTGAGAAACATATGTGGCGACAGCCAGGCTGCGCTTAATGCACTACTCAACCCTCTAACCTTCTCCAAAATAGTTCGTGAATGCAAAACCTCCTTGAATTCGGTCGGAAGGCTAACTCATTGAAACTCGTCTGGGTCCCAGGACACAATGGGATAACTGGGAATGACATCTCCGATGAGCTTGCTATGCAAGGTTCAGAAAAGGCTTCCTCAGGATCTGAACCCACGTTGGGTCTGCCAGCATTCTTGGTCAGGGCTTCCATCGACGACTGGGTTTTTAATGAGCACAATCGAAGGTGGCATAGCTCTCCAGGATGTAGGCAGACGAATGGTCCCTGACGTCTGTAGGAAATCGGCGGTTTTCTTGCTATCCCTTAGCAGGAAGGACCTTTGCCAAACACCTTAATGTGCTAGGTTTAAGCGATGACACGGCGGAACATTTCCTATGTGATTATCCTGCCGTTGCTCGGATCAGGTGGCGGATTTTCGGTGCTGATGTGGTAAGTGCTAATGATGTAAGCTCCTCTTCACTGAAGCTCTTTCTCGACTTTCTACGAAAGACTCTACAGCAAAATGGGGTTCTCTACCTGGTAGTACAATGGACCAGTTTTTGAGTCTGAGTGCTCCAGTAGGGTATGCCCGCCCCGACAAAAAAAAAAGAGTCAGACAATTATGTCTTCAAAATATATCTGTCTAAAAAAAATTCAGTTCATGGTTTACTATCGGAAACGCTCATCAGAAATTGCGCTCACATACTCAAGACGACTCTTTTTATCATCGATGCAGAGTTTACTTCAGTTTTTCAGCACCAGGGCATAGGATCGGTTTTGCAACTAAGGTTCAAGTACATGTCTCAGAATGTGCATAGCCTACGGACCATTATAATCTTTTCAGCTGGGATTCCACTTTTTTTTAAAAAAGCAACCAAATTTCAAGAGCACTCAGACTCCATACGGTCACATTGTACTACCAAGCAGCAAGTTCTTTTTTGGTGTTGAAGTTACAGAGATTGTTCTCCTAGCGGGGTTTGAACCTACACCGGCCAAGTCACAAGCACACACCTTCTTCTCCGTGGCCAATTAAAATTCCAAATGCGAAGGAGTTTCGGTATTCTGACTAACCCTCGTTCCGGTTTTCCTGTAACACTTCCGGGTCACTGTCAGTGCTCCCTGATACCCTAACATGTTTGGGTTTTGGTAAAATATTAAAATTTAAATCTCCAAATCTCCTACAATTGGAATTATGTCCGTAAAAAGGATCGAAATTCAGTGCTCTGCCAAATCCAAAGCACGTCAGGGTTCCCGGACTGTTCCAAAACTATTTTAGAAATGCATGCAATTAGATATTTCGGTAAATTATCGCTTAAAACTTTGTATCAAGAGACGGTTAAATCATCGTGGAAGCGAAATCAATGTGAGAATTGTAGCCGAAGCTTAGCAATCTAAAGTGCTTACTGAAACGAGACCTTCAAGCAAAATATCTAGAAAACTGTGCTCCAAACATAAAATTCGCTAGCCCATTAAAAAGTGGGTATCACAGTTCGAAATAACTTACTAGCTCTATGGACAGGCCCGTACTTATGTATGCCGTGATCGTCGGTTTGGTTAGCTTTCTTTATCCATCAAACGATCATGCTATGCATCCAAATTCTCCAGACAAGGGGCCAAGATTGACATTTTTAAAATACTTTTCCACCGTATACCCTAAACTGTAATGTGTTTTGCGAGCCATTTTACTGACAAAACTGGGTGCGGTACTGTATATACCACGGTTAGAAATCTGCTGTAAACTCATAACTTCGTTGGTGGTAAAGATGGACTACCACGCCGCTTGATATTGATAAAAACTAAAGTGAAACCTGCTCAACTAACTGGCCCAAAAAACGCATTATAGAACACCTAATCAAATGAAGTGCAGGCGTTGTTTACGTCCTGAAATAAAGGACTTAAGTAAGTCCAATCTGAATCTACTTGAATTTGACTGGGCACAAAGGAAAAATTTAAGATCACGGAGAGAGAGTCTAAAAAAATTCGTATTTTTGCTCAGTGCTCTACAGATGCTACTGCAACGAAAACTGCTCTAACCAACCACCTAATTTAATGAGAAACCTTCAATTTATCTGAAGGACAGCCAAGACTGAGGTTAGTCTCTGACTGAATATCATAACTACCATACCAATGTAAATTGATTCCACAATCATTTATTTTTAAACTACTCCGACTATAAAAAGAATCTAGAAGAAAAGACACTCCAAGGTTAGTCGAACAAAAACAAACATTTGCTTGACGCCAGAACTACTACCACCGCACCGCCAGTAACCCAGAGAAAAGTTTTATTCAATTGGTAAATAGCTCCAGTGTTCCACTCCTTATCTTTTCTACTTGTATCCTGCACGTTGTTTGTTTATCGCACATTTGCTTCGGAACGCTTCTCTATTCCTCATAAAATAGCCACAGAGAGCCCCGCGAATAAATAAACTAAGCACAGTGCACGTCAACAAAGTGCAACTGTAGCAAATTTAAAAAAAAAAAAAAAAAAACTAAAGCAAACAGAGCAAAACACACATGGCCTTGACCGAAGATTTATTGGCTTACTCTAGCGTCTGTAAAGTCCAAAATGAGAATGGTTTCTAATGCAAACGCAAAATCGGACGAAGTGTGCACTTGGTCGAGAAAGCTGCATAAATAAACTAAGGAGCCAGCCAGAGATCCATGCAGCTAGAGGGCCACTTTAGCCATTTTAAAATTCAAACAACAAAATTACCTCAGTTTGATGCCAAAAGCCATGAGTTTCCCCCGCTTCCATTCAACAGCGGGACGGGGAAAACTAAAGAAATGAAAAAGAAAAATCCATTTCTACATGGCACGGAGATACGGTAGCAAACAATAAAAAAAAACTCAAATAGCAACAAACGTCTACAAAATCGTACTTGGCAGGATTTCAAGGATTCCTCCCTCATCTACACAAAACCGATTGAGAAGAGAGCACACCCATCACCCCGTGGACGAAAATGCATGCTCAAGCCCAGTAGAGTGGATTGAAGTCAGGGGACACCCTTTCCAACGACAACAACAACAATAACCAAAACAACAAGCCACAACCTTTGATTATTATGGTAATGAAAACGATACAAAAGAAGGGATAACGACGGCAATGGCCACTGGTATTGAAAACCCGAGGACATGCATTGGGGCATCCTCCGGTAAGTAGCGCTTATTTCAGATGCTCGACGTCTCTTCGGGATTTTCCTGGATAGACGAGGTGGTACGAATGACAGAACACACATCACTATGAATGTCCTGATGCAGATTGCAGATTGCTTGTGCTGTGTTGTGTTTTCTGGAATTGCCTTCAGCTAGACTGACACATTGTTTTGCCTCTTTTTGCGAATAAATACGGATGCAGGAGGATTATGCACAAGTGTAAAATGGATACCCAACTGGAAATCCTTTTTTAATACCTGTAATTAATGAAAATGTATATTTTTGTGTTTCATGTCGGTGGGGGCCATTTCGTCCATGAATGATACGAGAATGCCGTACGGTTACTGCTACCTGTCCAATATCATTGTAGATACTTTTCAATGAATGCTAGCCATCGAATGCAATTGAAATGGGTGAGGCGTGATGTACCCACATAGCTACTATGTGCTGAATTTTTAGTGGGAAATACCAAATGCTGATCGGGATTATAAAGCGGATTTAACGGATAGTTTCCGACACTAAGCCCTGAAGTTATATTCTGAATGTTTATTTTAAAACATTCACATTTTTGGTAGAATGGAATTTTCAAATTTAATCTTTTAATTGGGTGAAATTTTTTAAGTTTTTTTATGTTCAAATGAAATGCTTGCCAGCTGGGCAATGATAAGCCAACAAACACTGACAACAGGAAAAACAATTTTGAATGGCTGCCCATCATAATTCTTAAAAAATATATCAAAGTTTCGGACACGCAAATTGATTTGTTTTCTAATTATTAATATTTTGGTGGTATTGAGAGACCCTAGGACTTTGAACTAAATCGAAGGACGGTGTTTGAGTCATGCGATTGTGGGCTTTTCCTTTCATAGTACGCCTGGCTCTGGTTTATGTACCCTGATGTATCTTCGCCCCTAAATTTCTTTAAGTCAGTATGCGTCTGTCTTCTAAGTGGAGGTATACGCAATCATGTGTTCAATTTTAAAGAAAAGGTGGATAGAGAAGCGGTGCTTATTCTTTTTAGCACTACATAAACGCAATACCTTTCTGAATATGATCGGAAGACTAAATTTATTGCGTCTTGCTTGGGTGCTGGATGAGGGGAAACAAGCCAAACCGTATACGACCAAGATATCTGCAATTGATTCGATTGAACCTGGGCATGTCAACTTCCTGGGTTTAGTGACACAACCATCTGCAAAGTATGTGAGAAGATGCTGATGCATCGGTACATTTCCTCAATTATTGTTCGGCCTTTGCTAGCACCAGCTGGCGCCGACATGATGAATGCTGATCAGCTAAGCTCCTGCTGTATACTAGTAGGTAACAGCAACCTCTAACAAAAAGAAAGAAGCGCAGCCCCAAATGAGTCTTTCGGTAAGATGGTCTTAGAGGTACACAATGCAAAATTACTAGGATTATTGAAGAATCAGAAAGAGACCATGTGGATGAGGCCGGAAAGCTGAAGTTTACATAATGCAAATTCAAATTCTCAGAATAATTTTATGGCCTAACTTCGAGGTCGTTCGAACAGATACAATGTTTAAACTTTTCAGCATGCAATTGTTAAGAGTTCTAATGAATAATTTATCTATAAGTAAACGCCGACAACCACTTGCCAACAGTGGTAAGTAAGTTCCTGACACAAATAAACTTTCTCATGGGAAATTTATTTATTTCTCCATATTCTTGACAAGTACCCATAAATGTATATACATAGGTACCTAGGTATGTGCCTACGTCCATACTTAGGCTAACCACTTCCACATACGCTTACTCTACAGCAAAAACCTTTCATGCCAATAATTCTTCTTAATTACATCCATTGTAGCACGCATTGTACGACTAAGTTAATGAAATAATGTCTCATTTTCTTCTCAAAGCGGTTGCATTAAATCACTAACGTATGTACGAGCAAATTAGCTTGATGTTCGGTTCATTTTTTCACAATTAAATGCAATTATGCGAGTGTGTGTACCACAGTCGTAATAGATCCAATTTAATTTGACCTGCAGCGGAAGTGGAAACTAGTCTCCATATAACTAACTGTTGACGACGAGAAATTTCACACCTTCCGCCATTTGCCAGCAACAACGGTGAAATGAAGAACTTTCTTAAGCCCCTGTCCACACGCAAGCGCAGGTGACAGCAATTGATGATCATCATACTCTCATGTCAGTTGTAGAAAAAAAAAAATTAAAACTCTTAACCAAAACTGGAACAGAGATTAACGTAGGTATAGAAATTCCATGAAATCACCACAAAAAGCTACAAAAAAAAACAACAAAAAACGCTTCCCCTTTGACATATAGCTTTCTGCTTGCTAATGCCACCTTTTGTTCTGTTAATGAACTTAAAGATATTTCGCACTAATTGCATTTTTGATTGACAGACTTGGGATATGGGAGAGTTCATCTTCGGATAGGACGACTGCTTGGTGATTGTTGGAAGTTTTTCATTCCATTCAATTGATTGACATGGACGAAGAGTAATCGTTGGAGAAAATCTCACTTTGTCAATAAGTTGGAGCTATGCCAGCAAACTGTCTGCCATGGTTCAATTGACATTTGTGATTTGTTTCAAATGTCTACAAGTAGTAGCAACGCGAACAAACGATCGATTGATTTGAATTGAGGGCGGAAGTACAATATTCTATGCTAATTGCCTGAACGAAAGTGAAGTGAAGAAATGAAGAAAGTTAAAAGTCTATTTGCATTCGCAATGACAGCCTCTGATTGTCACTTTTAATTGAAATTTCATTAACAGAACTGTCATATATGGAATCGACGAGAAAAGCAAAAGTTAGTAAACAAAAAAAAAAACAGAAAAAAACAACTTTATTCGTTTTCAAAGAAGTTTACTCCGCCTCTTGAAAACTTTGCATTTAGCAGAATAAACAGAAGGATCTGAGAGTCGCAAAATTGAATTCAATGCTAATGTCGCCTCTGGGATTCTGTAAAAATCTGTTTGGGCCTGAGCATGTGTTACACATGTCTGTGTATTAAGATGATTTTTGCATGAGATTGTATGTACATATGTATATATGTCGTATCGGTTCTAGGGTGATTGATGATTTGCTTGTGCTCTTTGCTGCTATTTGTTGCTATTTGCTCGCTGCCTGATGATGTAGGGAATTACTTTTATTATACTTGCGAATAATCAGGTTTTGGAGATTTGAGGTTAAGAACTTTTTTTTTCTCTGTATAATAAGTTTATTTACAGAACGTGATGATGTTAAGGGGCTTAATGAAAACTTTTAATCTTGAGGCACGTATTTGGGCGATTAATTGTACAAAAAGAAATTTTTTATTACATTTATGAGAGGGAATATTTTGTAAGTACCAACGCCTAATTGAATTTAATGAGCTGCTCCTTACTTGACATGGAAATGATCATCGACTTTTTTGCAGTTTGGAAAGATGTGGGGTGATTTTATTTGGGTGTAGACTTATATGGGAAAAAATATAGAAAAGTTAAAATCCATTTGGAAGGGAACTAAAACCAAGATATTCCTGTATGTCAGTCAACACTAAATAATGAAATTTTGATCATAAAGGGGATTTAAATGCATTTTATTTTAATTTTATATCACGTCACTCACGTCGCTTTTTAATTTCATAAGTGCATACATATGTATGTTCAAAACCAGCGCCTAATTATAGTAAAATTCAACCTCAATTAAATTCATATTAAAAGACAACATTTTCACTTGCTTGTTGTAACAAAATTCGTCATAATTATACGATTCAAGCTTACTATGACCTCAAAAAAGCCGATCATCTTTGACTCAATCAAGAAACAAATACCGCGAAAAGAGCAATAAAGAAAATACCTATAAACGGCAATGAAATTAGCACCATATCATGCAAAATATATTTCTTTATCCCCACGTAAATAACATTAACACAATTATCACAAAATGTCACATTAAATCTGCCAAATATGGATCACCAAGTGCTCACGTATCCTCCAAAAATTTATTCGAAACAACAAAACAAAGGCATCAATTCTGATAAATTAGCGGTAAACCGGTAACAATGACCAGACACAAAAACGAAAAAAATAAAACAAAAACAAGCAAATAAAGCAAACAAATTTAATGACTCACCTGGCAAACGCAGTGGCGATGGACTGGCCATGCCAAAAAATGTTCCATCATACTCCTTGTGCGCCAATAGGACAGTAACACCAAGAAGTATCCAATTCATGATGTCGTTGCTCCGGCTCCCCTCCGGTTGTTGGAGCACAACCAACAGTTATGGCAGTGGTAGTGGTAGTGGTAGTAGTGGTTATAATGGTGATAACGATGGTAAAAGGCAGCTTTCGGTCCAGGATCAAGGCTATCACCTTCCTACCACAAAACCAGTGCAAAAACTGCAGCTGGTCTACTACTGCCCCCGAAGCAGCAGCAGAACCAATATACGGCTGCTTGACAGCGATGATGATGATGTCGATATAAGACTGGATTAGAGTAACAATTGACACGAGAAATTATTGGCAATGACATCCCCAGGATAATGGAAATGATTGAACCGAATTCTCTCCCGGCGGAATGACTTTATCATAAATGGCAAATGCGCATTTTTTTTTATTTGCAGGACTCTATTTTATTATGATACTAGGATATATTTTTTTTTTTTTTTGTAATTTCCACTTTGTATTTATTTTTAAAATATTTTACATTTACACTGAAAGAAAAAAGAGAGAGGGAGATTTCTCATTATGCACTTGTGTTGTTTGTCATGAGAAATGGCATACACGACGACCGAAACCCGTTTATGATTAATTCGAATTCGAATTCCTGCAATTACATACATCGCAACCGAAAAATGCAGAAAACCACATCCTTCACCTTCGTCCATGATAATTAACGATCATCAGTTAACGGTAAACTTGCAGTGCAACAACAGCGAACTACTCAACAGCAATGGCGTCGGCTACATATCGTCCCCATCTCATATCCTGTTTTCTTAACTTTTAAGCGGAACAAGACGCACGTAAGATGCATTCGACGTGAGTTATTTTCTTACACACAACAGCTCGATGCATTTACAAACGGTACTCTAGCCATACATGCAGTTGAGGGAGAGAAGTTGTGATTAGGTTGGGCATGCACTCGTACTGCATCCAACAATACCTGTACTTCCTGTTCTGATTACCGCAGGCAATCTTAGTGTGCAAGGTATTAGTGCAAAAGATTATGATAAGAAAACATATTTCTCAGCAAGCATGGGAAAATTGACAGCAAGTAATTAGTTTAAATGAATTTGTTAGAGGTAAATCCCGTTGGAAGGATAGCGAAATGCGGAAGTTCTGTTTTATGAAAAAGTGAATATTTGATCAGCTAAGGAATGATGACAAGACGTTTGAATCTTACTTTAGTAAACTTACGATCAGGAGAGTTCTATTTATGTATACATTTCTCTTCTGGTGTAGCAGTAATGTGTTTGCAAATATGCAAACGTTCTTAATCGCGAAGTGTAGTTAAATTTCTATTAATCATGCTTCTCAGGAATCAAACTGAACGATTCCCTTCGATTTCCCTTAAAATTGATCGGACGCCTCCTCTATGGCTGCGTTCAGGGACGAAACCAGAACATTTATTTCAACTCCGAAACAAGTAGGCAATACATTACTGTTAGCCAATTTTGTACTGTATGGCAGTGTGCTGTAGGCTAGCGATTAATGCGTTTGATTACAAAATGGGAAAATCAAGGTTCAATTACTAAGCCCTGGGCCCTATACAGTCTACTACGTTTAATACTCGTATTCATGTATTTGCCATACAAATTCTAAGTGCTGCCGCATAAACACGATTTGTAATCACTCCAACAGTTCATTCATTCATCACATTCTGTGTAAACCAATAGTGTCGAAAAAATTCATTTTGTACCAAGATGACAGGTCCCCGGAGAGCGGAACTAACTGTCGCCGAATGTCAGAATCCTGTCATCGGAGTGAAAAAATATCTTTCTGCTAGCACCAGCACCACCAGGTATAAGGAACGCGGCGAAGGCTATTTGCGAGTCAGTGCTTCCAGTCAAGAAAAAAATAAAGTACACGACTTTTTAATTAGCACTTTAGATTAAATCGTGAAAATGTGCATTTTGTTCACAAGCTAATTTATCAAAAGCTAGAATCTTATTTTGTTACCTTTGTTGGCGAAAAAGCTCTTACCTCATTTGGACAATACGAAACAAGTGTAACAACAGCGGGACATTTTCCTTTAAATATTTTTGATAATGTGGAAATATTCTTGCTAGGCGCTACCGTTCAATCTTTAATTAACAAAATATTAATCATCATGATTGAAATATGACAAAAAATTATATTACATGTACCTACACGTCACCTCAAATATTTAGAAACTGTTATAAATAAGTCAGAACCTCCCGACATTAACAGAAAGATGACAGAATTATTTGTAACATTGACAAGTAATGAAATAATTGTCTTCCATTTCCTAAAAATCGTATAACGTTTATTTCACTGGAAGCTGATATTATATCTTAATAGCGTATAATCCTCCGACGGCAGGGGCTTATAAAATATCAATTCTGATACTAATACGCACATGGTAAAGTAGTGTGCTAAACCACCTTACTTTTTTTACAAATACAAATACTTGACGCAACAAACCGTATGTAGTCCAGAGCTTAGCTTCTCGTGACCATTCGTGTTGTGCGTGTTATATTTTTTCACACAAATGGAAGGGACCTACAGTTTAGAGCCATATCCGAAAGGCAAATTGAGAAGCTTCCTCATGACAGTTATTACTCTCGGACGTTTGTCAGACATTCGCAAGAGGTGGGGCCGTGAAAAAACTTGTTGGTGTTCTCTAGGATTCGAACGTCGAACGTCTCGCTCAGCGATCCAACGCACTAACCACTTGAGCCACGGCGCCCACATAACAGAACCATTAAATACTCGGCATTTTCTGACACAGTTTGCATTCTGTCAGCTTTCTGGTGTTTGTGCTGTCATTCAAGACAAAGGGAAAATTAATGGAATTTGTTTCGTTACACCAACAAAGTAGATTCTAGAAAGCAAGCCTTTTTGATACATCTGGAATCTGACTTAAGGCCCTGAACACCTGATTAGAAATTCGTTCTCAAAGAAACTTAGTACATTTTAAAGATATACAGAATGCGTTTGATGTTACAGGTCGATTTTGTTTGGCTGTCACTTCGGTTTGACTGTCATTTGTCAGTTGTTCATATTTGACAGTCGAAGAGAGTATTCGATAAGAATTTATTATGGAGCATCTAACGGCGCAGCGTGCCTTATCAAAAAATTAACAAAATTAACTAATTTTTCAAATGTGATTACGTAATTTTGCATAATTTGGAAAACTTGCATACACTGAGAGATAAAGCAAAGTCTGGGAAACAACGTAGCCAACGTAGTATTGAAGCAGTGAGGCAGAGTGAATCACAGGGCACCTCTCATCGGCGCTGTGCACAAGAATTGGGCTGTCTTAAGAAACAGAAGATCCACTATTGGGGCACTGCCCCGGTAGCATCATTGGGCCATATTTCTTTGGGGATGCTAGAGGCGTGATGTAACAAAAAGTGGTGGGGTACTCAAAGAGAAAGGTGTATACTAATAAACCAATCACTATCCAGTTAACTGAAAAGGCTTATTGGTTGAGGCTCGGGTTGACCCCGAACTGTAGCGCCACCTAAGTTAGTAAGTAAGGACCCCGATAATTAAGAACAACATTCAAATTACCGAAATAATTTAAGAAATCAGTGAGAATGCTATCAACAAAAAAGTTGAAAGAGTTCGCTCCGGTGATAGGCGGCCTTTTGACCGACATCATATTTCATATATAATGTTTAAAACCTTATATTCAATAAAAAAAAAATAAATCACAAGAATGTGTTTGATTTCAAAATCATTAAAAAAAATCATCGGTCTTGAACCTAAAATACAGTCTGTCAATACATACGAACATCTGTCCACATTGACATTAATATCAGTCACTGCTAAGAGTTTTTAAAAAAAATAATAAAAACTGTTAAAAAAAAAAAAAAAACTTTTGATAACTACAAGGAACTCTTTGGACTAGGTCTTTGAACTTAATTCCTGACTTTTCTATTCGAGATTGGTCCGACGGTTTTCAAAAACTTGATCTGTTTTTTAAAACTTCTAAAAATTAAACAAAAGTCCGAAAGGGGGATAATCGCTTTACAGTCCCTGAACGTTTAAGAATCAATGCCAAGTATTGGCATCATATTTTTTTTAAACAGAGAGAGTTATGGCAACCTTTTAATGAACTCCAAATGAATTTCTGAAATCTGAGAAATATTGACAATGTTCAGATAAAAATTATAATTTATACTCCTAACGTATTTTCATTCCACTAAGAGATCAAATTAGAGCGTACTTATTCTACTTTGAAAATGTTATAGGTACATAGTTACTTCTATTAATTCTACCAAGGACTTACGAAGCATCTCTTAAAAACTGATTTGGAAATCTATTTTTAATATTCGTACTACCTTATTTAAAAAACAAAAATAAGGCATTGCTGCCCAATAATTTTTAGTAAACAAATTATAAACTGTTAAGGTGTTAATAAGAAATTTATTCTCCTCTAATAAATTCATTATTTACAAACGTTCCTGAATCTACGAATTTAATTTTAGTCCAACATGTAAAAACCTCAAAACTATTACTATTTTAATGAATGAACAAAACTTTTCCAATCAGAAACTATCGCAGAGAACTATAAAAGCGGTTTATTCTATTTTTAGATTGAGACGACTGCTTTGAAACCCTAATATCCGAACTAACCTAACAAATTCCTGCCAGTGACAGTACACTGCCTGTCACTCAGTCACAGTCCTTTTTAACATAACCCTATTCGGTACTCTGAATTGAAGGAGGAAAATTTCATTTTCTTTGGAAAAGAGAAGATTTCCTAAGAGTACATCTCATTTCGCTCGCACAATGCCTCTTTGTTAACACAAATACTTGCGCAGTGTTACTGGTTTCCCCATAATTTTTTCTCCACACTTTGTCTTATTTTGTTCTTTTCTTTGTTTTTTTTTCTTCAAGAAACATGTTTATGAGATTTTGCTGTTGTTGTATCCTCCTCGTTCACAAGGTTTAAGTTTATATTGTGATATATTATTGAATATCCTCTTGAATTTCATTTTTAAAAAATTGAAATGTCAAAAAATGACATTTGACAGCGGACATATTCATACAGCAGCAGCACTGACAGTTTGCAATTGTTGCCAATGAGGCCATTAGGCCTTGGTCATGGAAATGTATGGTATGATGTGGTGTAGTGTGCAGTGCAGTAGTACCTACGTAACAACTGCAGAAGGTAGGTACTCTCAGATACGATCTTACTACTCCCACCTTCATCTCATTTCATCAATATTCGCAACAACAAGAAAATAATCTTTGCACCAATACACACGCACGAGGAGTGTATTTCATTTTTTTTTTCCTCCTATTCTTCATCATACATATGTATATTTCACCTGAGAATTTTTAGCAATAAAGAAATACCACAAGGAGAAAAGTAAGGGAAAAAGAAAAACTCTTTTAATCACGTAAAATCGGAAAAATATTGGATTTTTATTTTTTATTATTTTTGGTTGGTTTTGGGAGAACATTTCCTTGCCGTTGCTGTTGTTATTGTCGTCGTCTGTTGTTGTTTAGACGAAAGGGGGGTAATAAATATTTTGTTATTTTTTCTAACAAGAAAATGTAACCACGAAGGTAAACCACTCATACACTAGAGCACATAGTAGACACTATAGCTACACGATATTCAACAGAGCCCCTATTAACACAAACACAACTATGAGGGGTGATCACACAATTACTGAATTTAATTAGATTTTTTATTTTTTTTTTTTTTTCTATTTTGCTCGTTTTAATGGGATTTTCGATTTTGTCGCGCGGTTATTGAATTCGGAATTTCGTTTGTAAATTTATTCCGTCTAATTGGATTTCACGGATTAACACTGTCGATGGATATCCAATAGATTGGGGATACATTGTAAGACGTTGAGAACTCACGTTACCTCTTATTTCATTTAAAATAATGAATGACGTTTTTGTTTAAATTAAAAAAAAAATTATATCCAAACGAATGACGAATGCAACGAACCGCGGCACCAACCGAACCGTTTCGTATCTAACCGTCGACTAAATGTTAAATTTAATTCAAGAGATACAGCAGCAGGTATTTTGGATTCACTCTTCAATTCTGATTGGAAACCAACTTGACTCTTTGGCCGTCGCGGAAAATCTACAAGTTGTAAAGAGAGTGAGGTGTCTACCTGTGTTTCTGTTGATGGTGTTTAGTAATGCAGATGGGGTAAAACAGTTAAAGACGGTTGTGTTTGTGTTAGATAGATGGTAACACCAGAGATACTCCCACACAGTGAATGCATATGTTGCCACATCTAAATGGTTTTTCAGTACTAAGTAGTGCCGATTGTTGTGAAGTAAGTTAGTACGATTAATATAACATTAACATGCGAGGACTGCTAAACAGTACAATGTCTGGATCGAAAAAAGTACGACAAACCTTCACCTAATGGTAGGGCCCGTCTATGTCAAACCGATGATGAAATTCACCGAAAGACACATAATTTCTGGGCAATGAGTGAAAGCATAGACCGTCAGCCGGGTATGATAAGCTTTGTGGGGTGGCTTATGCGGGCGCCGTGGCTGAAGGATCGCTGAGCAGTAGGTTCGACGTTCGAATCCCAGAAAACACCAAAAAGTTTTTCACGGTCCCACCTCTCGCGAATGTCTGACAAACGTCCAAAGTAATAAACTGTAGGTCCATTTTTGTGAAAAATATAACACGCACAGCACGAATACAAATACAAATTCTTGGCGCAATGGACCGTATGTGGTCCAGGGCCTAGCTTCTTGCGACCATTTGTGTTGTGCGTGTTATATTTTTCACACAAATGGAAGGGACCTACAGTTTAGAGCCGTATCCGAAAGGCAAATTAAGAAGCTTTTTCTTGACAGTTATTACTCTCGGACGTTTGTCAGACATTCGCGAGAGGTGAGACCGTGAAAAACTTTTTGGTGTTCTCTGGGATTCGAACCTCGAACCTCACGCTCAGCGATCCAACGCACTAACCACTTGAGCCACGGCGCCCACAGCACGAATGGTCGCGAGAAACTAGGCTCTGGACCACATACGGCCAAGAATTTATATTTATTTATGCGGTTATTACAATGAATCCTGGAGCTATGCGGTCGCAGAACTTGTTCTTGCAGAAGGGTAATTCAAGGTCGATAGCTCGAAGTAGAATATTATTTCGCAGCTAATTACATTGAAACTCAACAAAGGGTTCTTTCCACCAATGCACTTTTCATATCCGGATGGCAGTGGACGAATTCCCCAGACAGAGTCAATGATGGCTTCCATAGTTCCAGTTAGTCAGAGCGACTTGTTGAATACTTTAAATGGAATGCTTCTTTATGCTCGTATCATGTCAATTATTATTATTCATTATAAGGGCGTCCAAAGGCTTCTGGCGGTCCAGGTTGAAAGATTTGGATTAACTGCACCACCATAAAATAAAATGCGAACCTCCTCGGAAAAGTATGATTTTACTGCTGACGACCCTGCAAAACAACGACATTCGGATCTGCACTTCGAATATTCGAATAAACCTAAGCCTAAGCGTAGACTTGATGACATAACGTCTGGAAAGGGCTTAGGCTAACTAACTATTTTGTCGGAGGTAATGTTATTATTGCCAGCACACGGTTTTGCCTTCTCAATATTCATGAAGCTTATTTGCGATCCTCTGGTCAACAAACCGTTAAACAAACTAACCACGTTGCCAAGGTGCGAATGTGAATATCTATCCATTACGCCGCAGAAACGCCAATACGCGCATGAGAAACACACGAGAACATAGAGACGTGTTCAACAAAAGCTAATAAGAACATGTCATGGCAGAAGCCTGTAGAAATGAAGAAGGAAACGATGTTGAGATTACAGTGGTTCGATTTGTCTAAAGCCATTTTGATCTCAAAAGTATCGCTGTGGTCATTTTGACCTTAATGAGGCAGAGAGTTTTCTACATTGTCTTCTTGCTTATTTGTAAGTGCCTTGCAGGGTTTTGAGAACTCAGCATAGCTCTTAAGTGACAGACTTTCCCGTAGTGTGAACATTTTGCCAATGTTGAACTTTTCTGATCTAAATCACGCTATTAAGCATCAATTAAGTTGTTGACTAATGCTATTAGACTTTGACACAAATCGAGAGATGTTTACTTCTTGATGTGGTTATCCTTTGCTATTCTTCGAAAATTATAAACAAAAGTGGAAACATTTTTCTCACATGACAGTTCGTACTCTTAAGATACCCATACTAGTTTTCACTTTCTCTTTTCATTTCATCAACACTTAAGAGAACTTAATGTTTTCTATTTCTGACGGAGCAACACAAGGTATTGTTATTGATACCTCGCGCATGTCCGTTGTAATGTTTATAATTATAGCCAGGGGATTGCAGGATTTCACGAACACCAAACTTCCCGGATGTGAAATCTAACAGCATGCTATTCGGCGTATCATATGACTGACTATGGTCCTTGGTCGCTTACCTGTTCATGGCTCTCATTTTCCCCTCCTGCTGATGACTCAGTGTGGAACGAAAACACAGATGGCGCTGATTTATTTATTTATTTCGGTTGTCATGTTGAATAGATAAATAAATTGAATTTCATTATTTTCGTTATATTTATTTTTGAAGCTTCGTTCATCCAATCAAATTGGGAGTGATGAGATTCCTTGATTGGTTTGCCCCTTTCACCAACCGATTTAATCTTGATGAAAGCGAGATTCTTGAATCGCGTGTTTCACGAATGCTCTTCGCTGGCACGTCCAGCGCTATAGCGTTATTCGTTACACATCCGTTGGATGTCTTTAAGCTGAATTTGCAAGTGAAGACTATGACTATGTGGGAAGTTGTAAGCTATCATTATATGAAGGATAAATGTTTGTTACCGTATTTGTTTTTCTGCAACTTACAGAATTTAACTCTTTTTTTCTTTTTTCTTTGTATTCAAGGCATAGGACACATATACAGAGGCATTTCGAGTTCAATGGCTCGCTCAATGGTCTATTGCAATATGCGGTTCGAGCTTTACGAATTAGCACGACGTTCTAATTTGATTAATTCTTTTGAAAGAAAGGTAGCAGTAGCGGCAGCCGCTGGCGGTCTTGGAGGTTTTGTTGTAACTCCTATGTACAAAGTGCATTTGCGTATACAAAACGATGACTTATTAGCTCCAGAGGAGAGGAGATAGTGAGTACACGTAGTTAGTGTTTAGATTTTGTATCTTGTTTGTTTTGTCTAGTTATGAAGGTTTAAGGCATGGACTTAAGCGCATTTATTATGAAGAAGGCATTTCAATGATGTTCGCTGGTTCATTGGTTTCATCATTTCGTGGCATGATGAGCACTATTGCTCAGATTGCATTCTATGATGAAGTGAGTCATATGCATCAGGATTAAATGTCCTCTTTATTTTGTTTCAATTATTTTGCAGCTTAAGGACTATCTTCTTATGCATCCGCAATATTTCGGAGAGGGTTTTCCAATGTACATAGTTACATCAGTCACAGCGGGATTTGTTGCTACAGTGCTACAGCAGCCGTTTGAAGTAGTGGGTATCAAAATAATGTATCCCCATCCAGATAAGTCGAGAACTACCTGGCGTGTAGTAAAAGAAATATTCCGCGATCATGGTCTCGCGGGTTTTTACAAAGGATTAGGACCTGGCTTTGTGCGTATTATTCCCCAAACAGTTGTAACGTATATAATTCTAGAGAGTTTACGGATGCGTTTCGGTAAATTATTAAAATCAAGAAAAAAGGGAGACGTCATCGAAATTATCAGCATAGACGGTGAACTGGTCTGCGATCCAAATGATCCATCTTGTTCGGAGCAGATGATTTTAAGGGCAGAAGAGACGAAGAGAAAAGCAAAAGAAATGATGGAAAAAGTACAGGACAAATCTGACAAAAAGTAGTAAAGCCTTCATTTTGGCTCTTTCGTTAATAAAATCAAAATAAAATTAAAAAAGCGAGTGGCTGTGATGTCTTGACTTCTTGTCAAAAGCTTTAGTTGTGTGAGCTTGTTTACTTTAGCCTGCGCTATAGTGCGAGGTGAAATAGGGCGTCAACCTACATTCCCCTCCGGTCTCTTCCGTTTGTGGGTCCGTGGGTCCGAGAACTCTGAACTTTTCTGACTAGATCAATATCGGTGTACATTCCGTACACTTCGTGATGGAATCTTCTTCTCCAGTCAATTTTTTGGCAGTGTAGAGCAGAACTGTCATGATAATGGCCTTCTATGTATGTGGCCTCATTAATTATCCATGTAAAGGTTTTGCTCTTTAATTTCCTTCTTCGTCAAAAATATTGGCTACTAAAGTGAGTTCAGATTTTTGGTGACAAGGTCCCACCAAAAAGTGCGGTGGTGTTTTTCAAACTTTGATGGAGCAGCGAGCAGCAAACGTAAATGCGGAGACTCAGTCGCCCAGCCGGAGATGCGATAACGATTAGTGGTGTAAAAAACGTATTCATTCGGTACAATGTGTTCGTTACTACCATGTACTCATTCGTATTCGTTACTTCCATGTACTCATTCGTACTCGTTACCTGCAAAGTACTCAGATACGTATTTGCTTACTCATTCTGTTGGCACTACCCAACACATTTCAGCGATTCTTATTCGCCACAGGTATGTATTCGAATACCCGTTCTCTCTTGCACTACCAACAAGAATTATTTTAAGAGATTTTCTTACTCGCCCTACACCAATACTATAATCGTATAAAATTGTCCTTTGTAAAACATGTCAACAAAACAATATCACCTCACAAGGAGGCAGACAAATTATACACACGGACACGCAATATGTTTTGTTTACTTTCAAGCAAACACACGGCTTGGCAAAAGTGAAAAGAGAAATCTGTTTCTAATGAATTATATTTGTTAGAGCAGGTTACAATATTGAGGGAAATAAGGCAAGAGATTACTTTTGTATTCGGGTCGTAGAAAAGAGACAGAATTGTATTTGCATAGTTTCCAATGTATTTTATAGGTGGTACTCGCGAGTATTAAGTACTCGTTACTTTTATCCGACTACAATAAAGAAATAACGAATGAGTACGTAGTCAACATTCACATTATTCATCACTAATAACGATGTGAATGGTCATTTTGGTCTTGATGGAGTTGGGTCATGTAAATAAAGATGATTGATCAATCCATCCATAAAAATAAAAAGCTCTACTCAGAGAATATACATCATCATCAACTAAAAGAACCACAGCGAGAGCACACGTCACCACGAATTAAAGTCAGAAGCTGATTTGCCATTCCACCGAAGCCAGCAGAGCAGACTACAGACCGCAGAGACCAGGCCATTGGAGCAGCAGTTCTATCAGGTGCGTGCATAGAGTTTAAGTCAGTGCAAAATGTTATTATTTATTTTCTAAAAAAAAAAAAAAAAATAACCTAGTCAAAGTGCCGGTGGTATCTGACATTTGCGCAACTCTTTGGTTAAAGTTTCGTCTCTTTGATTAAGTTTCATTCCGATTCGATAAAAAAAAAAAAATAATTGCATTGTGTGCCATATGCTTCGTGCCATTCCCAGGGGTGAGTTTTCATGGAGGAGTTTGTCCACACGTACCCCTACAATTATAGTAGGACGCGTTGGACACGCTTCTAAAGAGTATTGACAAAAGCACTCTCCTCGAACTCGCTCTACCCACCGTCCAATAGGAACCTGTCAAATGAGGAGATCGACAGATACCTACAACGAATGGACCATTAAATGAACGATGGACAGCACGATACCTCGGTATCAACATACTGACAACGTTGACCTATACCGCAACGCAACAATTGACGCACTTGACCTACAAAAAAGTAGACTTCTGTCAAGACTTAAAGCCTTGTACAGACGGTTTACTGACAGACAAAACTCGGAGATCAGGACACTTAAGTCGTTGATTAAAAACCTCCAACAGTTAATAAAAGATAATTACAGACTCTCTATAAATTTGCACTGGAACAAAAAATTCGGGCTGTAAAATCCAGCAACCCGAGTATGTTCCCGCAAATAAATAAAATATCTCGGAGGAATAATCAGAACGACCTGCCATGTTTTAAGATCCCCCGAACGACGAACAACGAACAAATACTTATAACAGCAGGTATAGATCCAGGGAACGCAGTCAGTGATGACAACTTCTTTGTGATCGAAGATCCGCAAGAGAAGGTAGAGGCTATAGGAGCAACTTTCCAGGAAGTGT
The DNA here is from genome assembly GCA_946965025.1 of Blera fallax. NCBI lineage: Eukaryota > Metazoa > Arthropoda > Insecta > Diptera > Syrphidae > Blera > Blera fallax. The sequence continues at coordinate 17,070,084 of OX337244.1, forward strand.
ATAAGGTGAATGATAGTATTTGCCCGAACCACTACCTGGAAAGTCGAGTCCTTGTGCACAACTTGTGCCTTCAAAATGATATACAGCACTGGCGATCAGAGAACAACGGTTTCACCGAGTTCAATGACGATAATATGGCAAATAATGTCATCGCCAATGTGGAGGTACATCTCCCGATTTTCGAATCATTGAGAAGGCAGAAATCCGTGGGTATCGACGGAGTGTCTAACATTGTGCTAAGACATCTCCCTCCAGAAGCGGTGAACATTTACACCACCCTGTTTAACAATGCGCTGAATAATGCACATTATCCGGCGCACTGGAAAACAGCGGCGGTTCATTCTATTCCCAAAAGGGGTAAAGATACGTCCAATCCGGCAAATCTCCGGTCGATAAGTCTCCTTCCGAACATCAGCAAGGTATTCGAGAAGGTTGTCAATAGAGCCCTGTCTAAGTGGGTTGAGGACATGAATATTGTTCCGGAAAACCAATTCGGTTTTATGGCGGGGCATGATACAATATATGCCGCGTCTAAACTGGTGTCGGATATCCATGGAACAAAAGCAAGAAACAATTCACGGATGCCTGCCTGGTTGACTTGGAGAAGGCCTTCGATACCGTATGGCTAGAAGGACTCTTCTACAAGTTGAGCAGACTGGGCATAAGTAAACCACTGCTATACATGTTTTGTAATATGCTCACCGGTAGACAGTTCATTGTGAAAAATGGCAATGTGATTTCTGCTGGTACGTTTGATATTAAAAATGGTTTGCAACAGGGTGCGCTAAATTCGCCGATCCTCTTTAACATTTACACCAGCGATCTTGTAGGATCTCTTCACCAAGCTAAAGCGTACGCAGACGACTTGATAGCGTACAGATCAGGACCAAAGATCGAGGTGATTGCAATACTCTTGCAGCGTGACTTCGATAATATCAAGCGATATTGCGACGACTGGAGGTTGAAAATCAACTTCAGTTTAGGACGTCGTTATCTGGGGCCTCTGCGGATACCAGAAAGAATTGGCGAAAATTCTCAATAGTGGGACAGCACGGGCAACCATTAGCGTCTAGAAATGTAGTCAGATACCTTGGGTTCTGGCCAGAGCAGCATCTATATGTTTGTTAAAATATAGATACTGGTCTAGCCAGAGCCAAAGCGGCTTTCACCCTCACAAAGAGACTATTTTATAGCAGCCAACTCGATGCGAGGGTGAATGTAATCTGCTACATGGCCCTCATTCGGCCCTCATTCGGCCCATGCTCGTGTATGGTTGTCCCGTGTGGTTCAACGTGGGAGCAAGCTCGATGGAAAGGATTCGGGTGTTTGAGAGGGCTTGCCTTAGGGCCTGCCTTCGCTTATAAAGAACACCAGAGTCTCAGTACATAAAATTCTACTCCAATGAGATCCTCTATAACAAGGCGGACATAAGCAGGGTGGATAATTTCTTTATCAAGATGATTCGAAGGCACATTGCAAGGGCAATGAACTCGATGAATAACCTTATCTCGGGGGCCTACTACCCCAATGATATGTATCATGAGAGCGTGCGCCTTAACGGCTTCATTCCCCCAAAAGCGTTTCTCTATTTAGATAGAGAAGGTCTGAAGTAGCGGTGCCGCTAATCTTCCATGTTGGCCGGACAGCTGTGGATAGGCGACTCAACTACGACCGAGACGTCGCGCTCAGCATGACGGAGCGTCTTCGGTTCAGTAGAGCGATAGCAAGTCGCGATTTGCGAGACGTAGTAAAGCAGCATCAGACATTCTGGTGGTTAGGGGACGGAGAGGGAACTCCCTCGTCGTTTCCTTTTGATACAGGGTAGCTCCTCCTAAGGCGCACAGCTGGCCTGGCCGGCTTACATAGGTTTAAGGCTTAGGTGTAGGTTATTTATTAAAAAAAATTAAAATATATATATTTATGTGTATATCTATATATATATGTAAATATATATATGTGTATATACATATACATACATATTTGGTTTAGAATAAGGTAGTTTTAAGCTTTATTTTTAAGTTAGTTTTTAAGTTTTAGATGTAAGTTTTTTATCTTATTTTTTTATATAAAACATACGTTTACTAAGTTTTTTCTAAATTTTCCTTAGTCATCCTAGTTGTTAAGTCATTTAAATAAATAATTAATTTTAAGTTAGGTTACGTCGAAAGACATAGTATTAAGCATTAGGTTTAGCTTAGAGCACCCGCATAGGGTCAGTAAGTTAGAATAAGATTAAGTTAAGTTAGTTAAGCTAGTTTTAAGCGTTTTTTGTTTAGCTTTAAGAAATAATGAATTATGATTAAAAAAAATGCCTTGAAAATGAAATGAAAAATGGGGTGAGTTTTCATTTCGTTATTCCGAAATCTAACAGCTATCCTTACGGGACAATTCTAAGTAAAAATGGCTCAATTAGAAGATTTCAATATTGCAGCTGACAACTTGGTAATTTTTCAAACCAATTACCAAGAAATTGCGTTGGTTGATCAGACAGTAAGCTCGTTAGAAGCGTTTAAAATAGAGTTGAGCAGCATTTGGGCTGAAGTGAAAAGTTGCTATTCGCGATGTGTTCAGGCATCCCCAGAATTAGACACAGGTGATGAGGGTGAAAATGGTGACAATGGTGAGACGGATAGCGAACGTAAAGAAGCCATTAAAAGTAAATACCGATCATCTTCCTTAGCGTATATTAATTGTGTGGCACAAATTATAGAAGATCAAAAAAAAATTCAAATCATTAAATTCAAATCATCCCTTCCATTTCAAGTTCATCTCCGTGCATCAAAGTTCCGCCATGTGATACGGAAATATTTTCTGGCAATTATTTGTCATGGCCTTCGTTCCGTGACATGTTCACAGCTGTATACGTCAACCATCCAAAACTGTGTGCCGTACAAAAATTATTCCATCTTCGTGCGAAAACTAAGGGTGAAGCCTTTAATATCGTTTCAAAGTTTCCTCTTACAGCCGACAATTTTGATTCAGCATGGGCTGCACTAGCTGACCAATATGAAGACAAGCGAATATTGATCAATAATCAGCTAAAAATTCTATTCAATTTGCCTTCTATAGTTGAAGTCCATTACCTCGGAGATAAGTTTCCTGTTCGAGCACTTATTGATCCTGCCTCGGAAGTTACTTTCATAACGGAAAGTGCACAACGAAGGCCGAATCTTCCAGTTAAACCTATTCAGGCTTCAATTTCCGGTATTAGCGAAGTTGTTACAGCAACCTCTTCACGAGCTTGCTCACTCATTTTAGGTTCCAAATTCAAGGAAGGTACAATTTCCGCTACTGCAATTGTATTAAAGCGCCTCACCGGTAATCTTCCTTCCTGTGAGAAAGACTCAAGGGAAATCTACGATCCAATTGATTTTGATCTGGCAGATCCGTTCTTCTACGAAAGTTCCAAGGTAGATCTGGTTATAGGTGCTGATTTATATCCAACCATTTTAAGGCAAGGCGTTAAACATATTATATTTGGTTCACTGTTAGGACAAAACACCGTTTTTGGTTGGATTCTCTCAGGCCCTCTTCCACAGAATGCGGAGATAAACAGCTTTTCAACAATCTTGTCGTACTATAGTGAGACTTCTCTTGACCAGCAAATATCAGAATTCTGGAAAGTGGAAGAAGTCCCTGAAAGTAAGCCTCTCTCCCCTTCTGAAGACTATTTTGTGAAGACTATTATTCAGCAGAGACGTAAAAGGTCGATACATAGTTCAACTTCCCTTCAAACATCCAACTCCTATACTAGGTCGCTCAAGAGACATTGCCTTACTGCAATTCAATCGGACTGAATTTTCTTTATCGAAGAAAACTGAGCTCAAATCCCAACATGATCAGGTGCTTCAGGAATATGTTTCACTCCAACACATGCATGAGGTTTCATCATCAGAAATTGTTCAAAATCACCAAATCTGTTCATTCTACCTGCCACACCACGCGGTAGTTAAACCTGACAACAGAAGTACGAAAGTCAGGGTGGTTTTTAATGCATCCAGCCCATCCAGTAACGGCGTTAGTCTAAATGATGCCTTGCACACTGGACCTGTTTTACAAACAGATTTAATGACACTTGTTCTTAGGTGGCGATTCTTTAGATTTGTATTTAATGCGGACATTGAAAAGATGTACCGCCAAGTTTTAGTACATGCTGAACATACGCCATATCAGCGAATCCTGTATCGTAAATCCGTGAATAGTGAAATCATTGATTTCGAACTCAATGCTGTTACTCACTCTAAAAACGTTACATCGACTGGCCGATGACGTATGCAAGACCCATCCTCTTGCTGCTTCTGCTTTACGAAGGGACTTCTACGTCGATGACGTTTTATCGGGAGCGCATGATATCGAAACCGCCTTAAAAAAGCAAGGACAATTAATCGAAGCTTTAAGTTCAGCGGGATTTTCTCTACGTAAATATACGGCCAACTCCACCGATCTTATCAAATAATTTCCCATTTCACATCTTTACGATGAAGATTTGCTCAAGTTTGAAGAGAAGAGTATCAGCAAAACCCTTGGCATACAATGGAATGCCAAATCCGATTCATTTAACTTCTTTGTAAAGCTCAACGATCTCGATTTTCCAACAACCAAGCGCGCTGTGTTCTCAGTTATAGCCCGATTGTTTGATCCCGCAGGATGGTTAGCACCAGTAATCAATACTGCGAAACTTATTATGAAGCAAATTTGGAAGGATGGGACGTCTTGAGACCAATTACTTAAGCCCCTCACGTGTCATCGCTGGAAAGCCTTTTTCAATAACTTCACTCAAATTGAATCTAGCAAAGTGCCTCGGTGGATTCAATATACACCAGATTCCAAATCCATTGAAATCCATGGATTTTCTGACGCGTCTGAGCAAGCCTATGCTGCTGCTCTGTACCTTCGTTTGCACAACGGTTCTGATAGTTGGACAACCCATCTCTTATGTGCTAAAAGCAAAGTAGCCCCTGTGAAACAGCTATCTCTTTGTGGTGCCTTGTTAGTTTCAAAATTAGTCAAAAGCCTCCTTCCGCAACTCAACTGCGAAAACTATAAACTTCGGCTATGGACCGACAGCTCCATTGTTTTGTGTTGGCTGGAAAAACCTTTGAGTACGTGGGGAGCCTTTGTTGGAAACAGAGTGTCCCTAATTGAAGAAAACACACCCGACGCCACATGGACGCATGTCTGCTCCGCTGACAATCCAGCCGACCTAGCTACGCGAGGGTTAACACCGAGAAGAGAGCTCAAAGAGAATGGCTTATGGTGGAATGGCCCCCTTTGGCTTCGTCAGGCTGAGACATGCTGGCCTAGGTCACTTTTACCTGTCCGAATGAAAGCGATCTAGAAAGAAGGCCCATCAAGGCAAATCATTACACATTAATGGTATCCAATATCGAAGATATCATCCGAAGGTTCTCGTCTTTCCCAAGGGCATTGCATGTTATATCCTTTGTTTTCAGGTTCCTTCATCGAACGCATCCTAAATTCAGATCCATCTGTGCTCATAAATCTCATGAGTTAACTCAAGAAGAACTCCTTCATTAAAAAAAAAAGTCATTTTGCGACTACTCAATCTCTACACTTTCCTATCGAATACTCACGTCTATCAAAGGGTGAACCAATACCAAGTAAAAGTTCTTTGATGAATCTTAATCCTCTGATGGATTCTGACAAAATAATTCGCGTGAACGGAAGATTGGCAAACTCCACACTTTTAACAAGCCAATCCTTTTTGGCAGCTTTAAGCCGTTTCATCTCCCGTCGAGGCATGCCCAAAACTATTTTCTCAGACAACGGAACCAATCTTGTAGGAGCCAGTAAATTGCTTGCCAAGGACTATAAGGATTTCAAGCGGTCCCTTCCTACAATTGTCTCTGGGCAGCATAACAATCACACCGTGAAGTGGAAGTTTATTCCTCCCGGTGCGCCTCATATGGGTGGACTTTGGGAAGCCGGGATTCAGAGCTTCAAAATCCATTTCAGAAAGGTTGCCGCTGATTACAAGCTCACGTTCGAGGAATTTTCCACTCTACTGGCCAAGGTCGAAGCTTGTCTCAATTCGCGTCCGATTTCACCCCTTTCAGATGCCTCCCGGTCATATTCTTCGCGGTGGACCTCCATCTGAGCCTGACATTAGCGACACATCTTTAAGCCTCATGTCCAGATGGAAAAGATTAAAATTACTTCACCAACACTTTTGTCGTCGCTGGAAGAATGAATACCTTTTAGAGCTCCACAAACGTCACAAGTGGAAACATCCACAACAAAGCATTTAACTGGATGATTTGGTAGTAATCCGGGATGAAAATTTATAAAGGTATATCCAGGTATCGACAACCGAGTTCGCGTTGCAGATGTCAGAACACAAAATGGCATAATGACACGGCCAATTGTCAAGCTTTGTGCATTAACCACAGAATGGCAACAGTTTATATTATTTGTCAATAGTATAATTAAGAAAAAATAAATAAACAAAAAGGTTCAATTTATTATTTACGAATGTTACTATTCATGAATTTGCACTGACTTCGGCTACATGCGCGCTAAATTTAAGTTTCTATCGTATTAATTAATTAATTTGTCATGTTAACTTAAAGAAATTTCAAATTTACAAATGTATCTAAATTTTTTTTTTGTTCTGAGATTAACAATCCATATTTTCCTTCCTTCTTCACTATGTAATTATTTATTGTTAATGTAAGAGCGACGCTAGTCGTTTTGCATCACCTGTTGCTGCAAGGCGGCCGGCAATGTTCACGCCAAAGAAATTAGATTTGGTATAACTTTCAGTCATTACTAATTTGAACTGATAGATGTCGCCCTAAGCGTTTCACAACATCTCCAGTTTTAATTCTCCAATTTCCGACTTTGCGAACTCAACCCTTTGACTAACACTTTTTCTATCACCAACCACCAACGTGGAAGGATCCTCATTCATTGTACATTAAATAAATAAATCTCCATAACAATCGACCAAATTTTGTATTTCCTTTCCTTTAAAATAATAAGTGCGATCGTGCATCAATCACACACGCATCCGCACACTACCTGTTCATGGCTCTCATTTTCCCCTCCTGCTGATGACTCAGTGTGGAACGAAAACACAGATGGCGCTGATTTATTTATTTATTTCGGTTGTCATGTTGAATAGATAAATAAATTGAATTTCATTATTTTCGTTATATTTATTTTTAAAGCTTCGTTCATCCAATCAATTTGGGAGTGATGAGATTCCTTGATGGGTTTGCCCCTTTCACCAAACGATTTTATAATCTTGATGATAGTGAGATTCTTGAATCGCGCGTTTCACGAATGTTCTTCGCTGGCACCTCAAGCGCTATCGCGTTATTCGTTACACATCCGTTGGATGTCGTGAAGCTGAATTTGCAAGTGAAGACTATGACTATGTGGGAAGTTGTAAGCTATCATTATATGAAGGATAAATGTTTGTTACCGTATTTGTTTTTCTGCAACTTACAGAATTTAACTCTTTTTTCTTTTTTCTTTGTATTCAAGGCATAGGAACCGTTTACAGAGGCATTTTGAGTTCAATGGCTCGCTCAATGGTCTATTGCAATATGCGGTTCGAGCTATACGAATTAGCACGACGTTCTAATTTGCTTAATTCTTTTGAAAGAAAGGTAGCAGTAGCGGCAGCCGCCGGCAGCCTTGGAGGTTTTCTTGTAACTCCGATGCACAAAGTGCATTTGCGTATACAAAACGATGTCTTATTAGCTCCAGATGAGAGGAGATAGTGAGTACACGTAGTTAGTGTTTAGATTTTGTATCTTCTTTGTTTTGTCTAGTTATGAAGGTTTAATGCATGGACTTAAGCGCATTTATTATGAAGAAGGCATTTCAATGATGTTCGCTGGTTCATTGGTTTCATCATTTCGTGGCATGATGAGCACTATTGCTCAGATTGCACTCTATGACGAAGTGAGTCATATGCATCAGGATTAAATGTCCTCTTTATTTTGTTTCAATTATTTTGCAGCTTAAGGACTATCTTCTTCTGCATCCGCAATATTTCGGAGAGGGTTTTCCAATGTACATAATTTCATCAGTCACAGCGGGAATTGTTGCTACAGTGCTACAGCAGCCGTTTGAAGTAGTGGGTATCAATATAATGTTTCCCCATCCAGATAAGTCGAGAACTACCTGGTGTGTAGTAAAAGAAATATTCCGCGTTCATGGTATCACGGGTTTTTACAAAGGATTAGGACCTGCCTTTGTGCGTATTATTCCCCAAACAGTTGTAACGTATACAATTCTAGAGAGTTTACGGATGCGTTTCGGTATGTTATTAAAATCTAGAAAAAAGGGAGACGTCATCGAAATTATCAGCATAGACGGTGAATTGGTCTGCGATCCAAAAGATCCATCTTGTTCGAAGCAGATGATTTTAAGGGCAGAAGAGGCGACGAGAAAAGCAAAAGAAGCGCAGAAAAAAACTGACGAAAAGAAGTAAAGCCTTCATGTTGGCTCTTTCGTTAATAAAATCAAAATAAAATAAAAAAAGCGAGTGGCTGTGATGTCTTGACTTCTTGTCAAAAGCTTTAGTTGTGTGAGTTGTTTACTTAGCCTGCGCTATAGTGCGAGGTGAAATAGGGCGTCAACCTACATTCCCCTCCGGTCTCTTCGATTTGTTGGTCCGTGACTGTGGAATATGGTAGTACAAGACCTGATCATAAATGCTTTTTAGAAATGTTGCAAATTGGATATGTTTTTGGTTTTATTTTTTACTTAAGAAATAGTACTTTAATATTCACTTCGTTTTTAATGTCCTTACTACACAAAATAAATAGTAAATTACGTTAAATACCGGCATATGGAAATCCTGTAAATTTTGACTGGCAAACTATATACTTTCAAAGTAAGATTTTGAGCATTAGTTCCAAAAAAGTCATATCGTATGATACATATATAGAAAGGATATTTTTTGTAGATTTAGAAGCAGTTAATAATATTATATTTTGAGATAAAATATTGCTGCCATAATTTTTATCATAAAATACACAGCATTTTTTCTTTTTTAAATACGACGAGACTTTTGGCAGTTAGCTAAGCTTGCCTAAGTTGTAAATTTTACTTCATTTCGTGCACAAGGTATCTACCTATTACACATGTAAAAATTATCTGCGGTTATTTGCGGTTTTTGAAGTTATAACGTATTTTGTGATAAAACGTCCCAAAAGTGAAGTGAATAAAAAGCTGTTTTTTTGTAATATTTATCGTTTTCACGTCATTGTCAGTTTTGCACTCCTGTTGCAATCGTGTGTCGCAATAGTTATTATAAGTTATTAATTTTTCATATACCTACATATAATATTTATAACATTTATAATGAGTTCTTTTAACTGTTTAAGACGTGATTTGTTACTTTCCTATATTGAGAACGGAAAAAATGTTTCGGTCCTGTCTACATTTTTACGTGAAAACTATCAATTTTCAGAAGCAATTTAAAATTGATAATTCTTGACTTTCAAAAGAAATTATTACCACAGTGCAATAAACGTTGGGCTCAAGCTTCACGCAAGAAAGATCAATTTCTTGGAACTAATAGCAGTTGGCTGGATACAGAATATTTTGTAACTCTGCCTATTCAAGTGACAGGAGACGAATCAACTCTCTGCAACGTCTTCTGAAAAACGAGGAAGACCTTATGTTTCTTATGAAGACTCTTCGGAATCGACAAAAAGGCGACACTACTCAGAGAATACGGATTTGAGCACATCTACGAAGCATATTTACAAGGATTACGATCGATGGGTGAAGGAATCGAGGCAAACATTGTGGAAGTTATAAGGACTGCAGACCAAGAAAAAAAGAAAAGAACTTTAGAATTAATTGGTTCAGATAAAACTAAAATGTTGTCCGACCAAGAAGCTTTAAGTGTTTATATTGACTTGGATTTTACCAAAACACAGTATTTGTACCTGAGGAATCTGACAAATGAATGAAACATTGTTTTGCTGCCACCGTATTATAAAATACAGAACTGTAAAAAAAGCTGTTACCCACCTGTTTCATCGATGGAAATCACCAACACGTATGTAAAACTTATTTCTTTATAAGATTTGTTGGATCACACAGCAGCTAGAATTTTATTGATTAACTCCGTGTATACAGCTGGCTTAAATAATTTGATTTTATTTAGCAAGTGGGGATGTGATGGGTCATCTGGGCAAAGTGAATACAGACAAAAACTTCCAGAGGAGTCTGAACTTATTTCAGATGCTAATTTGTTTATTACTTCTTTTGTTCCCATAAGGCTAATTGATGAAGCATCAGGCACTATTATCTGGCAAAATCCGTTGTTTCCGGTATGGATTGTCAACATTACATGCCTGGATAAAGTGCATGGAGATGATTTTACATATCTCATATAATCTTTCCTTTGAAAAATGGTCAGCGACTAATAACGAAAACAAACGATTGAAACAAGAAAAGAAAAATACAGTTCAAAAACGTTTTCGCGAAGAGTTGGGTTTAGTTATCGATAAACCGCGACAAGTAAGCGGCAACTCTAATGATGGTAATACAGCAAGAAGATTTTTTAGAAATGCCAGTTGTTCTGCAGAAATAACAGGTGTTGATGAATTACTGATACGCAGACTCTATATAATTCTACAAGCTTTGTCATCGGGTATTACAATTGATGCTCAAAAGTTTGGCAATTATGCTTTAGAAACGGCAAGAATATATGTTTGCAAATACAACTGGTATTATATGCCATCTTCAGTACACAAAATATTAATTCATGGTGAGAGTATTATAAATCATTTTGCTGTATTACCAATTGGACAACTTTCGGAAGACGCTCAAGAGTCTCGCAATAAAGACTATAAACATTTTAGACTGCATCATGCAAGAAAATGTTCACGATCGGCAACAAATGAGGATGTATTCCATACATTACTCTATACATCAGATCCATACATAACAAGTATACGTAAGCCTTACGTAAAAAATGTCAAGGAACTAGATGAGGACACTCTGCACCTTTTGAAAGTGTCTGAGCTCATCTCGGATTCTGAAGTTGTTTAAGTGTAACGATTTTCCCATTTCCATCAATTACCTTTTAAAGATGTCGATTTAAGAAAAAAATTATAATTTACTGTCATTGCAGTAAGTACATAATAATAAATAAATATTTTTTATTATATTTAACTCTCTCTGTGTTCCTGTTTAGTTATTAGGAGACAACAACTAATTGTATACCGGTCAAACTAAAATATTTATATGGATTTTAGACAGAATTGGAAGATCAAATGCAAGTGGAGCCGCAAGGTAATGTTATTTTTTTAAATGTATAATTGATTGAATTTATATACTAAGTACACTGCCCATTTAAAATCTCAAGTCCATATCTTCAAAAATAAAAAAGTTGTAGATTTTTGATCAGCAACTGACCCATATATTCAATAGTGGTGGGTCCGAGAACTCGGAACTTTTTTGACCAGATCAATATCGGTGTACATTCCGTACACTTCGTGATGGAATCTTCTTCTCCAGTCCATTTTTTGGCAGCGTAGAACAGAACTGTGATGATAATGGCCTTCTATGTATGTGGCCTCATTAATTGTTTATGTAAAGTTTTTGCTCTTCAATTTCCTTCTTCGCCAAAAATATTGGCGACTAAAGTGAGTTCAGATTATTGGTGACAAGGTCCCACCAAAAAGTGCGGTGGTGTTTTTCAAACTTTGATGGAGCAGCGAGCAGCAAACGTAAATGCGGAGACTCAGTCGCGCAGCCGGAGATGCGATAACGATTCAAAGTGTTCGTTACTACCATGTACTCATTCGTACTTGTTACCTGCAAAGTACTCAGATACGTACTTGCTTACTCATTCTGTTGGCACTACCCAACACATTTCAGGGGATTCTTATTCGCCACAGGTATGTATTCGAATACCCGTTCTCTCTTGCACTACCAACAAGAATTATTTTAAGAGATTTTCTTACTCGCCCTACACCAATACTATAATCGTATAAAATTGTCCTTTGTAAAACATGTCAACAAAACAATATCACCTCACAAGGAGGCAGACAAATTATACACACGGACACGCAATATGTTTTGTTTACTTTCAAGCAAACACACGGCTTGGCAAAAGTGAAAAGAGAAATCTGTTTCTAATGAATTATATTTGTTAGAGCAGGTTACAATATTGAGGGAAATAAGGCAAGAGATTACTTTTGTATTCGGGTCGTAGAAAAGAGACAGAATTGTATTTGCATAGTTTCCAATGTATTTTATAGGTGGTACTCGCGAGTATTAAGTACTCGTTACTTTTATCCGACTACAATAAAGAAATAACGAATGAGTACGTAGTCAACATTCACATTATTCATCACTAATAACGATGTGAATGGTCATTTTGGTCTTGATGGAGTTGGGTCATGTAAATAAATAATTTAAGTTCTTTATCCAATATTCTTCTAAGCGAAGTAAGACTGATGTTCAGTTGTTGAAGTTCTTGGGTTTTCCGCATATTTTAAATAAAAGCAGCAGTTCTTTCATCTCTTCGGAGCGGATGAGCACGCCGATAGCTTTTTTATCCATAAGCTAGACAGTTTCATGAACTTTCTTTATGAATTTTCTTATATTAGCCATTGAAGAAGATTCATTTAGCCCAGAAATAGATTTCAAATTACCGCGGAGGATTAACACTATCTACCTGAAGATATATCCCGAACATGTTTGTTACTAATGGCGAGATATCTTTATTCGTTACAATATAATATAATAAACTAGCTGTCCCGTCCCGGCTTCGCTCGTGATATTCTAATGACGGCTCCGTGAAATAACCCCTTAATAAAATAACACGTCAAACGAAAAGTGAAACAACTCCCCAAAATGTGTATAGACGTTGGGAGTTATTTCATAAGCGATTATGAATCCCAATCAACCTTCCAACTACAATTCATTGAGATCGACGATATTGGCCGCACTGTGTACCGTTTGAATTTCCTTTGGTGATTAAATGAAACTCGTTCGAAATTCAAATAAATTCAATGTCTTTTATTTACCTATTTTTTTTTATTATTAATACCCTAGATGTTTAACACACAGTGCGGGCGTTGGAAAGGATAGAGAGAGAGAGAGAGAGAGAAAAAAAAGAGATTGGTGTAGTGGTTTGAAACTCAGGTGGTGTTTTTTTTTTTAAATTATAGCGAACCCCCTGCACACTTCGCAAAATAAAATCCAAAATTGAGAAACATACATGCAATGTTTATAAGCACAAAAACGATGCGATGCGCTTTCACTCTGAAATGTAGTCAAGTGCACACAATAAATCACGTCTATAAAATAAATTTCCACTGACAAATCAATTTCAAAAAACACGAATCTGAAATGGAATTGTATTTAATTTGATTGCACATATTTTTAAACGAACCAAATCTCAATCTTTAAAAAAAAATTTCAATTGGATAAGTACATACTTGTGATAAAACAGCAAGACAAACCAATAGCCTGTGTCACTATGCCGGCAATATGAAAAATGTCGACTATTTTCCTCGCATAAAAAATACCGATAGATCAATATCCGCGATAACGAAAAGAATTTAAGCCATTTTTTCGTTACACACATACAAAGATCGTATACCTAAACGCACAATACAACTTGTTTTGTTGTTCGTTGGGTAGCAAACAGTTAGTTTTCGTTAGAGCGCACCCATATAGTCACACACACACTATCGCAACGATAGCCACTGCTGCATGACTGCTGGCAATGGTCTCCACTGAAGGAAAATTGTGAGCGGTGATCTACTTACATTTTTCTTTAATGCAGAGCTCCTACGAAACGCAGGAAGCCGATTCATACCTTGAATTAATCGTGGGAAGTTCAGGAAGGCAATAAAAAAAGAATCATCAAAATTGATTGAACCGTTTTTGAGCAGTCGATAGAAAACGTTATCAAACCACATTTCTGGACTTTTGAGTCCTTGTTCGTACACATACAATGACCGTATGTACATAAAAACCTTGGTATTGTCGTCACCTTTCATGGGAAATTTTCAAAAATAAAATCGGTTCACAAATTACAGAGAACATCAATTTCAAAGAAAATTCAACTTATTTTTATATACATATATTTTAAGTCATTGATAGCTCTACTTCACTAGCAATGCTAACATTTCAAAAGAATTTAGTGGCAATTAAATTTTCAAATGACACAAGTCAATCAATGCATGTCTGCGTTTTGAGCATAAGCAACTATCAACTGGGTTTGATACCAAAATGCATACGTAATTGTTCAAGGAATATGAATGTCAAAATAGTATGGGGTCCCAATCGGGTAAATGACGGAATGTAACCCTTAAAGAAACCCACTGAACCCATTCTGCTAATATGTTTTATTACATCCCACATCCCTTTGTATTCGCCTGGTTTTGCACTCATCATACGGGTCTTAATAACATCCAATGGTTGGGTGAGTGTAGTTGCGATTGCCCCAGCGCATAGTGAAGAAATGCCATGAGTACGAATGTCATCTTTAAACCCCGAATTCTTGAGCAGGGCTTTAGTCTAAGAAATCTATTAGTAAAGCAAAATTCTCAAAATTTGAAATAAATACCAACCAACCTGATCGTAAAAGGCAATCTGACCGACTGTCATTAAGAGTCCTCTGCTTACCGCTGTTGTGGCACCAGAAAAAAGATTTGTGAATCCCTCCTGTTTCCACACTTGAATAAGACCATCAATAGCATTCCTGTAACTACAATATGACAAAGCTTAGCGAAAATTTAATCGAGTTAAGAGAATTTTATTTACTTTCTTCTCAATTCTTTCGGTAACTTGACGTCATTCTGCATTCGAACGTTTACCATATCCCCTGGTGTTCCCACGAATCCCCCAATCGCACCTGATAAACTGGCCAGAGTAATCTTACCGGATAGGTTACTGGTGTCCATATGTTTTTTGCCAACTTCATAAATGCCAAAACGTGCGAGGGAATAAGTCATTTGGCGTAGAACTGAGGCCGATATTCCATTGTAGAGTCCAAGAATGCCTACTTAATATAGATCCAGAATATATTGCTTTCATTTAAAAACATTATTTTTCTTGTCACACACCATGTTCTCGAACGATTTTCTTTGTTAAAGGGATCAAGTACAGCTTTTTTTGCTGCGTTTGCAAAATGACTTTAATTAAATCCATCGGGTGCGTTATACACGCAGCTGCAGAACTTGCCAAACCTCCAAAATACCACCGTCCTTTACGGATATCTTTGCTCATTTTGGATTTTCCGCATAATATATTTTAAACAGCTATTGGTTTTCAAATGGACATAAGAACTTATTTCATATTTAAAGCGAAACTCACCTTTAAAACCTCTTTTAAACGTTAAGGGCTTAACCGTCCACCGCTTTAATCAGCCCACTCGGGCAATGCCGTTTTTATTAATTTTATTTGCGCACAAAATTTTTTTGTTTTTGATAAATCTCTACCACATGCCTATTACGTTAAATTGTTTCTATCATAAAATAAAACAATACTTCCTTTTTTACTGTTGTAAACAGATTACGCACTAAGCAGGTCGGCCATCTTTCGAACTTAATTGTCAAATAATGGAGATGTCACTGGAACGTAAGTAGAACGGAAATGACATATGCGGTTCCAACAGGACGGCGCTACCTGCCACACAGCGACTAAAACAATCGAGTTGTTGAAACAAAAATGAGTGATACGTTTCTTCCACTAATTACTTTTACTTTACTAATATCCTGTATCCCCTTGCTGGTCTTAGGGCATCTATTATGCCTACGCGGTATGGAGTACGATTTCTGGTAATGAGTTTCAGCTCTCTCCAACTCTTCCCCAGCTGTCGACACTCCTACTGCTCGGTCGACCTATTATTCTGCGTCTTGGGTTAGAGGGTTCAATTCCATCGCGTGCTTTGCTATGGAACTGTCGTCTTATCAAAGGGTGTGACCGATCCACTGCCACTTACGCCTTTGAATTGTGGTGCCTTTATGTTCCTGACTGTTCTCTGGTATAGCTCTTCGTTAGAGATACGGTTCGGCCAGAATATCCTTAGAATGTTTCGTAGGTATCGGTTCACAAACGTTTGCAGTCTTTTCGCGATAATGGAGGTCACTTTCTAAGAGACTCTCAACCGGACCTGTGAGTTCTCTAATAATAGACCTGTGAATTCGACTTCAATATCGTGTGACAAAATCTCAGACTTAACAATGTAGACACCTCAGTTTAGATTCTATTTCCAACTTTCGGAGAGAAACGAAAAAGGGCTTCAGCGATGATGATCTTAGATAGTCAGCCTCACCACATCGGATCCGAGGATCAACGATCCGAGCGATAGAAAAAAAGCTGCGGATTTTTTTTTACAGATATCGGACCGTAAGTATACACTTGGTTTGTCCAGCAGCGTCTACAAATCCGACCTGATCCTATAAATCCGAGCTAATTCTACAAATCCGGCCTAATCCTACAATGGTGAATCTTATTCTCCCTCTCTCTTTCTCTCTCTCTCTCTTGAAAAGAACTTCGATACAAGAAAACAAGTGATGCGCTCTTCTGCTTTCTGAAAGCCTGCTGCCTTAAAAGGGGAGCTGAATCCTTGCAGTTGTAAATTTTTCGCATTAAAGCGAACAAAAAAAAAACGGGCTTAATGAACTCGACTGAAGCTTTATCTAAGCCCACAGCTAGAGTAGAACCAACGCTTTACTCTTCTTGTGGAAAAAGACAATCTATGCTTTCTTATCGAGTCCAGAATCCCGAGTACAAAGTAGTTGTTCATCCTGTACAGCATGTACTTCGTTTTATACTCGTTCAGAATCAGAGCCATTTTAGCAACCTCTTTTCTTTCCTGACTTTGTGGCGTAGTTCGCGTCCTCTATCCCCACCCAACATAAGTAAATGAATACTAAAACTCGACATGGCGATAAATAGCTTATCCCTATAGACGTTGGATGTTGGGATTTTTAATTAGTAGGACTTCTCCAAGATTTGGCGTAAAGTGAAGCGATATCCTCCTGTCCGATCCTGGCGTTCAAATGATGATCTTAGCCTCATAGCTCGAACATATCACAGAGATCCTCACGATGAATTCGGAGGAACAACGAGTGAGCACAATTGTGGCTGATTTTATGAAGTGGATCTTCGATACGTTTTGTCATCTCTTGCTCGCTTACGTGGTGGACGGTCAAGAGTTTTTGCCTAAGTGTGCTTCTCACAGCAAAACCGCATCCGAACAGATATTGTCTCTGTTAATGGTAATATTTCCCATCATAGCAGCCGCTTGTTATAGATTTTCGAACGCCCGGTTCATACCAATGCACTTTCTGAAGAACGATTGTATACGCTTTGTGTCTCTGGTAGTTCGTTGGCTGTACGTGGTCTCTTTAGAGTACGTACATGCGTACATTCCTTAAATTGTCACCCTTTATATCTTCTGTGGGATCGTCAACAGATAGATATGTATTTATCACTCTGCAGCTACCCTTTCTCTGTCGGAAAGTGAAACTTACTCTACGACATTGCACTTCCCTGCTGTAAAACGGTGCACACACCCATTGTTCTCAACGTTCAAGCACGGGGAGATCCTAATGATTCGTTGTTTTAATCGGGAAAATAAATACAACTCTGATCCTCGATGGAAGTAGGAAAACTGTAGCTATGGCTTAGCCTAGTCTTTTGGAAACTAACAAACAATTGCTGTATTAAGCAGTCTCATAAACATATACATATATATTTTCCGTATCTATTTGCCTGAACATATATTAAACTTATTTTATTGTATCTTAGCATTAAACAAAAAAAGAGTAGACATGCTTTTTTGTATTGATATAACAAGGTATGAGAGAGTCCTAAATAAAAACAAAACAAAAGATTCTCATTATAAACAAAATAATCAACAAAAAACAATGATTATTTACGACGAAGCCGTAACTCGCCTATAGCTATACATTGTATATAAGAAAAAAAAAATTAGACATATTGTGGAAAAATTGTGCTAACATATGCGCTTTATATTCATTTATACCGTTAAATAGTTCTCTTGTAGCAGGAATGTCTGTTTGTTACACTTTCTTCTTAAATATATAAATCTAAGCTTAAACATCGCAGTAGAAAAATAAAAGCTCATTTAAAATGAAAACGAAAATAAAATAAAGTGAAAAACTAATAAGGCAGCTACTGGACCTGGTAAGCTTCACAAGCGGAGGCTCACCAGCGGAAAACCAGATTTCTAAAGTTGGCTTCAGTAACTTTCTTTCTGTGTTTCGTTCAGATTATATTTTCCTTTCTAGGCGTGCATCCTAAAGTTAGTTGCCCTTGTTCAAACACGCATTCTCTAGTCGGAGATTTAAGCAAGTTTCTTTGGCTCGGGTATAATACCGAAATTAAGTCGCAATTGCTCAAGGAACACGAACGTTAGGATGGTGTGAGGCCCCAGGCGGACAAATGCCGGAATGTATCCTTTGAAGAAGCCCAATGGACCCAAGCGGGCAGTATGCTTGACAACATCCCATAAGCCATTGTATTCACCAGGTTTGGCACTCATCGTGCGGGTCTTAAGAACATCCAAAGGTTGGGTGAGTGTAGTTGCAATGGCTCCAGCGCCCAAAGAAGCAGTGAAGTGAGTACGCAGGTCGTCTTTAAAGCCCGGAGTCGTTAGGAGCAGTGATTTAATCTAATCAAAAGTGTTTTTTAAAGCGAAATTCGATGGATTCGGAAATTGTTGTTACGAACCTGATCATAGAAGGCAATCTGACCGACTGTCATTAAGACCCCTCTACTGACAGCTGTGGTGGCTCCAGAGAAAAGCTGCCTGAATCCCTCATGCCGGTACACGCGGATAAGACCATCAATAGCGTTTTTATAGCTGAATTTCGAGAACATTTAGAAAATTTTTAATAAATTTGGAGATTTTGCTTACTTTCTTCTCGATTCTGGAGGCAATTTGACGTCATTCTGCATACGAACGTTTACCATATCCGCTGGTGTTCCCACAAATCCACCGATCGCGCCTGATAAACCGGCCAAAGTGATCTTGCCCAATAGGGTATTGGTCTCAATACTCTGTCTGCCAACTTCATAAATGCCAAAACGTGTAAGGGAGTAAGTCATTTGACGCAGAACAGAAGCCGACAGGCCACTGTAGAGTGCGGTGATACCTAAATTAAGTAAATTGAAACATATTGCCGATATGTATGCGAAAATGATTATTTTCCTTGTTACCTTGATCTCGAATGATTTTTACTGTTAGAGGAACTACGGACAGCTTTCCTTGTTGCGTTTGCAGATTGACTTTAATCAGATCCAAAGGATGAGTGCAACAAGCAGCTCCAGCACTTGCTAAACCACCAAAATACCATCGCCCTAGACGGGGAGGAATAAGTGCGTTCTGGTCGGACATTGTGTTGTTTTTGTACTTCAGTTAATGCTGCAAGAGAAAAAGAAAGTATTGTTAAAGATTTGATTATATACGGTAATAACTGAGCGCCACCAGCTTGAGACGCACTCGATGAATTTATCAGTTTCTGGCAATAGAAACTACAGACCACATTATTAAAAAATCGATTTTTCGGCGACTTTTCACCTCGGTCCGTTCTTGGTGATCAGTACCAAAGGCTTTCGTGTTTAATTGCTGGAAGCTTGGCATATTGGTCGCCAGCCTATTTCAGTTCCTTGGCAGAGGAATCTTTTATAAAAGACGCGTGACATCCGGTCTCTCACTAATATACCCTGCCCTAGGAAACTAGGCGAGAGGCTTCCGGCTTACAGACCGAGTTTTCACACAAAGACAGATCTGAGGAAATGCAAAAACAAATTACACACAAATTCAACGCCTGAAATGTATTTAGACATTTTTCAAAAGCGGGTTGGTGGATATAAAAAATGTGTGCACATGTACTGTTTCTGGTTTCAGAAAGTTTATGTTTCATTATTCTGTGCCAAAATTTAAGGCCTAAAAGCCTTAAATCCTTAAAAGGGAGGACGAATGGGTGGACCAGGGTCATTCGACTGTTCTGTTGATATTGGTCATACATATATGTATATGTATACCTGTCATACGTTATGGGATCTATTGCTAATATTCCTCTACATTGCACACTGAGTCAAACTTAACATGTCTTATCAGAAAAAGATATAAAAAATGTTCACAAGGACTGTGATAGCAAAGAAGTAGAAGTAGCTGCTCGGATCTCAGATATGCCAACCTTCAAATAGTCACTCGCAGCATCAACGCATTAGTAAAGCACACAGCAAACGACAGATGATCACATTGACATAGCAACAGTAAGCACACAGAGATATTTCATTATGCGGAGAGTATTTACAAAACAAATGTAGAACAACAAGGATTGTACCGTACAATTTCAGGCAGAAATTTTGTATTTTCAGGTTGCTAAGACTAAAAAATTGTAGGCGCAAAGTTGGCTGCACAGCACAGCGAATTGAGAACTTACTCCTAAAGTGGCAGTTGCTGCGCTAATGTCTCCTGTTCTGCGGCTGTGAAAGTTGCTGTGTTTATGTGTTTCAGCCATAATAAAAATATAGCAAATGTTCTCCACAATTCTTCGTCCGTACTAATTTTTTAAAACTAAATATCAAAACAAGCATGTACCGCAACCATTCGTTAGCCGTTCTCGTCGAAAGATGTCTCTCTTCACAATTAAAAGAACCACTGCTCCATCAAATCCAATCTGCGGAAGCATTTCAAGGCCACATAATCATTAATCGCTCATTGAACAAATCAATACCACCCCTCTTAACCAAATGCACTTGTCGTAAAAATCAATTACATGACATAACACTGGCACTAAACCCATCTCCCCTAAAATGCACGAACCTCTTGAGGATTTCCTCAAAATTACCCTTTGGACGGCACCTAATTAATGTTTTCTGGACATTCAACAGGACTTAACACTGCCACCACTGCACTCAACTTAATACACAGGCGCGCGATTTCGCCAGATTACTATGGAATGTCAGCGAAGTTTACACAAAATTTCACCAATTTTGCTTAAAAATATTTAACAAAATGAGGAATGAAATAAATGCCGGCGTGATTTGTGCTCATCTTGAAGTGAATTTGATGAGCGGTCGCTGCTGTGTAAACTCGCGGGAAGACACCACGGCGACACAAACTTGGAATGCTAGACGAAATGTGTCGAGTCACTTGGACAGGGGTAATATGCTATATGCATGCATTATAACGTGTAACTTCAGAAACTATGACGTAATTATGTATGTAATTAATAATCAGCTGTTGTGTGGTTCTGCTTTTGACTCAATTCTCTTAATGGATGCATGCGCCATCTTACGAAGAGAATAGATGTCATTATGATTGATAAGAAAAATGCGTGTTCTGTCAGTTTGACAATTTACGAAACAAAAGTGCCCGACGTGTTTTTGACTTTCGTGGAGTTTTGTTTTCCCAGTTTCCTTTTTCTTTATTCTTCGCGGAATTTAATTTTAATCGGTTAATTATATTTTCCAAAGGTGAGTTACTCATAAAACAATCGACATGTAATTGAGAATTGATATGAAAAAGTGTGAAAAGTGCATGTTTCCCAAAGATGTCTGCCACAGACGCTGTCGAGGTGTTTATTTTAGTTAAAACCAAGCCATGATTTGTTGATTGACTAAATACAACTGCAAAAACGCCTAGTCTCATGGAATAAAGTGAATTGAACACAATTTCTCATCGTAATTCTTAGAAAAACGAACTAGAAAAAATAATTCCATTGTTTTGTATAGTTTGATAAACAATCGTGTTGCCGTGGTCTTTGTACTTGGAAGGTGCTAACTATACTACTGTGTAGTGTTGGCGCTTACGTGAGTGACTTTTGAATAAATGAGGATTGTTTGTGAAATCTTTGAGAATATGATTGAATAAAATTCATACAACCTGCTAATTGTGTTCTACATCCGATTATTTGTTGTATGGAAATTTAATCTAATTGCTTGCTATAATAATTCTTCCTTAGTAGGTGTTAATTTGTCTGTCGTTTAGCAAGTTTTATTTTATATAACGCTAATTAAAATACACCGTCTTGGAATTATGGCTTATGGCTCTTGCAAAAGATGGTGAAATGCTATATTGAATCCTGGTATTTCATTAATTAAATGCTCATTATAGATTCAATTTTTAAGAAGGCGTTTCGTGTCGTTTGGGAATTAAATACAGATATAATAATTTCTGGTTTTTGTTTGCATTCCTTTGCGTTTGTAATGAGGCTGAGGCTATGAATGTTCGCCTGTTCTTGTGACCTTAATTAGTGGCACGAGTATTAATATGTATGTACATATGTACATATATACAAGGTATACATGGGTATCTATTTTTTGTATGCCACACATTATTAAGGCATCATAAGAAGTTTGAATTAGCTGTAGCTCTCAATGATACAAGGTCTAACACAACTCGGACAAATATCATAACAACGAATCGACAAACCGACTGAGGGTAATTCCAGCAGCCACCAAGAAATGAGCCCAAAGCGAGGCCTAAGTAAGGAGCAAAAAGCTCACGCTCTTCAAACAAATAATCTCTAAACTCTGGATATTTGTCTGTTTAGAAATTGACTCCCGGGAAAACTTCAAAATCTCTGACTCGATGTGGTATCCGAAAATTTTTATGCTAGCGAAGTACAAGTGCATGACATTGATCCCGGTTTTTGGCAATCATTCGGGTTGTACGGGTTATATTCTTCAACTAATGATAATTTTTGGAGCATCGCGCAATGAACGAAACATTTTATCAAAAATACTATGGGTACTAAGCTAGGCCCTGAGCCCTGTATGGGCTGTTAGTGCCAAAATATTTTACCAATATTTTTTTTTATATATCAGCCATTTACGAAATGTTAGACTATGTTTCGGTTTACGTTGATACCGAATTGGAAGTGAATATACGAAGTCTGATGCGACAAAAGAGCTGCAATTTTTTGTTGATCTTTGTTTTGCGACATTATGAGTGTTTTGGAAGAGCTTTATATTTATGAATATATATGACTGTACAGTCGGTATATTGGCTCTGCGAAAGGACGATCATTTTAAATTTAATGTGACTAGGTTAGAAATGATCAATTCTGTTTGATGGCTAAACCCAGAGCCACAAACCCCTTATTGGACCCCAAGCATTCTGTAATGTTTTTCAAAGTCACTACATGACACATATGAACATTCACGAAGAGTTTTTAATTCACTAGCTATATATTTATCCTGTTTTCATCCACAAGACCGAAATGGAGCTAAAGTAACCTAAACTTTAATTGCATCTCTTTCATTCGAATATTCACTGATGCAGAATACAACAGCAGACGCCATCTCGAATTCTCCCACGCATCCTAACAACGTCTGGAATAAAAAAAAAATTCCTGAAGAAATTCCTCAAAATCTTACAAGAAACATAGTGACGGAGCTGGCCAGACGATTTCCCGTTGATCGTTCTAATATATTATAATATAACCCGCCGTAGTTATTCCATTTTAAAATTTGCATTCGCAAATTCATATTTGTAAATCCATAGGGTGTAGGTTCCTCAATAATTTTTCTGCTGTCTAGTGCTTTAATAAATAAATTTTGTCTATCTTCCTCTCGATCTTGGAATAGATTAGAATCCAACAATAATACTATTGTATTTGTGCGGTAATTTGGCTAAAGACCTATTTTATCTGTCTATCTTCCATTCCAAAAAGTCTTAGGATTAATCAGCCTAAGATGAATGTGGACCTATTGTCATGGGATAATGTGGAACTTACTAAATCTTGAAGTAACTTTTATAAATCACAAACGACACGATAGAGCAGTTTTCAATACTCTCCTGTCCATGTTTGTGTAATATCTAAAATTAAAACATCATTAGTGTGATGTTACGATGTTATCGGGCACTCTAGTTGCAAAAGACAGTAGTTCTGGAGTAAAAATGATACGGAAATCAAACTTGTAATAAACAAATCGAACTGCATGGTATTATATTATTCACTTGAAACACTGAGAGCTGTTTTTATTATGCAGAAGTAAAACAAACAATAAAATTTATTTCAAGAACACTTGTCCGCATCCATTGGTAATTAAGTTTCAAAATTCTATGGAATTATTTTGAAACGTTTACTTACCTACGTATGTAGGTTTACAATGCTGCCTACAATCCTGCAATTTATTTTGTATTGGTTGTGTTTTGTTTTTCTACTTTCTACAACGCGTGTCATTAATGATTTATTATTGAAGACACGAGTCTATTCACTCTTAGATAATGACTGACGATTTAGATGCTCAGACGGACAAAGTGCTTCCGAAGAAGAATCATAATTCAGCTGATAACATAAATAAGTTTTCTAAGAAATTGAAAACTATGAATAAATCACAGAACATGCTGGAAGTCTACTGTCCGTCTAGAAACAGCTGTGTGGCACACACCCAGTTTAGCATTCTTACGTAGTAGGTGCCAGCAAAAGGTTAATGAAAATAATTATATAAATCGAAATACCAGCCCAATTATGAAATCAAAATTTGATCAAACATTTTGTAGTATAAAATATGTGTTTTAATTTTTTAGGTAAAATGTGGTGTAAGACATTTATACAAGCGGTTTAGGAATTTTTATTTAGAATTGTGTGAAGATAATTGACATGCCCTTAAGTCGATTTGATATTTACGCCTTGTTTTCTTAGAAGGACCTTAAATCAGGTCCCAACTTTAGTAATATGTGACGAAAGTGTGTAGAAAAAAAGGGATTGTGGAACTTGTTTGGCAGGTTTAAACGCGATATCGTTGAAATGAATGAATGTAAGCAACAACCTATAGGGCGATAAAACGAAAAGTGCAGACATAAAACATATAATAGGAATTTAACACATTTAGTGGTACCAGCATTTTTTAGTTGGAAGAAAGATCTTATGTGCATATGCAGGTTGTTGAAAAACTTTGAAATTTTTAGGAAATGGCGGCAAATTTTTGTGAGAATAATAAAGTTGCCTACTCGGATCGATTCCTGTAGAGATGCAACTCAACGGAGAAGTATAAATATTTGTTCGTTTGAATTTTTCTCATAAAATGACGTTGTAGGCTAGATGTCAAAAGATATCTGTGAATACTCTTTCGAACATATCTCCTGGAAGTCAATTCCAGGGACGCCTGCCACGTCGATATATGTAAAAGTGATGAGATGTAGTGCCTTGCCTAGTGTTATGCAAATGAATTGTTTTAAAAATGTGGATTCAAAATGTTCATAAAGAAAAGTTGCGTACCTAATTGAATACATTTACTTTTTTAGTACAATGATTATGAAAGTAAAAGAAAGTGAAAGAGAAAAAATCATTCCTGCGTGCATCATCTGGTACAAGTAAATCTCCATCGGTAATATCGTAAACGCGAACAGGCCTCTTTTTTATTGCTATTAAGTGTCTGTTGTACTGAATTTTGTTTTTCGTTTTCGTATCAGTTCAAAGCTTCTATGTTAAAAGATGCAAACCAAAATGTGCTCTTTGCTCATATCTGCAAAAGCTAAAGTTAAATGGACAAATATTTCTAGCACCCAGTGAAGACATTCATTAAACAGTGAATTGTATTAAATACTTTTCTAGAAATACGAAATAAAATGCATTAAATGTTCAACAAAGATCACTTCCCGAATAACTGTTGCTGGTTGACCTTAATTTTAATGCATGTGCTTTATTCACGAAAACATTAAAATTTTCCGTCAGCTGGCAAATAAAATCAGTTCATTTCGTTGAATAGAACAAAGAGTTTGTTTTGTTTTTTATCCTGAAACAAATGGACTATGTAATGGAAAATTTCACTCCGCAGGAAGTACTTATTATCTTTGTATATTGTTTAAGTAAACAAAGCAGATACTAGGCCATAATCAATAATGAATTCTGAAGAGCATCTAAAGCATAATTTATTCCAATCTAAGCCCGCATTTTGATAAAAGCGTATTATATCCCAAACGTTGGCGATACCTGCTGTTCATATTTTGCCGCGAATTATTGCATGACATGTACACTTGACCTATGGCATTTTGAATATACAAACACAAAAACGTAGGCTTTATTCTGACCTTTCATGAGTTGATATTAGGATCATGATTCTAGGAAATCGAATTGTACATATGTGGGACTACTAAAAGAAAGACAGTCTGACTTCCGGATTAAAGAGGTTCAACTTTGGTATTAAATTTTCATTCGCTTGGTTTTTGTTTTCAGCAAAACATCTTCGTGACACTCTAACCCTCTTATCAGCCGCCTCATAGCAAAATTAATTGTTACCATCCCAAAAACGTACTAATTACAAAACCACACTCTCATCGATTAGAGCAATAAATAAAAAAATAAAAAAAAATATATCAAACGATTATTAGTTGTTGGTAGTGTTTGCAATCAACCGTACAATAATGGTGGGTGTGTCAGAACATAAACTGAACTAATTTTTTTCATTACCTTTCGTAAAATACAGACAAACAGCACATGCGGTAGGTACTATGGCCTACGTAAACGCACTTGAACTTGACAGTGTACATGCTATGTACATCTGGGGTATGTTCTTCTAGTTTACACAATTCATAGTTTATCTGCGAAAAATTAAAACAAAATTCCGCTCAACGAAAAGATCTAAAAATAAAGCCTTTCGATATTTTCTTTTAGTTTATATTCAGATTTCATATGTTTGTCTTGTGACGTGTTTGCACGTTCTGAAACTGGCAAGCATAAACAGAACTCGATAGATAGATAGAAGATACATTCAAAACAAATATTTAAATCAGCCGGAAGCTAAAGCAAATATTTCCCAATATCTCGTAGCAGTGTCTTAAGAATCAATTCAAAGCGATAGTGAGGAGGGGAGATGACTCTTATGATGCAAGAGTATCGCCTGCTCACGCATATGAGTCGCATGACCACAGTTCATAGTTTTTCTTTATAAAATTTATTTTTGTATTTTTTACACGTTTTTTGCTTTTCCTTTGCTCCGTCAATGAATGACTACTTGACTCACATAGCTTCTAACAGTTTGATAACAGAGGCATATTTAAATCTCTAAATAGACGATAACAGGAGAGGAGAGCGAGAGATGAGGCATTTCCAGCAGATATTTAATCGTAAAAAGTTTTACGTAAGTCAAGCTAAAAGGGAATGGTGATTCAGTGGTAATGCTGCAACTGGATAGCTATAAATGCATCCCACCCTCATTCTGTGAATTAATGGGTCATAATCAGAACAGATGCATGCATTTTTTTTTACATCAAAAATTGTAGTGCAGATAATGTATCATGTAATCGCCCCATTTAAAGAGCCCGCAAAGGTGATTGGTTTTTGGCAATAAGTGGTAATAAATTAATTAATACTTATGGCTTATGTGCCGCACCAAAAACAGTGGTGAGTGTACACCGCAATATCAGAATTTATTGCCATTCTTTGTCGGCGTTGAAAGAATATTATTTTTGCAGAGCTGATTATGAAATATTTTGCTTCCTAAAGCAGTACAAAGATCAAAAAAGTCAGACACTCGTCGTCCAAAGGTTGGTATTTCATTTTGAAATAATTTTAAACTTTGTTATGCACTTTACCTTAATAGTTATACTTGAGTTGATTTGAGATACGTTTTAAATGCACTTTTACTGCCCTAATGACTAAGTGTTTCGTTTTGTACTAAAAGACTTAAACCCTATTAGCACAACATGAGGAAAATAAAATAATATAAAAAAAAAAAACACCCGCACGCCTTATAGATAGAAAAATACGAGATACACACGTGCTAGGCCGTCGCGATTCTCACATTCACCACACTCGGTCTACACTTGACTGAGGCAGCTTGCACACTTTTGTTGAATCTTTAGTTGCTTGCTACGAATAAAGTACTAAGCGTTGGTGATTCCAAAATACCACGAAGTTTAAGCTTTTTTTTTTGCGTACATGCCGCTCTGATGATCGCATGAAAGCTATGTATGTATGTGCAATAGTTGTTGTAGTTAGTGGTAGTTAATCGCCTTCGTTCCAAAGACAGAACAAGTCAGGCAATCAGCTGAGCAGCTGAGAGTATCTGAGTAGCTCTTTTGAAAACTGTCCCACTCAGAAGGCTTTTGGCCATTGTTTACACTCAGAAAAAAAGTAAGAAGAAAGTAAGAAGCAACAAGTTTCGTTTTTTTTTTCCACTTTTTGCTTTCGTTCAGTGTGATTGATATGACAGACGACAAAGAGAGAGAGAGAAAGAGAGAAAGAAAAGCGTTTGAACTACTAAAAGAGGTATCGTATCAGTGGGTAAGGTAATGATTACACGTGTCGTCTGGGTTTGCTTCTGTTATATTTTTGTTGTTATGATTTTTTTTTTTCGTAAAACATTGACGTAAGTTTTGATGGATGGATTTGGAATCCATCCAAAAGAAATGAAATTTTAGCGCTATAGGTCGTGTAAGTGATGACAGTGTTCGTTATTTGATAATGATAACACTTGTGGGTGAGCTTTGCCTGTTGATTGTTTACCAGAAGTGGGGGAGCAGAGGTTTCAAATGTAGAATATCCATTAGGCAATATGTTCAAAATACTCGTGAGAAATGCGTTAACTAGTATTCTATATTAAGTAAGTCGTTTTAAGTTTGTAGGTGGTCAGTCTGTTAAGTCTTTTTCGCAGTAAATGATGGCACTGATTAATTGGAATTCTAATAAAGTGATTCAGATCAAAAGTATTGGGAGGCCTGCCCTACGTTCACTATTATACAATTTTCGTTAAACGACTTCTTTACCTTATCTTCTAACTAATTTAACGTTGATCAGTAGCTTTCCAGCAAAGCGCCTGTTGATACCGCCATTACATGCTTAATCGAACTGTTTCCTTTTTTTTTGTCGACACACAAGGTTTGTCACTTTCAGAAGTAAGAGAGTGCAACTGCTCCAAAAGAGCATGTTTTTTTTTTAATACTTTTTGCTTACGCCCATGAGCGTAAAGGTACTGCGATTATTTCAACGGCAATTCCACACTCCTAATGAAAGTGAGAATCTCTGCTGCGGAGGACTTCCTCAAATTAATTTGAGAGATGATTTCTCTATGAAAAATGCTTTTTCTCGTGCTGTACAGAGCCACACACTCACATAGTATGTGCTCTGCACATTTCGTGGAGGTGGTACTTGGGCTGCCAGTGAGCAGAAAGAAAGCTCACCAGCCTTCTTATGTCATCTCTGTAAAATTTGAGGATATCTCTTACTTTTCATGTAAGGGCCTGACGGCTCTTTTCGCCTGTCTGAGTACTTGAATGTCATTCCAATGAGCAGATCAAGGGACACTTGCATGGCTAACAGATCTACAGATTCGTTGCCTTTAGCACCTACATACATATGTATAAGGTCCGGTACCCAGCAAAGCTTTACTTTGTTACGTAGGGCCAATCCTTGCAATTTTTTAAAGCAGTAAAGGACTGATTTGGACTAAATCATGTGGGAGTTCACAGCTTTCAGCGCCGCTCGACTGTCTGTGAGTATATGGGTGGAGGCAGCTTTAATGCCCGAGTTCAGGTTGATGTCGGCTCATATTTCTGTAGCGTAAAGCTCGGTCTAGGAAAAACTGAGTTAATCAGTACCACTGTGGTTTCGAAATATTAATATTAGGTCCGGATACGAACACCAGAATCCATTTCCGATCCATCAGTATACCACACGTTTTGGATCGAGCAACGGTCCGCAAGTGGTCCATGAGGGCCGGCTAGGGATATTGATCTCGAACCTCCTGCCAAAGAAAAGTGATTTGGGCATTAAGTCGGAAACCGTACTTGGCATTTCTAGTTAAGGGAAGACGGATATCAGTTCAATGAGAACCTGTATACTTCAAACCTTCATGCCATACCATGTGGAAAACTTGAGATATGCCTTAGCTTATGTTTCAAATCTTAGTGTCTTCCTTATCGAAATCATGAAAGACGTGAAAAAAGTGCTTGAACATATGTTTTTCCCTTCTAGCAGTTTCTTAATTTCATTGGTTATTCCATAAACCTGGGGTTGGTTATGTAATGCACATGCTTTCTCGCACTTATTGCAGCTCTTCAAAGTTCAACTCCCTGGTAATTGTGATTGATGTGAAAGTGGTAATTCTTCGACGAAGTAGTTGTGTTGCTCTCAATTCTTATCAATGAGCTTATCGTTGCCATCTTTGATGCCTTCCTCGCGTATGGGAGCATGTGTGCAAAAGAACTAAATTTGTATTGAATCGTTCGCTAAACCTAAACTTTCGCCCAAATAAATGCGGTTTTTGTCCATGGTAGCTGTCTCCGTAGTAACTATCGCAGACCTTCCTTCCTACTAATTCCATTGTATTTGTAGGATAGAGCTGACTTTCTACGGGTAGATCTAAAAATTGTTGCCTTTTAATTTATTATGTCAGTTTATTTGGGCCGGCCAGAGGAACCTACGTGTACTTTGTTTTGTGTGTCTAGGTCCTTTTCCAGTTTTATAGTTGCTATGTTCCTATCGGCCTATACACTAATAATGTAATTCCAGTACCTTTCTGCAGTCACAGTTCATGGGAATAAAGGTCAATCTATGTATTTTTATTTTCTTTGGTTAAATTTTTTTTACTCATGCGAAAATTCAATTTTCATAAAATTGGCCACATCTGGTGCCTGTTAATGGTTTGATAACTTCCTCTGACATTTTAACCACAAATTGCTATGGTCAGGTGACCTGTGTCAACTGTTATTATTTTCATGAGAAGGTTTTTGTGTTAAATAATTATTATTGACGTTAGTTATTGATTGGCTATGGCAGCTATTAAAAGCAGCGCGCTATGCAAATCATCCAATTTGCATATGTATTGGCGAAGTATCTTATGATAGCATTAAACGAATTTATGTATGAAGCTTAACTATTGAGTAAATCGCTTCTAATTGCTTTTACGTTTTGACTGATTGGGACAGATTGATTTTAATGGTGGATTATCCTCGCCAGACACAAGGACGATAGAGTCCTAATATTGGTTGAATTAATCGTTGCTAATCAGTAAAATTGATATACATTTGTAGCTATCAACTAATATCGATTGCCTGTGGCAGTAATTGGTGGTTCACTCGAATAGATCTTGCGTGTATTTCTTAAAGCCAAAGCAAGATATTGGGGAAATGTAGATTATTAAGGCCACTACATGTCGTGTGTGGTAAATTGGACGTTGCTGCTCCCATGATATTTTGTGAAACCTTTAAAATATGCATCGCACTTGTTTGTAGACGTGCAGGAGTATCAGAAGTTTAAACTCCAGGGTTTTGATTCTCAATTATGAACCTTTCTTGCTATAAAACCTTGGACTATCCAAGCGCTCAAAGAGTTTTACTGAGCTGTCGCAAAATTGTAAAAGTTTGTACTAATACATACTAGCTATGTCCGTCCGCTTGCCACTAGTCTTAGGGCTTGAAGAACATGCTATATCCTGTATAAGCTATCTAACGGTCTTAAAACATGCTGAGACTTTAGGGTATTTATACATACGAGGGTGGGTCAAAACGTCCCTGAAAATTTAAATAAGGAACACTCTTTTCGGCAAAAAATGTTATTTTTCAACATAATCTCCTTTTAGTTCGATACACCTCGTCCAACGTTTCTCCAATTATTTGATGCCCTCCAAATAATACGATTTCTCGAGGCCCTCAAAATAGGCGTTTGTTTCATCGGCGACCTCTTCATTCGACTCAAATCTCTTACCGTCGGGCCATTTTTTTCATGTTTAGAAACAGGAAATAGTCGCGGGAGGCTAAATCGGGAGAATATGCTGGATAAGGGACCAATTCGTAACCTAATTCATGCAATTTTGCCGTTGCGACTGCGTACTTGTGAGCCGGCCCTTGCGTTGTCCTGATGGAAGAGAACTTTACGGAAATTCTCATAGACGTCTGTTTCAAGTAGCTGTTACAACAAAACTATTTGACAGATCTGTCTGAAAATGTGGGTGCGTTCTTTTGAAAGATGCTTCTTGACAAGATCTTGACATATGTACATATGTATGTATATACCTTCAAATAGTCAAGTACAAGTTCTTGGCGCAACAGACCGTATGTGGTCCAGGGCCTAGCTTCTCGCGACCATTCGTGTTCTGCGTGTTATATTTTTTCACACAAATGGAAGGGACCTACAGTTTAGAGCCATATCCGAAAGGCAAATTGAGAAGCTTTCTCTCTCAGTTATTACTCTCGGACGTTTGTCAGACATTCGCGAGAGGTGGGACCGTGAAAAACTTTTTGGTGTTCTCCGGGACTCGAACCTCGAACCTCACGCTCAGCGATCCAACGCGCTAACCACTTGAGCCCCGGCGCCCACCTTCAAATAGTCATGGATGAAAAATATTCGGAAACATAGCAAGTACAACCCGACAAGTTAAGGCTTTCCTGGCTTTCTGATTTATTTCTTGTCATAAACGCAACCGGGAATCGCATACTGCTAATATTACGCAAAATCGTAAGAGCGTTTGAGCTTTTAGTTGTTGTTGGTGAGATTAGTTGTGTAGCGTCTGGCTCACTGTGTAGATACAAAACGCGGAGCTTTTTTGTTTTTGTTTGCACTGGATCGACTCATACCGCCTGTGTTTATATTGTTTAAAGATACAATTACTAGGGCACTGTCAACGGTGTGTGTTTGTTTGTTGTTGAGATACTTTTTTTTTCAAAACTGAAATTGATAAGATCACAGCGGGATCGCCGGACATATTATCAGGTGGTTGAACGTAAGTAAAGTTATGATTATTGGACTGTTTCCAAGTAGTGTGATCGAGTGGTGATAATGCGTCGATAAAACATTTAAATATGTGATCAATAGACGTTTATCGATACTCAAATATGGACACAACAAGTGGACTTATTAACACGATAAGAAATTCAAAAATATTTACCTGTGACTATTTGCTTAGTCAGTAATATGTATGTTAGAGATTTACTCAAATGTTTTACCAACAAGTGTGAATGGAATATTTTTATTTTATGTTAGTGGAACGTAGACTTATTCTTTGCTTTCAAGAAGATGGAAGGATGATAAAATCTGTTCGAATTTTCTTGTACATACTTTGACAGTGGAAATTATCGTGGCCCATTAGCTCAGTTGGTTAGAGCGTCGTGCTAATAACGCGAAGGTCGTGGGTTCGATCCCCCCATGGGCCAAGTACTTTTTTTTATAACTTAAATTATTAAGTTTCTGCCCGTCTTATATGTACATATGTATGTATGTAGAATTCTACATTTTATAGCAAGGAAATTGCAATGATTTGCCAAATATGTTCTGGTGCTCTTCATTTGATTTTTATTGAAGTAGATAAACGAAGTCAGCATAATGCTCTCGTGACAGCATGGCATTGACATTGAACAATCACAGTCGTCTGAGTTTTCGAATGATAGAATTCATGTGATATAGCACGAGACGTTAGATACTCGAACAGTATTCGTCTCGTGCTGTGTGTGTAATCTATTGCAGGCAATAAGTGTGTCAAGTTTAATTTCAAGAAAATCAATTTAATTTGTTTATTTTTATGATTTATTGAAAATTAAAATCGGATAGTTTGCATTGGGTATGTGGGTATTTAGCGCGTTGATTGATGATCACTTTTGCTTCAAAATTGATGAATGATCAATTTGTGTAGAGAATATTAACTTATTTAACTGTTGAAGTTTATTGATTTTAATATTAATGTGATATACGCGTTCCATGTCATTTTCTATTCCTTAATGTCTCCTTAACCCTTAACTCTTGTGTAGTGCGTCAAGTTCCATAGTGTGTAAAACTAAATATACTTAGCCTTTGCGAAACATGACACCTTTTTGTGATTTATTTACTGCATGATTCTCTGCTACTTCTTTCACGGTATGGTAATGTCTATTGTTTCCTATCTTGTTCTCATATAAGATTCAATTTGGCTAAAAAAAACACTCAATAAGATGCGACAATGACGGGCACTTTTCAGGTACTACACCCTCTTGTATCCCGCTTCGAGTCTCAAAACCGCCTAATAACATACGATTGTGAAATACGCAACATATTGATGTTAATGTGGTCGACGCATGTGTATCCTGAATGGAAGCCTGCGTATTCGAGATCAAGAGTTGAATACAGATGTTTTTTTACTTTTTCCAGCATTATTTTCGCTACTTTTTTGTCACTGCAAGAAGAACCCATATAACCCATCAGCTTCTGCAGTCCATTATATTTCCCTTCTTCGGTAATTCGGTGGTCATCCTTTCTTGTTAAGGGAGTATACAATAGCTTTGTCGATTAAGTTGACAAAATTTGGAGCGATTTTATCAATGCCCGCTTTGTTGTTTGGTGTATCTTCATCTACCCTGTTCTACCTTTCTTTTAACATGTTTATTGGGCCTTAAAGCACATACCTCTCCACTGCAGATGTTTAAGCTTTGATTGAGATACTCTAATAAACTTTCTTCTTTCAAACTTTAAAGCGCTTCAGAAAAGGCTGATATACAAATACAAATCGGCCAAGAAATATCTTAAATCTTCACTATATTACAATGGCCGCCACTGTGGCCCATTAGCTCAGTTGGTTAGAGCGTCGTGCTAATAACGCGAAGGTCGTGGGTTCGATCCCCCCATGGGCCAGGTTTTCTTTTTTTTATGGGATGCGCTTACTGATAGTGCACAGGTGACTACAATTGATTGCGTTAGTGTGATATCAAGGTTTATTCCCTAACTGAATACACACCTTCCTTCATCTGTATTCTCAAGCTCAGAACAAAATGCTTCATTCTTTTAAAAATTGAATCAACTGCTTATTATTTACTGAAATACTCTCTCTCCTTAGGGGATTTTAGGGCATCTAACGCATTTACCTGTTTTCGTGTACGGCTTCTGTGAATGTGATTCACTTCTATCCAGATAATTACCTACATATGTATGTACATACATTCCTCTTTGTCTGTCCTGTGACACGTTTTCCCAGATGACCTGCTCTTCCTTTGCCCTGCAGTTATAAATATTTCGCAAGTTGTAGCCAAGCTTTTTTTTGCAGTTTTGGCTGCTGTTGTTGTTATTTATTCTTAGTACCGCTGGCGCTTTAGCTGCCGATTCTTCTCCTGTCGAGCCATTTGCCTGGCTTTGTTGAAGAGCACCTTTTGTTGTAGTTTAACAACCAATCCCTTCCTCGCAAATGTGTGAGTCTTCCAAATCTTTCCTATAAGAGATGGTTGAATTAAAACGTAGAATAATCTATAAAAGACCATTTTCAAATCATGTTTGTATACACTCTCGTACAATGGCCGCTACTGTGGCCCATTAGCTCAGTTGGTTAGAGCGTCGTGCTAATAACGCGAAGGTCGTGGGTTCGATCCCCCCATGGGCCAGTGTTCTTTTTTTATGATAAACCTCTAACTCAGTGTGCACCTGATGGCAAATAATTCTATTATTCTCTCCCCGTAAGCTTTAATTCGTAGAATAATTAAATCTACAGACGCAGATTGCCTACCACTCGGATAATGTCAGAAGTCAATGCTTTCGCTGCTGGCGAGATTTTCCAGGAAACATTTTAAGCCTCCTTGAATTCTCTTAATCAATTCAATCTGTTTTCATCACCCGCACTCGTAAGCTGCTAACCACCACCTAAACGCAGAGGTTACCCTTAGCCTCCCAGCCTGAAACGCACTTCCATACACGAGTATTCACTCCAATTGCCTACATCCATCCGCCACCATTCCTGAATCAAATCAACAAGTGGAAACTTTCTTCTATCGCCACGGAAGCAACGTGCTCTTCATTAAATATTTAAGAATTCCGATGAATTTGTATTCCATTTTAAAATGTTTTTATTTTTATACTTATTTTTTTTTTTATTTTTACTTGTCTGGTTCTGATTTTGCTGACTTCTCAACCCCTATGTGTGTGCTTTCGTTTGTGTACGAGTACGAATGGATTCCCCGTGATTTTTTTCTTGTTTACACTTTTGTTTCCCAATACTAAAGATATGTAGAACCGAAGCACAAAAGATTAGCGTAGCAAGTGGATTTCTTTTTCGCGTTTCTTAGCGCCTAGTAGCGAAATTTCTCTTTAGAACGTTCTGAAGAATTATCGCATTCACAATGAAATTGTTATCATTTCGTGGCGTCATCCATTCGCTGGTTTTTAATATTTTATTACTTTTTAATAAACCGATAAAAATTGGGTCATTAACATGAAACAGATGTGTTGGAAGACAAAACTTTCCCGTGTAAGATTTATTTTTAGACTGCTTCTCTGTCACTATGAGAAGAATTTTGGGCTTTTCAGCGACGTACTGTACCCACCCCTAACTGAGGGAAATCTCTTTAAACAAATTGACGTGGATCTCAGAAATCTAATTACAAACGAAAATCATTGCGCTCTTAAGAGGGCGAGAGGGAGGAAAAAAAAATTTATTAAGTTTCCTTTTAGTCCCCTTTCTTCGAGTGAGTTGCTGTGTTTTCCCTGTTCGTTAATGAAATTGAACTTTTTATGCGTAGGTATCGTCGGGGAAAGTATCTTAAAACTTGTGTATTAGCAATTCACAAAATACCAAGCAGATGTTCATCTTCTTGCGGCATTCAATCAATCATAATTCGCGTAAATATACAGTAACCACAGGCAAGGGAGAAAGAAGAGTCTTCACTTTCAAGGAAATATTCGTTTATAAGGGTAGCACCTTCGGTAAAGTTTCTTCAACGAAATCGCACAATTTTTTGCTCATAAGTGTATGTATCCGTATATATGTAAGCGAAAGTATCTTCATATGTAGGTATGAGTATGTATATTTATACTTGTCAATGGCTCTGTTGAAAAATGTTGAATGCTCCTTGGAGAATATTTGTCATTTGTTCAAATCTAGAATGTATGCCTGCAGATACTTTTAGAACATGTCGATTGAGTAACTTCATGAAAAATTAGATAACATTACCGTCCCGGTAGGTATGATGAATCCTCTGGAGTATAGCAATTTGTCACCCCAAAAAAAAAAAAAACTTTGTTCGAATGATGGATTCATGATCTGACTTATGGGAGTGGATTTATATTTTTGCCTCGAAAATACCTGAAGCTGAAACGAATTGACTTTATGTTTGTTTAAGAAAAAGTTAAAAAATAAAAACACCTGACAAGTGATGCTACACTCTGAAAACTGGGAAGATTTTAGAAGATCGTAGCCTTCAATCCCCTTCTTACGATTTTCATGTTAGACCATATTTACAAACGAAATTTAGTCAGAATCATTTCAGTCTAATAGCTTTGACAAGGGCGCCATACCTACATTCAGAGGAAGTGGTAAGCTGGAAATTGTTAGCCTATGAGGACGACTGCTTTAAATGTAATGCCCTCTTATAGGACTTTTCGCATGGTTACGAATGCAATTTTCCCCCGACTTCGTTACATTCCTTCGCACACATCATTTTCCCTCGCTGTATGTATACGTCTTTTGTAAAGGCTTTTGCCATTGCATATAAGGGCTTGTCAGGAAAACCTTTCTTCCGTTGTTTAACGAAGAGTTCTTTAATCGTAGGCAATGCATTTCCACTCTTTCAAAACATCCCTGGTGACTGCAATTCTTTCTCAACTGTCCTGCGCCACGTTTCATCGGGCAGTCAGCTCTTTTGCCAGAAGCGGATAGGCGGATTCCATTTCTTGATATGCTTCGGAATTAAGTTGTCTTCGCACTGTGAGATAATAACGAACCACTTTCTTCGGCATATGGTGAAGTCTGAAGTTCCTGACATGTTTTTATATTTAGCTGTTCTTTTGAGATACAATTTGGCCAAAAAAGCCCTCAATATGAATATCTATCTTTTAAGTACTATTTCAACGTTTAAGCAAAACAGTCGCTGCTTGGTCTTAGTGCTCTACGCATTGCTGTCCTGATTTTGTTGCTAACAGGATTTTAATTGCTGCTGCAATATCTGGATCTGGTGCGTATGCAGGAATTGGTCTCTTCTACATATCTCCAGTGGTCGTCCTCGTTTGTGTGCTCAAAACTGGTAGATAGTCCTTAAAATATTGGCGCACTACAGGATCCCGAAGTCTGTTGGCATTATTGCTTCTAATGGATGCGGCCATATTTGAGCTACCATAAGAAGCAATTCTTAGTAAATCGTTGTCAATCTATAAAAACTCTCAAGGGCTAGGCAAAGCTCAGCAAAATGCTATCTGAATAACATTACAAACCGTCTGAGGAAGTTAAGTGAAGAATGGGCAGAGTGAGCTGCAGAATCCTTCGACTTTTCAGTATTGTTTGTCGGTACCAACAACCTTTTAAAGAGGTTGAAACCCAATCTCCAGTCGAGGTACTGTACACCTGTAGTTCACTGCGTGGAGGTGCTAGTAGGAGTTGATATAGAAGGGCAATTTTCAGAAACATATAGACGTCTTCGTTTTTGACGCCCAAATGAACTAACTTCATCATAACTACTCCCGAAAACCAGATTTGCAGATCTGCAATGCAATATTCAGACATTTTTAGATAAAAAAAAAAAACAAACAAAAATGTAGAGGGCCCATCGTTGGGCGCCAATCATTTTGTTTTTGGCGTATTACGAACTGCAATAACTTAATTGAAGGATAAGCAAATTCTGATAAGGTATAAAAACAAGTCGATTTAGTTAAACAAAAAAAAAAAATCGTGAGTAATATGGTAAAGTTATTTTTTTTAATTATGTGGATGATTTTATGTTTCAAGATTGGGATTCGTGGGCGTCATTTAATAGTGATTTGCACATGTTACAGTTCGGCCAAGTACAGTTCAATCAAGTTTATGATTCCCCCATTTGATAATTTTTTTCGACGAACCCATACAGACGTACTAATTGCTAGTTCTTATCCCTCAACTTTAATTAACCCTTATACGTATGTACATGTATCTGCATAGACTTGGTCTTGAGAATATAGACTCAAATAATACTTCTGTTTTTAGTGTCTACGTTGTCTGGCACAGTAGAGTTAAAAAACACTCAATGGCCGAATAGATAAATTACTCCATAATCGATGATAATTTATTGTAACGGAGTAAATATGCTCCTTTCTTTATTTTTACTTTCTTGAGCTCTAAGGTTCATGGTTGAAGTCGCAAAAAGGACATTCATTGCTATACGTGAGCCCAATGCTATTGACCGGAGAGATGAAGTTGAAAAAAGGGACGATGGCTTCACCGTTTGGCTGTTCATATTGATATTCATAAATATTCTCATTATCGACCAAAACATCTGCTATTTGTAGGGATATTTTCGGTTTTTTCCTTGACCTTGGATTATTTTTGTAATTCCTTTCTAGAAGAGACAGTCTAACAGTCTGAGGGGAAAAAAAAACTTTATTTATCAAAGAAAAACAAAACTAATGGCAAACGCGAATTTATTGACAACTGTGTCTACTTTTGCAACAGTTTTATTGAAAGAATATTGAAAGCGAAAGAAAATAATCCTTTCTATATCAAAAGTAATAATAGAATGGTTTGTTCTCTTTATTTATATGGGTGACACCATAGGCTAATATAATCCGTCCATTGTAGTGAACTGATGCAAAGGTAGACGTCCTTTCTCCAGACCGCTTTCAATTGTTTTTCAATGTTATACTCGTACTTATTAACGTCGGATTGTGAAGGTCCACCCTCATAATGCTTCATGAGCAGATTTGGCAGAAATATGAGTTATTTCTTGTCCCCTGACTTTGTAAAACGATTTTATTTGGCTACTTTGGAACTGCCTTTGATAATGGAGTTTGAAACTCAGCAAAAATAAAAATTCTTATATTTGACTCACTTGCTAATTTTCATTGGTTTACTTACCTAGGACCGGAGCAGATGAGTACAATAATAAGGAGGCTGCCTTCAATATTGTACGCCAAGATGGTTGATGTTGAGGTGAAAGTTAAAGAAAAGTTCATGAAAGTCGTTATTGTGAATCGCCCTTAATTTCTGTCAATGGACTGAGCTATCAGAAGTGTTCTTTTAAAAAGTAAACATGGAGCTGAATACACCTCAATAATGTGCAGCTATTGCTCGGTGCCAGCATCCAACAAATTCTTCTCCAAAGTGTGGAGGAACAAGCAGGAATTTTTACAAGACAACGCGGATAACCATTTCTCTGTGGGCTCTGTGGCAAAATATGCATCAAAAGCTGCACATGTTTTCATATAAAGTTCGGAGATCTCTATCAACAGAGACCACAGAAACCTAAACCAAAAAAATTCCCCGTTTTTGACGAGAAACTCTTCATAAACGACGAAGACTAAGAACCCATACATGAGAGGCCTCTCCGTGCCAAAAAGGTCCGCGAGCACACAGCAGACAACGTCAATGAAATGAAATGAAAATTAAATAATGGAGATTTTGGAACGTTTATATGTAAGTTCCCGGGTCATCCTATTTAATGTTTGGAAGATGTTGAATGGCCGGCAAGTTTCCCCAATTTGACGGCACCAGAATTTTTAATGGCGACGGACTTTTACGGACAGACTATATAATGGCGACGGAGACCAGCATCACCCTGTCAGGCAGAACGAACCATTTAATGTAGACGATTTTAGCTAAAATTTCCATTTATCTGACCAAAACTAAGTAAGGAAAGCAATATTCAAGCTGAAATCCAACAAGGCTGCCGGATTTGATGGCTTACCAGCCGAACTAGTAAAGGCAGCGGGAGATGACTTGGTAGAGAGCAAACCCCAACGCATATCTAAGATTCGGCCAGATGAGTATATGCCTGATGAATGAAATCTTAACTTTGTTTGCCCGTCCACAAGAATGGAAACTCCCTTAATTGCGCCTCTAAGGAGCATCTGCCTCTTCAGCATCGCGTACTGGATCTCTTCTACCATATGTGAAAGACTGAAACTTTTCGTAAACGAACGAAACCAATTCACCAATTTTCACATTCCGTCGGATCTTGGACAAACCCAAGATGTTCACACGATAATCACCACTTCGTTATCGATTTTAAAGCCGCCTATGACAGCATTTACATATGTACATATATGTATAAACGAGATGTATAGACCCAAGCCTAGTTTTCTCATCTCTACCAAATCCGCTCGTTCGTCCGCAGGATATCGATAGAGATTGCTTGTTGGTGCAAGTGATAACACTGAGACCTTCCATGTTAAAAGAGGTGACGAGCTGCCATGGAAATTCTTCAACGTGATACTTGAATAGATTGTGCGACTCACAAACCAATACCAGAGGAGCAATCTAACAAAAGTATGTCTGAAGATATTGGTATAAGTGCCAGAGCTCAATGAGCTATCACCGATGTGTTTGCAAGTGTACAGGCAGAAGCGGAAGAAATGGGGTCAGTGGTGAATGTAGGGCAGAACTAAGAGTATGCTGTCCACAAGAAGTGAAGTCAAACATCGACGAATGTGATAGAGCGTCACGGTGGGCAGGTATATTTTCGATGTAAGAAGGGACTTTATCTGCCTTGGCTTTGCTAACAATTCTGGCCTTTTTGAAAACGCAATTGAGTGCTGAGGCCTTATTCCGACCCTAATCATCTCTGTTTTTCTCTATGAATCTGAATCATTTCATTCTCCTTTTACTTGTACAGTTTTGTATTGCATTGTGCGCTCTTGTGATATTATTTTAGGAATTGCTTTCTACAACACAGTACTCATAAACAACCCATTACTGAAATTTTTTTTTCTCTTTACAGCTCCAACCCCATCTTAGGCTCCCTCCTTGAAGAAAATGGCGGCTTCACTTTTAATTGCATGCGGTCTCAACGAAAACAAACTACCTCCTTACATTCATATTAGCGAGGAGTCCAACATGGATGGAGGCTTCCTGATCACTTCAATTCTTGGTCAGCGTTTACGAGCACCTTATGTAACCACAGTATTGGTTGGACTCCAACACG
Organism: Blera fallax; assembly: GCA_946965025.1. Classification (NCBI taxonomy): domain Eukaryota; kingdom Metazoa; phylum Arthropoda; class Insecta; order Diptera; family Syrphidae; genus Blera; species Blera fallax. The sequence goes on from OX337244.1 coordinate 17,111,860, forward strand.
GTTATCAACACTACCTTAATGCAGGCATGAGACTTGGCTACAACTTGACCTTATTCCTGGATAAAAAGTTTTTCATTATCGATGCCCTCAAAGGCATCCATTACCATCAATGGAAATCAACGTGGTTGACCGAAGGCGATGCAATTTCCAATAAAATGCTCGAGTGTATCCGCAAGAAATTGGAATCTGCAGACACGGGAACATCCCTCACATTCATTATCGATAACCTTTCGATACTTTTAAACTTGGGTGCCACCACCGAGGGTTTACTACGACTGTGTCATGACTTACATGCTATGGCCCTTGAGAATCCTGGTCTAACAATTGTTACTAAACTCAGTACCAGTGATGTCCAAGAAGTACTTGACAACAACATTGCAAAACTGGCAGATGTCCACCTTCGGGTAAAACAATTAAAAAGTGGAGTCTTCCGTGAGGTTGATGGCAAACTCTCAGTTGTTCGTGAAACCACGAACGGCTGCTATGAAGTGACGGAGCAGCAAAAAGAGATTTTATACAAAGTAAACGAGAGGAGTGTTAAAATTTTTAGTCCTGGTGAGGTCGGCGTCAAAGTATAAGCAGTTCTATAATAAATTTATATTTTTTTCCATTTAAAAGTGTTTTTTTTTTTCGCCTTTTGCAGGAGAAAACGGAAAAACTTTTTTGACATTTATATGACCAGAGGCGTTTTGGGTGGATAGGTAGGATTGGTATGTAGCATCCAGCGTTTGTTGCAGTGAACACCCACTTCAGTAGATTGAAATCGTAAATTCCACGTGGTCGTAGATTTTGTTTTTTGTAGATGGGATATGCGGGTATAGCGGTGTTGTTTTCTCCTATGAACAGTAGGAGTCGGGATTTTGTTTGCTTTGTTTTTAAAAGCAGCAATGGTGTGGTTATATGCCCCCGTTGTCCATTCATGCTCTGCATGCGATAAATGTCGGGGAGCGTATAAGGATTTATTGGTCCCGATGTGTGCAGTTGATGGAGTTTAAGGACTTAAGCGAGGCGTTTGCCAAATTCGAATGCAATTGGTTTTATTTTTTTTTTAAAGGTTTTCGAAGAGTGATAGAGAGGATGTTTTCAGTTGTGCATATGGATATTAGTATATGATTTTGAGAGAAGTCGAAGTTTAACAAAAAAGTAGAATTTATTGCGTGATAGATTGAATGATCTGATGGTGGATGAAACGGTTTTTGATGGAAGCACCGAAGCACCGAATGGCTTCATGTGTTTTTATGAGATTAGATACATACATATGTAAATGAATACTAGGAGTATAGAAGTAGGATCACGGTGAATAAATCTTCTGCGAATTCATGAGCCTGACACAGTTTTCTGTTAGAATTTTTTTTTTTTAGCAGATTCAGGCGAACTTATAAAAAAAAGTTTTCAATGCTCTTTTGAAAATCATTTAATCTCTTGATAAACTCTCTCTCATAATAAATAATCTGTTCATCCGCACTTATTAAAAAAAAAAAGAAGAAATTTCCAGACGATAATAATTGCAAAAGCTTTGACGCAAATATATTACCGTTTAATGACTTAAGTTGCCCCATTGCCCTTCAATGAATCGCGCTTTTGCGAGAAAATGAGGTAGAAATATGGGAATTCCTGGAAATGGCCGTCAGACAATTACGAAAACTTTATTAAATTCGTAATCCTATACTTTTTCTTTGGACTTTTGTTGCTTGAATTTCATTCTGGAATTTTCCTTTTATTGTTAACTTGAGCACGTTCAGCAAGACCTCTTTTAACACCAATTATGTAGATACATATGTACATTATATAAACGTATACGTTTGTTCACGTGCATTGAAAAATAGTTAAATTTCAAAGAATCTTGTAGAGGCTACCATACAATTTTTGACGACACTAACCTCTTGCGTGCTGTCGGGTAGTATTCGGATAAATATCTCAAAATTTTCTAAAAGTACCTGAATGCATACATGAAGGCATTTTACCAAAGTGTGGAGTTAGTACGTAAAGGCCTTATGTCTTGATATATTTTTTGATGCCCCTTTCTTCAACTTCTTGACGAATGTAAGTTTTTCTAACTATGTAGCTACACTTAATTTCGAATTTAAATCAAGCAATTTGTCTGCGGTGAGATCATTATTGACCACTGTTCAGTTTAATACTTATTTTCCTTAGACCAAAGTCGTCTGACATGTGGAACAAACTCCCAACTGAAACGTGCATTTTACATAAAGACACACACTTTCCATACTTTTTCTATAATTAACTACTAACGTGCTTCCTGCACATTGACGAGATACCAATTGGTGCTTGGAGGTAACGAGCATGGAAATAAAATGTTCTGTGAGGCTCCCCTTGTTGTCATCTTTGTTGTCCTCCCCATCCATGTAAGGGGTCCAGCTTAGGGCCTGGTCCTTTAGGTTGAGGGTTTTGCGCGGAGTTAATAGACCAATGAGTGCTGCTCTATGGCAGTCTGTCCTAGTTGTTCAAGAGCACGCGGCCTGTAAAGGGTCCAAACATTCCACGCTTAGATCCAAACGTCGTTGTCGTCAACAGTACAATCACACTTTTCCGAGGTAAGTTGCATTGTAAAATTGTTTTTCCCACATTGGGTAAAAACCACCGCGTAAAGCATCCAACCTAGGATGGGGAAGGGCGGGATAATCTGGTTTATATTGGCCTATGACGCAAATATATCGAAACAACCCATATAAGTAGCTCGGCCTCGCTGGAACTGTGGACGCCACCATTGACACTGTCTGGGGAATTCAGCCGCTCCCGTCTAGGAATTATTAGTGCCTTGGTGGGAACATCGTTCTGTTGTTGTATAGAGAATTCGTTATGACTACTCTTCTTCGCCCTGTCCACCTTGCTTGAATGCCCCTTCTGCAAAAACAAGTTTTACAATCGCATAGTTCTAAGTTTGATTGCAATACCCGCATAAGTCCCCCACCCATCCTATGCGACAATGCTTCCCCTATGGGGGTCATCTCTGGATTCCGTATATATGTAGATTCACTTTAAAAACAAATTCAAATACACGTGGGACTTTGTGGCCAGTCATTGGTGCCAAGATTCAGTTGGATATGTAACATTCTATTTTTATTCGGAATACCACATTTGAAGCCCTAAAACTCTTCATTCGCTATAGTATTCCAAAGCATCGATATTTTTATATCTCGCACTTATTTAAAATAATAATTTCTCCTAAAGGTGGGTGCCCCATCGGCTGAATATCCTAAATTACAGTATTTCCCCACAAATCTGGAAAGTGATAAAACCTATTGACTATGTGTCCTGAATTCTAAGTTTTCACTCGTAGTACTTTAAAAGTTCTGGTAAATTTAAGTGACTAATTAATTTAAGAGTTCTCTTCATTCATGAATATTTGACATGGATTCCCAAAGAGAATAGCAGACTGCATTTGATTCATGTAAACATTCCAGGCTGCTTTTGCGGCGAAATGGTAAGCTTTCGAATTCCAATAAAGTTTTCAATAAGCTTTTTCGAAATTCCAGTCAATAAATGCTATTAAGCCAGTTGGACGTTGTTCGATATGAACACATGTATCTATGGCCAAAGCATATTATTGTGGAATGCTGTTTTTGTTTTATAATTTTTGAGTTAAATAAGCTGAAATTTATTCGAGTTCTTTAGACAATGCAAAACGACTTTTTCATAACATTAGAAGGTCATAAATGGGTACAATTATTTTAAAAGTAAAAGAAAGTCCTAAAATCCTTTGAGAGACCTATAATCCACTGCCATAAATAAACTGCGCCAATTTGAATAAAAATCCAATGGAAAATGAAATTTAAAATTTTGTCCTTTGGAGAGTTCTTTGAGTTGAAATACGATACATACCAATAGGGGATTAGTCACAGCCAGCTTCCTACTGGGCTCCTGAAGAGCCCGTGCTTTACAAACCATCATATGGGCCTGGAACCGATTACAGGATTATGGCAGGAAGGGGACCTGGTGAGTTAAGGTTTTCGCTTACAGGTGGCCGTGTATTTGTTTGTTTTAGGACGATGTTGAAACCCATGATATGGGATTAGGGAATACTCTTCGTCCTTTGTTAAGTGGATAAGTGGGCTTTTGCAAAGGGAATACGAGGATATTTTCACTGTTGTAGTAAAAGTAAATGTAAGGATAAAATTTTTCGTACAGAGCTAATTTCCGTTTATTACCGGATATGGGTACAATATAAATTGACACTCAATCTGTTTTCTTTTTGCTAGCACTCTCCATGTCGGGAGTACAAATTTAAGTGATACTGAAACCGAGTGGGATTAGGAAACCAGCAAGGTATGGTAGCATATGGCATTGGAAATAATTGGGATAATTTCTCAGTAACACTAGGAGGTAGCAGGTAAGGTATCGAAAACAGAACATACCTTCCAGAAGGAGCAATTGAATGTTAGAGGATATTTTGTGAATTCAAGCAATTTAGAAGCCGCATACATATGTATGTGTACGTATCTAAATTTGTCAACTTAATGCCAACAGCACAGTAGGGAATTGACCCAATTTTCAGCACCAGTGGTGACTAATACAGGAAGAGTGAATGAAAAGCTGAAAGTTTGGGAAATCGATTGTGTCCTGGGAAAATATTCAAACATGGGGACCTCAGATAACTGCTGAAACGTTGGGAAGTTTGTAGCGTGGGATGGATTTTATACTAATAGTGTCTTCTCACCTTCTGTTTTCACAGGTATTCAGTGGTGATTAGAATGAATTGGAAGTTCTTCTCCCATTTCGCCATCATCTGATTTGTCGTGTAGTTTAGGACTTGTGTGGTAGAAATTGCCATAGTTACGAGTATATTGGAACTAAAAATATTCTGCTATAAGGCAAAGTTTGACCAGTACCCAGCCCCTCGGGTTTGAATGCAATATCACCTCAAAATGTTGGAAAGGTCGACGAAGCCGTATTAATTGCTTTCTATGCCTTCAGCAAAAATTTTAGCAAGTATGCGTCCACATCAAGGTTAGTGGACAACACTGGCTAGAGTCCTTAATGTCTTTAGAATTGCAGCAAACAATGACACGTACAACGCTGAAGAGGAAAACGAGGTCTGCTTGAAAAACCTAGGAACAAAGGACAAGACAGAAGCATCGATAAATTGTTAGTCCAGGGGCGACGCTCAAAACTTTAATCAAAAGGTAAAAAAACATGCCAAGGCTACAAGACCCAAACAGCAGACTGCATAGAAAGTAGAGACGTAGTCGATTGAGAAGCCATCTGATAGAAATCGTTTTCCGACGCTTTTTTAGGACGCGTTGCGAAGCGATGTATTACAAAATATCTCTTGAGCTATCAAGCAGCTAGAAGGTGGTGACAGACAGACGGATGGGTGTGTGAGCACAGAACCCTGAAAATCGAAATGTCAAAACGAAGCGAATTCTCCACTGGAGAAATAATTCACCTCTTCGAGTTTTCGAGGGACTTTTGCTAATTAAATTGCTATAGCACCTGCTTTGGCTTTCGTTTTGTTCATACGTATTCATGCATGCAATTAAAGCGAGGAAAATTGAAACTTATTTGTCGGACGGAGAGGTAAAGTATCACGAATTGACTGTCTTTCTATAGTTAGTCTTTGAAACGGTTTAAAATTTGCAATCATGTGAGTGGAGATGCATTTGTGAGCGTTGTGGATGCATTTGTTTCTCAACAATTACTCGTGGGTTTTCTGAGCCCCAAATGCGACAATTTGACGATTAACGAAGGCATCAAAATAAAAATGAGCTTCATCACTTAAGATGATTTTATTCGAAAAATCAGCATCCACTTGTTGTTGTTCCAAAATCCATTCAACGAACTCTCTTCGCGCTGCATGGTCAGTAGTATTCAATTCTTGAGTCAATTGAACTTTGTTAGCATGAAGTTTCACGCTCTTTCGTGAGAATTCGCCGTAGAGAGCTTCTCAAAATGCCCAATTCTGGACTACGGTGCCGAATTGATGTTCCTGGACGATGATTTCTGTTGAACGAGTTGTGACAGGACACCCAGAGTGTTTAAGATCACTAATTGATCCAGTCTCCCTGAATTTTTCAGTTATTCTTTTCACAGTTGATGGTTTTACATCACTATGACGGCCATATTTTGTACGAAAATTGCGGACTGTAGCTGACAAACCTTTATTATTTTTAAAATATTGCTCAACAATGAAAATGCGTTGTTCTTTCGTATAGCGCTTCATTTTTTCTAACCCCGAAATGTCAGCTGTCACATTGTTATCTTTTTTTTCCGTTGGCATCACTGTACTATTAAATGGCGCAAAATTCAAATTTTGCGTGAATTATGGGACACCCTTTACAACCCGACTGAAGAGCACCACAAGTGGTCGAGTAAACAAACATCAACGTTCGTTTTTTTAACCCAAAGGAAAATTTTTCGCCACGAATTTTATGATGTCCAGATGGCCTTGCACCTGTGAAATTTTTATGGTAGTATTGTCGGCCAGAATTTTTGTTTGATCTCATTTTATTGTAAACAGAAACACAATAATTAAAAAAACAGCTTAAATTTGGTCGCAGAGTAATTGTTTGATATAAAATTCAGTTTTTTTTATTTAATTTGAGAAGCAAAAGAGTTGATTTTATATTTCATTTTAAATATCCTTCCTTTGAGTCGCTCTAATTCTATGAATATATTCCTTTTATCTCATCTAATAGTGCTGCAGGAGAACTCGTTATATTTCAAACTATCTTCTACGCTCGCAGCCAGAATAGACGTTTCATACCATATTTTCGCTTACAAAATTATTATCATTACTGCCACAGGACTTCACAGATAAGCACGTACTAGAACATATTTTTTTGTTCATCCTCTGATCCCTCGCTTTACTTTCTAACGATGCGGAGCTGAAGTGACCCAAATTCATAATCGGTTTGCTCCATTCATTCAGAATTAGAACCATCACATTGACCATATCATTTCATCCTTCTCCAGAAAATTACTTCTTTATTACGCAAGTGTGTAGTTGTTGGTGTCCTTCGTTGTCACGCTTTTAAAGTGGCCAGTTGCCGGAGGAGTATGTTTTCGTTTCGATATTTGCAACCATTTTATAGAACTATCGCTCTTTAATTTGGTAATTCATGGTCTGGTTCCGCGAGAACACTACTACCGGACTGTTGTCTACGTTGTCCATTAAAATACGATTTCAGAGCTTCCGGTGTTAAATTCTAGGATGGAATGATAGTGGGCGAGTATATACGGGGATTTTGGTTGCAGCATTTAGTTCAGTAGTTTACGAGGGACTTTAATGTTTAATAGTAACCGAATGGGTGGTGTAGTTTGGAACAATCTACCCGAGGATGGGTGTATCTTTTTGTGTGCGAACTGGGGTTAGGTGGTTCGCGTTAAACTTTGCTTTGATGTTGGAAAATGAAATGAGGTTGATATTTCGACACAGTTTCACGAAATCAGCTTTTTGCTAATGAACAAGTCATAGAAATCCAGGGGTCGGTTTTTGTGGATGTTTCACTGAACGCTGTGGGTGGACATTTTAGGACTAGATTTACTATGAAATGGATAGATAACAGGCGATTATTTTGAATTTAATGGTTTTTGTAGGTGCATGCAAGCATTGTTGACAAGTGTTTTAGCTCGAGAATTATTTATAGTACGGCAGGACCGTGAGTTCATATTTATATCAAGTTACGTGGATGTTAAATCCTGCAAGGTGAATGTTGTATAGTCTATTTGGTCGAACTGGTTGTGGTAGAACTTTCGACGGTTAAATTATTTTGGTTTCGAAAGGTCGATAAAGCAATAGAGTTATGTAAAAAAAAATTCCTTTCTTGTTATGAGATACCTGTAGGGAATCCATTGTTAAACTAAGTTCACCATGAAATTATATAGAAACATGATGTAGGAAGTGGGCGCCGTGGCTCAGTAGTTAGTGCGTTGGACTACTGAGCGGGTGGTTCGAATTTTTGGTGTAGGAGGAGAAATACAAATGAGAAAGCAGAATAAGGACAAAAATAGTGAACTTGTCAAATAGATGCTTTATTTGGCAATAAGTTTGTCCAGATTGTAGGATGAACACAACATTTGCAGAAATGACATAAAAGAGTGTAGTTCTTAGGTTGCTATGTAAGGCTTTTTTTTTCCTCCATTTAGAAAGTACTAACGATGAGATAACAACAAATCGAGGTCTCTTTCCACCCGCTCTTGATATTCATGTCTGTTCAGTATACATTCAGTAGCTTCACAAGGCACACACTTGAACAATGCTATTAAATTGTTCAAATTTACTTTGAAAATCGGTCGTCGGCCGACCAATTGATGCAATTATACCAACGCTTCAAGGGAATGTAGAAACTGAAAAAAAATTCACCGATGTAAACAACAGATCCAAACTTAAGGATTCTGCAACATTTCTAGCAAATGGAGACCTGCTCATCCACTACGTGGACAATAGTGCGCAAAGATTCTTGCTTACACCTGGTTAAGATCTCTGCTAACTGCTTTCAATGCTGCTAGTATCTAAGCTCTGACTTATCCGGCTGACGTCTGCGTATGCTCTGTCGGTTCATGCCTAGCGAGTGTTTGGGATCCTTAGATAATATCGATGAGTGGTACACTAGGGTTTCCAGTTAATCCTGTTAAAGCTAAAAATGTTCTCTTACAAGAAGGAGGAAGCTGACAATTCGAACTCAGCCAGAGCTTACAGTCCCTATTCAAATCTCCGATGAAGTTATATTCTTGGGAGTCATCTTGAATAGCAAACTTCCCTGGTCACAGCATGTTAAGTTGCCTTTTGGTATGTGCCTTGGCAAGACATGGGGCTTATCGCTGAATCGTTCTACATACATATATTGCAAAGTAGGACCAATCCTTGCATAACCATCAGCTGTTTGGTGGGATAAGCTTTCTCGTAAATATGTACGTCACTGTATAGGGGCCATCCCCATCCCTAGTATGTCTGGCCTGCTGATAATCTCTCTACCCCCCGTGATTTCACGTCGTGGACTGCACACTGAAAGCCAATTCTCCTCTAAGAAAAGTTTCTGGCATCATTTGTATTGGAGCTTCAATTACATTACGTGAGAAATGGCCTACGATTCCAGTCTAATGGAAATCCAATTACCATAGTCGACATTCGTCTTGCTTTGGCCAAAGGAAAGAATGACATCGTATCTTAACGAATGATTTTAAAACCAGACGGGGGTCCAATGTTGGTGTCTTCGTTAAGAGCGAGAACCTTAGACTCTTTTCCATATGCGATAGCCAAACTATACGTAAATAGCTGTCCTTTTATCACTCCAAAAAAAGGCAGTATATGAACCCAAAATATTTCTGAATCCGGTCAAAAGACTTAATAGAGTTCATTTTGTTGCTAGGTTGGACTGGAATCCAGGGAAACAAGATCTCCTATGGACTTGCACAAGGCTGAGAGGAAGTTTTCTCAGGATCATAACTAGTAGTTCCGTTGCCCACTGGGTTTCTCGAGAACAGAATTATCGGTGGCATTACTCCGTTGGATGCAGGGTATGAAGCCGGTTAATGAACTAGTGATTGGGTATGAGTGCACGAGTAGATAGTGACAACCTCCAACAATAAAAAAGGAGAAGATACAGCTAGGGCAGGAATCAAAGCCTCAAGATAGTCATTTACGTAATTTTTCGTTCGAGACGGAACGAACACGATAGTGCTATGTGCCATACGGCAATCTGATTTCGAGAAATGGACCCGCCAATTGACCTCCAAGACTGTACAATTTGACATCCGTTGATCTATGGGGCTACGTAAAGTCCGTGGATTATACAGATGGCAACCATTTCTCGAAAAGTAACCTGAAATTGGATGGACAGAACGCTCTTCACCAGAAACAGCCTAGTCGTTTTATGGGACTCAAAGAAACGCCCTTAAGATTTAACCGTGCTCTCTGCTGGAGGTGCGACTTAATTTGTTTGACTTTCCAACGGAACTGAGGTCAATATGTACATATTTCAAAACAGACAGACTGACTTTCACCATCGAATTCTTCCAATTTAATGCACATTTTCCTCTGTTCATGATTTTTTCATTTCATAAAAGTAATGCAGAGGCACAACGGATATGTTTTGCCCAGGCTGTTGCTCCATACACAATCAATAGCCTCATTATGGCATTGTTCGGACGATTGAAATGCTCTGAATAACAACAATTAAATAATTTGTTAAAAAGAACAAATGTTACGCCCAAACTAAAGGCCCTTTCACAGCTCAGCGAACTGCGAATGCGCGAACTGCGAACAAACCATTTTAAGTATATTTAAAGGCGTGCAATTCAATTAATAGAAAAAAAGTTAAATTTTAACTAGTTTCTGCGAAGAAATTAACAAATCGCAGATTTCTCCGCGAATAGACGAATACTTCTTGCGAACTGTCAAATTTTATTCACATTCCACAGATACAGAACGCAATCCACATTCGCGCGACCAAAATATTCGCGATAGTTTAACCTCACAATTCCTTTGTACATACAATGAATGACAAGAGTAATTCGCAGATTGCTGCGACTAAAAAAAATGGGCTGTGAATGAAATGTCAAAATTTGCGAATATTCGCTCGTTCGCATTCGCAGTTCACAGTTGAGCTGTGAAAGGGCCTTAACAAACTAATGTGTGTCTATATAAAGTTCACAATTTAAAATATTGGGGGAAGAAGGAGATACCAATGTGTACCCGTGATGGCGTCCGAAAAGAGAAGAAAGAAATTACACCATCCTCGTTGAGCCATAACCTCGTGCCGGCTGACAGATTGTGAATTTGTTAGCTGTTTGGTGTGAGTTGCAAGCCGTAGGCGATTGACTGCCAGCTGTCACAGTGTTGCCAATGGTGTCTCCACAGCATTGTAGGTATATTTCTCAGGGAGCTTGGACTATATACATATATAACAGATAGCCTTTCTGAATACAGATAGCCTTTCTGAATACTTCTCACGTATTCTAGACGAGCATACTAGCTAATGTCCTAGGTCCGTAAGTATGGTCCTACGTATTCAACTCCTTTGTCTGGTATCAATTTCGTATCTGAAAGGCTGGCTGCCTGCAATCGTTGTCTACAATAACATCCTATGAGGAACAAATAATGCTTTCCCATTTATCTTCTTTCATCTTTAAGAAGGATGAAGGAAATAAATACTTTTTATACTTCATCCTCCGTATCTTTCCATTTTTAATGATGTACCTACTTTTTTGGCAATATTTCGGGAAATGCAACACTCCAGTATACTGCTTCCACATCCTTTAAACCTAAAAAAAGAAAAAAATTAACATTAATTAACTAGAAGTAAGCACCAAGTCTCACATCTTTAAAAAACACATGTAAATCTTTGGTTGGTTTGCGACGGAAGCTATTTCAATCTATTTGACGGGCTAACAAGTTCATAACTTTGATAAACATTGTGTATGTCTATACCACGGAGTATACTAATATTGACACTGTGATAACATAAATAAATAAGGACTATGGACCCCTTAACATCTGTCTGTCAACAATATAAGCAAACGTTTTCCACATGAATCCCTTGAGTGTGTATCTGAGCATAGAATGAGCCCCAACAGGTGCGCATATTCCATCAATAACTTCCGGCTGAATTTATTGCCTGAACTTGCAGAAAATACAAAAGAAATCTATAATGAATTCCATGCTGTGGTAGACCATAATGATCACCGCACCATTATCATGTGGAATCCCTCACTAAGCGATGTTTACAATGCTTATTAAATATTCACAAATTCATCTCACATCTATGCCAACATTCGTGCTCTCCAGACAGAAGATTTACGGCTTAAGAACTCCCATAAACTTCAAATCTTTTTCCTATTTCCTATAATTCTTTTCGCCCATCCAAACATCCATCATAGCATCCACGACAGCATCGTTCATTATACTCGTATTCATCGTGTGTCTCGTCACATGCGATACAATATCCAACCCAATGGATAACAATAAACCCGTCGGCCGGTGCTATTACCATTGAAATTGCTTCCTTACATTCTGCATATCAGAATCGATAGCAAATCCCATGCCACGAATGTGAAGATTTTTCACCCGCACTCCCATCAATTGGACGTGAGGCAAACGATTCCAAGTGGGACGGCGTGATACGGACGCGCTCTCGTATTCAATGAAATACGATACGACACAATCACGAATTCCACATTCTTCTGAGAAAAACGTGAGGCTAATGCAATCACATAGTTAGCCTGGTTTTCGTTTTTCTTTCATTGTGATGGAGGGTGGGGGGGCCTTAAGAGCTGCGAGTGCAAAGTGCTGTCGATACTTCGTATAAAAAATATCTCCCTCCCATAAAGCACACACACACAAACGCACAAAAGTGATTGAAAAGAAAACTTTTCACATCCTGCTCAGGGGGGGGAGGGCAAACCACACATCACAAACAGGTAGGCTTTAGCATGAAGTTCTTTCTGCATTGGTCATCAAATAAAGTAGTCTCGGACGTGGTGTTTGCCTGGCCCCAGTGATTCTGGACATAATGCCAAGAAAAAGGGAAAAACACTTGTTTTCTTGGCGCACACAAAGTTGGTTACTTTTGCAATTAGTATTAAAGTTCTCAGAAGTGAAGGATGTTTCTGGCAGCGAGCCTAAAAGGAAGTGCGGAATCAAAAAAAAAAAACTAATTAAAAGCTCATTTACATAATTTACTTACTTACCTTAAAGAGGCTTTAAGAATGGTTGTAATTAGGCGTTAATTTTAGTGATTAGGGGAATCACCCACTTCTCATACTCATCCATACGTTAACGTTACGAGGTTTTTGACTTCTCGATTAGTTACGACATCACTACGGGTATTGTGCATGCTTTGACAGTACATACATCTGTTGGGGGTTACATAAGAAGTATCTAATTGGTTTATCGACACGTATCCGGAGTTTGCTGGTGCTTACATAAAGTTGTGGTTACGTTAGTCGGGAACATTTAAAGTGTTGCTGAGGGTTTGTTTTGAGTGTCAACGTTAGACACACGTTTAAAAGAAAAAACTTCGTGAAGCTATGAAAAAAAAATCTCATGATTTTCTGTCAGCGGTGTTTATGTCATATTTAGTAGATAAGTTGAAAGGCCGTCAGTCATATTAAGTTAAATAGTAAGCTGGCCTGCGCATTAAGAGATGCCGATTAGTGCAACAATGTGAGATATGACATGTAACGAAATCCGTGTTCAAATGTAGGCTAATTACAGACGTGATTTGTTGTCATAAATCAAGTAATTAAGATGAATATTGCGCTGTAGTTGCACATTGAAGGTGCATAAAGGTGGTTTCATTTGAATTAGCTGAAGTTTGTTCTTAAATCCGGTTAAAAATTTAGGTAGAGTTGAGCCATGCGTTTGTTCTCTCCAGCCCTATACACTCCTCCAGCGAAAGATAGAAAAGATGGCGCATCTCCTTGCCGAAATCCGGTGCACGTTTGGAATAATTCCAAACAAAGCGTATTCTGTAGGGTTACTCGACACAGCTGGATTATTTTTGGTAGGATCCCGATTTCAGCCATTGTTCTACAGAGATCCACTCTAGACGGTAAATGCTTTCATATGCGACTTACAAGTCGATAAAAAGGTGGTATCGACTTGAAACCCGTTGGTCTTTTCTAGGATCGGCCTTTGTAGTAAGATTTGGTCCATCGTCGATATGTCGGGTTAAGAGTCGCGCTAGTATTTCTCCATCAGTGTGTTACAAAAATCCTTTAACCATTTACACTGTACATGGGATAGGATAGCCAACAGACCCGACGGCCTTATTAGTATTCACCTAGTGAATAGGTGCGACAACCTCTTCTATACTGGGGGAGAGTATTATATTTTTGTTGACCAAAACCGAGTTGTTTTCTTTCCCTAGCATTCCTTCGACCTTATGCCCACTTAGCAGCAGCTGGAAGTACTGCTTCAATACATGTAAAATTTCGTGTGCATCAGTGACTTCCTCCAGTATTTCGAAAAGCCCGAGTTTCGGCCTTAAAGCTAGCTGTGAGTTGTTTGCCTTTTCTGTAGACCTTCTGGATGCACAGCAGAGAGTATCTCCCTCAGGTGCTCCTTGTAGTCCCTGGCGATTCCAGGCGTGCTTAGGCTTCACGCAGATTCTTTTCATTGGATAGTCGGTTTCTGTTCAACTAGGAGATAATGGTCAGATTCGACATTAGCCATTTTTTGTGTGTGCACGTTAAGGATATTTAATGCGTGTTTTGCATCGATTAGCATATGGTCAGTTTGGTTGGCGGTTCGACTATCTGGATGCAGCCAAGTTACCATGTGGGTTCGTCTTGGGAGTGCTTATTATCAGCGTAATACGAGCTATAGCAAATCACCCGCCCAGTGGTCCAACGTATATCCTGAATTGCAGTTCCAAGTTTTTGAGAAGCACCTGGAGTTTCCAGAGTTTACAGGGCACATTCAGGGTGCATACTTGCCGGTCGTAGTCCTTTGACATTCCCGGTCTCGTTATCATTTGATAGGGATCATCGAATCAGCATCTCTCATAAATTATTTTTGGTGAGGAAGTTAAACCCGTCGGCATAAGCCCCAACTTGGAGAGCCAGATTCATTGGTAGAAACCTCTGGGGCGAACGGCCGGTTAACCCCACATATGTCAGCAACCCATTAATCCTCATTAGGGGTTCATCTGCCAACATCTACGGCCCCGAACTGGCCATGAAAGGCCTACTTACCTTAGCTCCAAATATGGCAGAGTAGCTCGTGCTACGTGATCGGTACTCCGACTGTGGACGCCACCGTTGTACCCGAGGGAAAAATCCTTCCTCCGCACAACGTTAGTTCGCTAAAAGATAGTTATCCACCGGGAACCAAGAGGAAATGATGCAATATTTTGCGCACCAGATGGTCCTTAATATATTCTACATATTATCAAGAAGAAGGCTTTTCTTTCGTCCTTCAAGGAAATTTTTAAAAATTTCTCTTTCTTAGCTGTAAAATTTAAATTCCTTTGATTTACAAAATAAAATGCTTTCAGGAATGTAATTGTAATCCTTTCTCAAAGAAATGAAAGAAATTTCTTGAAAAATCTCAATTTTTCCCTTTTAAGGATTATTGAGAAATATTCTCTTTGAGTTCGTGTTGCAGTCTCGCGTTGCTTTTTAGTCTTATTTTGTTATGCCAATAAATAAGGAGCATACAAAGCATTCCCATCCATTTGACTTCTTGTATACAGTCCTGATTGATCCTTCCACAGATAAACATGGAAAATAGTGCAACTTCCTTGACGCCCTTAAAGCATGCATTTCATGTTCTCCTTTAAATTGATCACTTTCGAGATGCCTTAATGTACACATGCTGCATAGCATATCCATGGCAAACAATGCAAACGAATTTTCGCATCCTGCGAAGCGTTGAAAGGGAAATTGTTCATTTGAAATTCAAAAGCTATTACCTCCATTGTCTCGCTATATGTATGCGTTATGGCTCCTGGGTAATTTTTTTTCTTGTGAAGTATGTCAAGTCATGCTCTTATTCTTGCTCGCATATGAAAAAGGACGACGAAGTAGATTCCATGTCATCGATGAGGGCGGAGGCATTCTTTGGAATCCTTAAATATGAATTTTCATATACGAGTACGAGTATGAACATCTGATTATGGTTGACGATTCGATTCATTTAGAATCCTCCGACGACTACCACCTATTCATTGGCTTCGTCTAATCGGATACACTGTGTGGGTTTAATGCTGTGTTTGGGTGACTGGATTAGTACATTGCCTGTCAAATGCAAATGATTTGGAGCAAGGATTCTATACACAGCCCAACACAAGCGTTTATACTTATTTTCCTCTTGGCTAAAAATTACCCTTAGACCGAAGGTTGAAAACCTCATGTAGACCGTAAATATTTTTAAGATTTTTATATTTATGGCGGGCAAATACTTTTTTTGTTGTTGAAATTGTTCTGGTGGAAAAAGGAGCTCGATGTAGACAAATATTTTCATTGGGCTAGAGTACTTGAGTGTTTGTGTTTCAGTGTTGAAAATACATTGGCATGTGCTGTAGTTGATATCGGGTTTGTTTTGGTAAACGAAGGCAAGCACGAGTGAGTTATTTTGGATTTTTATGGAAGGGTAGCTTAGATTACTTACATATGTTCACCATACTCAGCTGCAGGAGCCAGGGAAAATACGTTGTAATCATTAGGCAAAGATACTTTGGACAGCAGAACAGTGTTATTTTTGACATTTTTGTGGACGATGTGTTTGCTGCTTGGGCTCCTTGTTCCTTTTAAGGGTGGGCTGGAATCAAAAAAAGTGCTATTGTCTGTCGTGTTTGACAGCTACCTTCGAAAGCTATTACTTGACCGTCTAGTGAAGATTTTATGTGGAGTGACTTCAGCTGAAACAAACTGCTTTGCAGAACCAGAAGCAATCGTGCAAAAAGTGACAGATAAAATGCATTTTAAGCTGAGACTACATATACCATCCGTTTTGCGGGATTCGGTTTTAAGGGAGGAATTTATAAAGTGCCACGCAAATGTACAAAGTGCTTGTAGTACTGGTCTTAAAAAATGAAAAAAAAGTATGTTAGTTGGATGCATGAATATCTATGTGCATGTAACTCAGAGATACGGTGTCGAATGAGTAATAGTTCCCCAAATTGTGAGTAAGAACACAAGAACCTCAACTCCTTACGGAGCTCAACAATTGAACATCAGCCGCAGTTCTCTGAGGAGAATATTGCATAAAGTTCTCGGATTGAAGCAGACCATCACCGTAGTTATCGCATCTCTGCGTCAAATGAATTGGAAAACGACGTCGAATATGGTCGCAAAATCATCTTTTTGGACGAATGTAATTTACATTTCGGTGGCTATGTCTACGAGCAAAACTGTAGGACTTGGAGTCCAATACATCGTAAAGAATGAGTGTTTGGTATGGGTTGCGGAGTGGAGTAGCATCATGGGTCTTTCCTGTCAAAAAATTTAACTTTTGAGCACTAAGCTCGGTATCCGCGTTATCAGCCATTTTGAAAACGTGCGTTGGCCACTGCGCTGCTGCGATTTGGAGCTTTTAGATTTTTATGTGAGCCATTGTTAATACAGCGATCAGTGATTAATATCCAGTTTTGAATTGATAATCCTGTTTGTATGTAGCTGCCTTATCAGTGCTCCAAACGGCGCTACAAACTGCCCCTAGTTCGACTTTGTTATAAGCCTCCTCTATATCGAGGAATCCCACTGCACTGTATTCCTTGCAATGAAGCTATTTTTCGATGATGGGAACCAATGAATGAAGGGTCGATTTGCCTTTACTGTATGCATGCTGAAAGGCCAACAGCAGATTAGGATCGGTACTGCGCCGATAATGGGTATCTATCAGGCTCTCTAGACTTTTTAGTCTGAGGGGTTTTCATTACCTGTTGGGTACGGAAAACCAAATTGACTTCCGTCCATACCTTGAGGATGTGAAGCGAATTCAGGCAATTTCTGAAAATGGCAGTCAACCAGAGAAGGATTAGGTTCATAGTTTACGGAATTATAGCTCCGGTCCAGCTGAAGCTACGTATTGCCCAAAGAATTCCGCTTTCGCTAATGAGGTGAATTGAGGTAGTTGGCATTGATCCTGGAAGGGTCTTGGTATGACTCATGATGGCTTTTTCGCATCTAAAGAAGTGTGAGTCCATTAATAGTTTAAGGGATTCAGAGTAAAATACTACCCCCACAGACGGACCAGTAGGGATGCAAAAAGTGTGAGGGTTATCATCTCTATAATCCTGATCATAACCTCGCCGAACAAAAGGAAAGAAGAAGATCCTCGGTTCCAGCTACATATATAGATAAAGGGTCTTCCAATAGGGACTTCCGAACTTTGACAGTTGATAGCGGCCATATTGTTGAAGCTACATCTGTCAAATTGGCTTTCATTTATTCAGCCTGTTTTGCCCAATCACCATGGATGGATATAGCGTTCAACAACACGTTCAAATAATAAAATTGTTTTATCAAAAAATGGGTGTTCTGTTCCGGCAACGTTCCGCGAGCTTCGCCCATTTTACGGTCGCCATAATCGTTCCTCCGAGAGGACTATTCACAGTGTGGTGAATAAATTTGAGTCCACTGATTCAGTAAACGATCAACCAAAACCCGTACGTCGACGAAACGCAAAATCTGCCGAAAACATCGCCGCTGTCCGTGAGAGTGTGCAGAAGAATCCGAAGCAGTCGATTTCGCGTCGTTCACAAGAACTCGGCCTTTCGCAAACCACAACTTGGCGAATTTTGCGTCGTGATTTGGGCCTGCACCCGTACAAAATTCAACTGACACAGGAGCTGAAGGTAAACGACCATGGACAACGACGTGTGTTCGCAGAATGGGCTCTGGAGCGGTTGGAAACTGACCCTAATTTTCATCGAAAAATCATCTTCAGCGATGAGGCCCTTTTCTGGATGAATGGGTACGTCAACAAACAAAATTGTCAAATTTGGGACGATACCAATCCACATGAGATCCAAGAGCGTCCAATTCATCCCGAAAAAGTCACTGTTTGGTGTGGATTTTGGGCTGGAGGCGTCATCGGTCCATATTTCTTTTAGAACGACGTTGGTCAGGCCATCACCGTCAACGGCGAGCGCTATAGGTCGATGATTACCAACTTCTTTTGCCCTGAATTGGATCATGTGGACACCAACGACATGTAGTTTCAACAGGATGGCGCTACGTGCCACACAGCTCACGCCACATTGGAAATTCTGCACGAGCGATTCGAGGGCATGGTCATCTCAGGTGGAGGTAATGTGAACTGGCCACCGAGATCGTGCGATTTGACCCCGTTAGACTTTTTGTGGTGGGCTTTTCTGAAGTCGCAGGTCTATGCGAATAAGCCACAAACCACAGCAGCCTTTCAAAGCCAACATAACCCAAGCCATCGGTCAAATTCAGCCTGATTTATGCGCCAGAGTCATGGAAAATTGGACATTTCGGATGGGCGCCACCCAGAGAAGCCGCGGCGGACAATTGAACGATGTTATATTCCATACATAATGGCATCGATAGGCCTTTCAAACGAATAAAAAATTTCGATAATATCTCACACACACTTTGTTTTATTTAATTTTAAAAATAGGAAGCACTTAATGAAAGACCCTTTACATAGATACATAGTGGAGGAGAAAATTCAACAACGAGCTGTACGTCCTAGCTAAAAGAGTCCAACTAAGATAGCTGGGACATGTAGAGCGAAGGTATATTAAAGCTCCAGTTTGAAATGTTTTCGAATCCACCCCAAAAGGCCACTGAATAGTGGCGCATACAAATGGAGAGGCACCTCAACCAAATTGGCGGTCGGGGACGGTCGGATATGCATGTTGGTTAAGGTCCAGGTCCACCGCCGACTTAAGCGCCATCTACACAAACAAACAAGCATTGAAGTACAACAGATAGTGTTACCAGCTTTATTGATAAATAGGTCTTACAACCAATTTTATTAAAAAGCTGTCTCATTTCTTATCCAGCTAGATCATGCAAATTCATAGAACGACACCTTATTCATTAGATTAGAATACAGACGTCTTCATTTTCATCATCAGATGTCCATAAGTAAACCTTAAGTAAGAATACCATTGTCTGTTAACAATAAAAGGTGTCCCCTCCTACAATGACGGCGTGCACAACAAAAGTTGGCTCCGTATCTGAGTACCCTCAATTCCTTCCAAACTTTAATCCTATTTGACGCCCTATTCAACTACACCACACCCAATCATTGAAGATATTTTCGCCATGTTTTCCGATCCGATAAGGAGGATAGAACCTCTACCATCGTTCTCTGATTGAATTTTCATGTACACCGCAAAATTTGCCGTCCAATGAACCCTTTACTCTTCCATTCTTGTATGGATACGTATGGCGGGCTCTTTCCTTCAATAATTCGCATCGTTTTTGTAGATAATTTTCAATACACGATATTTTCGAAATAATCATTTGTGTGGATTCTAGGAGAGACACTATGTATTAACTTCGAAATTCAATCCAATTTACGTGACATTTTGCCATATCGAATGCGAATGTGCCGACCGTAGAGATAGTGATGGTGATATCCTTTTTTTTTAGGGAACACTTTTTCATTCTGACTCCACTGTCTGGTGGATTTGTAGAAAGAAAACGCTGAAAGATAAAAAAGTCGACTTCCATCGGCTAATAGTGTGCTAAATCTTTTCAGGGCTGGGGAATACCTTTTTCTATCTAATCTGATCCGAGGATTGCATGGGCGTGTGATAGAAAACATGTATCTTTTATATTTATGCTCTTTCATCATCATTTATTTATTGCGTTTGATTCCAACATTAGAAATAATTGCCCAGGAATAATTCGATGGATGATACCCATTGTGATTCTTTTTTATAATCACATAAATGGGGGAGTCCTGTTATGGGCCAGCCATGAATAGTGCCGATGCCTTGGGGTTGGCTTAGATTCTTGTTTTGATTGGTTATTTATGATGATGTCCTTTGAGACACATGTTGGACAAATTTATTGCATTTGTACTGTTGTGTGTGCGTGTGTGTAGTTATAAAAACTTTGTTTTAAGGGGACAAGGTAAAGATAGAAAATTATGTCACGTCATATTGCAATCTGGATCAAAAAAAAAGGCACGTTTACGTTGGAGGAACAAAGTTGTCCTTTGAGTTTTAGATAGTTGCGTACTTTAATGTTTTTCATTCAAGGGATGAAGTCACACAATACCTCAGCCATGTAGGAATATGCGCATGTAGTCTGGTCCAGAGCTCGATTCTCATTGGTGACCCCTATTTTACACAAAGAGAATCAAGAAGTTTGGCAGAATATCAATACAACTCTTGAAGGTCATCGTAAATGATGAATCCAATCATAGTGATCGTCGATACAGTGAAAAAAAATATGCTAAACGGTATTGTACAATACTATAATCACCTCAGACGTGCAGAACGCATTTTACTCCGTGAACGGAAGGCTTATCTGCGAAGTCCTTTCAAATAAGAGGATATAAACATAAACATGTTGAAAATGCAGTGACGGATTACTTTAAATAAAAACACCCGATATATGACACAGATGATGGAATACTCAATCCACCTATACAAGGCGAAGGCACACACACCTCAGGAAACTAGGCACAGAGCAACGCGGAGAATGTAGATTCTGCGGGGATGTTGAAGAAACCCCAGGGCACCTTCTTAAAGAATGTGGAGCATTGATCCACGAAAGAAGGAAACACCTGGATGCCTATCACCTATCCTAAGAAGATCTACTATCGCTAGATACACTTAAGATACTACGGTTTATTAAGGAAATTGGACTGGAGGAGGTGCTCGAAGTCGAGTTTCGCATCGACGGGAGCCAAAGTAGGGAAGGCCTTCCCCATGCCTGCTACTACTCTAGATGCCCTGTTCAACCTTACCTCCTCATGAGCTGCACATTGAAAGCCATCTCTCGTCTCAGAAAAGTCGAGAAAACGACTTTCCTCCAGCACTGGAATGGTTTTCAACAGACTCTGAGCCCCAGGTAAAGAAACCACTGTTGTTCGTTCTTGAATTGCTCCAAAACTAGAAGCGAGTCTAGCACTGGTGTCTTCGTGGCTACTTCAACGTAACCTAACCTAGGTCGATATACTAATGGCCTAATGGCCATGTGTTTTATTGTTTTCAGCGATAGCCAAGCTGCACTCAAGGCGCTGCTTAACCCCTTCACCCCTTCCAAAATAGTATTTGAACTCAAGATCCTTCTTAATCTGGTCGAAGGACTAAATTCATTGTATCTTGTCGGAATCTTTTTTTTTCTGTGGGGGCATAAGCGGAAGTGAGGTGAGTTTTTTTCTCTATGCGGATCATCATCGTACACTTTGTTCTGGAAACTCGAGACTTGATAGCAAAACCCCAACGCTGATTATGCTCATGGTAGCGATTTTCATGGTAGAAGTCGTAAACTCTTGTCTTGCAGATGTCCAATCCATTCCATCGTATGTTCTGAATTGTCGAGGTCTGTTCAGTATACAGATCTGTGAATTCTTATCCTTTTTATGTTTGGTTGCTCTGACTTTTTATATGATTGAACTCTAAACTGTATGTGGTCCAGGGTTTAGGTGCTCGCGACTAACCATTGAGCCACGGTGGCAAGTCAGATCTTGGACATGACTTGTGATGGATCTACGTATTTAAATCTGCAGAGTCTCCCTTCTCCTTAGCTGGAGCATCATTTGGTCCCAACTCTCGTCGGTTAGTTCGCTCTTCAATCTATTCCATGAACTACGTGTGAAGGTTGAAGATTCTTTTTTGCCTCTAAGAGAGGAAGATAGAATCCTGCCCAGCAGTAGAGTCCAGTAGAAGGTCAAACATTAAGTTTTTCTTTGTCAGTGTAGATCTGGCCAATGATTGATTTGAAGAGGACAAAAACACTACCCTTAGTCATTAAAAAGGAAATGTTATACAAGACTCTATCCAGAAGCCTATCTCCTCGTAGCTTTCAACCTCACTAGAAAAATCCTTGGCTCTGGAAAGTAGCTAAATATAACGCAACTCAATGGCCCAACATTTATTCTACTTAAGTCCTCTAAAGGCATTAAATTTTCTGAAGATTCAATACAACAACGTCCAACGACGCGTAAGTCAAGTGGTGTCCTATTAGTTAGACCGCAATCTATCGAGAATCGTTCCACATCCATGAGTTTGATTCGACTCGAGAGTATTCAAATTGTGCGTGATCACTATCTTGTAATAGCTTCGTCCTTCGAAACCATCGGAATAAAGAACATTTCTAAATGCCTTATTAGCTTACTAAAATTTCATCAGCATTATACGGAAGACCAGGTTTATGGCGACTTCAACCAGTCTTACTTTGACATTTAACTTTTACATTCACAGATGCCCCTGTACCAAGAACAAAACAAGTCCTCCATTCATGTGTACATTGCATGTCTTCCATTCAATTCAACTTTCTTCAAGAAACCATTCAGATACAATTATCCTTAAAAAAAAAAAAATAAACTAAATAGAACGATAGTAGAAAACCAAATTAAAAAGCACCTAATGGAAACTTTTCACAACAAAATGTTTACATGAGTCCGTTCCATCGTTCGTTTGCTCCTTTTTAGCAGCACTGCATCCGCTGGAAGCATTTGAAAGTCACTTAATTGCATTATAACTATGTATGCATACATGGGGGAGAAGTTATCATTGCGCAGTCTAATGGTAACGATGCCAACAGAGGCCATCATCATAACCACAGAATGTCACTTGAGGTTATGTCCTTATTATTTCCGAGTAAACACACAACACGATGCAATTTTTATAATGTCAAATGAAAAGCGGAGGACTCGTCCTCACAAAAAGGCGAATCTGAATTTCCTAGCAAAACATCTTGATTCGGTGTTGAATGTTATCATTCCTCACATGTGGAATTGTGTTTGTAGTACTAAGTGGGTCTTTTTTTCAGGAGTGTTATGAAGGCGCCGTGTTATGTTTTGGGTTGGAAACATGTTTTCATATCCCACTCACTATTAAGAACTTCACAGGACAGAGATTTTGAATTCAATTTACACTGCGTACAGGAAGGACCGCAGGGAAATTTGCCGGGTGCACAGGTGTTCGCAAGCGAAGCATAATTTAAACTGGAAATCAACATATTTTGGGGATAATCGCTCTACGTTAGTGCGAAATTATTAAATTAGGTTTAACAATGCGTAAATAAACTGTATAACAAGCCCAACTTCGAACGTACTGTCAAATATAGGGATTCGTTCATAAGCCGAACGTCACGTATGTGGAATGATCTTCCAGGCTCTGTGTTTCCTCATCGCTACAACATTCAAACATTCAAAGCCAACGTGCACCGGTACCTCCTCTGTTCCTCTTCTCCCTTTTCTCAAACGCCCGTGCCCTGAGAAGTCAGTATAAGGGTATTCTTACCCCCTTTGGCGCGCGTAAATCATAAAAAAAAAATAAACTTGATCCTTTCGGGAGAAAGACGACAAATGAGTTTGTCGGCCTTGATAGATGAGAAGCCTGATGTGCGTTGACGTGTTTTGCAAAGTTTGTTACAATTTTTTAAGAATTGACAGTAAGATACTGAAACGATTTTTAAGGTAAGGAGAGCCTTCTAACTTAATTTACACTGCAGACTCGAAAAACAGTTGCAGATTTAGCGTAAATAGGTCATCGGAAAAGGTAAATGTGCAAAAGAGCTACCGTCTGAAGGATTATACCACAGTTTTGCAGATATTTCAATATTAAAACTATTGCAAGCATTGTGGTCAAAATACAACCTACATATGTGTGTGTAAGAGCACAAGATCAGTCCCTTAGCACTGCGGAATTATGTTGACCTTTAAGCGCAAGGTTAATATTTCTATCATACGTTTCTATCATCGTGAGAAAGAGCCGCGATGCCTTCAGTGCGACTTATATAAACAGGACTCAGCGACTTGCATTAACTACAAAGGAAAGCAATTAGCGAACTATAGAGGTTGCTATGTAGCCTTTAAAAATGACACAATACGGGTAGAATTTGGAAGAATATATTGTATTGAGTGTGTCGCCTAAGACACCGTTGCGAAAAAGAAGGCGAAGTCGATAGATTTCTTAAGCACTTACAGAATCGATACGAAGAAGGAAGAGATGGCAACACTCCCGCACACCTCAGCATAGAATTCATTCGAACATACATAAGTATGCACTGAACTCAAAATAGCGAGATTTCTATAGGTGCATACTCGAAGGCTTGAGTGTCAAAAAAGTTCAAATCACTTACTTTGGAAAGCAATGAAACACAATCGCTACCCAAAAAATAATGGCGAATACGCAAAAGGAAATATTATTTGCCACTTACAAGATAGGGCTTGATAGAGACTCTTGTTGATACAAATAAGACACCTAACAATATCGATATAAAAAGTGTCTCGCAACAGGCAGCAAAAGATCTTAAAATTGAAAAGGTTGCTGGGTACTATTTAACAAACGGACAGATTCTCAAGAAATTGGCAAAGAAAGCTCTGACTAAACTCTTTCAATTCATAAATGCTACGCTAAGATTATTATATGCACGAAGGCTTGAAGCACAAGCTCAGACAGGATCTTCTGGACCATTTGTACTAGCTTTTAGATTCTTAACGCGAAAACCTACTTTCCCGTGCTTAAAACGGAATCAGATTCTTAGAATTTAAGAATATCGCTGCCGGAGCTCCGCAAGGAAGTGTTCTTGGTCCGATCTTATTTCTAGTACTATACACTCGGGACATACATACTTCAAACAGAAGGCATCGCGGACGATACGGCTATACTGTCAATGGATAACTCAGTCGAGCCAGCAACTGAAAAGCTCCAAAGAGCAAGTTTGCGAGTACTCAACAATTTGGCGCACTGTTCAAATCAACTCATAAAAAATTTACCGAGTGCTAGCTCCGAAGACATTTTGATCGGCTGCAAAGTCCACTGGTGAAAATCCGTTACCGGATCTTATATTTTCCGACCAAGGTTTGGTCTTTACCTTAGTTTACATTAAAATCGCCCAGTTTTGTCCCGAAACTCGTAGAAGTCATCTTTGACTGCTGGGTCATGAAGGCTAATTTTAGTGAATTTCGAATTAATGCGAGCAACATGATTTACTCGTTCAAATGCCGAAGCTCAAGAGTCTGTTACCCAAGTCTGTACTTAAAAGAAATTCGCATCTGAATACATGCTTTCCGGGATGTTTATGGCAATCGCGAAGGTATACGAGTAGATCGCAGTTTTTCACCATCCTTTGCCTGGTCTATCCCATCAGAATTCTTGTGGTGATGCCTGCTGCAAGTGGTCTGTAAAGAGACCTAAATTTTACATTTGGGGCCAGAAATTTTAACAGAACAATTATTCGTTCCTGAGGCTTCGGTGTAATGTTGTGCGATTCAATTAAGCACTCTGCTATACCACTTAAAAAATAGCAAGGGAATGACACTTATACTAGATGATTCGGTCGCCATCCATAAAATTACACCTGTTTGGGAGGCTCGTTCTAGGTAACGGGAATTTTAGTCAGAACATAATCATATATGTACGTACATATGTCCATCATATTGTGCAAATGGTTTAGATAGATACAGAAAGACAAGTGAATCAGCTGTTTAAGAATTCGACTAATTCACATTAACCGTGCACAAACAGCTCAAGGTCGTATGACAATTTTTTTTTTTTTATAAAGAGGCATTCTTTGAAGTCCTAGCAGAAATGTCAACTCTATCAACACCCCCAAAAGAGTCATTCTTTGAAGTACACGTCAACTCAAACAACACCCCCAAAATTGGAATTCTCGTGTGACCATAAATCTCCGATCGTTTTAGTAGACATCTATTACCTCATACTGGATGCGCACCCACTCAAACAGTCACTCTCAAAACGTAATTCTTCTGTGAATAATTTAATTTTCTGCTAGTATAACTTATCTATGTACATCTGGTAATAACTCACAAAATTAAATTGCTATAATTTCGTAAATGTCAGTCAATCTTCCCCACCTGGCTCAAACAGGTATCTAAATATACAATGATCTCGTAAATATGTCTCTCTCCGATTCGCCTACATAATTTCGACAAATGCAAAATACGTTCTTGAATTATTTCACTATGCCTTAAATTACACCTATAGATGTCAAATAAATTTGAGCTGACATTTAAATTATACACGTCTTCTTCCCAAATTATGTATGTACATTCCTCATGGATAAGCTCTTGCATACATGAAGATGAAATATGCACGTTACCTCAGGAAATGTGAGCACCACATAAATATTCTTCAGAAGTCTTCGCCTTTCACACACATCCATGCCACATTCAATGTTTATCATTAATTAGAGCAGTGTTACGAGTTTTGATAACACTGCTGTGGAAATAGATTATTTTTAAAATTAGAACTAAAATTAGTTTCTGGACGGTAAATTATTTTGAGAATATGTCATCGAGAACATCATGGGGATATAGCTCAGTGGTAGAGCATTCGACTGCAGATCGAGAGGTCCCCGGTTCAAACCCGGGTGTCCCCTATTTTTGCAGTTTTTTATTTTTTTTTTAATTATTTTATGTTATCAGTCATGTACTTGGTAGATTTGCGTCACCGAGAACATGTTCTGTTGAAAAGTGCTGAAACGTGTTTGAGTAGATGTGCAAGAGATTTGTGTACCAGATAGGGCGATACGAGTATCGTCTGAAAAGGTTCATTTTGCGGGAATTGAGTTTCAATAAAGCCAAAGACCGATAAATTTGAACATTTTGATGAGCATGTACGTTTTGTGTATTGAGGGCATTGGAGTCAACGGAGTTTTTGTTTGTGTTCTGACATATGTGACCTTCATGCATGTACAAGCATCCGGGGGTAAAGCCTTTGGGATTTGGTACTACGAGTAATCTTTAAAATTTTCACTTAAAACGGTAATTTTGTACCTTAGGTTAGGTTAGGTAGAGGGGTGCCTTGTGACATAGAGTCACTGCTCACTTAGACCAGGTCGGTCCATTGTGCCCAATCTTTTTAACCCTGGAAACATGTGAGAAAACCGATGTTAGAACCACCCAGCTAATGATATGAATCTCAGGAGGTCCGCC
The DNA here is from genome assembly GCA_946965025.1 of Blera fallax. Taxonomy (NCBI): domain Eukaryota; kingdom Metazoa; phylum Arthropoda; class Insecta; order Diptera; family Syrphidae; genus Blera; species Blera fallax. The sequence continues at coordinate 17,139,380 of OX337244.1, forward strand.
AGCTCTACATTTCCTAAGTCCTCCAGTTCCGAAAAGAAGTAACTTCCAAGAGTCCTCATTCTTATGACGGATAGGGCAGGACAATCACACAGCAGATGACGAACAGATTCAATTTCTTCTTCGTCCCTGCAACTTCTGCAAAAGTCCTTATGTAGCACACCGAGTCGTTCTGCATGAACGCCGATAGCACAGTGTCCAGTAATTATGCCAGAAACAATCCGTGCGCTATAACGACTAAGTTTTATCCTTTCGTAGCAAGCTCATCAGCCTTTTCATTTCCCTTGATATCCATGTGCCCTGGTACCCAGCAGAGGTACCGCATTGGCTCTGGATATCTCGTTTACGAGTCAGTTGCAGATTCTCACAAGCCTCGACCTGATTACCGCGGAGTCCAGAGCCTTAACGGCTGCCTGGCTGTCTATATAGACAGTGATTGTTTTGCCAACGATATTGCTCTCGCGAATAGTTTCAATAGCCTGTATGATGGCTGTGACTTCGGCCTGAAAGACGCTGCAGTCGTCGTGAATTCTAAAGGAGTGGTTTATTCCTAGGGCTTTACAATAAACTCCGGCTCCCGTGCCAATGTCCATCTTAGAACCATCGGTGTAGAATGCCAGCTCCTTTTTCATGCTCCTACGGTTCTTCTAGTACATTCTGTCAGGAATTCTTGTAGCGAATCTCCTTTCAAAAGCTTATATCGGGTTCATGTGATCAGTTGCCGTCGACCTGTTGGTAGTCTCCCATCGAGACAAAATGGATGCATGACCGTAGAGGCTCGATGACCATAGTCGACCTTCTTTTAGTCTTACCGCGGTTTTGGCAGTCAGACTGCTACAGTATAGATCAAGCGGAATGAAACTAAGCATGGTTTCCATTGCCGCTGTCGGTGTTGCTCTCATTGATCCCATGACTCCGATACACGCTGCCCTCTGGATTTTGGTGAGGTTTGAGAGCTGGTATTGCTTCTCAAGTACCATCCACCATACTAATGAACCGTATGTGAGAAGAGGTCTTACCACCGCCGTGTATATCCAGTACACCACAGCTGGTTTAAGACCCCACGTATTACTGAACGCCTTCTTGCAAGCATAGAAGGCTACGCTTGCTTTTTTGATGCGTTCGGTAATGTTATCCTTCCAATTTAGTTTGGAATCCAGTATTACGCCCAGGTATCGAGCTGAACCTGAGAGACTTAGTTCAGTACCACCGATATTTGGGGGTCTGAAGGTAGGGGTTGATCTTTTCTTAGTGAAAAGGACTACCTCCGTTTTTGAGGTGTTCACTCCCAGTCCTTTGCTACCAACCCACTTATCCACTAGTTGTAGTGCGAGATTGAGTCTTTCACTTAGAACTGAAGGAAATTTTCCTGAAACCAGGATGGCCACATCATCGGCATAGGCCGTCACGTTGAAGCCGTTATCCTTCAATATTACCAAGATCTCATCCACTACAAGGTGCCATATAAGAGGAGATAGAACTCCGCCTTGGGGGGTTCCTCTGCAAACCCTTCTCCGGTTATGTCTCCTTGCGTTGAATATACAACTCTTGATTTAAGCATCCGTGCAATCCAATTGCAGAGGCCATTGTTGAGGTGAGCTCTGTGTAGACTGCTCAGGATCGCATCAGTGCTTACGTTCCAGTAAGAGACAATGGGGTTGTGTTACACAGCAGTGACGGTGAAAAGCCTTGATCTTTTATATCTACATCTAGTAAATGGTCGTTCTAACGCCTTAAACTCGAGATCGGCCTTGAGCTGTTCCCTTACTAACCCTCAATAGAAAGCTAAAAATATTGTTGGCTATAGCGTTGGGGAAAGCTCATATGAAGAAGCCCCTAGAATCAATTTTTGGAACTGTAGCTACTTAAGTATTGCGCATGACATAGAAAACTCATGACATGACATGCAGCATTGACCATACGATGATCCTTAAGTGGAATAGTGTCAATATAACCCGTCCGAAAAAAATGACAACCATCTGCACTCTAATGAGGAACCCATAAAACTGACAAAAGATTGGACGACAACCCATTTCTCCGGGTGAATGTATATATCATTCGTAAAGGTGGCGGTACGAGATACCAGATCCTCAAACAACATTCCTCTCCAGCTAATAGGGGACGAAAGAGCTGAGCTCTTTACGGAATTCCGAATCAAAAAAACAGCAAGGCACTCCCAAAAAATAATTTAAAATGTGCTCTAACTGAAGAGACAAGTCTGTCACGAGTATATTTATGGACGTCCTCATGGGACTTGCGCATTCATTGAGGACCTCAGGCTTGGAGGTTTGGAAGGCAATGACATGTACAAATGAGTTCCCCATTGCTGGTGCTATTCTTGTCGGCTGGCTACTTTCACGAACCTCAAAATTCGTCTGTATTCCTGGATCATATAGCCCAGTCATAGCCGTTTTGGATGTAAGAAGTCTTTCTTCTGCCTCTCCTCCTTATCTCAATCTTTGCTGAGGACTCAATTTTAATACTTAAATTATCTACTTGGAGATTGGGGCTGGCATACCTCTTAATATCATATAAATACTACCCAGGATACTTATTGCCGCATTTCATCACTTTTGTATCATCTAACCAAGCGAACCGTATGCTAAAGCTGGTAGGACGGCGATATTGCAAAGTAGTCCTTTTAATTCCAGCGACATTGTTTTGGCGTAGAGAACTTCCAAGTTTTCTCACCTTTCATCCATCCATGGTAGCTTATGTAAACGACCATATATCAGGTATCGGGAGATAATGGGGATCGTGGGCAGTCGTACCAGCATACCCAAAAGCGAATTGTGAACAGCTTAGATTTTCCGACAGCATGCGAGCCACGATTCACCACGACTACTATTCAGAGCTCCATAAGGCAGATCCAAAAGAACTTTTGATGCACAAACGTCTACTGAGCTTTTTTTTTAAAAAAAAAACAGCTTTTCTTACCCTTCTTAGGCTGCCAACTTTTCAGTCCAGCCTCTTATCTTAAAATGTCTACACTGCTTCGAAAAAACCTTCTAAAAGCCATACGTCCTTACATGAGCTTAAGTCCTCATAAACTGTAATTGGTGCCATAATTCACTGTTGGTTTTGCATTTAATCTGAAATCAAATAGAAGTCATTTGACTGAGCCATAGCCATCCACAGACTGTCGCGGCTTAAAAAAAAATGCCAATAACTTGTAAATAGTAGCATCCACCAATGACTAACTTTTACAACGCTCCTAAAACCTACAAATCACGGCGATAAAAAATGCGTATTCAGCGTAATACGAAAATATTGACTAAAATGTGTATTTCATGGGTGGATTTACGGGTTCAGTAACCCGTTGCTCAAACGGCTGGACACTTTGAAGCATCGCTCCTTAGCGAAATCGCACGCATAAAGCTATAATTTATGTACCTCGAGATGAGTCTGCAACCAAGTCTTTCACAGGTCCTCTTTTTAAATTTTATCGCCCTTTGGGTATTCGGCGAATGTTCGCTAATTGAAATGGCAGCACTTAAGTGGTGACAATATATCATAACCCCTACCTCTGTATTTGAAGACTAAAAGAAACATTCACGATAAAATATTTACTATGTGGCTCATGTCCTTGAATCCTTGTTAGCACATTATTTAGTCATTATACATCGATTAGGTAACCTCGTGAAAATTATCATTCGCCAGTTAAACATTTTGGGCGGCATTCATTCATGTGTTAACGCAAATATTGCAATTCTCGGATACTTACACACCAAGGACACCATGAATAAATGTATCTGCGTTGATTAATTTGAGTCGTGTGTAGGTCCTTGAAATTAAAGAGTTTTTAACCTCATTTATGCTGGCGGCTAAGCATTATGAATGCTGACAGTTCCATCGTGTGGCATCATATGACAGATTCAATTAATTTAAAATCATCCAGTGGGCTGTTATCGGGCTGAAATTTTATAGCCGACTGTTTTGGCGGCCTATCGTTTAGACATAATAAGGTCTGACGTGAAAGGCACTCAGACTTGGTAGCACACCTTAGTATGTCAACATCGTGTAATAAACATCTAAAAATATCGCTGTAAGCCTACGTGGTAGATTGTAGGCATTTTTACAGACTTGTTTATTTTTGGAACATAATTTTCGTTTCGATGGTTGGGGTGGATATTATGAAGTCGATTGAGGAAGAGGTGTCCAGGTTCACTTACATCGCGTCAATGGTATTCTTTATAAGAGCTTGACATCGATCCGAAATTTAGAGCTGCACGGCTTGCATATAAAACTACTTACTACCACTAGCGCGATGAATAAAAAAGAATTTGGCATACTGCGTCAACAACACCTGCGCACTATCGTATTCGGAGATCTGCAATGTGCTTGAGCTCCCTCCAAGTCATCCCCAACGATCTGGATTCCTTCTCAACTGTCCCTCTTCATGTCTGTCTAAGGCGGCCTACTCATCTGCCTGATTGGGTAAGTGGACTCTATGACATGGCGTACTTTTCGCGTTGTGAGGTGTGATCAATCCACTGCCACTTTCTCCTCCGCATTTTGACGCCTGTAGTTGGTCGTTCGATTCACGGTTTGGCTAGAAGATCCTTAGGATGTTGGGAAGACATATATTTATGAAGGTTTGCAGTTTCCTTGTGACGGCTTTGTTCACTTTCCAGGTACTGCACCCATAAAGTAGCACTGTTTCGATGTTTCATCGGAACAGTCTCAGTTTGATTTTTGTGCTGAAAACATTGCTTTTCCAGATTAGACATCATACCGAAGGCAGTCTTTGCTTTACGAATTCTGCTGTCCACATCCAGTTCAGTACCACTATCTTCCGAGACCATACTTCCTAAATATAGAAAGCTGCTTACTTTCTCGACTTGCTACCCGTCAATATTGAGTTGAGCGGCGCTGATGTTTTCTTGAGAAATTGAAGTGCTTACAGCCTTTGTTGTTGCCGTATTTATTTTAATCCCTACTTTGTCCGCATCTGACTCCAGATTATGGGCCATCTGATGCAAGTCCATTATCCTGTGTGAGAGCAGGAAAACGTCATCAGCGTAGGCAAGATGTTTAAGATATAATGTCACAGTCCACCTCAGTCCCATGTTTCTTCCAGACAGAGCTGTCCGGATCAGATCACTGCTTACCACAAGGAATAACAGTGGCGAAAGAATGCATCCTTGTTGTATTCCGCTGCGTACTTCTGACACCTTACCGTTGTGTAAGACATGACATTTACCGCCATCATAGGCAGCCTTTATAATAGCAACGAGTTTCTCTGGAATACCTTTCCTGCGCAAGGATGGCGAGCATCGGCCGAAGGCCTTCTCCAAATCACGTAACAGCAAATGTTGCGTAGATCTGTACTCGACGCATTGTTTAATGATGATCCGCAGGATGTTGATGTGGTCGATGCAGGAGGATCCAGCCCGAAAGCCTGCCTGTTCCTTGTCGAGTGTTGAATCCAGAATTATTTTGGCTTTTAGTTTACCCACAGCCGGAAGAACGCATATACCTCTCCAATTTCCGCATTCCGTCGGCTTAGCAGCTTAATAATCCTTCCCATCTTCCAATCTTCGGAGAAAGCCTCAGTTTGGAAATTAGAAGGACATAAAATAACAAATTACTCCTTAGCAACATTGCCTAACATCATACTGTGTATAGCAAGTAGTTCATTGATAATTTTTTGTATTGGAAAATTCTCCGGAAATTGCCAAGGATATTCCTTGTTAAGACAAACATCTGCTAATTAATAAAACCATCGCCATTTGTTAATTTCACTCTCGTCCTTATGAGTTTATTAAGCTTTTATTGAGGTAAACAAGTCAACTGAAATGTCATGACCTTCCACGACTAAATTCATTGCGAACAACTTTATGAAAAACTAAGTGAAACAAAATCCTTTAACAACTTCCAATGAACTAAACGCCCATATAAAATATGATTAAGTGTAATAAGAGGCACAAACAAAGGTGTACACGTAGACATCCTTGCCCACAAATGTGAGGAGAAAAATATACTCAAACATCTTCCAGGGAAAAGCAATCAAAATGTAAGAAATCAACTTGTAAAAGGATTCAACCGAAACTTTCTACCAAATACCAAGGACACACGCTTAATTTCCCCTGTGCTACCTGTGGCATACTCTTATACCCTCCGCCGCTACATAATTGCCATGTGAATTGAAGGCGAATTGGAAGGCTCAACATGAAACTTAATGAGAATATCGTAAAATGGGTTTTCCTGTGATGTTCAAGTTTATTGCCACTTAAAATGGTAGTACACCAAACCAACTTACACCATTTTCCCAAGGATATTTTCTTATTCGAAGCTCCATGAAAAAAAATCGAAAAAAACTGCATATCTACCACGAAAGGTGATGTGGTGAGTGTGGTGGAGCAGAAGATACACGCAGAGCATGGCAATAAATTCATTTTTATTAAGGTCGTTTAGAGCTTCATTCAGCAGCAGGATTCCGTCGTGTCGTATGCTTAACATCAAGATGGAAACGTTTGCCTCCAATCATATTTGATCTTTTAATCCTCCAAGTGATGCGGCTGAGAAGGGCTTTTGCATTCAATTAAGAATAAATTAAGTTAATGTGTGTAAGCTTGCTGGGAGGTATTAAGTGTATCTGCGTTTTTTTTTTACGGAAACGAGTTTTTTTGGGGGGATTTTATTGGGTAGTAAAACTTAGAACTGGTCATCACAAATGGTTACAATTAAAATAATCGAAATGTACAATTAAGTGAAAAAAAAGTCCAAACAGTAGACATAGGTTCAGTGAGCTGGAAAGATTCACTTCAAAGGTTTTATAACTTTTGCGCGTTTTTAAGGAAATTAAATGAAATTAATTGTCAGTATCCCCAGTGGCAATACGTCCTGGAAAATGGTTATATGTACATATGGAGTTAGGTGATAATCGGACGCGCATACTAAGCTGGATGACAGATGGACTCTCCGGCTATCCATGTCGGTTAACAAGTCTAAGGATCTTCTTAAATCAGAAAATTTATCATGAACCAAAGCACTGTCGTGGAATCATAAAGTTAATTTATTTAAACTTTGGTACAATGACTAGGTTAGGTTAGGTAAATGGATGCCCTACTTAACAGGAGAATGTAAACGGCTCAGTGCCAATGGACTAACGATGAGTCCATTGTGCCCAATGAGTAGACCCCATTCATTATCGACGGCTGAACTAAACCACCCACTTGAGCTCAATGTTTCTTAGATCATCCAGTTCCGCAGTGAAGTAAGTAGCTCCTAAAAGTGTCCTTCCTTTTGGTGGCAAGAGTTGGACAATCACATAGCAAGTGGCAAATAGATTCCATTTCCTCTTCATCCCTGCAGTTCCTACAGAAGTCGAAGTGGAGTAGTCCTAGCCGTGCTGCATGAGTGCCTATCACACAGGGTCCCGTCACGACGTGTCGAGGGCTATACAAATATCCCTGCGACTAAGTTCCATGAGATCTACGGATCTTTTTTCGTCATAGACTGGCCTTAACGATTTGGCTGTGGTAAAGTGCTAAGCGGTGTACTAGCCTCGGGAAAGAACTACAAGGCGCTTAAATGTGACCCTGCCCTTGCTACTTCATCCGCCTTTACGTTGCTTAGTATATCCATGTGGCCCCGTTCACCTTTTTGGCCACTGAGATATCACCCAGTCTTTTAATGCACGTCTTTACGAACCTGGACCCCTCACTGATGTTGACTGTAACGCTTTAATGGCTGCTTAATTGTCAAAATAGATGCTGATTGTTTTTCCAGAGGTGTTACTCTCGCTAATAAGCCAGTAGTATAGCAGCAACTTTGGCTTGAAAAACACTGCAGTCGTCATCAAGACTGAAGGACCAGTTTGTATATCGGGACTCGTAGTAAACACCAGCACCAGTTCATACATCCATTTCGGATCCGTTGGTGTTGATCGCCAGTTCATTTCCGGTGTAATGACTCAGTCCCTTTTATTCTTTAGCCAGGTCAAAAACATTGAGCTTTGGCAAAAGGTAAAATCGGCCTCTCATCAGTCTTGCTTAAAAGCTTAGTAGTATTTAAAAGCAAACTTCTGAGCAGGCAATGACATGCTTACCAGATTCATAGATCTTGTAAATTTATCCTTTCTTGTCATTAAGATCGAATACGGGCCAGAGGAAAGGATCATTTAAAAGCTGCAGGTTTACAGCCAGGTGGCCGTTAAAGCTCTGGAATCGCCATATTTTCAAGGTTTGTAAAACTCTGCAAGTTATGCTTGAATGAGGTATCAGACATTGGTACTTTTTCGGAAGTTGCTGCTATCTGATGGTGCACTCAGACTTAACATTGGACTGACCATGCCGACACCTTACTCTGAAGCTTTTTCCTGATTTTCAAAGGAAGCAGAGAAGGTGCTTCAGCTCTTTCCAAAAGCGGAGTGGCCTCTAAGGACGAAGAAACGAAGATTTTGCTTATTGACGTAACCGCTTAAGTGGAAATGTGCCTCGTCGCTCATGATGATTTTCGAAACAAAATCGTCCTCTTGGTTGTTGAGATTAAGGATGGCTTGACAGTAATTCACACGCGACTGACGGACAGGAGGCATTAACTGATGCACTGTTTGCACTTTGTATGGGAACATGTGTAAGTCTTTCACTAAAATTCTCTGTAGGGTCCGTCTGGTGATGCCCAATTACGTGGCCCGTCGTCTGGTTGATTTTTCTTCGTTCTCAGCGACATCGCAGCCACAGCCGCGATATTCGCGGCCGAACGACCAGTCCGGTGGCGGCCACGCCCTGCATGGTCTCATGTGGTTCCAGTCAGTTCGAGTCGAGTAGCTAAGCGCCGGAATGTTTGCCCAGTTGGCGCGACACGACGTCGAAATTCACGCTGCGCTAACCGACCGATTATTGGTCAAATAAATTGACGCAATTACTCAACGCTCTTGCTGAGTATAGGGCTCCATTGCTTGTCTGTTTGTATACTGCAGCTGTCTAGTTCACAAATGTCAAATATGATTGACGTACGACGTCATGTGCAAAAATTATAACATCTTCCGATAGGATGATTAATTTTGCGCCACCTTGTAAGTAGTTTCAAAACAAGATCAAATCTTCCAAAAGAAAACAAAATTCTCCAAAAGTCAGCTTTCCGCTTTAATACGTTAGTCATTTCACTTTAAAACCTTCTAAATCTTTTCTTAAAGTCCCATTTGTCAAACTAAATTGGAGGGTCATTGAACGTAAAAAATTGTCGTTCAAATTATGTAGGTACACATGTACATGTCCCTACATCCAAACCAAAACCCTAAGCAGTTCGACAAAATCTTGAAGCTCCCAAAAGTCATGTGTCTTCATACCAATGAGATCCGTTTTCCCAAAAGATTTAAAATCAAATGGACGAGTATGTTTGTAGCTAACCATTTCCCAGTAGAGGAAAACGAATAAATCTTCAATTTACACACAAACCCACCAAAAAACCTTCAACACTTATTTATATACGAAAAAAAAAGTATAAACGTCAAAATCGATATAAATCCAGTTGTCAAATAAAATTGATTTAAATGTCACTGTCAACAAATTTCGATTTCTCGCACTCACTTTTAGCGCGTTGCTCCTAATAGACGACAGACAAATAAGACCATCAGCAGCGAGGTCATAATTTGTGAGAAGGATATCCTTTCACTAGCCGTCCGGGCGGAGGGTCCTTTTGCGGCAATGGACCGTAAAATATCCTTGTGCTCAGACAAAAAGCCAATAAGCAAGAAATTTAGTTCGATTCATTGACATTAGGATGATGATGCTTTTTTTTTTGCTCTTTTTTTTATTTATTTGCCACTCTTTCTGTGTTGTGCCACTGTCACTTTTTCCAGTTTATCCTTTCGAATGGTGCAATAATGAAAGCCATAAAAGTGTCCTTTCGGCCGGATTTACGTTTTGGCGACGTCCAGTGGAATATCATTACAAGATGAAACATCAAAATCCGTTAGTCACATACACACAATCATTTGTTGTGAAATTAACATAGTAAAAGTGATGAGAAACTAGAAGCGTACAACTCCGTCATGCGTGTGTGAGCCATGCTTTAAGGGTCAATGGACCTGTGTCCTTGCACAGGACTCTTAAATAGTTGTGTTTAAATTCGCGCGAGGTAATTTAATCAATGAATGAGAATGAGTTTTAATTGAATCGGATATTTTATGGCCGCTTGTCGGATGATAATTTTCAAGTGGTTGACATAAATTTTGAGCATTGCGTGCTTTTAATGACAACCGCAAGAGGGTTTATGGCACGCGGGGCATGACTTTTGAACGACTTTTGACTGTTGAATAAGTGGATAATCGTATCTGATGCAGACGTCGAAAAGTGAATTTATGTCTACGCTTGTCATTTGCTAACGGCCGGAGTGTTTTATTCATGGAATTCGAGGTGATTAAAGCGCCGGCCGAATTGCAGTCGAGGTTGTGCCTAAGTAGGTGCCAGATGGAAATTATTACATCAAAGATATCCTTGATGTTTTTTTTGGATTTTCTTATTCCCCCGTGTTCGTTTATTTTGCTTCAAGAGGGAGAAAAATGACGGATAGTCATCTTAATGGCGGCTATGATGAAAATTGTTGAAGTGCGTTTAAGACAAAGGGTCATTTATGAGATTGATGTCTACAACCCACTGGAATGTATTTTCTTTTTTTTTTTTAATTTGAGTTAATTGTCCTCAGAAATATTAAGAAAAATGTGAAAAGTCAGACACAGAAGAAAATATCTATTATTTATGAGGGAGGGCTTAAGTTTTCCAACTCAATTCTTTCGTTTTGATCTAATGGATAGCACGTTCACGAGTATCCACATTAGTATCGTGTGCTCATGCATGTAAATACATATGTATATGGGGTTGACGAAAGGCTATTATAGGACGAGCATAAGTCTACTTTCATATCTACAGCTACATTGATGATTGAATCTGTAAATAATCAGATTTGAATGCACTCCATTCAGAGGGGCAGAGTTCTTAAGAAAGTTAGAATCGTCCTAGCTACTTAATTTTTAACAGATTCTTTTTTTTAAACGTTGCTTTTCAAGTCAAAGTCTTTGGGTGGCAATGACTAGTAGTACGACTCATAGAAGTAGCATTTGCCGATGAGTGTTGGTTCGCTTACTTCTTACTTACTCTTCAACCGAACACCCTGCAACTTAAGTTAAGTAGTAAGCCTTACTTCGGGCCTCCTTGTGGCGCTATCTGTGAATTTCCTCGGAAATTGCAAGAATCCAGCGCCATAAAAAAAGACAAGTGCCGGAGGATCTGTAGCGGAAACACCTTTCTGGAATACGGGCGGATACTTTGTCGACGATCTTTGACTATCGAATACGGACAGTAATTGACTTCTGGAATGTGAAGACGAAGAGAATTTATGCGGTATAAGATGGACATATTGGGGCTGAATGAAAAAATATCGTAGGACGCGGGTAAGTACAAGTACCCAACTGCGAACACTACCTTACTCTACTCTGGCAAACCAAATGGAAGTATATATGTATACGGAAATCCAGTGCAGGGCTGATGACCGCCCCAAGGCCACTTGTCCTTCACAATTTTCTGAACAAATTGTATCTCAAAAGAACGGCTCCATATGAAAGAGGTCCGGAGCAAATAGGCAACACTCTACGGTAGAGGAAGTGACAGTTGTTCCTATCTAATGGCGGACAGAACTTCATTGCACAGTATGCCATAAAATGGAATCCACTTACGCAGTATGACAGAAGGGTCGCCTTAAGCAAACGTGGTGTAGGACAGTTGGGGAGAAATTGATGTCGTTTGGAATGAGTAGGAGAGAGCTGAAACGCGTTACAAAACTTTTAACAAGATGGCGGACTGTTTTAATTAGTGTTGCCAACGCCGAAATAACACAGTCTTTCAAAAAGCTAATCAGTAGCTCATTCTTTACATGCAACATGCAACTTGTCGAACAAGAAGAGGTTGTAATTTTAGTTGTTGCACTCATGGTGGAATCAATATTTTGTAAAGACAAGGGTTTCTCAAACCAATCTAGGTTAGGTTAGGTTAGGTAGGAGGGGTGACTGCATCAGCAAGGGTGCAGTCTCACTCGGGTCTCAACGGATCCATTGTGTTCCCCCGGTGTGGGATACCTGTAAAACAAACGCCGGTGTGAGATACCTGTAAGTAAAAGAAAGAGAAATAAGCAGTGGGTTAGCTGTTTAGTTAGTAGCAGGGGTGGCCCTCCTGAACCAGCCCGATTTCATGATGAATTTTAGGGTGGTTTTAGGTGGCGTGTTTGCTAGTTCACTAAGGTCTTTAAGCTGTGGTTTTCCGAGGGTTGAGAGTCTGGTTCTGAAGAGGCTTGGGCATTCGCAGAGAAAGTGTGTTGAGTTTTCCTCTACCTCTGTGTCGCCACAGCCTCTGCATAGGTCGGTGGTGCTGATTCTCATTTTCCTGAGATGGGCCACCATTGAATTGTGGCCAGTAAGGATTCCAATGAGGAGTGACAGCTGTGGTCTGTTTAATGATAGCAGTTCTTTCGTCCCCTTTTTGTCAAATTGGGTCCAGAGTTTTCTAGAGACTCGGCTTGCGTTGATGGTGTTCCACCTTGCGTTGGCCTTAATTAAGAAGTCTGTAGAGATTTTGGACATGAGGAGACTGATGGGTACAGAGTTGTCTGAGTGTAGGTCATCTGATTCTGAGCCTTTCCTGGCCAGTTCGTCGGCCATCTCGTTCCCGTGGATACCCATATGGCCCGGGATCCAGCAGAGCGAGATTTTATGTCTCGTGCTGAGGGTCGAGGGATTTGAGTTCCTCTTTGCATCTTTTGACCAATTTAGATTTGGTGGTGATGGAGGTTATGGCTTTGATGGCTGCTTGGCTGTCTATGTAAAAGTCAACCTGTCTGTTGTTGTTCAGTGTGGAGAGGTGTCGGCAGGCCTCGATGATACCATGAATTTCCGCTTGGAACACACTTGCGTGGTTCGGAAGTTTCATGGACCGGGCAATTGAGGGTCCCACTGAGAAGACGCCGGATCCCGTACCTACGTCCATTTTTGATCCATCCGTGAAGATAGATATGGAGGTTGGGTCTATGATCTCACCATTTGTCCAGCTTTCCCTGGAGGGGAATTCGGAATAGATGTTGAGATTGAAATCCAAGTGGATGGCCATGTAGTCCGATCAAACCAATCTATATAAGAGGTGAATGTCATACCTTCTAGCCAGCAGCTTCCACTTTTTAAACCAGTTTATCCCTTCTGAAAATCTTTTATCCAGGATGTAATATCACAGAAGCCCTTCTTTCATCGTGAACCAATTACAATCTTAACCTTACCAGCTAACAAAAAGTGCGGACTTCAACTGTTTTACTCAAAAATTTCCAAACTATAATACCTCGCGCTCAACTGTAAACAGATTAAAGCTACAAGGCCAACAGCACCCAAAATAAATGCTTGAAACAGCAAAATGGAATGTATCCTAACCTTCGTCTCATAGTCCCGAGATCATTCTCCATGCATTGCAAATAATTCATGCCACTTACGACTTTTGCAAGACAGACAAAGATTTTTCAGTTTCTTACAATTACCCCGTTAATATGCGCTCTTGAGTCCTCCGACACACTTATTCCGTACTTTTAAGGATATTTTAAAGCATAAATAAGCGAAAAATGCTAACGAAAGCAGTTTCCCACGACTGCCAGAGACGAGGACAAAAAGCCAAGAACAACAATTGAAAAAGGCAATCGACATTCGACAGTGAATTAGGAGTCCTGAACTGAGGCACTGCAAAGAAATATTCCGAATTTGTCCTGCCTTGGGTTTCAGAGGAGCAAATGAATATTTTCGAAACTATTTTCGACGTTACTTAATTTTCCAGTACAAATTCCTTGGGTTATTTCGGGCGCTCCGCTTTGGGAAGACGAGGGCAATTTATGTGGTCTACTAACACCGTCAATAGTAGGTGGTAGGTGGTGTGTGCGTCTGTGTTTATGAAACGAAAGGACGATGTAGTCGAGTTCGTTGTTCGCATTGGAGATGAGAGTCAAAACATACTGTCAACCATACTCTCAGCATCATTTACATAATGAGATTTCTTTGAGATCGTTTCAATTTTGCTTTTCTTCGTCCTGGGCCCAGGACATGCCAATAGCTGACGCTATCGGTTGCAATCACATGCAGAAAAAGGATGAATCATAAATTCGGTTACTCCAAGTGGTTTTGATGTTTTTGTTCAGTCTGGTCGGCTACTTTTGTTTATTTGTTCGTCGAGGATTAACCCAATCGAAGGACACATTGATTGGCCAAATGAGTAGCGTGCAATTGCTTTCACGTTCGATAAAATTGTAATTAAGTGCTCGGTGCTATCACATGACCTGAACTTCCATTTCGTCTAATGGCAGTCAATTTCCTTTTGTTAACCATGCGGTTTATACGATGGTGAGTGGTTGTTTCTTTTTTTGTGCTGGGTGCGTGTAGCCAAGAATTATGTTCCTATCCGAGATACATCGGCGAATAGTTTGTTTCCAATTATTTCAGTCCTGTGGAACAGTTCACATTTAGGATTTAGGATTACAATTGAATTTGGCGGAATGATTGCCTTCAGAGGTGAACGCTTTTCTTAGTTCGCAAAGGATACACAGGTTAATGGAGCGAATCCAAAATTAACAAAGTGATGTGTTTATTTCCATCGAAAGTTAATTAATTAAGCAGTTGATTAAATGTCCTTAGACTGAGCACGTGCCCCTTTGAGGCACTTTGTTTATTACTCGTATGTTTTTGGATCGAATGACGTGATTGGCTATGACGTAGATAGAACTGTTTTTTTTAGAGTAATTCAACCAAATGATGTAAGGATAAGGCGATGAAAATAGGTCTGATCGAATCCTTTTCGTTCGTAAATGCAATTCAGAAGAATTTAGTCACACGAGGATACTATACGAGCTTTATTCCTTCAGATATCGTGGAAGGTTAGTCGTATAAGAATCGAATTTAGGTAGAATGTAAGGGACTGAACTTTTTCTTATTGGATTAGTTTATGAAGGTATAGGGAATGAGATTTAAGTATTTGGTGGACCTCTTGTGATTTGAGATTGGTCAAAACTTTTCAAAAATCTAATTTAATTGTAATTTCCCTAAATCCTTGGGGGACCTAGAGTAGGTCCTCACATCACACATCATTTCGTACCATTGTGCCCCTTACTTAGGCTCTGATTCGGAGATGTTGTATGGCGATAAATGATTCACATGAATCATCCTTTGTTTTCGTTGTCCCGATTCTACGATCCGATAAACCAGATCAAAGGGCTGCTTTACCACCTTGACATATCCTTTCCAATTACTCTGATATTCGGAGCAGTGACCGTTACGTCTCTTAGGAGACAGATTTTAGACCATACCTGTCCCTCAGTTAATCTCTGAGGTAATGCGTAAGTTTTCGCGTGCCACGTTATGTACATTCAGCAATCGATTTCGTAGTTCTTACGAATAGCCTGGGATAGCTCTGGTCTGTTCCAGTAGGTAATCCGTACATTAAAGCAGTCGAGAGTTTCAATACGCGTCTCTTGTTCCGCCGCGTCTTCTGAAGACCCATTATCCATCGTTTTTGGAATACGTCTGATCCTTAATTCCTGCCTTGTTCCGAACGGAACAAGTAAACCACCCAAACAACCTTCACCATTTAGCCATTTAGTATGTAATCCATGATAGCAATTACCTATAAGTTTCCTGCTTCCATGCGGGGAAGCAACCCAAGGACATCGACTGCAATTCTGTCCCAGGGAGGTCTTGGCCCTCTCTGGGCCTGACAAACCATTTCGAGTTTTTCGATGACCTAGATGTCAACAACTCGGGATATAATGGAGTAGTTTGAGAATTTCCGGAACTGCCTTCCTTAGGATTACAGACAGGAGTTTCTCCGATGTTGAATCTTCCTCCAAAATTCGAGTGAAATCTCTGGCACTATCTGAAGCTGCTAAAAAATGGAACATCGACTTTTCATATCCAAGTTCCATAGTGGCTTTCGCCAAAGGCGGATCTTCACGCCACCTAAATTTTGACATTTAAAGCCGGTACAGATCTTTTCCTTTCGTGACAGCTTATGCAGAATATTTAAACGCATCGCATGATGTCCATGTCAGAGACGGATCAGTGGTGTATTTCGAATTCTTATTTTTGCAGCCGTTTCAGCCCTCTACTCATTTGATCTTCTGATTCTGTAGAGTTGCATAGCCACCTAATATATGCATGATCCTTGCTATTAACCGTCTATCGAAGACGTTACAGTGAAAGTGTAACTAAATTAAGTGCTAGCAACTCTTTTGAATCAATGTTCGACTGAAGTATTCGATGACCACCTTTGAATCCTGAAACCGAGTTTTCAAACTTGCCGACATTCAGTCCGGCCCTCTTATAGCGGCACCCCTTATACGCAATTTCATTATGTTCTAAAAAGAGATTGTTTAAATGACCTACACATCTTCGTTTGCAGGAGGCTATCAAAGGGACCCAACTTTGGATGACTCTTCCATAATGGAGCTGGATTTTAGCAATGACTTGAATGACGTTGTTCGCCAAGTGGTGCATTGCTGGTCGCTGTAGCCCCAACGGAAACGAAGTCTAAAAGCGTTCAGTCGCACAATCGTGTCGGCCGAAAATTGTCCCTCGGCAATGCCATTGCGTCATGGTCCCACGACCATAATTTTTTTTTTTTTTTTTTATAATTTACCCGCACTCAAGGGGTTATGAATACCCTTTTACATGTTATTCACATGGTGCGGGCGTCGGAAATGTAGATAGAGAGAGAGAAAGAGATTGGTGCAGTGGTTTGAAACTCAGATGTGTTAGGTTTCACATTAGCTCCAGGGGTGGTGTCCAGAATAACTGGGGAGATTTGATGCTGTCATGTATTTTTTTGCCTTCGCTTCTGATTCACAGTATTCTTTTCCCGATCCACCTGATGTCATAAGCATATCAATTATCAACAGAGCGATCAATTTCTCCAGCCATATGACAAACCTACTGCCAGTGTTATGCCTTCGCAGTAGTGTTGTCACAAACTTTCTCAATTGATCGGACTGCCTCTTATCATATAATGCTTATTGACATCAGGGATTGAACCGTGAACCATCAGCTCGACGAACGATGACGCTACCACTACACCATTGCCACCCCAATCCATAATCCCCATAATCCATACGAAATCGTCCCTTGAACTTAAAGAGTCCAGTCGAACAAGGTTATGAAAACAAGGTAAGTAGTCGGTGTTATGGAAAATGTTCTCAAATCTTAAACAGTGTACTTCCTTATAAGCGGACACCGACGCGATAGTTCCGAAGAATTTGTCCGCTTATAAGAGGAGTCCGGTTCTGAGAAAACAAACAAAAGGACCTTTAGAAAAAATCTGCTTTGAAATCTGTCCGGATATGTGGGTTGCCGAATTTTGAGGGGTGTCCGTAATGAGAGAGTACACAGTATTGCAACGGCATATCACAGTCATTGATGATGTTAACGATATGAGTTGCACTCACTTCGGTGTGGTTTTTCGAAATCCCCAGTCTTGCCAAGAGGTCTTCATTTGAGGCCTACAACCTTAAATACTGAGATTGTCACCTAAAACATAGTGTGGTCTTCCATCTGGGCCTATAACATAAGCTAGTGAGTAACACATAGCCATAGCTGCCCCTAGACATTTTCAGTAAACAGATCGCTGCCTGTACGGCCATCCGTCTGAAAACCTTCTCTCAATGGCCTAGGTATCACACTGGCCACTCCTCGATCCTTGATCTCCTTAACTTCAAACACGAAAATACAGACTTACATCCCGCCGAAAATGTGTTTTGACCGTAACTTCCGTACGAGCATCCCTGGACGGGATGTATGGGACAATTCTTCCCCTGTCGATGGTAGCTCGGTACACTTTTTCACAGATGGTTCTAAGACCGAAGGCGGGGTGGGATGCGGTGTTTTCTCCGAAAAGCTAAACCTCGAATTATCGTTCCGCCTCCCTGATCATTGTAGCGTTTTTCAGGCGGAAATCATGGCGATTAAGGAAGCCCTGTCCTGGCTGAAGTGTAATGTACTATCTGTCAGGGATATTACCATTCTCACTGACAGCCAAGCGGCAATCAAGTCTCTGGAATCGTGCTCGTTTACTTCAAAGGCCGCTCTCAACTGCCGTTTATCTCTTATGGAGATGACAGGGCAGTTCAACATACACCTATGCTGAGTGCCAGGCCATAGAGACATTCCAGGAAACTGCAGGCCAGACGAACTCGCCAGACAAGGCACTACTCTAAGGATTCTGTCTGATAGGCATGCCCTGTCCCCTCTGCTAAAGCTGAATGCTATTAGCAAGACCAACCTCAGATGGGAAAACGTGTCAACGTGTCTCATCTCGAGACAGATCTGGCCCAGGCTGGATCATAAACGCAGTACCGAGTTGGTCAAACTAAAGCGATCACAGATCAGCTGCGTTGTTGGTGTTCTCACTGGACACTGCCTTGTAGACTTGACCGCTTTTCAAACGACTTCTGCAGAAGCTGCAGGGACGGGGAAGAGGAGGAAAGTATCCCTCACCTCCTATGTAACTGCCAAGCTCTGTCGCATAAAAGAATGGTCCATTTAGGGTCCCCCTTCCTTGAAGTCCTTGGTGACATAGCGTCCTTAGACGTCATGCGCATCTATCGCTTTATAAAAAGCTCCGGTTGGTTCTGTTAGTCCATGAGTAGCGAATTGGTTTTGATCCATGGTATCACAAAGGACCTTTATTGGTCTAAGTGTGTCTGCACTCCCGTGCGGACAGCTAATCTAACCTTACCTAACCTACACATAGCCAACGATCGCCCGATTCAAAGTAACGCAAGCATCCCACCTTTCATAGTTGAAATATGCAGTAAATTACAGGAAAAACAGTGGTGTTTAAAACGAATTTATAATTCCAGTCAAGTATACAATTAGAAAGCATTGTGCCACCCTATCCCTGGTTGCCGCCGTAAATTCCACCGTCATGTTTACTAGAGCAATCCGCATTCCTTATAATGAGTAAGGAAAATTAATGTATCTCTTACGAAATTCCAACCACGAAAATATTCTTTTTGCATCTTAAGGATAGGAGGAAGGGTTTATTTCAAGTTTGTACGTAAATTTGTTTACTTCCTGTTTGTACTGCTCATCGCATTTTAAAATATCTTTCTGTCGCGCAACATGGTTTCCTTCCTCAAAGTATTTTGTGCTACAGAATCCACTTACATCTTCAAGACGGTGACAGGCAAAGTTATGAAATACTAAAGAATCAAATTACATTGAAGTCGAATTAAACAAGCCATTGTTCATGTTAAAATGACGGTCTCTCTTAAATTTAAATTTACTTCGGGCTTAAGAAATACGATAGAAATATACGCACACGATTCAGAAGCTTATCAAAACCACCCCAATGGGTGGGATATCTACATCTAAGTAGTTCCTTAAAGCTGCTTCCTTTAAGCTTCAACTTGTGTATGTTGATCCAGTATTTGGCAAATGACCTCATTACCTACCAAATTTATTCACTTTATCCACCTTTCTCCCTTCCTTGGCGCCACTATGTAAACTAATAAAAATGTTGTAAAGGACAAACTTACGCACATAACTTTCCAAATTTATTTCTATTCTTGAGTAGGTAAGGAAGACAGTGCTTGGGGAAAGACTTTCGTACAAAGGGGACACACATGGAAAGTTCAGAAAAGTCAAACAATCGTGCTTTCCTATCATATCCCGTATGCTAGGTAAATATTTGATTTGACGGTATTCATTTGTGACACGTTTCGTTACGAGGTCTACTCAGCTGTGAAGGTGATTGTTTGCAATCAATAAAATTATGGAACCGTGAATTTGTACATTTATTGTTGTTTTGCGGTAGCAGTTTGTGTAGAGATACATGTAGAGAACGTATTTACAGATTTTATGATCGCAATCGTTGGCTCTTGAGCTAGGCATAGGCAATTTCACGACGATAGTTCGAAATAGAGAGAAGACATAGTAATAAATACGAAATTTATTCGTTGTTTTTATGTACAGGAATCCCCGGATAAGTGCCTCTCCATAAATATCCAAACCTGTGAGGTACTTAAGCGGGTTAGGCACTTATAAAAACCCGCTTAAGTGCCCAGTAGCACTTATTTCATTTTTATGAAGAAAACACGATATTTATTCATTTGAAAAAAAAAAACAAAAAATCACATTGAAAGCGTATTGTTACATACATACAACTAGGACAGAAAGGAAGTCCTTGACCTTACGCTAGGTAGTACAAGCATTAGCAGGTTAGTCAGAAACTGGAAAGTACCAGATGAGCCGTCACTATCTGACCATAGAATCATTGTTTATGGCTTAGATAGTGCATGTATCATGAGAAACCCAGTAAGAAACCCTAGGAAAACAAACGCTAGATAGTAACCTGGAGAATATTAGACATAGGAGGGCTCCGGGACACTATCTAGAGTTCGAAAACGCGGTAGAGGGCATTAGTACCGCAATTACAAATGCGTTTGAATCAAGCTGTCCCATAAGCAACAACAGCAACAAAGAACTGAGAAAGGCGAAAAGAGAAAGTTTCAAGAAGTTCTGCGAAACAATAATAAACACTCCTGCTGCAGCAAGATTACACAAAGCCCTAGCAAAGACGGGGGGCATGTCAGCATCACTGAAACAACCAGATGGCAGTTTCACTGAAAATGAGGAACAAAGAGCACTACTGCTCTTAGAAACTCACTTCCGCGGGATTTCGCGGAATACTTGTGAAGGGAGCATGACCAACATAACCAGACCTCGGAAAGAAGATTGGAAGATTGCAGGAAATATCTGTTCCAGATGGAGAATTGAATGGGCAATTAGCTCCTTTCAGGTTTTCCAGTCACCAGGTGTGGATGGGATCACACCAGCCTTACTGCAAAGTGGGCAAGAGGAACTACTACCACACCTCGTCAGAATAATGAAAAGTAATCTCGCACTGGGTTATATAGCAAACCAGTGGAGGCGGGCGAAAGTTGTGTTCATACCAAAAATGGGGAAGAAAGACCCAGCACAGCCGAAGTCATACAGACCGATCAGCCTAACATCGTTCCTTCTCAAAACAATGGAGAAAGCTGTGGATAACCACTTAAGAGAGGATGTTCTTAGCGCATCCCCACTTCATCATCGTCAGCATGCATACAGAACGGGCAGATCTACAGAGACCGCTCGCTATTACCTGACGGAAATTATTCAAGGAGCTCTTCAAACAAAAGAGACAGTAATCTTCTTAATTTTTTGACCATTTTTGTCGGATAAAAATGGATTTTACTACAACTTCCGTTACTCGTAGGTGAAAAAGTTATTTAGCATAATTTTAGGAAAATTAGTCAAAGATAAAAGTTTTATAAAAAAAAAAGTTGTTTGTTTAGTAAAAGTTTTGAGAAAAATGCATTTTAAATAAAAAATTTGAGTAAGAAATTTTCATAATTTTGAATTTAAGGAGCCATTACTTTCTGCGGCTGCATGAAATTACAAAAAGTTTTCACCGTTGTATTTGCCACTGAATTGTCTCCTCAAAATGTATAAAACTGTTTGTGTACCCTGTAATAATTCAGAAGTTATACAATTTAAAGTGATTGTACGTCCAACTCGGAGGTGTCCCACTTTGACCGGCTATAACTCGAATCGGGGGGAAAATAGACTCCCCCTGCCATGGGATTTTTTGTTTGCAAGAACTTCAGGAATCTCCAGTTAAAGGATTATACCTCTTAACTGGGACACCCTGTATATCGGTTATTAAAAAAAAAAGAACAAAGTTTGGCCATACATGTATGTATGTACTTAAAAGAATTATTTTCAGGTAAATATCAATAAAAGTTAAAATTAAAAGAGGCAATGAAGCGGGAAAGGTACTTAAGCGAAGGGTACTTATCAGGGGATTCCTGTAGCCAACTTACAAACAACTCAGTTTCCCCAAGTGAATGGAAGGTTATCGCCCGGATGAATGTACATATATTGGTGGAATGAAGAAATCACTTAACAACATACATACGTGCAATTTGTTATTACACAAGAAGATAATATCAACGGTCAAGAAAAGGAGCTACACACCGAAGCCCACCTGGAAAACTTTAGAACAAGAAAGCTAAGAAATTTAAGCTGATGATACGAAGAAGCAAACTTTAGGTTCTTGGCAAAAAAAATCCTTCCGGTTTGGCATACCAATTTACTATCAAAACTCAGTCTTTTCCCACAAGAACATGAGCTGATTGATGATACCTACATTTACGAACATATACATAGTTACCAAACCTCTATACAAGATGTCTGGCAGAAGGAAAGTTCCTTTTGCAATGGAAGCGACAGAGACTGGTGTTAATCCCGAAAGGCGACAAGCCCCCAGAGCAACCGTCGTCATACAGACTGCTGTGCATGCTAGAAACAGTGGGGAAAGTGCTGGAAAGAATTATCCGCGACAGACTTGACCAGTACACCGAAGGAGACAATACGGTTTCAGGAAAAAGCGAAGCACCACTCATGCGATACAAGCAGTTTGTGAAATTGCACGCGAAGCCATATCTGGGACCAGATGGAAAGGAAGAAGAAAACAGTACTGTGCTGTAGTTACGCTGACGTCAAAAATGCATTTAACTTGGCCAACTGGAACTTCATCATGAGAGCGCTGAGGAATATTCGAGTGCCAAACTACCTACTACGAATTATTACCGACTACTTCAAAGACAGAACCCTCTTCTATGATACGGACGAAGGGCCGAAAAGATACAAAATAACAGGAGGAGTCCCACAGGGATCAGTCCTAGGCCCAGCCCTGTGGAATATTATGTATGATGGTGTACTGCGTATGCGAAGACTAAGGGGAGTGGAAATAATTGGATACGCCGATGACATTGCGGTGGTGGTAGTGGCTAAAACCCTAGAGGAGGTGACACGAAACTGCAACAGTACCATCAAAGATGTGAAGATATGGCTTCGCTCTACAGGTCTGGAACCAGCGGACCACAAAACGGAGGCTGTCCTCATTAGCAGCCGCAAGAAGGTTGAGTGCCTGACCATACAGGTAGGAGAACACACTATTGAGTCAAAGCTGTACATAAAGTACCTAGGGGTACTGCTTGACCATAGGCTCAACTTTAGAGACCATCTAATCTACACAAGCGTGAATGCTAATCGGGCTGTTGCCGCAATATCCAGGCTGATGCCAAATATTGGAGGACCCAGGCAGCCAATAAGAAATGGCAAGAGCCATAAACTCGTACATGAGAAGTAGAAACTCTGTGCATAGAAGAGCATCGATCAGAGTATCCTGTGCATATAGAACAGTATCGGGGGATGCAATAAGTGTGATAGCGGCGCGAATGCCTATCGAGCTAGAGGTCAAAGTAGCAGCATCAATATACAATGACGAAAACCGGGAGAGAAAAGCCATCAGAGCAGCTGCCGAAATAGAATGGCAACGGCGATGGAACACATCAGAAAACGGCCAATGGACATACAAACTGCTGCCGAACATAGAAGAATGGACCACAAAAAAAAAACACGGTGAAGTAAACTTCTACCTTACCCAATTTCTAACGGGACATGTAGGGACCGGTAGTACCGTAGGGGGAATCACAGGACCGGGATGGGGGGGGTGTTTTAGCCACGTAAACATGCAGGAGCATGGAGTCTGGCATAACTCGCAGCACGGGCTACCGAGTATCCACAAAGGATTTCACCCCTCCAGAGCATCAAAAAAAAAAAAAACATAGTTACCAAGGAAGGGGTAGTGGGTGAAATCAATTCCGAGGCACAGCAACCTGGGATTGAAATGGTATCTCGCACGCAGAACTGAAAACAGCGAGTATGACCTGCCCAGAGATTTTCGTTGATTTACACAATTCAAGCTTAAAAGAGAATATATTTCCATACCAGTAGCAAGTCCAGAGACTTGTGCTGTAGCTGAGAGGAAAAATTCACCAATAGATACGTCATCATACCGATCTTGCTTACATGAAGCAGCCGGTAAAATACTAAAGCGTATCATCTGCGATAGGCTTAAGACATTGGTTTAAAAAGCAGAAAGATTGACCGACAACTAATTGGGCTTCGGAAGGCACGCTCTAGAGTAGACATAATAAACGTGAAAACAATCCAGCAGGATTTGAAGGTCGATTCAGACAATACTACGCGATTACACCCGATGCCAAGAATGCTTTTATCTCGATGAATTGGAAACATATCTCGGAGTTGTCTTAATTTTAACGCAGTTAAGTTCATCAGCTGAGTTTATCTATCTCGGACTCAACATCAACTTCACCAATGACAGCTTATTTGAGATTTGTCGAAGAGTGACCCTTTGAAATGCTACTTCGGTTTGCTGAAACACATTGAGTCAAGATCTTGCCAGTTATGCTGTATAGCGTCGAATGCTGGGCGATAAGCAGAATAGCAGAGCAGATATTGAGTGCTTTCGAGCGAAAAATTCTTCGCCGAATTTTAAGACCTTTCTGCGGAGGGGGTGAATGGAACAGAAGACGCAACTGCGAACTCTACAAAATCTACCAGGTGGGGTAGGCTAAGATATGTGGACTACATTGGCTCGGTCAAATCGGGCCCACAAGCAGCAGGCTCGAATTCGAGCCCCTAAGTTCCAGAAAAGCAAACTTTTGGTTCAAAGACAAAGTATCATGGATGCCAAAGCTTGGTCTTAACAAGTGGAAGCAGCGAGCTTGAGATTGCCGAGAATGAAAGGCTGGGAGCCCAATAAGTACGTAACAGTAATTGTAGTGGGGTTACGCCTACTTGCGTCTCTCGAAATCTTCTTGTATTTGGTTCTCATTTCGATAATTACGTTCGCAGACTTGATCTGCTGAAGATATTGCCAGATCTCATCAGTTCCTATGCATTGGGCATCGATAACAGTTCTCGATTTGTAGGCAGAAGTTTTATTTCGTTCTTGGTTATTCCAGATGTTTCGATTTGCTTGCGTAAAGTTGTTTCCAATTTTGTTTTTGGATGACCTCTTTTTCTACTAACCTTGCGGCTTCTATTCCACAGCTTGGCAGCAGATTACATCTGGGCTTTTTCGAATGGTATAACAAATCCAGAGTTCGGTGTTGGTTGTCATGTTTGACGACCTGTGGAGATATAGATTAACGGAAGGACAGCGATAACGTTAGTGTTAAAAGAAATCGTTTTCGTTGATATCAATATGGATTTCCATATATGTTTGTATGTATTTCCATGCTATGACTAAGCTCCTTTAGTTTTGCTGCTGATTCTGGCTAATATGTTCTGTTTTGTACTGTCTTTTGGTGATATGGGGCTGCATATAATGTTAATTCTTTCACTCTATTCGGCGGGTTTTCAAGGACGGTCTGCACGTCCAACGGCTTTACTGAAAATAAGCAGATGTCGTTTGAATAAGTTATCGAGGTCTTCCAGCTGCTCTTTGAAATTCTAGTGTATGCCTATTATTTCCATCGATCGAGTTGTGTAAAATCTGGTCGATTACGATGACGAACAGTATCGGCGACAGCAAAGAGACTTGTCCTCCTCCTAAATTGGTAGTGAGGTTTTCTGAAAGGTTTATTTATGAAGGATTTTGAATCCATAACCTATGTCACTGCCCTTGGAAGAAACTTCTTCCATGGCTTGAGGAACTCCCTGGAAAGTCTATAAATGACTTGCACAAATTCATAAGCGCCTCGGGATGGCTTCAAAATCCATTGTTTATTCATGGGAGGTTTAAGCCCCTAGGGCATCACAATGGATCTATATTGACCTAAGTGTGACGGATGCAAAATTATTTTTGCCCCGTCAACCCACTTACCTAACCTAACCTAATTGTCTACCATTCATTAACTTGTTCCACGATGATCCTTAAATTGTTTATTTGTTCTTAACAGGAATTCTACTGTAATTTTCACATCGGGCCTTTTCGGATTTTTTGTGCAGCGCTAATTTTCCTACTAGCCACTCTTCGGGCTGCCTTTCATGCTATTTTTTTAGAAATTGGGCGGTAATACTCGTAGTATCTCCTTCGGCTTTGTTGTTTTGCTTACTGGCTGAGTTTCACTCATTGGACCACGTAGTTCGACGAACTTGTATGTGCATACATATATATATGTATGTATAGCTACGTAAATAATTTTCTCTCAAGATCGTACAAGATAAACAAACTTGTGAGGTACAAAATTGAGTCGAGTGGTCCACCTATAAAGAAAGCGTAAAGCTCCTCAAGAAAGAGATTAGATTCGCAAAGAGGAATTCCTGGACGACCTTTTGTGCATCTATAGAATCTACTAATGAAGCGTCTCGCCTAAGGAAGGTTCTGGCCAAGACACCAACCCCGGCATCCAATATTAGGAAAAGTGACGGTACTTGGGCGGAATCACATGAGGAAACGCTGGATATACTTTGTGCACTTACTTCCCCAGAGGCGACATCGGGACTAAGCGCGGAAGAAGTAGGAAACATAATAGACAAGATACCTAGCTTGGGCAATTAAATCTTTTGCTCCGTACAAGGCACCATAAATGGATAACATTCGACCTCTGATGTTGCAAGAGTCAGTGGATATTGCTACTCCATGGCTTAAGCGTATCTTTACAGGATGCCTTAAGCTAGGATATGTTCCTGAAGCATGGCGGAAGGTGCGCGTTATTTTTATTCCCAAAGCAGGGAAAGCGAGCCACACAAACGCAAAAGACCTGAGACCTATTAGTCTGTCGTCTTTTCTGCTGAAAACATTGGAACGATTAATAGATGTTTACATACGAAACGTGATCGGCGATGATTACCTATCTAAATCACAAAATGCATACATCTGCGGCAGGTCGGTAGATACAGCCCTCCACAGGGTTGTATCAAGCATAGAAAGATCCCTCCACCTTAAGGAGTTCACTCTTGGAGCGTTCTTAGATATTGAAGGGGCGTTCAACAACGACAACGTAAGCACTGATGCGATCCTGAGCAGTCTACACAGAGCTCACCTCAACATCGGCCTATGCATTTGGATTGCACAGATGCTTAAATCAAGAGTTGTATATTCAACGCAAGGAGACATAACCGGAGAAGGGTTTGCAGAGGAACCCCCCAAGGCGGAGTTCTATCTCCTCTTACATGGCTCCTCGTAGTGGATGAGATCTTGGTAATATTGAAGGATAACGGCTTCAACGTGACGGCCTATGCCGATGATGTGGCCATCCTGGTTTCAGGAAAATTTCCTTCAGTTCTAAGTGAAAGACTCAATCTCGCACTACAACTAGTGGATAAGTGGGTTGGTAGCAAAAGACTGGGAGTGAACACCTCAAAAACGGAGGTAGTCCTTTTCACTAAGAAAAGATCAACCCCTACCTTCAGACCCCCAAATATCGGTGGTACTGAACTAAGTCTCTCAGGTTCAGCTCGATACCTGGGCGTAATACTGGATTCCAAACTAAATTGGAAGGATAACATTACCGAACGCATCAAAAAAGCAAGCGTAGCCTTCTATGCTTGCAAGAAGGCGTTCAGTAATACGTGGGGTCTTAAACCAGCTGTGGTGTACTGGATATACACGGCGGTGGTAAGACCTATTCTCACATACGGTTCATTAGTATGGTGGATGGTACTTGAGAAGCAATACCAGCTCTCAAACCTCACCAAAATCCAGAGGGCAGCGTGTATCGGAGTCATGGGATCAATGAGAGCAACACCGACAGCGGCAATGGAAACCATGCTTAGTTTCATTCCGCTTGATCTATACTGTAGCAGTCTGACTGCCAAAACCGCGGTAAGACTAAAAGAAGGTCGACTATGGTCATCGAGCCTCTACGGTCATGCATCCATTTTGTCTCGATGGGAGACTACCAACAGGTCGACGGCAACTGATCACATGAACCCGATATAAGCTTTTGAAAGGAGATTCGCTACAAGAATTCCTGACAGAATGTACTAGAAGAACCGTAGGAGCATGAAAAAGGAGCTGGCATTCTACACCGATGGTTCTAAGATGGACATTGGCACGGGAGCCGGAGTTTATTGTAAAGCCCTAGGAATAAACCACTCCTTTAGAATTCACGACGACTGCAGCGTCTTTCAGGCCGAAGTCACAGCCATCATACAGGCTATTGAAACTATTCGCGAGAGCAATATCGTTGGCAAAACAATCACTGTCTATATAGACAGCCAGGCAGCCGTTAAGGCTCTGGACTCCGCGGTAATCAGGTCGAGGCTTGTGAGAATCTGCAACTGACTCGTAAACGAGATATCCAGAGCCAATGCGGTACCCCTGCTGGGTACCATGGCACATGAATATCAAAGGAAATGAAAAGGCTGATGAGCTGGCTAGGAAAGGATCGGCGCTGCACTTATCGCGGGCCCTCCCTTTTGTAGCAACCCCAATCAGTTCCTTACGGAAAAAGATAGAAGATGAAGCCATCGGTCGAGCAAACAGACGCTGGGTTCATCTGGAAACATGCGCAACGGCCAGGGCGCTATGGCCGGCCTTCAGCAAGAAGAGATCAACATCTCTGGTAAAACTTAGTCATTATAACGCACGGGTTGTTTCTGGCATAATTACTGGACACTGTGCTATCGGCGTTCATGCAGAACGACTCGGTGTGCTACATAACGACTTTTGCAGAAGTTGCAGGGACGAAGAAGAAATTGAATCTGTTCGTCATCTGCCGTGTGATTGTCCTGCCCTATCCGTCATAAGAATGAGGACTCTTGGGAGTTACTTCTTTTCGGAACTGGAGGACTTAGGAAATGTAGAGCTGGCGGACCTCCTGAGATTCATATCATTAGCTGGGTGGTTCTAACATCGGTTTTCTCACATGTTTCCAGGGTTAAAAAGATTGGGCACAATGGACCGACCTGGTCTAAGTGAGCAGTGACTATGTCACAAGGCACCCATCTACCTAACCTAACCTCATACTGGAATGTATATCTGTTTTCTTGAGTATTTCGTCGTTGTACTCAGATTGCTGTACTCTCTTGGCTCAAGTAGACGTTTTAAGTGCATGGCATTTCTAAGTGATGAACGCTCAGTTGGCTTTCTAAGTACTATTTGTTCCGTTTATTTTATAGCAGTTTGCTGTAGACAATGTCAGCCCCTTACCGTCCCCAAAAGTTCTATATTTAGCCGAGCAATCTTTGCCGATGACTTTGCATGTTGATACCCCCTTTCATAAATAAATATTCTTTGCAACCTTCCAGCCAAGTATCAATTATTTTCCACCCTACACACTTCAACCTTCTTTTCAAGAACGGTTGTTGACCTCAGTTCGGTTAAACCCATGTAGGTATGTAGTGAATTCCAATTTACTTATTATAGCGTCTGACAGAAGATTAATCTTTAAATCATTTCTGTCATTAATCTGCATCACACAAGTTCGACGCCGACACATACGATGCACTCGAAGCAAAATCTATGATCTGCAAGAAAAATTGTCAAAAAGCACGAATTCCTTTCCAATCACTGAGCATCCTCGACACACATTCCATTAGAAAATTCAAGTAAACACCAATTTCATCCACTCAAATCCTTTATCGATACGATGACAGATTCTGCGTAAACAATCTACCACAACCGACAGTCGAACGAAAGAAATGTAAACAACACCAACCGCCAGGTACTTATCCTTCTTTGAAGGCTTTGGCGTAAGCCATCTCCCAGCTATCTATGCTGACTTTACACGCCACAGTAAGTTTGGCTACACGCTGTCGGCATGGTTGCCACAATCAATCACATCGACCACTCGATTGGAAAATTCATTGAAAATATGAAGAGGAGCAAACATTAAACGAGCGAAATGCAATTTTCGTGTTCGAAGGTTCAACGGAACATGATCCAAAATTGGCATGACTTGCAGCCGTTTTCGTGGTATATGATGCGTGGTACTACCATAGACCAAGGGAAATGGCTTTTCTAAGAAATTATAAAATATGACTCCGAGAGGAGTCCTTAACGCAAAAGGGTGGCCCTGCAAAGGATACTCTCTCTCGTATAAGTGGTTGAGTTGTTGACCTCTTATAGGTTCAGAGGTCCTTGGATGGTGAACATCAATAATCTCAGCGAAACGAAAGAAAACAAATGAAGACCAAGACACTGTCGAGGAGGAATGATGTTTTCGAACTTTCCCTCATAGATTGGATGTCATGTTTGAAGTAGTTTTGTTGAAATTAAAAAAAACAAAAAAAAATTGATACTTTTTCAATTTTATTGCGATGTTGTTGACGTCAGTTGAAATGATGAACTTAATGGAAAAGCCGTCGCTATTCGTCGCTGTTACTTTTCGACTTTTTATGGATTTGAAAGTTCAATATCTTTTTTTTAGGGAGGGCTTTTAGAATGAGCAAGACGCACCATAAAATGATGTTTATGTGTAAGACTCGCAAAGTTTATTTATGTTTACGTAGCTCGATGCTTAATCTCTCAAAATATTCGGTTATTTATTATTTGTTTAACAACATGCTATGAGTTTTATTTGCATTAACTCAGTTGTTGAATAAGTATTGTAAAATGAAAGACTTATGGGGGTTCATTGTAATGTAATATGGTTTTACTCGAAGACACAGATAACGACTTTCAGAGACTGTTGTGCGCGATGGTCAGTAGGGCAGTGACTTGGGTTAGTGCGATGACTAACTTTTTCCTATTTTCTATCCACTTAATTAACAGTCTGGTGTAGATCTGGCCCTCAAGCAACAAATCGCCCAAGCAATGTCTGGGCAGCTGTTTCTCCCGGTCGAACGAGACTTTTCTACTTGCCCCCACCTAAACTGCAGTCTATCTTAGGTCGTATCTCATTTATCTTAAATGCTGCATGCGTAATTTTCCCCCGAAATGAGGGTATAGCCTGAAAAACGGGACAGAAAATGTTTCACTTTTTACTTACTTTCTGGGGATGTGTCTTAGCTCTTCTCAACTCTTTCTCTGTTGCCGGGACTCTTTCATAAACCCGTGTAGGCTAATCCAGGTCAGCGGATTCCATTGCATCGCGTAGTAAGTTATGGAATTGTTGGCTTTTCTAAAAGTGTGTCCAATCCACTCGCAATTTCGTCGCCGAATGATGAGGGATATCTGTTCTTAAGCAGTTTCGTTATGGACCTGTTTGTTAGAAATGCTTTTTGGCCAGAAAATGCTCTTCCAAGTGCTGCATCCATATAACTGCGCTTATTCAATATTGTTGTGGACCAGTCGTAGTTTGGCTTTAAGGCTAATTAAGTTGCTTCTCCGCATCTTGGATGACATACTACCTATAAACTCTGCCTCTGCTTTGCCTATTCCGCTTGATATTTTCAGAACGGTTGCATATTTGGTCAAGACCAATATTCTACTCCTTGAGGTTGATAGAGTCTTTTTGAATTTGTTTATCTTCAAACCGACAACTTTTGCATCTCTCTCCAAACCTGCTGTCACTTGGTAAAGCCCCATAATCTTATATGACAGTAAGCATCATCAACGTATTTGAGATGCTTGAGCTGCGATGTAAGAGCCCATCGAATTCCTCTGCTTGACATAACACAGTGAATCACATACATATGTAGCTATTCACGAATAGAATAATACAAAAGGGAGGATTCGGCCTTGTAGGACTCCTCTTTGAATCTTTAATTCCTCTAACAGCCTTTCTCTATTACAAGTTTGTAATAGCTGTTAGGGATCACAAATTTCTCTAAGTTTGTTTTTAAGGCATTCGTGCAGTTAAATTAAGGGAAAAACGTTACCCAGGATATCGGGAGTTATCTCTTCCAGATATTTGTTTCTTGTTGGGTGTAGAGATAAAAATTGTAGGCAACTCCTTCAGTCTTCGGTGAACCAATGTACGTTGGTCTGGACTCGCAGCCTGCGACGATCATCTGATCGCTTTCTCGTGGTTAGATTTCAACATGACTTTAGGCTTAGACTAAAATTTTTGTACCAATCATCCATCGATATACGGCGTTATTTAGCCGTCCTGTCCATTCGTAGTAGAATCTCAAGACTTGGTCTGGGTCAAGGTTCCGGAGACCAGTCTTATTATTAACCCGTAACCGAATTGGATTGTACTAACAAATGTTTGATGGCATATGATCTTCACATTGGATCTCATGCATTCATATTTGAAGTAGACATAAAATCTGCTCTTGCCTTTTGTGGGCTCTTTGTATTGTTGAGGACATTTCAGTATAAAACTTGTCGAAATGAAAACCTATCTATGTAGATACTGCACAACAGTATTCAACTCGATGCGAAGACTATTTAAACTTGTTATTTGTAAGATTTTCCAGTTGGGTCTAAAATCTGAACTACCTCGTCTCACCGAGGTACGGAACACAGTAATTTCACATATGGTTTCGTGTAGTTTAAGACTGAGTAAATTGTCTGGAATTTATCGAAGTAGGTCTGGTGCTCAATCTAAATTTCAGAAATCCTCGAATTCTTTGCAAATAAAAGAATATGTCAGAAATGTGGATATTAAATAAGAGCGGTGCTGTTACTGTGCCTTGTGGTACGCCATTAGTGACATTTGGAACCTTAATCGTCGCACATGTACTATGTATTGCTTATCTGTTACTACATCTTCTCATGCACGATAGATGTACTCATCCACACAAGAAAGTCATATCGCAGAAGATTATATAATAACCTGTCTGACCAAGCCATGACGGAGGCTTTTCAACATCTATTAGGCAGGCAGCTGTACATAGCTTAGTGGGTAGATTTTTATAGATCTATTGTGCTATCCAGACTTGGAGCCCTAGTCGATGAGATACTCGACTAAGAGCACCTCCCCTAGTCCGGTATCCTTGAAGAATCGGAGTATCTGGAGTGGATCTCACAATGATAGATCTTCTTCTAAGAGTTGGTAGGCATCCGACTCTTGTGGATCAATGCTCCACATTCCTTTAGAAGGTGCCATGGGGTTTCCTTAACATCTCCGCAGAACCTTACCTAACTTTTTTTTCTGGTTATAATTCCTGAGAAGCTCTTTGGCCCGTCTTAGTCTGGGGACTTTCTCCCAGAGCTCTGCTCTTTTGCATTCTTCTTCCTTTCTTAGTTTTTACCGTATCGTATGCGGCCCCAGCACAAAAAATGGTTCCGGGTCAGTGAATACGGTTTCTGATCCTTCTTCGGCTTATTTGTCAGCTGCTTTATTCCCCTCTACTCCCAACGTGACCTGGTACCCAGTAGAGAATGACTCTGTTGTTATCACTTAGTCGGTTTATTTTGTCAAGGCACTGCCATAACAGTGTAGACCTCATTTCGTAAGAGCTTAAAGCCTTTATTGCGGCTTGGTTATCCGACAGTATCGCGATGTTTGGTCCACGATACTTTCTATCGAGTCTTCCGGGCATCTTGCAATTGCGTTGATTTCCGCTTGGAAGATTTTATATGTATATACTATTTCGAGAGATCCCGAATCAGACAACAGTTATGGGTCCCTTTTCATCTCTCTTCAACGATCCATTTAGCCTGAGAGACTGTCCGGATTTCTCCACAACGCTAGCATCTGTTTAAGAGAAATCTGGTTCATCTTCTGGGTTTCTATCCAGTGGCGTCCCCAGATCTCTCTTCTTCTGCTAGCTAATGCCGGACAATGACATAGTACATGTGCCATAGTTCACAGGTATCCTCATCCAGAAGACCCATCTTCTTTATGTGATACCCGAAATTTCCATGATCTGTAGATAACGCTACCACCCATTTCAGTGCCCTTCGCTCCAAGCTTAGAACTTCCCTATGAGTGTAGCCAGTCGGCCCTTTAATAGCCATTTTAGCCTGCCTGCAACCTTCAACGGTTAACCACCTTCTTTGGTGTTCCGCCGCGATCCAGTTGTTAATCAGGTGCTCCACCATTCCCCTGCTAATTGCAGCAAATGGTTCCGGACCAGAGAACTCCGAGGTTGACCCTCGCTTTGCTAGGAAGTCCACCTTTTCATTGCCCTCGGTCCCTGCGTGTCCTCTCACCCAGAGTAGCGCCACCTCATTTCGAGATGAGCACTCATTGAATTTATGAACACATTCCATCGCCAGAGACGTATTTATATCTGTTTGCTCCATACGTCTAATTGTCCAGAAGAAATGGACCGAAACTCTTAAGTGTTTCTTGGATACAACACAAAACTGTGCCAAGAGGCGTTGTTCCTCAAAAAACATATTTTAAATATTTGAGTACTTATGTACATAACATTTTCATTGTAAGGATAAACTATTTCTTTCTTTTAGGCACAGTATCCTGCTAAAACTCGTCTCAGGAGAATATTTTTCGCTCATTATTTCAGTTTACAACATTACGTACTACTTTTGTGGAAATTGTTAGCTCAGTAGGTTTAAGGGTTCAAAAGTTACATCGTACCTTAAATTTTGGGTCTTAATTTTGAATGCGGGAAAAAGTCATCTTTCTTGTTTCAGAAACACCTATGGAAAATGGCATCGTAAGGCAGTCAAAGAGAGTAAGACCCTCTCCTTAGCTATAGAGAATATTCCCATCCCACTGAAAACGGAAGTCAAGTACCTGAGCCAGCATTTCGATCATAAATTCAAGTTCAATACGCATGCTAGAAAAGTGTTAGGTAAAGCGAAAATGGTTTCTGGTCTCCTAAAACTACTTCTCTCATCGAAACACACTTCAAAGAAAACCAAAATCATGGGGCCGAATTACCGCAGTCGATAACGAGTGAATGAGTAGGACTCGTGATCGAATGATCGAGTAACCTCACTGGGATGATGGCACTCGAAAGCTCACGTAACGAATGAAAAAAAATTGTACTAGAGAAGTTGTACTACAACTCACAAAGTGACATTTCTCCGGTTGAAAAAAAAGATAGAAAAATATTATTTGTAGTGAAATTGAAGTAAACAATGGATCTATTTGTTTATTTTTCCTTGGATTACGATGATGATTATCGCGAACGCGTTGAGCGTCGGCTCCCCCTCTTTATGCAGGGGTTAATTTGCCGTCGTTTCAGACGGTGTTGAAGTGACTGTGCTATGAGACCCTTGGTTTGCGGCTCCGAATCGAAATTCGAAATCGGCCAAAATATTTTTTTCCAACAAATTGATCTTATTTTGATAGGACATTAATTAAAAAAATTAACATTATATTAATAAACTCCCTTAAAAAAAATTTGAAAACAAAAATACTCACATCTTTGTTGCTTCGCTCGATAGCTCAACAGCACGATAGTGATCGAGTGAAATGACGCACAATAACGTGTGCTGTCATCTCAAATTTCGATAGTGAATGCTCGATCACGAGAGCGGTAATGCCGAATCCTTACATTTCGATAACGAGTAACTCGTTATCGACTGCGGTAATTCGGCCCCAGAATTAGGTGGCGCCCTAACACTACCCTTTTATAAAAAGGCTTCGTTACCTGCCTTAAGAGGATATCCCACGTGAATTAAACAAATATAATAACAATAATCTCGTAAGATTAATTCCTGCGTACTACATAGACTCTTGTCCTTGATAAATACAAACTCGAGAGCCCAAATATTTCGTAAATAATGCATTCTACTTGTTGTCATATATTTTATATTATCAGTTAAGTAGTTCTGCATGTTTTCTTTTGACGCTCTTTGAATTAAGATATGCAGAAATACCTGGTATTTTTTCCTTTAGTTTGTAAGTATTTCTAGTCATAAGTTGTAAGTCGGCCGCTATGAGCCATTATGTGAACGCATGTCGGGAGCAAGCATACGAAAAGAATGCAAGGCAATTATTATTTTTATTATTTTAATATTTGAAATATCACAAATATATTGATCTTTCGCAAAAATAATTTAGCTTCACCAGACATACTTATATTAAGTCGGTAAATTAAAAAAAAAAAAACTACTGTATTCAAAACTAACCAATGTACTATTAGTCTCAATAAATTGAATTGAATTGAATTGAGTGCTACCCGAACAGACATCTTTATTGAATCGACGAGCATAGGTTGTTTTTAAAGCATAACATCCACTAGAACTGTTTATGGATTCAAGCAAGAAGAGAAAATTTTGAATTACTTTTTGAATTCGAATTTATTTACTGCTGAGAACCTGTTGCGAAACCACCTCTACATATGTCCACATTTTACAACTATTTCTCTGTTTTAAATTTTCTAACCATTAATGCAAATTAAACGACACCACGTCTGGCAACGGACTCAGGCTGATTGATTTTGCTGCGGGGCGAAACGTCACAATAGCAAGCACACGGTTTCCTCATCTCAATATCCACAAGGGGACCTGGCGGTCTCCTGATCATGAAACGGTCAACCAAATTGATCATATTGCGATCGACGCAAGGCATGCCTCCAGTATTCTGGATGTCCGAACCTTCCGAGCAGCCAACATCGACTCGGACCACTACCTTGTTGCAGCCAAGGTACGAATGCGGATATCCCGAACGCCACAAAGAAGAATAACTGTGAGAAGATTTGACGTCAAAAAGCTGCAATCGCAAGAGACCGCCAGAATCTTCGCCGATCGCGTATCCCGAAATCTCGCCACGACTCCTATGCCGCCAGCATCAAGTGCCAAAGACCAGTGGCAACGTTGCCAACATGCCATCAGAGACGCCGCAACTGATGTGCTGGGTTTCAGTCGACCACCACCAAGAAACCCCTGGTTTGACGAAGAATGCCGGCAAGCACATGCAGCTAAACAGGACGCGTACAAAGCGGCGCTGCAAAGAAGGACGAGGGCTGCTCGTGAGCTCTACGAGCGTAAGAGACGGGAAGAGCATCGGCTTCTCCAGAAGAAGAAAAAAGAGCACGAGAAGCGCGCGATCGAAGATATTGAGAGATTATACTCCAGGAATAATGTACGGAAGTTTTACCAAAAGGTAAAAAGAACGTGTCACGGCAACAAGACCCGTACGGAAACCTGTAGAGATGAGGAAGGAAACCTGGTAGTAGAATCACAGTCGGTGCTGAGAACATGGAAAAACTTTTTCTGCAGACTGTATAACGGCGATGAAGATCAACATACCGCTGTCAGGCAGAATGCGCCATTCAACATAGACGATGATAGCCAAAACTTCCGTCCACCTGACCAAAATGAAGTGAGGATAGCAATATCTATGCTTAAATCTAACAAAGCTGCTGGACCTGATGGCCTACCGGCCGAGTTGTTTAAGGCAGCTGGAAATGACTTGGTAGAGAGCATACACCAACTCATTTCCAAGATTTGGTCAGACGAGTGTATGCCTGATGAATGGAACCTCAGCATCGTTTGCCCGATCCACAAGAAAGGAGACCCCCTCAACTGCGCCAATTACAGAGGTATCAGTCTCCTCAACATCGCGTACAAGATCATATCTGCCATATTGTGTGAACGCCTGAAACCCTTCATCAACAACCTGATTGGCCCCTATCAGTGTGGTTTCAGGCCAGGAAAGTCCACGGTCGATCAAATTTTCACACTCCGGCAGATCCTGGAAAAAACCCAAGAAGTCCAAATCGATACTCACCATCTTTTTATCGATTTTAAGGCCGCATATGACAGCATTTATAGAGACGAGCTATACAGAGCCATGTCTAGTTTTGGCATCCCTGCCAAACTCGTTCGTCTGTGCAGGATGACGATGGAGAACGCTCGCTGCTCCATCAAGGTCGGTAATGACCTCACCGAGACCTTCGATGTCAAAAAAGGATTTAGACAAGGCGACGCGCTGTCATGTGACTTCTTTAATATCATTCTTGAGAGAATTGTGCGAAACTCACAAGCCAACACCGGAG
The DNA here is from genome assembly GCA_946965025.1 of Blera fallax. Taxonomy (NCBI): domain Eukaryota; kingdom Metazoa; phylum Arthropoda; class Insecta; order Diptera; family Syrphidae; genus Blera; species Blera fallax. The sequence continues at coordinate 17,176,998 of OX337244.1, forward strand.
GCACAATCTTGCAAAAGTCTGTGCAACTACTAGCTTACGCGGATGACATCGACATAATTGGCAGAACACAGCGGGCTGTCACTGGTGCGTTCGCTAGTATCGAAACAGAAGCCGCCAAAATGGGTTTAGCTGTAAATGAGGGCAAAACAAAGTATATGCTGTCGACAAATCGGACAGAACGTCACAGTCGACAGCTATAACTTCGAGGTAGTAAGGGACTTTGTCTACCTTGGCTCTGCTATTAATTCTGACAATAACATCTCGGCGGAAATTAACCGAAGAATTACTCTTGCCAATCGCTGTTTCTTTGGGCTGAGAAGGCAATTGAGTAGTAAGGCCCTATCTCGAACAACTAAGGAGACTCTGTACAAGACCTTGATCATCCCAGTCCTGCTTTATGGCGCTGAAACATGGACTCTGTCGAAAGCGGATGAAGATATCCTTGGTCGCTTCGAGAGAAAAATTCTTCGGAAGATATACGGTCCCGTTTGCGTTGACGGGTTTGGAGGAGAAGATTCAACGACGAAATCTACGAGCTGTACAGCGACATCGACCTAGTCAAAAAACTGCGCATCAGTCGCCTAAGATGGCTAGGACATGTAGAGCGAATGGACACCAATGCTCCGGCCCGCAGAGTCTTCGAATCTAATCCGGAGGGACAACGCAGTAGAGGAAGACCTCGCCTAAGGTGGCGCGCACAAGTAGAAAGGGACCTCAACCAACTTGGAGTGCGCAACTGGAGGCAGTTAGCTAAGGACCGGGCTAACTGGAGAGGCTTGTTGGTTGAGGCCCAGGTTCACCCCGAACTGTAGCGCCACCTAAGTAAGTAAGTAATGCAAATCAAAACCACAACAGCTGCTATTGCAATTCAGCCGAACATGCTTGCATTTTGCAAAATTTTTTTATTTACCAATTATCTGCATAGTAAGCAAAATTAGCGCAAATATTCTAATTGAATTGGGCTCGTTATTTCAATGCAATATAAGCACATTTTTCGGTTTTAATTGTTGTAAGATACGAGTATCTTGACGCGCGAATTTTGGGCAGTTGGCGTGAACAATTTAATTATACTTAAGCGTGCTATTATCACAAATTAAATAATTGGTTAACACTATTAGGTAAGTCAAATTAAAGTTATTCAATTCCTTTCTTTGAGTCTTTTTTTTTTTTTGACTTTATACATAGGAATATCCGAAAGCTAAATGGAGCTTTGAGATGTCCAATTATGTAGCATTAATTCTGGCGGAATGCGTACCGCCCTAAATAGAAACTAAAGAGGAAAAATTAATGGCTTCCGTCGAGATGTTAATTTCTGCGATTATAGTCTGCTAGATTGTATTCGACCTTGTAGAGGCTATGTAAGGAAGCTAACCTCGATATATATTAAAAAAAAAAACCAGAGCATGCAAATATATGCTAAACTGAAATGCTAATCAAATAATTGAAAAAGTGATGATCTTGATTTTAGCCATGTGGAGACTAGAAGTAGCCCGAAGGAATATTTATGTATACAGTGAGAGCGGAGCAATATTGTAACAGACTTGTGTTACACTCTTTTTTGCTAATCGTCGCGTCATTGGCTCTCACTACTTTGTTAGTCTCTTAATGGAATCTATTAATGGATACATTTTATGGGCTAGTTAGGTAGGTTTATTCGGCTTATGTCTGTGAATATAATTTTACTCCAATCACGATCTACATTCTCCTGAGTTCACTGAAGTCATTCACTGAAGTATTGAAGCAGAAGCTGCCAAAATGTGTTTAAGTGTAAATGAGGACAAAACCAAGTATATGTATGTCGTCAACAAGAAGCGACACACTACATCGGCGAATTGGACAGAACATCACAGTCGACAGCTGTAACTTCAAGGTAGCAGGGGACTTAGTCTACCTTGGCCCTGCTATTAATTTTGAAAGGAGCATCTCAGCAGAATGTTTTTAAGCAGCACTTCCAGCAGCTGCTAAATGGGCATCATGTAGAGAGAGTGGTAGGGGAAGAAGAACACCCGCTTTCAGTCAACGAACAAGCAAGTATCGAAGAGATCGGCACAGCTATCAAAAAGCTGAAGAATAACAAGGCCGCCGGCTCAGATGGACTGCCAGCAGAGCTCTTCAAATACGGTGGTGATGTTTTGGTAGGGTGCATGCACCAACTCATCAACAAAGTATGGGAGGATGGGAGGATGAAAGCATGCCCGATGACTGGACAATCAGCTCCATATGCCCCATCTACAAAAAAGGCGATCCTATGTCCTGCAAAAATTACAGAGGCATATCCCTGCTAAATGTCGCGTATAAGATCCTATCCAACGTAATTATGTGAACGTCTGAAGCCTTTCTGCAAATGCCAGTGTGGCTTCTGTCCCGGCAGATCGACCATAGACCAAATTTTCACATTTAAGCAAATCCTGGGAAAGACCAACGAATTTCAAGTCGAGACTCACCATCTTTTCATCGACTTCAGAGCCGCATATGATAGCATTCATCGCCGTGAGCTCTACATGGCGATGGCCGAATTCTGAATCCCGCGCAAACTAATCCAGCTTTGTCGCCCCACGCTGGAAAACACGCGATGCAGTGTGCAGTTTGGAAACAGTTCTTATGAACTATTCCAAACGAGTACCGGGTTTCGGCAAGGAGATGCGCTATCATGTGATTTCTTCAATCTAGTGCTGGAACAGATAGTGCTCAGGGCAGGCGTCAACACGGAAGGCACTATCTTCAACAAGTCCGTCCAGCTGCTGGGATACGCAGACGATATTGATATCATCGGTCGCCTCCAGCGTGCCGTCATAGAAGAACAGGCGAAACGAGTCGGTCTTGAGGTAAACGAGGACAAAACAAAGTACTTGTTGTCAACAAACAAAGCAGCATCTGTCCACCGCCTAGGACTGTCACTGTTGACAGCAGTAACTTCGAAGTAGTTAAGGACTTTACCTACCTCGGAGTAAAAATCAACTCCACGAACGACACCTTAGTGGAGATCCGACGAAGACTAACCCAAGCAAACCGCTGCTACTTCGGTTTAGCGAAACAACTGGGTTCAAAACTCCTAACTCGGAAGACAAAATACGTGCTCTACAAAACACTTATCCTGCCAGTTCTGCTCTACGGTGCCGAGTGCTGGACGATAAGCAGGAAAGCAGAGCAGATTTTGAATACGTTCGAGAGGAAAATTCTTCGTTGAATATTCGGTCCCATATGCGAGGAGGGCGAATGGAGAAGAAGATATAACCGCGAACTCTATGAGCTGTATCAAGATGTGGATGTAGTCCGGAAAGCCAAAACGCGTCGACTACACTGGCTCGGCCACATCGAGCGAATGGATCTTCGAATTCCATCCCCAAGGTTCGAGACGACAAAGAAGACCGAACCTCAGTTTTAAGGACCAAGCTAACGCGAATGCCAGAGCTGTGTTTCAGGCAGGTACCCTCCACGGGTTGGGAGCCCGTTAAATAAAAAAAATTATAATCTCAGCAGAAATTAAATGAAGAACAACTCTTGCCAATCGCTGTTTTTTTTTTGGGCTGAGCAGGCAATTGAGTAGTAAGGCGCTATCCCATACAACTAAGGAGACACTGTACAAGACCTTAATCATCCCAGCCCTGCTTTATGGCACTGAAGAACGGACACTGTCAAAAGCGGATGAAGATATCCTCAGTCCGTTCGAGAGAAAAATTCTTTGTAAGGTATTCGGTTCTGTTACCGTTGGCGGGCCTTAGAAAAGAAAATTCAACGATAAGATTTACGAGTTCTACAGTGACATCGACCTAGTCAAAAAAAATGCGCATCAGTCGCTTAAGATTGCTAGACATGTAGAGCGAATGGATATCAATGCTCCGCCCCGCAGAGTCTTCGAATGTAATCCGGAGGAACAACGCAGTAGAAGACGACTTCGCTTAAGATGGCGCCCATAAGTATAAGGAGACCTCAACCAATTTTTGCGTGATCTCATTAACTACTATCTCTTCAATACGTTTTAAGTAATAAATTAATTTCCTGCTGGTGTCTGGAGTGAACAACTTACTTTAGAACACCAGAAAAAGGAACAGTGACATTCCAGGGCCGGAGCAGTTCAACCACTCCCTATCATCAATTTAAGGGTATCTACCTGTTAGTGATGTAAAATATGAAAACATTTGACTACTCGTACTCATTCGTTATTTTTTCATAAGTACTCGGATAAAAGTAACGAGTACTTAATACTCGCGAGTACCACCTATAAAATACATTGGAAACTATGCAAATACAATTCTGTCTCTTTTCTACGACCCGAATACAAAAGTAATCTCTTGCCTTATCTCCCTCAATATTGTATCCTGCTCTAACAAATATAATTCATTAGAAACAGATTTCTCTTTTCACTTTTGCCAAGCCGTGTGTTTGCTTGAAAGTAAACAAAACATATTGCGTGTCCGTGTGTATAATTTGTCTGCCTCCTTGTGAGGTGATATTGTCTTGTTGACATATTTTACAAAGGACAATTTTATACGATTATAGTATTGGTGTAGGGCGAGTAAGAAAATCTCTTAGAATAACTAAATAAAATAAAATAAATACGTATCTGAATACTGTGCAGGTAAAGAGTACGGATGAGTACATGGTAGTAACGAATACATCGTACCGAATGAATACTTTTTTTACACCACTACTACCTGTCTATATTGGGCCATCTATTAAGCAGGACTTTGTTAGTGCTTCGTTGAAAACGTCTGCAAGTTTTTGGATAAAGTTATCAAGTTTTTATGTGCTTGTAAAGCTGCTCTGATATTTAATATTTGAAATGTAAAATTATCGCATATTAACTGACTCACATGCTTCCTTCGTTACCACTACTCAAGTATCCAAGATGAACTGGAAATGGACTTCATTGCACCTTTACCCCGCTGCTGTTCTTGACGGAGAATATTCTGTTCGCCCAATTTTGTGCCACTTTTCAAGGGAATGGTAGTGTATGGGCAAGGTTCCAATTATTGCAAACGATAAATTTGGATCTTCTTGCATATTTGTGTTTACAGCTGCGATGATCTTCAGAACGCAGATTCATTTCAGGTGTTGATATTATTGCATCATTGAGAAAGTATGTGGCAATTCATCTACAGTTCGACTGATGGCTTGCTCAGATGGACGAGTATTTGTGCCAGAAAAATCAGGGGCCGAATTATTGCAGTCGATAACGAGTAACTCGTTATCGAAATGTGAGGATACGGCATTACCGCTTTCGTGATCGAGCATTTACTATCGAAATTTGAGATGACAGCACACGTTATAGTGCGTCATTTCACTCGATCACTATTGTGCTGTCGAGCTATCGAGCGAAGCAACAAAGATTTGAGTATTTCTGTTTTCAAATTTTTTTTTTAAGTGAGTTTACTAATATAATGCAAATTAACCCCTGCATAAAGAGGGGGAGCCGACGCTCAACGCGTTCGCGATAATCATCATCGTAATCCAAGGAAAAATAAACAAATAGATCCATTGTTTACTTCAATTTCACTACAAATAATATTTTTCTATCTTTTTTTTCAACCGGAGAAATGTCACTTTGCGAGTTGTAGTACAACTTCTCTAGTACAATTTTTTTTCATTCGTTACGTGAGCTTTCGAGTGCCATCATCCCAGTGAGGTTGATCGATCATTCGATCACGAGTCTTACTCACTCACTCGTTATCGACTGCGGTAATTCGGCCTCAGGAAGTTATCGATAAGTTTTATGAATCGATATCCGATTTTCAAAGCAATTTCAGATAATATGGTGGCGTTGTTCAGGCGTGAGCCTATTTGTGGTGATTTTGCAGACTATACTCAATATGGATGTCAACAAGAGAGGGCAGCTTGATAATCGTACTTAATCGTGAACTTAACTTAGTTAAAAGAGAACACCCTTTTATGTTTGAAATAGTGTTCGATATAATTATTTCAATAAGTGGATAAATTAGGTCTGCTGTTAGTTATGATTGGGAGGCTTGCAATACATTATGACAATGACTTTACTCCAAAATAACACTTTCGTTGTAATCCCCCCTAAATCTAGTACCAGACTCAAACGGTTGACAGAAGGTTACTTACCAAAATACAAAAGATTATTTGGCATGCAGCACAAAGACCTCATAGAGCCGTCTACTTACGAATATTGTTCTTCCAAAACTATACGAATAAAATCAAACCGTCATTACAGACAGCATCCAACATGCATATGTACGTGATCCCGAAAATATTTCGAATTCTATGCAAACATATTGAATATCTTGTACCTAAACAATACCCAGACACGCATAATATCCAAATGCCCATTAAAGACAATCTTAATAAATTTTTATTCACTACGACATCGAAGACAGCTAACCGTCGTTGGTCCGCTTTCTTTATCTATATACTTTGTATCTGCACCCTCCTCATTCGAATATGGAGATTTAATTCCAAATGAGGGTAAACAGATTTTCTTCCAAACAATAAATAGTTCAGATGAAGCGTTCGAGATACAGGGGAAAACGATTACTATTATTGAGCCAATTTAATTTTATGGTAAAGACGAGGTTTTAAAATTCCATTTAAGGTACTGCGCCCGACCGCCACCCATCATCCCGAATGGGGAGACTGCTAAACAGTTAACATTCAGTCGGTAGAAGTTTTCTAGTTTGACGTGCTTCTGAGTGATATGTGGAGGTTAAGTCCTCCATTTAGGGCGAAGACAAATACTCATAACTTTTATAGTAATTCAGTGATTTAATTGCTTGGAAATGCTCATTCAATTAGTCTACTGATTTATGGAGCTCGTGAGTTTTTAATTTCGATTGAACTATCATTTTGCAATGACTTATGGGTTGTACTTACCCGTACATTTTGCTGCTAATGTGCAGAGGTTTCGAAGAACTATGGCTCAGAGAACGCCTTATTATTGGTCTTTTTCTTTTCAAGTGGGAGTCTTTAATGGAGTAATTAAAAAGTCATTAACTTCCTTTCCTTCCATGGAGGTGATACAGTAGTTTATATTCAGCTTGAGATACATACCTATGTACGTATGCACTGTAAGTGGAGTTGAATTTCGAGTGGTGGATGTCTCATTGCCTGGAAAAGTTTAGAATGTGAACAGGAGTAGGATATGAATCTTATCGTCTCCTTCCTTGCTTGGGAATAAGGGAGAGATCTGGAGATCTGGTGGAGTTCTCTCCCCCCTTCTATGGTTACTAGTCATAGATAACCTTCTAGTCGATCTTCATAGATTAGGCTATACCGCCATTGGTTATGCGGATGACTTGGCGATACTTATTAGTGGCAAGCACAGCGCAACCATCTCCAGCGTCATGCAAGGTGCTTTACTACATGTTTTAGAATGGTGTAGCAGAGAAGGACTATCCATCAATCCCTGCAAAACTGTTCTAGTGCCTTTTACTAGGAAAAGACTGGTCAATCTAGGACCTATCATTATCAAAGGCACTACTTTAGCTTATTCCAGTGAAGTCAAATATCTCGGGGTTATCCTCGACAAACGGCTCAACTGGAATTCTCATATCAAGTTCGCCATCGAGCGTGCTAATAAGGCCATGTGGGCCTGTAGGCGCCTGTACGGCAGAACTTGGGCCTAAATCCAAAGATGATACATTGGATGTATACAATGATGGTGAGGCCTATTATCACATACGCGGCCATCATCTGGTGGCCGAAAGTTCGTGAACGGACAACGGCAACTAAACTCCAGAAGTTACAAAGAGTTGCCTGTCTCGGCATCACAGGTGCTATGCGTACCTGCCCGACGGCAGCTTTAGAAGCAATCGTTGGGTTTTCACCCCTTCATATCTTCATTAAGAAGACAGCTGCTAGGTGTGCTATCAAGTTGCAGATAGAATACAAGTATAAATCAGGTGACCATGTGGGACATCTGAAAATTCTTGACTCAATCCCCAAAAGAGACATGTTTTGTACCATCCCAGACACCATGGTCAAGGAGTACTGTTTCGGTAGGCTATTTGAGGTAGAAATATTAGATCGTGCAAATTGGTCTAATGGTGTTCCGGTATTAGACCCTAGAGGTCTAGTTTGGTTCACAGACGGATCGAAAATGGAATCTGGAGTTGGAGCTGGTGTCTTTGGACCCAACACCAAAGTCTCGATACCTATGGGAATGTGTCCCACGGTATTTCAGGCTGAACTCCATGCCATTGAAATCTGCGCTAGGTTAAACCTTAGTAAGGGTATTAAGGGCGCTAGAATATATATATTTTCAGACAGTCAGGCAGCACTCAAAGCGCTGTCGTCCAATTTAGTGGACTCCATCTCAGTTAAAAACTGCTACGATGCACTGCAATCCCTGGCAAGACTAAACAAGGTAAAACTTGGATGGGTTCCTGGCCATCAAGGGATTGCAGGTAATGAGCTAGCAGATGAACTAGCTAGGGCTGGCTCAGAATCTGCGTTCATAGGACCTGAACCTTACTGTGGCATTAACTGGTCATTCGCCACAGCGCTGATTAGTAACTGGGAACACAAGCTTCGTCTGGACCACTGGGAAAATGTCCCAGGGTTGAGACAATCCAAATTACTAATCAGACCCTACTCCTATAAGGATATACTTAACCTTAATAAGGAAAGTATCAGGAAGCTAGTGGGCTTTCTCACGGGCCATTGTGGCTTGAGATATCACCTTAACAAACTTAACCTGGGCTCAGAGACGGAATGTAGGTTCTGCTCGGAGGAGGACGAATCGTCCGAACATGTTCTCTGTAATTGCCCAGCATTACATTGGTTAAGGAGACGTATTTTCTATAAAGAAATATGTACGCCAGCAGAAATGAAAAACTCTGCTACTAAGGACCTACTATCCTTCATTAGGGAGGTAGACGGTCTCTTAGACTAAGAACACCCTTATGATACAATAGATCTTCTAGGTCGCAGTGTCTGCCACATGGGCAAGGGTTATATTTAAAAAAAAAAAAAAGGGAGAGATCTGCTGCTTTCATCATCATTATCATGGAAGTGAAATAAATTCTTAGAAATAAGACCATCGAAGGATGTGAACCGAAGTTGGGTATTAAAATAAGTTTTTGTGCATACAACTTTTGAAAACATTTTAAGAACAAGATGCTCTCAACTAAGGAAGAGAACATTTTAAAGTAATTTTAAAGTAAAACCTCTTAACATGAGTAAGGAATGATAACAATGAAGCCACTGAATGGTACACATAGTCTTGTATTGTATTTGGCAGGGGGTCATCCCAAGACGACAAGCACTTAGATTCGATAGTCCATTCAGCATAGCCGCCTGTTTGCTGCTTCCCTTCGATTCGTCCTTGGAAACCGATGAGCAGAAATGTATAAATGGTTGCGAACCAACAAAGGCAGTTGATGAAGCTACCATGGAAAGAGCGTTAGCGTCACAGAGTCACATCGCCAAAACTAACGACAGCTTTCTGCACAATTTTGTAGGATAGGCTTTGATAGCAGCTTGACTATCTGAGCAGATGTGTAAGCTTATATCCCCAAACATTTTTATTTACAGGACTGCTCTGGAGCAACGATACCAAAGATCTTCACCTAAAATACAGTAGATTCTGTACCCATGAGTGCATAATAATGTATTCGCTCAAAATAATACACGCCTCACTGCTCCGATCCAAAAGACTCGGAGATCCCGAAAACGACAGTTTGAAGATCTGTATTGAAAGCACATTGTCAAGTACTCCCTCACGAAATACTGTCGGGCACACCTCACTTATATTGATCCGTCGCCAAAGCACTACAAGGATATAGGGCCTTTCTGGATTTAACTTTCTGAAGCTTACAAAAGCGGCTCTTGAGGGGCCAATATGGGCTTTATGGATCTGGCCCGGAAAGTCTTAGAATCTCATCAGAATGCGGAGCATATAAGAGACCGTAACACTATGTACGTCGAAGGTTGCTTCGTAAATACTGACGTTTAACTCATTTCAAATTCCTAAAGAGAGCTCTCGGAATGGTGCCGGGAAAACTTTCAAGCGTTCCAAGTCTGAAATTCTCACTTATATTCTCTGGACAACTCGAATAATGAATGACTTGATAAACTTGTCGGCACAAAGGAATTATAGTCTACATTTTTGCAGCTATTATTGTTGTGCGCGCTTTATATTTTTCACACGAATGGAAGGGATGTACAATATGGTCAAACTTAGGAGGATGTATAGCGGTTAACAGAACCTCAGCAGATCTTCAATACGAAGAGTTTCCTTTTAAAAGTTGAACTCGATCGCAGGCATGTGCAAATCGATACCGGAACTTTGCCATTACTATTCACTAAAAGAATCTCCTGGTGCTCCACAATGACTGTTGAATAAATGGAAAAGAAATAGAACGTACTGAACATCTGCTTTATGAATCTTCTGGCCCGTATGACAGGAGATCGAGACGGATTACTTTCCTTCCAACCTTACACTGTCATTCACATCCCCAATCCGTCAGAAAAGTGGTTTGCTGCCAAAATAAATCATAGAATCCATGAAAATGAGCTTAAACTGTTGTAATTCTCCAAAAAATTGTCACAAGGGCGGACGAATCTTTCGTGATTTCTTTAACAAATTTACATTGTCCAGCATGACTACTTTACTTTTCTCATCCAAAACTTCAATGCCCATATCTTTCCTTCAAATTTTATACATATGTCCTTCATTGTTCAACATCAGCTTACCCCTATGGCAACCAGTAAACCTCATAAAATTTCATCCAGTCCTGTCGACGTTAAATTATACCGAAAAACCTAAACAAAGGCGCAGACGGTATCAATTTAAAAGAAAAAAACCCATGCTACCCTGATGACTTAAAATGGCTGAAAAAAACCTCAAATTCAGCTAAAAATTTCAACATGGGCAGATAAACGTCATCCCACACTTAGATTTATTACTGCAAATTTTTTTTTTTTTTTTAAATCACTTATCGACAAAAAATATTCACTTATCCTTTCAGCGCTTCTGAAAAGTCATCCTTTGTGCATGAGATTCGCTGGTAAAAACATCGTCACAGATAAAATCGATGAAAGGTAAAACGAAAATTTATGGCCACCCTTGTCCCTATTATCGACTTCTATTAGCTTTGACACTGTCAACCACGACAAATGAGGCACAAACATTCCCAGACAAATAGAGCAATCTTTCAATTTCATTTAGTTGATTGCAATTGATTTTCCTTTCATTGAATTTTCCATCGGCAGGATAACAATGCCTAGCCATGGTAATGGTGATGGTGATGGTAATGGTGTTACTGCGAATTCATTTCGGAAATTACACCCGATTGCGAACCTTTTTGTTTGTTTTCGAGATGTCACCGTTTTGGGAATGCGAAAGGGAATTTTCCAAAGTGAAATTGTGTGAAAAATGTTTGCTTACACTTTTGGCAATGCGATCCGATGATGCAGTGACGAATTATTTCAAATTACTGCGATAAATGGGATTAGGTGCAGGCATTTGGATGGAGAAATTAAATGAACCGAGTTGAGGGGTAATTATTGATAGGGGTTGGGTACTGGGGAAGGATATTCATTATTAGGATGGTGTAACTAATTGTGGAAACAAATGGAATGAATCATGAGTGGTATTTGTCTTAATGTTGGTATTCAAATAAGATTCTCGAAATTAATGTGTCCAGGAATTGAATTAATTAATTTCAGAAAATTAAGTTTGCTTGGTGCAACGCAACGGAAATACAAAGTTCGAACCAAATTTGAGGACCTTTCGAGTTTTTTTTTTTTAAAAATCAGCTTAACTTCTGGAGAGACATGTACTACATTATCAGTTTTTTTCAGTTTTGAGACATGGAAATAGCACAATAGACCATAAGGGTTAGTTAGGTTGAGTTAGATGACTGCCCCAGCTAATAGCTAAGACTTAAACCGAAGATTAATTGGTGGGTAGACTACAGCCTTATGATTTCTAATAAGACGTGATAGGAGCCTATTTGGGTAACCTGAAAGTTCGATATGGAGATAAAACTTCTGATTTTTCAGAAGTCGAAACGATAACTTAAGTTATCTAGGTTATTGCAGAAATACTGACCTAGAGTTAGCTAGAGGGGTATGAATACCCTTATGCTGATTTCTCAGGGCACGGGCGTTTGAAGGAGGGGGAAAGAGGAACAGAGGAAGTACCGGTGCACGTTGGCTTTAAATGCTTGAAGGTTGTAGTGATGAGGAAACACAGAGCCTGGAGGATTATTCCACATACGTTTCGTTCGGCTTATGAACGAATCCCTATATTTGACAGTTAGTCCGAAGTTGGGCTTGAGGATGAACTGATGTGCATTCGAAGCGTGACGCGTATTGCGGGTGAAATTTTGAAGGGGAGGAATGCAAGTGGCTAATTCGTTGGAACATTTTTTGTGGAATAAGCGATAAAATAGGGAAAGACACGAGACGTTTCTGAGATGTTCTAGTGAGTCTATAACGCTCACAATGTTTCATCGCCTACTAGTTTTATCGCGCTGTTCTGGACCCTATCTAGAATGTGCCATACGGTCTTGGGTGCACCAGACTAGATGTGGGCGTTATATTCCAGCTTTGGGCGGATGAATGCCTTATAAGTTGTGGCCAGATCAGAAGGGGTAAAGAATTTCTTGCACCGCTTAAGGAATCCTAGTCATTTTGCAGCATTTTTGGCGACCTCGAATATGTGTCCGTTCCAACGAAGATGGTTGTTGATACACATACCGAGAATGGCAAGTCTTTCGGTTTCCGCGATGCAAGTACCATTCATGGTTGAGGGTCTTGGTTTCGCTTATGAGACAGAAGACAGCACTGAGTTTTGGATGCATTAAATTCCGCTCTGTTAGTAGTGCCCCATTTGATTATGCTGTCAAGGTCGGAATTTAATGAGTTTAACATACGTTGCCGTTCCTCTTCTACGGCCGAAGAGTAGGGACGTGAGTTAGTGAACGAATATAAAAAACTGAGGGTACTGTCGGGATTGAATTAGAGGTTGCAGACAAGAGATCATTTATGAAAATGAGAAAGAGAGTCGGAGACAAAACTGAGCCCTGGGGGACACCAGCATTTATGTGGTGAATATCAGACTTGAAGCCGTCCAACACAACTTGTATTGAACGCCCCGAAAGGTAATTTCTAATCCATTGAAGAAGAGACTCATCGATGCCATATGCACGCGTTTTCGACAAAAGAGCCTGATGCCACACTCTGTCAAATGCAACTATCTTTGTTTCACCGAAGTGATGGAGAGATTGGTTCCACTTCTCGGTGAGATATGCCATCAAATCACCAGTGAACCTGTTGCTACGAAACCATACTGCCGGTCATTGCGGAGTTTTCGTGAGTCAAGATATTTCATAAGCTGACGATTTATCAGCGGTTTCATGACCTTGGAAAGAAGGAACGTAAGTGCAATGGGTCGGAGAGGAAGATTCGCCTTTTTTAGGGACAGGCTGGACAAATGGTGTTTTCCATCTTCGGAAAGAGTCCAGAAGAGTAGAATAGACAGAAAAGCTTACGCAGAGGTTTTGCCAGCGAAAAAGAATACCTCTTCAGAACTATTAGGGGGATACCATCTGGACCAGCGGATTTGTGAAGGCAGACAAGACATATAGAGAAGACAGGTGTTGATATTGTTCCATCTGACGTTAGCCATTTTATTTGCTTCGCTTTTAAAATACAAATTTATGACATTACTAATGCCCGTATGACACTACATTTTTTCTTCATTTTTAATGCATTAAATCATGTTTGAGTGTCAGCCTTGCATAAAAGAGACAACACTATTTTTTAAGAAAAGGAAAGCAATTATTTTGCAGAAAAATAATAAACTGTCAGCTTTTGTTTTTGTATTGAGCCGAACAGAATCACAAACGGCAAAAATTAATTGGGAATTTAGGTTTTTGTTTTTCATTGAACATTTCCAAAACGGTTGCTATTAATAAATTTATATTTAAAACACATAAAATAAGTACATCTGGATCCATTTCGCAAATTCAAAACAATTTAGTTTTGCAATGAATCAATTTAATGCAGAAATGTCAAAAAAACAAGCTGCCAGCGGCTGAAAAATGTAGTTTGGGTTACATTTTTAATGCATTTTTTTTGACATTTTCACATTTATCAGGTTAGTGTGTACGCACTCACACTTAATGGAAATTTCAGTAGTGAATTTTTCGTACTGCTCTAATTTCATTTTCAGAGCATTAAAAATGAGAAAAAAATGTAGTGTCATACGGGCTTAAGAACCGCTGAAGGTTCTCTATTAGCACACCCTTATGCCAGGTCATTCGCTTCGCAGTTGTCTGGAATGTCTCTATGTCCTTGGACCCAGCATAGGGGTAGTCCGCACCTGTCTACGATCTTATGGCTCCAAACTGTAGGTCGCGAGAACCTAATCCCTGGACCACATACAGTCTGTTGCCCCAAGTATTTGTATTTTTGTTTGGCCACCAGACCAGCGCTCCGTTTAGAATACGTCTTAGAATCACTGTGTGTGCACATCAAGTAAACCACCTCAGATTTAAGTCGCACTTTGGGGCGAGAGATTTTTACAGGTATTTGTAGCAATCAAAGCCCTCCTCGCACGTTCCTCAATATCATCTTTGTCTGCAATAAGGACTAAATTCTGGTGAGTATTACAGAATTATGTTTAAATGCTAAATGTTTAGAAGGCTAGAGGACTTTGGGAAACTCAATATATTTTTTCTCATCCATTAATAGCTAGGTTTTAGGTCTTAGAAGCCATTTAAGCCAGCTTATCTTTGTTCTATTGGATTGGACTGCCAATGGATGTACATAGACTCCTTTTTTGGTGGTAATTGCTTCCACATCGCCGCGCATACTCATATGTATGCATGTTTATACATGTGTATCTCCCTCAGCTAAAATAAAAACTTATTTAGTTAATTGTTCCCTGGCTTTTTAGATCGCCCTCATTATGTTTACCATTCCTCTCCATAAGCATTATGTAAGAACTGAGTTTCGATGTCCACATGTCCTGCATTTGACATAAAAATTAAGGAGACTACCCACAATCGAGCAATCACTGCACAAATTTGAATAACATTCTTCTATTACTAGTGGTTGACCCACTCTGTGATTGAACCAACTACCTTTCCCTGCCCAAAACTAATATTTTGAATATGAATAACCACAGAAATAACCAGACCCATTGTATACATGAGAAAGGCCGCATATTCTTGTTTTGAAAGGCCATCTATAAAGCAGACATCAACAACATAAAAATAAACTTCATAATTTCTATCTGAAAGCAATGACTTTCTGTCCTGTTTCACATCGCTCACACAGCCAATCTCATAAACCAAATTTCTTCTCAAAGAATAGCTTCATGTGAAACGACCCAACACAGTGATTGACCTCATAAAAAAGGTCATTCCGCTACATATAAATATTACAAGCTACGTTGTCTCCAAACAATAGAAAAAGTATCTGAAAACAGAGCTTGCTTCTAACAAAAGAATCTTTTTATTTATTCTGCAGAATCTACAAGTTTTTCACGCACTCATTTGGCGAAACAAATACTAAGAAATCATGTGAATCAAAAATCCTTCAAAGAATCCTTGAATATTCAAACAAAGTCGGGTACCTCATTCCTAAAATTAAAACTCGTAAACCTTTCTAAGTCATTGGAGAAAAAAAAAAATTCTGCAGACAAAATTAAAAGATTTTGCCGCCTTGTTTTTCTCCTTTATTTAATAAACAAGGAGTACCGCTCCCAACCAAAAAAAAAGCATACAAACAGCGACGATGAAATAAATTCACAGACCACTCACGTGGACAAGGATACTCTACATCGGCAGCATTCTCTCGAATTTTCTTATTTTCTGTCGAAATTTATCCCCAGTCATTAAGTGAACAGATTAGATTGTTGAGATAGCTCGAAGGAAAATCAACTCCAGCTTCATCCTACGTTACGTACTCGTATACCGTGCCACCAAGAAGCCATTGAACGTTGAACGCACCACCGACGACGACGTCGTCGACGCACTATCTTTTTACTTACCGCTCATAAACTGTCCAAGCAAGGGTACATGTACATCTCTAAATTAAGGACTTTCCCAATGGGATGTACTTAATACACCATAATTCAAACTGAAATAAGAAGGCACAGAGAGACTTGCAAAAAAAAAGAACACCGCAACAACAGATGAAACAGTTTGCGAGTGTGAACATCCTTGAAGTTGGTATACAAGTACGAGTGGAGTACAGCCGCTTTCCACTGGTCTTATGTTCAAGACAAGAGAGGGAAATTTACAACAATGTGGTTGCTGTTCTAATCACAAACTGTGAGAGAAAAGTTGAACAACATTTCCGCTTCCGTTGCAACAAGGAAAATTGGATATTCCGAGAGT
The DNA here is from genome assembly GCA_946965025.1 of Blera fallax. Lineage (NCBI taxonomy): Eukaryota > Metazoa > Arthropoda > Insecta > Diptera > Syrphidae > Blera > Blera fallax. The sequence continues at coordinate 17,193,314 of OX337244.1, forward strand.
ATCGCATTTCCAGAAGGATATTGTTACAAAGAAGGGGAAGTGATAGTACATTACGACACTGTTGGAAGTAGATCCTTCTTTAAAACGGGTATGTTGCGCATAAATTGGTTTATTCTAAGCATACGAAAGCGATCCCAAAACCCAAGGATAATCAACAACCGCGAGCTAGAGCGATCCGGAGGAAGGTCATTGATTTTCGTTGTTTCAACTCCCATAGGGGAATACGTACGAGTACGAGTACATAGCGGCTGTACAAGTCAAAAAAAAGTTCAAATGTGTTGTACTTAATTAATACTTTGTGTACATGGGTATTAAATATCTTGTAACCGCACGCAACACCAATACGTTACGCTACAAGCTAATCATGCAAAATGATGTTAAATTCGCGTGGAACATGGTAGTACATTTGTTCAACCAGCCAGCGGCATTCATTTTGGTTCATAGTGAAATTTGCATATAAATTAGAAATTATCGAGATTGTATTGAAAACAAAAGTCAACATTTAAGCAGGCATTCTCAGGGAGTATTATGGGTTAATCCTTGAAATTGCGGGTTTATGTGTAAATACAATAAACGATACGGTCCGACAGAAATTATCGCAAATTTATTGGGTGGGCAGCACTTTTAGTATTTCCGTGGAGAACGCTCTTTATACCTTCAACTACATGAGTACTATAAGATGACTTGTGCTGAGAATATACATATGTATGCGTGCTTATTTCAAATAAAGATGAAAGTTACTCATGTATTTTTAGAAGGAAACACGAGTATTTTCTATCAATAAAGTTTGAGTTTTCTGGGCACAAATATTTCCAGTATTTAAGGTTGATTCATGGAAGTCCTAAAAATCTTTGTTTCGAACCAATGAATAGCTCTATAAAAGCCTTTCTCTTTCTAGGGATAGGAGACATGGTACTGGAGTTAGAGGCGCAACTGATCCATTGTACTACCAGGTCGCTAGATGGTGTTTTGACCATGTATCTGTGATTTTGTTGCCTTTCATAGAAAGCTTTAATGATGAAGAGCTTACGATATCAGCACTAGGGATTTGTCATCTGATACAAGCGAAGGGAGGACAGTCGCAGATGAGGTGTCATCGACTCTTCTATAAGCCTCGCAGGCTGTAGTATAACTAGCTTCTGGCATATTGAGATGCTTTAAATTTAAATTTTCACAGCGTGATATATCGACATTAGATTAGCATAGATCTCTGCTTAGATAACAGATGCTTGGCCATAAAATCAACATGTCAACATTTTGAGTTTATGTTGTCGTCCACAATAAAAAACCGGTCCCTTGAGGGGCTTTTGAATCATCCGTGAAAATTCGTCTACACTCAATCCTGGATTAGTCTCTGGCTGAAACCAGTGGTGAACGCAAGGAAATTCGACTTTAAATTTTCACAGCTGGTAAAATTTCGTTGTCGTTGCGTTAGACGGGATATTCATCAGGATTGTAGGATAAATGTCGCGAAATATCATCAAGACTCCGGTACGGATAATACTAAAGCATCCCCACTCTAAGAAGATAGAGGAGGAAAACAAATAAATTTCAATATGCATCATAATCGAGGTCACATTAAACGACTCCTTTCAAATTCAATTTTAAATCTTCTGACGACATGTCTATCGGGAGTCCGCACGATAATATCCCCGAGGGTTTTCTGACAATCAATTGAAGAAGTTGATCCTCAGCTGAAAGAACAAGCAAATAACGAAAAAAAAAATAAATAAGATTGATTCCTTACACTGCACGTAGTACTTATGTCATTTGAAATACATATGTACTTAAAAAAATATATCCTCTGGTTACAAGGCAATTTTTTCCTTGAAATCATGTACGTAAAAGTATCTATGTACGTTTATGTATATATCGCTGTATTATCTTCCACCAACAAGCACTTACTTGGCAATCAATTGGGTCGTTCAATATACCCCCATATCCAGTTTAACGAGTTCCACAAAACTTCCAAAACTGGTTGTTTATGTTTGCTCTCCAAGGAAACCCTTCATCAAAACCACATAAAACCTCGTGTTAAACGACACATGAATCGTATTTCCTCCTTCAACCCCATGACAGTAACACAAATAAAACCTAATCTCTCACATGACTAACCCCATAAAATTGATATAATCCTTGCGATGAATTCTTTTTTCACACTCTTTTCATCCTTGAGAGGCACCTAAACCTAAACAGCACCATACTCAAAAATTGCTTCCTTAAATTTCAATAAATCATTAATCCACATGAATAAACTAGATCAAAGAAAAATTTCATCTATCATTCACTGCTCACAAACGTAGTGCGAGTGTAAACCCAAAAATACAAACTCGTACGTACCACTAGCATTTCGAAGTAAGAAGGAAAAGACAAAGAATAACTTCCCGCCAAAAACTGTCTACGATGGCATTAAAAACAAACTTTTGTTTACATTTTTTCTATCAATGAAAAGCTTCGCGGAATGGTAAATTCGAAAAAAAGCTAACATTCCACGGCGAATTCATCCGTAGCGCAAGCACGTGCTCTCTGAATGAAAACAAACACTTTCCCATTGACAAGTGCATGTCGCTGGTGGTCGGATTCGAATGAAAGCTTTTCCACCACCCTCGCACTGCAGACAATCGTCCGTCAGATGCTGGAAGTCAAATCAGCTTTCCAAAGTGGCAAAAGATTCTTTAGACCCAAAAGAGGCCATCGCATCTACATAGATACTCGCATATTCGCCTTCAACAGAGGGTTTCTTTCAAGTTTTCTGCTATCGGTTCGATTCACATTGCCGTGCCGCCAACAGTTTTCCATTCGGCATGCTCGAGTGTGGTAGGTCAAACCAGTCACGTTAACCGAAAGAAACGTATTCCATCCGAACGTTTTCAGTTGATGTCTGTTGCCGGTAGATATCGGACCAACGAGCCAGGTGTTTTTATACGGAATTTTTTTTTTCAACCAAAAGTACATACATACATATATGCTCATGATTAGTATCAATTAAATTCGGAATCCGGATTAATTTTTGAATTTATGGTCACTTAACTGGTCGTCTGTGGAAAATTTTAAATTAAATCCAAAAAATCAGAAAAAAATTAAATCGTCGGGATAATCAATTTCGAAAATCTCTTTTTTAACAAAGTTAAAAAAAAATATTTATATTTATCTGAACATTATTTGCATACATTCTCAGTGTAAACAACTTGATGGTGAATTAAATTCTCGAGCACAATTCATCTCCCGTGGGAATGCAAAAAAAAAAAATTGAAAAATAAAGAAATCTACGATCGGTGTCAGTGATCTTGTGGTTTTGTTTAAATTACGCGGTATTTAAATAAATTACATCTCTAAAGAGAAATAGGAAAACGTTGTCTGCTTTTTTCAGTGAATTTTGTTGATAAAAAAGGAAATTGGAAATAATATCGTGGGCGTGGTGAATAGATAGATACACGGTCGCGTGAAGTTTGAAAAAAAAAAAAAATTATTTCATAAAAAAGGTGCTTTGAAGCAAGTGGTGCATTTGAATTGTGTTTATGTGTGTATAGAAAGCAATAAACGTTATTTATTGTTGGATATTTTGCACGGACTGTGGATACAAAGTGCAATAGCAGTTGCAGTAGTGGAACGTAGGAATCCTGCCACAAAGAGGAAACGGAAGTAAGTTTGAATGGCTTTGGTCTGCGTATTTTAATTTATATTTCTTACTCAAGGGTGTAATTTATGCCTTCGGGGGAAATCCGGAAAGAATGTTGGTTAGATGAGGAGGGAATTATTGTCTAGGTAAACTTTTTCACTCTAGGAAAACAGTTTTAATCCGGGAGTGTGGTTGCAATACATTATCCTGTTTCTGATCACCATGTCTCAGGCAAAGAAAGATGAGGTAATCGGGTTGATAAGGGAAGCTGTGTTCGAATCATATCTATCGGTGTCTATCCTTTGTTTTTTAATTAATGCTGGTAAGGTAGTTGATATTACTGCCCTTCGAGTATTGTATTGAAGGGTTCATATCCTGTGGACGTTATGTTAAGTCAGAAAACTAATAATTATGGTGTTGAAATGCCTGTGGATGGCTCTTCTCTCTAAGAGGAAAATTGTTATAAAAAGTGAAACTATAGCCCTCCTTTCCTTTTTGAAGAAAGTTTCGTAAATTACGAACGATGTGTTTTTTATTATTATTCACTGCTGTAGATTGTGAGCCATCTGTTAATTTCTTTCTGAAGTGTGTGTTATTTCGATGCTGGGAATGTAAACGGGTCTAAAATATTAGCATTTTTTGATTGAAAAATTATTTCCAAATTGTATCCTGCTTGCAGAATCCGTGCGAAATTTGAGCAGAATTTTTGGTCGAAATGAAATTCCTTCAAGAGCTAAAAATACAAGTACTTGGTGCAACAGACCGTACATATGTGGTCCGGGGCCTAGCTTCTTGTGACCATTTATGTGTTTTTTTTTACACGAATGGTAGAGACTTACTGTGACATTTATTAGTCTTGGACGTTTGTTAGATATTTGCGATTGGTTGAACCATGACAAAAACTTTTTGACGCTTTTTGAGATTCGAAAACCAGTAATCCAACGCATTAATCACTGTGTAACCCTTTCAAAGGCTGGTGTAGGGAAATTCATAAAAAAAAGTTATGGTCATCCGGTGCGTATAGACTGTTTGTTGTTGATGGAGTGGTTGAAAACCCAAGAAACTCAACTCATCATCAGCCGTAGTTCTCTGAGGAGAATATTGCAATAACACTCGGTTTATTTGCTGGCAAGGTTCAACTCACTCAAATTAAGAGCTCGTTACGACTTCTCTGTTTGAGCTTTAAATGACTTGGAAAATAACGTCGATTTTGGAGGTCTTATCAAGCGAAGCTCATTTTCCTCTCGGAAACTTTGCCAAGAAGCAAAATTGTAGAAATTCAGGGCTCTGATAATTTACACCTTGTCGTCGAGAAGCCAATGTACATATCCTCAAAGAGCGAGTGGTTGCTGTGGGCCACTTCTTCCTACTTCCTTAAAAATGAAGCTGGGAACAATGTTACGATAAACGAGTGCGTGGAGAACATATGTATTTCTTTGTGGCCGTAAGCCTATCCACCCGTTAAATAATCGATCTTTTTCGCACTTAGTTCGGTGACTGTATTATCAGTCGTTTTGGTGACACGTCTTGGCCACAGCGTAGCTGCGATTTAACGTGGTTGAATTCCGTTTTAAGACCATTATTAGTCTAACAATTCACAAATAATTGATGTACTTGAGGAAAACTTCGATCGCGTAATTTGTGAAATAGAGCCAAAAACATTGACAATCCACTGAAAATATGGTTTGATTGGATTGGGCAACTGTTAAGTCAGTTGCAGTTGAAAACGTCCTTTAAGGAACTAAAGGATAAACAATATATGTATCTGTGTTGCTTATATTTAGTTTGCAGGAAATTGCATTCAATTGCCATCACAACGGAAAACAGTCGCCCATAAGGGCGGCCATTATGGACCCAGGAATAAAATTATGGTTTTGGAAGTTGAATGAATATTTAGTCAAGGGCCGAACATCGCTCCAAGAAACGCCAACATCCAAAAGTTTGAAAGATAGCTTATCAAACAAAGGCTGAGAATGAAACATAAACACTGACAGGTATTTCAGTTTTATGTAGGAGAACATTTCATCCCCATGGTAATCCTTCCTCTTGCGACCACCTGCCAAAGTCGTTAAAAGCATGACAAACGAATGGATTTAGTCTTCGCCTATGTTGATCATGGGCTCAACGAGTGTTTGAGAAAAAAGTGTCAGATGTTTATGAAAGTAAATGAATTTCAAAGTTCCGACTAAATTATTTCATATCTTGCAATGTAATGGAACCAGTTGATGTGTGTGCATTTAAGAGTCTGAAGACGGGATATCCGTCCGATTTATCACGGAAGAGTAATGAGTAAAGCACAGGGCAACTGTAGTTTAGAAAGCTTTCAAAAAATGAGAACTATTTCCTTTCAATCTTGAGGCAGAATATTCTCCCGAGTTATCACGGAAGAGGAATAAGTTAAAAATACTTTTAAATGCGCAAGGAAACAGTAGTTCAAAATACTTTCAAAAAATGAGAACCATTCCCTTTCAATCTGGATGCTGTTGACTACTCTAAGGGTACTCAACACGTTGTGTACTCAAATGGCACTGCGGATAGAAAGTTTATATGAAACGAAAGGAGTGATCATATCCCTCCTTGTCGACTATGAAGTTGTAATTTGTATCATGTCATACCAAACCTCCTTGATGGCAACTTAAAAAGAGTCTTTCCATCGTTATACTCCTCTTGTAGTGTAACTGTCAGATGTCATGAAACTCCAAAGTCCACCGGAGACAGATTTTTAACTTCCATTTCTTAATGTTGAGCTTGCCTTGAAATTACTTTTTTACCAGGCTCCCAACCATTTTATGAGTTTCTGCTTAAGACAATTGCTCAGGGATCTGCGCTAGTTTAGTCTATAAAGCGAAAGTTTGGTCTTCCTAGATGTCTCGAATATGGCGGTTGGGTTTGCTACAGCTTATAGAGTTCGGGGTTATATCTTTTCTTGTGTGTCCTCCTCGCACACAGGACTAAAAATTCGACCAAGAATTTTTCGCTCGAAAGCACCTATTATCTGCTATACTATCCTGCTTATCCTCCAATCGGCGCCATATAGTATAATTCACAGGGTTGGCGTCTTATAGAACATACATACGAGTACATTTTGTGTTCCGAGCAAGGAGTTTCGATTCAACGCTTCGCCAAACCAAAGAAACTTCGGTTTTTAAGGGTCAGTAAGGTGTAATTTTTGAACTTGGCGTTGACTCCGAAGTAGACGAAGTTAAGGCTATCAATAGTGACGTTTTGTACTAGGCATTGGACAGATGGTATTTTGTTCGTCGATAACTTTGTTTATATTTTTGGTTCTCCAAAAAATAAAAAAAATTCGAATGCCTTTCGTATGTGGTCCAGGGCCTAGCTTTTTCACACAAATGGAAGGGAACTACAGTTTAGAGCTATATCCGAAATGTTTTTTTATTTTTTGAAAACTTTCTCATTATATTTATTACTCTCGGGCATTTGTCAGACATTCGCGAGAGGTGAGACTGTGGAAAAACTTGTTGGTATTTTCTAGGACTCGGAACCTCTCGCTCAGTAATCCAACGCAGTAACCTCTGAGCCCATCAAAATAAAAACTTTACTAAATAATGTGATGGGTCGCCATTGGCCGATAAATTTATCGAAATATTATGTGCAAATATTCATTGACCAAAATCAAATGTCTTCGCCAAAAAATATCAAAGACTCCGTCGCCCGTTTTTTTATCTAACACGTCACTCGGTTACCTTAAAGTAGAAAGTCCAAAATGCGTTTACAAACAGTTGTTTCTCCGGTTCAGGGATTGGTTTTATTCGGAATCATACAATAATTTGCACGTCATCTCAAATTATGTACATAAATAGGAATAAATGGCATAATATTCAGATTGCCATTAAGCGCGTGGAGTCCCGATGAATATCCAATAGTAGGAAACTTCAATGTCGGTTTTCTTAAAAGCTTATGACAGTTGAAAACGTGCCAATATTTTTGTTGAATAAACAAAATCATAAAAATTTAAATTCGCTACAAATTTCATTAGAAAACGAAGGTGTTGTATCTCATAAGAAATGGATTAAGTTGTCCAAAAATTTCGATGTCATCTCAAATAATGTTAACTCACTGGCTTGGCTACTATTCGCATTCAGGCATTAATTGTGTATTATGTAAGGACAAGGAACAATAATCGGTATCTTCGTGACGCAGCAGAAAATTTACATACATATCTGGCATATTGGTCGTAATGTACCGTGAAGTTTTGCTGTAGAAAAATTTATTCAAATCCAAAAAAAATGTACATATGTAATTCATACACATAATTTTTGAAGGTATGTTGGACAAAGCGATGGGTTTTTGAAAACTACCCTTATGGAAGGGTTTTTTTTTCAAATACTCAACTCATTGCGTAATATGACTATGAAAAGTAATTGATTTGATGGATGGTGATTTTGTATGAGAGTACTCTTGATCGTTTTAATTGCTGTTAAATTAAAAAAACTGAAAATAAATTTTTCAGCAAATTTTTAGCAATGTCATGCGACTTATTTAGTATCGTACTTGAAAAACTGATGCGAAACTCACACGGCAACACTGTGCAACTACTAGCGCACGCCGACGACATTGACATAATTGGCATAACACAGCGGGCTGTCACTGGTGCGTTCGCTGGTATTGAAATGGCTGCCAAAATGGGTTTAGCTGTAAATAAAGGCAAAACCATGTCTATGCTGTCAAAAAGAAGGGAAATGACACACGTCACAGTCGACAGCTTTAACTTCGAAGTAGTGAGGGACTTTGTCTACCTTGGCTCTACAATTAATTCTAAAACAAGATTTGCTGTTTCTTTGGGCTGAGAAGGCAATTGGGTAGTAAGGCCCTATCCTCAACGACTAAGGAGACTCTATACAAGACCTTAATCATCCCAGTCCTGCTCTATGGCGCTGAAGAACGGACACTGTCGAAAGTGGATGAAGATATCCTTGGTCGTTTCGAGAGAAAAATTGTTCGTAAGTAATTCGGTCCCGTTTACGTTGACGGGCTTTAGAGGAGAAGATTCAACGATGAGAAAAACTGCGCATCAGTCGCTTAAGATGGCTAGAACATGTAGAGCGAATGGGCATCAATGCTCCGGGTCGCAGAGTCTTCGAATCTAACCCGGAGGGTTAGTAGAGGACGACATCGCCTAAAGTGACGCTCACAAGTAGAGCACTACAACTAACTTAGAGAGTGCAACTGGGGGCAATAAACTAAGTACCGGGCTAACTGGAGAGACTTGTTGGTTGAAGCCCGATTCACCGATTCGGGTTCATCCCTGATCTATAGCAGATGTTGGATCCATTCCACTTCCTCCTCGTCACCGCAGCTTCTGAATTAATCGTTGGACTCTGCGCTCCATTTGCTGAGCATAGCTCCAATGGCACAGTGTCCTATGATTACTCCCGTTAACATGCGGATGGAGGATCGGTTTAGTGCCAAAAGGCTCTTTGTTTTTGTTTTATTTAGCTTCGGCCATAATGTACGAGGCACAGTCCTCCCTGGATAGCCAGGAGCAGTTAGCCTCTTTCTCTATTATGTCGTCAATAATATTATACAATCTACCAATCGGTGGCTGTATGGATGTGTCAGCTACACTGATGTTCATTTCTGACCCCCTTCTTACCAAGGCGTCGGCTTTTTCGTTCCGTTCTATATTGCTATGTCCAGGAACCCAGCAGAGCTTGATCGAATGGTGCCTAATGTTGATCAGTGTATCGTGACATCGATTTAAGGGCTGCTTGACTGTCAACGGAAATAGTTATATCCGCCGGAGGGAGGTGACTATTTTCTATACATATAGCGGCCTTTTCTATTGCCAGGATTTCAGCTTGGAAAACGCTGTGATATGTACATATATATGTAGGTGAACATGTGGCACATACTTGATATATGTACATATGTATATCGTATGTTTATTTTTTTACACTCTAAATATGATGTCATTATTCACGAATGTTTTCAAGAAATTTGTGAAATTTTTATGTTTGTCTTTACAGAAAAAGAATGGTAAGAAATTTAAGCCTGGCGCTCTTACATCCTTAATTTCTTTAAAGCAAGTTCATTTTGTATTCTTATGATATATGTATGTACATAGCTGTAAGGTACATGTTTGCTAAAAGCCATATAATTTGAGGGAATATCGGAATTCAAATCTGTTGGATTTTCTATCTGTTGATTGGCTCATAGATATTTGTTTTGTGAAAAGGTGACGAGGTGCATTATCCTGATCCGTAGGTTAATCTATTTTCCTGTTGACACAAGCTCACGTCCTATTCGTTGTTTATAATTTACCGTTCCATGGAGAAGTTTGTGCTTGAAAATTCCCAGTATTGGAGCAAATTTATCTTAGATTTATGTTTGCGTTTCCAAAATAGTCATTAAGTCCGAATTTTAGTACAAGACTGTACGATCACAGAATTGACAATCACTGTGGCACAGAAACTGAATTATTTTTAGTCAGTTAATTTTTGAAACCGTTCAACTATTGATGGCTTGAAAGCGTAGTAAATATTATCAACTAAATGAATTAGTCATTCGAGATATTATTTTTTAACATGCAATAAAAGTGCTATTAAGACATTACATTTCGGCCATTAAAATGCCATTTGGATATGGTGCCAATCATATAAAAACAGGACAATTAACTAACGCTAATAATATTTTAATTAAATTGTTATTCTGTATAAGTTTAATGATAGAAACAAATATGAGCATATACGTGTATGGAACGCATTATTATTGGCATTATGAATACACTTAGCAGCTGATTTTAACATAAACTTAAAAATATCACATTTTTTTATTGCAAATAAATAATTTCCTAGAAATCGAAATTTCGCTAATTGTTTTTTCGACTAAATGTATTGCTAAAATTCATGACAGCAATTCAGGCGAAATATATTACACTGATTGGAAAACTATAGTTAAATTGTCACTGTAGTCAAATGATTTATTACTACAGCTATAGAGTATATACGTACATATGTATGTATTGACTGCGGATATAAACAATTTTAGGTCCGCAGTAAAAAATTATCTAGAGTTACTATTATTCATTTCGTGCTTTAGGATTTTAATTTAAATAAAAAAAAAGGTTTTTCAGATGTGTATAAATTGTTTTTACTGTTTTAATCTGTGCTGTATGCCATTATGTATCGAATACAACATTTGCTCAAATAGTCGCGACAGGAGTTTTTGAAAGCTTGGGTTCTAGTGTGGTAATTTTCGATGACTTTTTGGCACATTTCTGGCTGTATTGCGGCTATTACTTCTCCAATATTGGTTTGAAAGAATTGCAAAATTTGAAGATTGTCTGCATAAACAAAATCCTTACTATAAGCCAGAAAAATGCAAAGAGATCAAGTCACACGAGCTTGGTGACCAATTAGCGCCACCAAATCTCGAAATTAGACGGCCGGGGAGCTTTTCATTTGCCTGTGTTTTGTAGCATGTAGCCCCATTCCTTTGGAACCACATATCACTTACATCAATATCCTCAATCTTAGGTTGAAAAAAGTTGGTTATTACTTGACCATAGCGCGGATTATTCACCATAACAGTGACGCTTTCGTTCTTTTAATAGAAGTATCACACCGCCCGTTCACATGCATGTTCCAAACTGTCATCCGTGGGGAATGCAATGGTCTCTGAAGGATTACATTTAGATTCTTACAACTCCAAATTCTGAATTTTTTTTTGGCAAATTATTGATTTTATAACACCTGGCCAATTGTTAAATATGTAAGCTGGACCGTATAAGGATGAAGATGCAAATCCAAGCATAAAATACAGGCAATACAGGCAAACAGATTTGTTGGAAATGCCCAATTTCGTGGTGTGGATTTGATAATCCCGCTGATAATCTTCCGCTGAATTTAAGTAAATCGAGAATTACGATACCGCACAGGCCTCACAACATCACAGACACTACTGATTTATTTGAATTTGGTGATTGTGTTTCGAATTGTTTGCTCAATCGGACGATTATGACGACCATAATCTGTAATTAAATCGCGAAACACATATACAACAGGACTACAATTTTAGTATTTTTAGCGGTGGTTAAGTGATGAATATTGTAAAATGGCAAAGCAAGGACTACTTACGTATCATAAATGGCAATGAAAAGGATTGTGGTGGACCATAAGGAGGAAATGGCTTTGAAAATGCAACTCCTTAGGAGGCGACAGCATATGTTATGTTATGACTGCGGACTACGGAAACAGAGGTATATCAAGCATATGTTGCGGCCACAATAATGACCATTCAACGTGTCTTCGATGAAATACGAGTATGGATTCTAAGAAGGTTTGGATTTGGTGTCGAATAGGTAAACCCGCTTGTTGAAAACTGGGTGGACAATATATCGAAAAACCACTCGATTAATACTTAAAATGAAGAAGTATACTTCTAAGGCGTGGGCTTAGAAGGAGCTGCCTGAATATGTTGTATTATATTTTCCATTAAGCTATTAATGGGTTAAGGTACTACTCGTGTCGTTCACGCCGTCAGACAAGCACGTGATGATAAATCAAGAAATGATTCGAGGCTTTCTTTCTAGCACTCCATTCCAAGCGATCGAATTATAGCACAATTAAGCCTGCAAAGTACCTAGGAATAACTGCAAAGTAGTCTATCCATTGCGATTTAACGGAAACGTGTATGATGAGAGGATCCAGAAAGAACTCAAAATAGCGAGACAAGATCGTCGAAATGTTCAAGCAGAATCTCACACTGAAACCAATAGAAGTCAGACGAAACATTCGGAGCAATGTATCAATATATCCATAAATACGATTCGGTAACGACTAGTACTAGTATTGTCTCTTTTAAGAGAACTGTAAATTAATCTTTTCTTGGCAAAAAATACGCTCAAAAATGATTTCAGTGTCTCAGGAGAATGTCGATGGAGCAAATCAGAAATACTTTCGCAGGCGAGTCTTCTTTCTGGTTGTTTAGTTCATTTGTGTAAAATTTATTCAACGAAATACCCTGCCAAGGTAAAGGTAAGAAGGAAATCGAGAAGGCAAGTCTTTTTCACTTCATCTGCCAGCTGGAACCAGATACCACACACTAGGCAAACCCTAGCAAACCCTGCCCTGACGAATTAAGTCAAGTTCAAATTACAATGACAAATATCTGGAGAAACAGACATATGTATGTACACACACATGTAGTCTAGGACGTATCTTCTCGCAACACCATTTGTGTTGAGCGTGTTATACGAGTATACCGTTTAAAGCCATGCCCGAAAGACAAATTGAAACTTTCTCATGACAATTATTACTCTCGGATGTTTGTCAGACATTTGCGACGTAAAAAATCTTTTTGGTTTTTTTTTTTGGAATTCTGAACTTCGAACCTCCCGCTAAGTGGTCCAAACCACTAACCACTAACCCATGGCACCCACAAGTTAAGTCACACCACATGAAAAAGTCTAAAAAGTTCTAAGAGTCGAATATGACCTCATGGAAGAGGACAGACTCAGACAGAGGACAAAGTTTCGAATTTCTAGACGATCTTCTTGGGATGTCAAAACAAAATGGGTGCGTAGAACGTTTACGCCGCATAAAAAAATGCTCGTGGAATGTTGAAAGAAGTGTTCGGAGCTGTGTGGCGACAATTGAGTTCATAATTTTAAACATGATTTAAAGGAGGAAACCATGCAGTGGGATAAGAGTGTGAAGAAGCTTAAGGTCATACCACCGGCTGAAAAGATAATGGCAACAGTGTATTGAAATCCTGTTAATCATCTATATATATAAAAATGAATGTTTGTCTGTATGTCCTTTATAGAATCGTAAACTATGCATTTGATCATGTGATGATCTTTAGCAAAGTTGTTGTGCATGAGCCCACGAAGGTTTCTGAGTTGGTACGACCAATTTTCGACAGATGGCGCCACTGTCATTCCAATGAATTTCATATATTGCCGTGACAGTTCATGCTGATTTCAATTGAAACGAAAACAGCGAACGAATGATGACGTTTCGAGTTGTTGGTGACATAAGAATTTATGTAAATTGTGAAATTCATGTCCGGCTCACATGGAACAGACAATATTGTCTTTTTTCGAATAGTTTTGTGCATTTCATTGTGAGTTAAATAAATAATTCAATCGAATTAAATTTTCGTACTTTCCGTGAGCTGATTTTATTCATGTCTGATGGGAAATGCACGAAACGATACCCAAGAAAAACAATTAATGCATATTGAAAATAGGCGAATGCAAATTGATGAATCTACGCAATGTATCACCTTGCCAGTAAACTTCTGTAAAATCACAGAAAGCATAGACGAATTGGTGCAAAAAGTTTTTCCAAACATGCACAGAATTACCAAAATCATCAGTGGCTCAGTACGCGTGCTATATTAGTGGCCAAAAACATCGATGTCAATACCATCAACTTCACCATTCAGAATGGAATACCCGGCGAAACGACAATATATAAGTCCATCGATACTGTGGTGAATCAAGACGAAGTTGTCAACTATCCAACTGAATTCTTGAATTCGCTTGATTTGCCAGGCATGCCACCGCACGTTCTTACATTGAAAATTGGCGTACCCATCATTCTTCTTCGAAACATAAATCCACCACGACTTTGCAACGGAACCAGACTCTCAGTCAAGAAAATGATGAACAATGTTATCGAGGCAACAATTTTGACTGGAAAATTCAAAGGTGAAGACGTACTGTTGCCGCGTATCCCAATGATCCCGACAGATATGCCATTCGAATTCAAACGTTTGCAGTTCCCGGTGTGACTCGCTTTTGCAATGACTATCAACAAAGCACAAGGACAATCGTTGCAAGTGAGTGGATTAAATTTGGAGAATCCATGCTTCTCACATGGGCAGCTCTATGTGGCCTGCTCTCGCGTCGGAAAACCTTCTGATTTATTCGTTTATGAACCAGATGGAAAAACAAGAAATATTGTGTATCTTCAATAAATATCGAATTGAAACGAAACGCTGCAATGTCACAATTTTTTCGAAATGAACAAAATCAATAAAATGGCTCAAAATGAATTAAATATTTGTGTAATGTCTTTCCTTCAAATTTTTTTTAGTTGGTGGCGTTGCAACGCGCGCAGGGTACAGCTAGTAGACTATAAGCCAAAATGTATCAGAATCGCTGTGCTAAGTGTCTAAAGTTATTAGGAGGGAGACATTAACGAGAGGATTTTTTTTTTTGTTTCATAACAACGCACCGGTTTACAACGTTCGGATTGCCATGGCTGCTTTGAAGCAATATAGCTTTCAGGACTAAGCTCCTCCACCGTATAGTCTCGATCTGGCACCTACTCCCAAAATTGAAGAAAAACTTTCGTGTAATTCATTGTAAATCACTGCAGGTAGCCGTAAATGACCATGAATGAATGCACACCGGAGAATTATTTTAAAAAATATATTCGTTGCTTTCTATCCATTCAGCGAACTTTAAAAACCAAAATGTGTACTACTCGCTGAATAAAATGTGCCCTCAATCCTGCTAAAAACAAAATTATAACCTCATCAACAAGTATCTAAAATTCGACAATAATTCAAATTGATTTCCCTATGTCACGTATCTGCAGAAAATTTGCAAGCAAATATTACATTTATTATCCCAACACACCATTTCTAACTCAAAATTCATTTGTTTGCGACATAAAATGCTGTTATATAGCTATCCCACTCTGCTCATTTGATTTGCATTATTTGCATGAATCACATTTTGCAGACTGCCGACTGGATGTGTACATACTTAATAGACCGAAAAGCAAATCACAACTGCAATTAGGACTGCTCCAGCGTAAACAATTAAGATTGGCACGACGGATCCATGTATCTGCGCGAGTGCTTTAAAAATCATTAATACTCGCAACTCAACGTTTCAGTGAAGCTCGTAAAAACAAACATACGCCTTATTTCAAATGACTTTATGAGTTTTTGTATTTCAGCCAATTGACTTTTCTGCAAGCCTTTGGATATCAGACTTATTATAGCGTTTTTCTTTTAACGGCCTTGACTCTGAATTGCCTCCAATATTTTATCACCATCCAGAATGCGCTGAGTTGTGGTATTTAATATGATTAAGATATAATTACTCACTGATTAGCATGATATTAGTATTTTAGTTTGATAGATTGGTCGCGGTTGGACTCGATACTCGGAGATAAACTTATATTTAAATTTATTGCTAAAAGAAATTCGACATAAATTGCATGACGTCTATTTGCATACATAATGTCTCCATTCATTCATAGATAAAGAAATGCTGAATGATGGGTTTAGCTGTCTTGCTTTTGGATGTTCTCAAGGAGTTTTGCGCCTAGAAGTTGATTAACATTCTGATTTGTCACCCAAATACAAGCCGCCTTTTTTGAAAGTATCTAAACTAGAAGAGGAGTATCATAAGGCACGACCTATTGATTTTATTAAAATCTGGTTTGAATAGGATTTTTCAATGAAGAATACTAGGTTTACAGAGCACATTGATTTATTAATTAAAACCAAAAAGCTGTGCTACTGGATTTCCTTCTCGATAAAGTCTAGACTATCATACGGGTTTTTAAGTAAATTAAAACCCCATCATTATATAGTAGAATCTCATCCTTTCAAAAGTGCTCAATTTTTCATCTGGAGAAGAAAAGGAGGAGATAATAATAAATATGTTAAGGGTGGGCTATCAGTTGGTTTCTTTTTAAAATTGTCATTAACACTAAATCGTTTAATATTTTTGGACAAGTTTTACTTTGTTAGAGAAAGAACATCTTCCGAATATTTACGGTAAATATTTTCATTCAAATGGTTGCGGCGAATGGTTTAAGAGTAGCCCATCCCCTTAATCCAATTTGGCGGTACATTGTTGTACGAATAGCTCGATGGATGTTTTTCTTAAGTGCGTCAATTGTTTGGGGATCATTGGAGTAACGATTCTCCATGAAAAGGCCGAATAGCGTCAAATTTGAACTGCGTGGTGGCCAAAGCATGTTTCCAAAAAGCCTGACAACGCTGATTTTATGTGGTCGGTGGTCGGTTCTTGCTGTAACCAAAGCATGTCCAAGATCGAATCATCCTATTGCGGCCACAAAAAAACAGTTTTCCAATCTTTATAACTCACTCCTTTCCCAGTACCGTGGTTGGCAGCGATATTTTTAAAGAAGTAAAAAACAAAGATGCCACCACTCCAAAAACCCACATCAAAGAGACACTCTTTGAGGACGAACGTATTGGCTTCTTTATGAATAGTTATGAATTTTTGAAACTCTGAATTCTACAGTTTTATTTGTTGACATAGTATCCGAGATGAAAATGAGTTTCATTCAAAAATATGATTTTTGACATTTGGCGTCATTTCCCAGCTTATTTGGATCCTACACATAGAAGTGATAGCAAAGCGGTTGGTGATATTCCTGAAACTTCTAATTTTAGTGAGTTGAAGTTTGCAAGCACAGTAGTACATAATTTCCGTCAGAAATGTGGGACTGATGTGCGTTTTTTGAGCCTTGTGACGGGCTGCAGTTGTTGCGTTTTTACTCACAATATGGGCACCAGCAGCAATTTTTGGACTTTGCCCAACGAACAGGCATACGGATAAAGTTTACTATCCATAAGCATGCTTGTCAAGGACCACGTAGCACCAATTTCGGCGGCGTGTACCCTGTTCCTCTGTGCTGATGTTTGCGAGTTTAAGCGATGGCTCTGCTACTTACAGAAATTAAGCTTAATGCAGATTGACATCAGACGTTGGATCACATGTCTGATGCTTAAGCCGTCTTGCCGTCTGTATTTCCTGGATGGCGATTGTATCATAAGGCTGCTACTATTTATACGGTGTTAGGGATTCGTGCATTCGCACTGTAAACTCACAGGAAACTGTGCTTATTTAGTTCTTAAGTCACCAAATTTTCTTTTGTTTCCTAACAAAAGTTTCTCGTGGTGGGTAGGATATAATCCAAATTAACGCACTTTGTGGATGCGAACACTGCGTTTGGCTCACTAAGTATTCATCCGCCACCAAACCACTTTCAACATCCTAGCGCAGTGGCTTAAAATTCTTATAGGCCTTTGCTCTCATTTTAAGGTGCAGAGTGTCCACCGATCTGTTAATTCTATCGCGGAAATCCTTCCACCGCCGTCCTCTTGATATGAAGCCTTCTAAAACGCTTTCCAAGCCGATAAAGTCAAGAAAAAATGCCTCGTCCGATCCAGCCCATACGCATTGAAGTGCACCCAGATGCGTCTGCCAAGGTTCGAAAGCTCGGCTACGAACGCATTGTTAATCCATACAAGATGGATAGGATCCTCTGTCTAACAGGGGTATACATCGATAATTTAGCAAGACATGCATAAAGAGCATTAGTAAGGAGAGCAAATAATAGGCATGTCACTGGAAAATATCTTACTTCACCTTGTAACCTTTGGACTTGCTTTGATTTATTAAAATGTTATCACCACTTTACGCCATTTCACACTCTCTCTTCGTTCCTCATCAAAATCGCTCACAAATATTAAAAATAAAAATTTATCTGAACAAATGGAAGTGCCATCAACGACGAATAAAATCTTAATAATGCCCAAATTTATAATACGCAAAATGGGTTAAATTTGTAATAAAATTCTAATAAATACAATCAACAGAAAGAGCTTCTTTAAAATTTGAATCGATGAAATTCCACGCTTTTTAAATTATCTAAAAAATATCCGTAGTATCTAATCAATTCGAAAAGAAAGTTTTAAAACCTCTCCAAGGGAATATTATCATAAACTGAAACACGTTAAGCGTTTTCACAATTCGAATACCAAAACTGTGATCAAACTTTCGGGCAACTCAAACCACAGTTAAAAATGCAATTTTCTCGCAAACAAGAGGAGCGCTTTATTCAATTTTCAACTTTTTGTACACGTTTTGAATGTGAATCTAAAACTAAATCAATTTCCATCGAACCGTGCCAATTAGTTTATTAAAAGTTATAAATTCCCTTAGTGTACTATACAGATACTTGTGCATGTTCGGTTTCTATTTCCGGTTAAAAAACACCGATGTTCGAGTAAAAAGTAAACCCGTTTGAAAATCCCTTGAACTTTTTACTCCTCGTGTGATTTCCGATATTTTTTACGCTAAAATGGTTCCGGTTTGGGTGTATACTAATTTTTTTTTTCAAATTAGTTGATTAAATTTGTAACAGACTCTCCACTTCTAATGGCCAATAAATACAAAGATATATAATTTTAATGATGTATAAATGTCACCTATCTGAATGGCGTATAATAGAAATTTTATTGGAAACTATACTAAACTCCAGCCCCCAACTTCTACTGCCGGCTGTGTTATTCTTTTATCATCGGCTGACTTTAATATCGCACTCCGACACACAAAACGTTGCTGGCAAATACGAGTAATAATCAATGTCAAACACGAGCCATGTTAGCACGCATATAATTTCCATATAAAATGAGTCCGTCGAAAATATTTTGACACAGCCGGTTATGCAGAACATTTTTGCTCATTTTGTTTACGAATTTTTCTTTCGATTATAATAAAATATTAAGATGCCAACCGAACGAAAAAAAAAAAACAAGTTCAATCGATTCCACGATAAACAACAAGAATGTGCTGCAAAAATTAACAACAGACTCAGACAAAGTGAGTTTCAGGTTTTTTTTTTAATCTCAAAAGACATACTCACACTCGTACTCATCCATTAAGATTTCAAGTGAATCATGAGTACATTTTTGGATGTTTGCTTAAAATAAGGACTTTGAGGCTTAATCAAAGTCTGTTATTTGGTGGAAAGATGATTGGTCATCATGGCAATACCTAATCGGCAACAGGGCTTTGGGTTTATGTCTTCCAATGATCCTTACATCTGCAGATGAAAATTAGCTTCAGTATGCTGCAGGCCTGGTCTTAAATTTTAATGGTGGATACAGATTTGTGCTAAGCTGGTGAACGAACGGTCCAGCTTCACTAAGCAGATCGCAGCCTTTTGCTCCGCCTATCAGATTGCACTTTTGGACGACGGTTATGTCTTATAAATAACAGTCTAAGGCCTCTAATTATTTACTTAACGGGCTCCCAACCAATGGTCGGTCCTTGCCTGAGACACGATTGGCTTACATCCTCTTCGATTCAGGACACACTGCTTGCGCTTATACAGACCAGAGTGCTCTAGCATGTGCACTAGCTCGGTTCTTAAAATGAAAATCTTTAAAAAGAGTTTAGGACCTCTTGTGCCAGATAATGTCTGCCTTTTAATCCGCCCATGCACATATGTATCTGCTAAGAGCAAGTAATTTTCTAACCATTTCATTCAGATACTTATTGAAATTTGTTCACACTTAATTGTCGGAGTAAAACTTAACTAGACTCCAAAATTTTGACAGCCCATGCTGGTTATGTTTGAAATGACAGTGCTGTCATTCTACAACCACATTCCGTCATTCAGTAGGTCTGTTCCTTTACTTTCTGCTCCAAAAATAGCAAGTAAATAAATTTCAAGGAGTGGGGGTAAAATTCTCTCAGAGAGAGGCAAAATTACGAAAAAGTAAAGGAACGCTTTCAACCACAAAAGTTGCAACAAACGAAATGTCATAAACACCTCGTCTATAAAATATTTTTCTGAACCTTAAAACTTCTTGTTATTGAATTCAAATATCCACTTACCTATTTGAATACGTTGGAATGTCTTACGAGAACATTCAACTTTCATATAAACTCCTTTTTTTCCATTTTTCAATTTTTGCAGAAAGTTAAAAATTACCCATCCAAAGTAATAGCTGACTTTGACAGACAGTATACTTCTCACCGGCAGAAATTTGTTGGGCAAGAATTCGTAAGATTTTTTACTGAGGGGAAATTTTTACTCTCTCATTGCCTCTCTCTTTTACGATTTTTTTGTGTTAAGGAACGGGGTTATTCTAGAATTTATACGAATTAGTACAAATTAGTAAAAATTTTCAGGAAAAGGAACAGACCTAGTATCTTTCCATAGCCAGTCTTCATTTTGACAGTCGGTAGTGGGTATGTTTGAAATGACAGCGCTGTCAAACTTCAAAGGCTATGGTCTGTCATAGCTGAGATTTAAGCATGGAAAACTACACACTTCAACAACGGGTCGAAATTGTGAAAATGTATTCTCCAAATAATGCGTGAGCTAAGTGGAATTTATGGTTGGAACAAGCGTCCTACTGAGAGCTCAATTCAGCGCATCGTCGTAAAATCCGGAAAATAGATTCAGTTTCCACTGAGGGAGTGCCTAAGCGTTGCTTTAAAAATTGTCGAAAATAAAAATTGTGAGAGGATCTATGACGATGCCAATTCGCTTAGTCCTTTCATGATGGGGGTCGTGTTGCCATTTTTTGCGTTACTCCGACGAGACAACCTCTAAAATGGAGGGCCAGTTTCATTGATAGAAACCTCTACGGCGAGGGGCTGGTGAATCGATGACAGTAAGCTATCGTCGACACATACCATCATGCGCTCATTCGCCATCATCTCTATTCCGTGGCGGAGAATCAGCAATGGAAATCCTTACTGATCTGAGCTCCAAATACGTTTGAGTGTATCTCAGGGAAGGTAGTCAAGTCATGTTAAAAAAAATTCAAAAAACGATCAATATATCCAAGGCCACGAGTCTCAAAATTCTACACGACCATCTTGGGATGTCAGAAATCTGCATAATGTGGCTTCCCAGAATGCTTACGTCGCATCAAAAAAAGTTGGAGTTGCGTGGCCACAATTCAGCGAAAGTCATCAGCAAAACTCTTACTGAAGATGGAACTTGGGGTCATTATTATAAACCTCAGTTAAAGCAAGAGGCCAAGCAGTGGCGTAAAGGAATGATCCAGGCCCCATGAAATTTAAGCACTTACTATCGCCTGACAAAGATAATAAGCTGAAATGTACTAACATCAGACAGGGATACAACGATAACGTTTAAAGATACCTAGAACCCAATTAATTGCTTTATGTCCACAAGCAATTGCTTATTACTTTGCGATAAGCCCACTAACGAACAAATTCGCTTGCCTGGCGGTTCATTGGAATATTAAAACGTATTTTAAGATTCACCGAAAATGACTCATCTCATTTGTGAAATCTGTCAAGTCAAGAACTTAAAAGCAGACGCTATTGACCTTCACTCTCAGATCACACTTTCAAAAGATGACACCATGAGGCGTTATCAATGCACAATTTATCATTTTGACAGCGCCAAATACTTAATGAATTTATTTCTTTTTCTCACACAGTAGATACGTATTGCTGCAGTCAACTTGAATTTATATCAAAAAAAAAGAAAATCGTATTAAAAAGCTACCCGTCATCAACCTAATAAATACACACTCCCAACAAATCCCGTGTCGTACAATGGTTTTTCATTAAGTAAATCGTACACCATCTGCCTGCCAAATCAAAGGCATCATGCGTCTGACACGAAATGACTCAATTATACTTCACAATAATCCAGCTGAGAGAAGAAAATGTCTTACAGATATTTCATCTGCCAAATGGAGTGTGTAGCCGAACAAAAATTTGTTCATTGTCATTGTGTGATCCGCAGGGAATAAAGGAAGAGGTGAACCTGAACTGAACATGCATGGCTAATTAGCACGAGTGTTTCTAGGTGAAGAACCCTGTCCCATCATTGTTTCTATGGGGGTATTTATTGTATTTTCTTATTTCCATCTGTGAAGACATCAATCGAATTACAGGAAAATCACATAGATACTTAAATTTTGATTGCCTCCGTCGACTATCTGTTGTGCGCTCGCTCCCCAAGGCGAATCAACAGAAAACTCCATTAAATATTTATTGGAATTTTTATGCTCCAATTGGAAGAACAAAAAAACATCGGTTTATGCCTGGAAGATAGATTTATGCCGAACAACATTGACTGCAATCAAAATATTCGTCCTACACGCCGATGAACAACAGGTATACGGAAAAGGGACTTTTGTCCCAGGAGCCATAAATAGATTTGTATGTACGACACCCAATCAATCTGTTCCTACTCCAGAGTGAGGCAAATGTGTGCCCAAAAATAAATGGCAAGCAATTGAACATGATCCTATTAGTAAACAAAGACGTTATTAATTCGCAATGAGTCGTAGAGCGCGGGCCATGGAATGCTGCTCAAGTTGACTTTGACTTTCCATAACTAATTGCTTGCCTTGGGAGGGGTGCCAAGGGTGGGAGGTGGGTGCGGTGTGCACCCCCCCACAGGATAGCCAAGGACCTGTATAATGAAAATTGTGTGCCACGCTAGAATAAAGTGTTTACTACAGCAAAAGGTGAAAATTGCTGTCTTTAAGCGATTGTTATCGCGTCGAGACTGGCTGGCTGACTTTGAGCAGAGGCTCATTCTCGTGTTGTGTCCTTATCCCATTTGCAGTTGGTTTGAAAAATTTAAATTTCGACAATTTGAGAATTCTTTGAATATTCCCTAATGAAATTTGCACAGTACTGCTGAGACGAGCAATCCGCATGTAAGTAATTTAGTTTTACACACAATGAGGAGCTGCTGCTGCTGCTGGATTGGCAGTGTTATCAATGGGATTACCTAAATGTGTCTAGGAGAGTGTTACTCTACGCATTCGTTTAACTGGAGTGTAATTGAAGTGTCTGTGATTGGGTTGAGAGGTCGACGTCGACGTCGACGCTGAAGTTGAGGTTGAGGTTGAGGTACTCTTTGTCTGCTGATTGTGCGATGGATAAGAGCCAGAGTGGATTTAATAGTGGATATTGCGAGAGTAGTTCTCTATTTCTCAAGGATATCTTGAATTAGTTCTTTCGCCTGTGTGCTTACTATTTGGCATTTAAATGTAAAATTGAAATAATAATGATGGGGAATTTATTTTGCATTTTATGTAAACTAAGGAGTCCTGAACAGAATCCACAGTCAAGGATAATATTGATCTTGGCTTATAGTGTGTGGAGTAAATTTTTAACCCACCAAGATATAGTATTTGTGATCAGGCTATTTTATCTTAAACTTCAATCTTGTTCTATGTCGAAGAAATAGGGCTAAATGGGACCACATTCTTCAAGCACTGGGAAATATACAGGTACCGACCTACAAAATAGTGACGGATTACTCTAGAAATTCAATTCTTCCAAATAACACCGATGACATTCTAAAGGAGTATGAAGCAGGAATCACTGCTGGGAATATTATGTACAACGGAGTACTGCCACTGCCAATAACAGAAGATTGGAAAATCGTTGGCTTTACGGTTAAAGTTGCCTGCTTTCTCTGCAATACACCTTAAATAATTAACAAACGTCTTAAGGACACCACAGAGCTGCACAGTATGTCTCTCAATGAGAGGACTTAGACAGTTGGAAGGTTGTTCAAGCGTGAGTATTCATGATGATTTTTTAGTCCTTGCTTAAAGTGAGTGCCAAGACGAGTGGGTAGAAAGAAATCTCGGTTCGATAGTTATCCCCTTCGATAGTTGTCAAGAAAACAATAAATACGTGGGCAAACAGCCCATATTGGGCCTAACTTCTTCCAGTCATTCGTGCTGTGTGGGTTATTTTTTCACGAATGATCGATCCTACGTTAAGTGTCATATCCAAAAGGTGTAAGTGAGAAGCTTCTCATGACAATTTTTTCTTTAGAATGTATGTCATACATTTGCGAGAGGTTAGGTTAGGTTAGGTTGAAGTGGCTGCCAGCTAGGAGTCGCCAGCACACTTAGACCAATGAGATCCATTGTGATACCACGTGGATCATGGGAGAAGCCTCCCTCCACCTACTCGTATTAAAACCAATTAGAGCTTCTTATGAAGCGTAGGAGGCTCTTGATGTCAATATTCATCAGGTCGCCTATATCATTATAATAGGGAGCTCCTAAGTGGAGTTTCCTTCTACGTGAGAGAGCTGGGCAGAAACACAGAAGGTGAGGAATAGTTTCCTCCTCTTCTTCATCCATGCAGCTTCTACAGAAATCGTTCGCGAAGAGGCCCAACCTTGTGGCGTGCTTGCCTGTTAGACAGTGTCCAGTGATGACACCTATTGTGGTGCCGATATGCAATCAGCTTTGGCCAAATCTGTGCGAGAGGTGTGACCGTAAAAAAATTTTGGTTTTTTCTCCGATTCAAATGTCCAACGGACTATTCACTGCGTCACAGTGCCTTAGAACCTTCCAAGAATCTGACCAAGAAAAAAACTCTTTTTATATCGCTCGATAGTGGACAGAATAGTGGTGGACTTTCGTATTCGGAATCAACTATTGTAGTCGAGTTGTAGTGTATCAGTTGTGATTTGATAGAATGACATAAATCCGTTCCTTCTTTTTAAACTCAGATGAACATACATGCACCGTCATCATTTCATAGTAGATTGACGAATTCCTCTTAAATTACTATTTTTGGATTATCTTTGTGACTAATATATGTATACCCGGTATTCGAAGGAAACATCTAAGACCTGAAACACATCCTCCACAAAGTTGCACTCTCAAGCGCACTAAATTATTCCTATAAATAAACTTGCATTAATCCTTCGCCATTCGAGTACAGAGAAAATGGTAATAAACATTGTAAGACCCCAATTGGCTTTTCCCGTATCTCGTCTGCATGCCGAGGTTTTTCCAGAGAATCCTTTACACACCAGTTGCTCTTGATTTTGAAATTCTCCTCTCTAAGTGCATACTCAGGTTTTTCTCACGAGTCCTTTGCATTACGATGAGAGCCTGAGTGAAGTGAGCTGGATTTGTCAGCTGTTATACCGTCATTGTCCATTTCTACTGTTAAATAGCAAAGGGTTTTCCTGGAATTTCTCTCGTGTCAGTGTAATCATAGTTACGTATGCCATCAGAACATCCTTTACTTATAGTTTATGCGGTTATAGCTGCTAACCTAAATGGTTTTCTGTCATACATTGGCCTCTAATATCGTATTCGCCTCTTTCTTGGAAATGCCTTCTTATAGACTTCAAGAGAGATGTTATATGCTTTCTATATTTTGCGCAGATAAATTTAAAGGATTCCAGCTAAGTACGTACTCTGAACAAATTTCAAAATAAAATTTAAAAATGATTAAATAAATTTGTTTTATTGTGTATTTTTTTATTTACAGGGTGAGTCCGAAAACCGTACTTCTCTCAGAAACTGTTCAGGATAGAAATGGAGCACTAATTCGACAAACTTTCAAAAAGTGTTGCAGAACGTTAATTGGTAAATTAATTCATTCATAAGCAAAACAATCATATTTGTGACAGATTCAAGGAAACTCAGCAAGGCTGTACATACTTTATTTGGTATTTCACTGGAACAAGAAAGCCCTATAGTCCTCTCAGCGGAGACTCTGTATTATTAGCTTTGGCAGAGCTTCGCATAAGCGTTTTGCAATGTTTTTCTGTGGTCTACTAAAACATTTCGTCTAAGCTATTTGTTCGTAAGAATATAAATTTTGAATAAACTTATAACCAAATATCGAAGCGTGCGAGATTATCAATAATACTTATGAGTACTTTCAAATAAGAAAATTTTGACCAATTCAGTAACCTTCCTCCATTGTTCCCCATCGAGCCGTAAATAATTCCTTAACTAAGGGGATACGTAGTTGCTATTTGTCGACCTGACACGATCGTACTAGTCTTAATCTTAAAGTTCTGCAAATACAAGAAAAGATTTAAAAGATTTTCAAGGCTTGGTTCAAAACTAGTTGTTTCGTCCTCAATCAGACGTGTACGCTAACATAGTCATTCGATGCTTTCTGGGATTCGAATCTAAGCCTTAGGCTAGGGCCACGCACTGAGCGACTGAGCGATTGAGCGATGAGCGACGAGCGATAGAGCGACAAGTTTGAGCGACGAGTGGCCTTTTACTGAGCGACGCCGCTCGAGCGATTAGTAGTGAAAACGTCGTTGTCGAATCCTGTACGTCGTAGTCTTTTACTGGAAAGTCGTGCCCATATTTATCGATTGTTTATACGGTCCAAAAAAAGAAGATTTGGTGTACATCCTATAAATCGAGAAAGATCGGATTACGGTGAATTCTATCACTTATATACAAATCTTCGTAAATATCCGGACCGATTTTGGGACTACATGCGTATGTCAGTACCATCTTTTGATTAACTGCTGGAAAAGGTTCGACTAAGATAAACTAAACAAAGGCGACCAATTTGTGCAGAACAGCGGTTGGTTTTATTATTAAGGTAATCTTTATGGTAATCTTTAAGGCTGTTCTGCTATAAAACCGGGCAGCTTTGGACAGCTCAAATCAAAATTTTCAAGTTTATTTGCTCCAATTTCATTTTATCACTGAGCGATGAACTACAAAATTAGAACAAAATTGAATTCAGAGCGACGTCGCTCTGTCGCTCAGAAAAATCGCTCATCGCTTAGCAACTACGTGGCCACAGCCCTACGATCTCATATGTTTTAATTTCTTTGCGTCGGTGCTCGTCGCTCAATCGCTCATCGCTCAGTGCGTGGCCCTAGCCTTACGCTCTGTCGTTCGCAAATCGCTGACAGACCATGCAGACTGGAATTATTCTATCTCTCTTTACAAGAACCAGATTTTAAATTCATAAATTTTGTATTTAAGAGAGTAAACGTTCTTCGTTATGAGAGCTCAAGAAAATCAAGCTCCAATGGCTATTGCAATACTTTGGGCGCAGAGCTTTAAATTTTTGCATTGTTTGTTATTTAATTGAATAAAGTATTTTTTCCTCGTCTTATCCATAATTTAATGCTGTGCTTCCTCCAAATCCTTACTTGTTCCGTCAACGTCAATAATGTCATTTACCAAATCAACAAAACGTGGTCTGACTGCAAAATAGCTCGATAAACGATATAATCGCTTATAAATCAGCTTTGATTTCATAAAGGCAAAAGCCAATTAAAAAAAATATTTCGAAACAATTGATACAAATTTATAATCAAAAGGAAAACACCGACTAAAAAGAGGACAAATAAGTCTAAAAAAACATTTAATAGCCTCACGAATGAAATATTAATTGCCAACCTCACATTTTGCCACAAAAATTATAATGAATTTCGACTGCAACAAATTTGCAGTCTCATACAAATCACGCGAAGGAATGCAAACTCTCACCCCCTTCCACCACTTCATTATACATCATCAATTTACAGACCAAAAATAAATTAAAAATAAATTGCGTTAAATAAAGAAAAAAATCTCAAAGTGGCGGTTTGTTGCTCTTCACACATAGTAGCGTTTAATTTTAAATACTGGCGCCCGGCATGCCTCTCTAATAGCGGTACACTCATAATCCCATTTTAAAAAGATTCATGTCATCGTCACATTTCATCAGAAAAATTGCGCTGTGAATTCTGCGATAAAGTAGATCAACAATGTCACAAACTAAGTTAGAATTTAATCGACTGAAACAGTTGATTAGTTGCCTCAAATCCGGGCGGATCTGCGTGCATATAATACTCGTTGAAAGGCACTTCACTCATAAATACTTTTCCCATTGCGCCCCCCCCCCCCCCCCATCTGGACTATCATTCTGTGCTATAAAAGGGAATTTATGTCCTTTTCGGGCGAGTAGAAAAATTTGAATTTCAAAACCAACACGCATATTAAAAGCGAATACATTACACGATTTCTAGTGAATTGGAAAACGACATACGCTGCATAGAGGGAGGATTTACGGTAATTTAATGTGAAATAGAAGCTCTCGAGGTCCTTTGGTACTCGTATTTTTTTTTTTTGTTCCTGAAACATGAATGGGTGAACTTGAATTATTATTCCAGCAACAATTGGGCGCAATTCATGGAAAGTCACACAGTAACATGCCAGCCAGAGAGTCCTCTTACATAATTTCAGTTTTTTATCTAAATGGCCTGCGACCGTAAAATGTCCTTTGCTTACGCTCTCTCTTTAGCATTATCTGGCCGCTGGGCCCATCAATAAAATAATAATTCGGGAGCATGAAGACATTAAAAATGAAAATGTTTGTGTCAGCATAATCGTTGTTGTACCATGACAATGGCTATGGAAATATTTGCTCTCCATTATGTTTGAGTTTATGAAATTCAAATAATGTCCACGAAATAATTTTATCTAATTGAGAGAAACGGTGAAACACAGGGACAAGGGGAATGAGACCGTATTCAAGAACGACAGTTACAAATCTCGGTAGCCTTGAATGAAGGAGAATAATTAGATAAAGGATGTCAAGAGCACGTACAGAATTTGAAAAACGATTACCTGAAGTATTTTAGAAATTAAAATAATGCAGCAATCGCTTGCAGTAGAATCATGAACTTGAGTAATTATTCTACACAATCCCGCTTTTACGATATTAGGAGTTTGTCGTCCTTATTTGTTAACTAAAGGAAGAAGCAATGTACGTGTACTTTGGTCATAATTATACAGGTCTTTCTGAGACGAAAATGTTCACCAAAGAGTTAAAAAAGTATTAAAAAAAAATTGTTTAACGCACCGTAGGTTACCTTGCTACATGCTGAAGCCTGCTACCCGTTAACAACACCTGTGCGCTATATTTTTCGGGTTTTTTGCATCCAACATCAAGTTCGGTGCCACTGTCAGCTTCCTAGATAAGGAAAACAATCATCTTTTTCGACATCTTATCCAGCAATGTGTTGCGCATCGTTATGGATTTTAAAAGTGTCCAATAGTTTCAGCGCCTATTCCTTGAGCAAGCTTCTGTAAGGAAAGTTCAAAATTGTTGAATCAAATGAATTAAAAAGGTTTTCTACATTTTCCGTGGTTCCTGGCTTTCACTTTTTCCCGTCTAGTGGCATACGTCGGAATTCTCGACACCCCATTACAATGAAAGGAATTTATGGCATGAGATCAGTTTTTTTTTGTAAGCCTAAGAAGGTTGAATCTGAGAAGATATTTACCATAAAAAAGAATCGATTTCTTTTTGGTATAACCCATATCAGGTGGCGGATTCCCGATGTGGACGATAGCTAGATACTCAGGGCATCAATGAACATAAGTGTTAGGCCAGCTGTTTCTTCTTTCGTACATCGAGTTCTTTCCAATTTTGCATGCCACATCTTGTGCAGAATTTCTTTGTTAGACCATTGCTGAGGGATTAATTTTTATTACCCTGGGCTCTGCGCTAGTATTCGTTCGTCCTACATTTCCTAGCTACCTCAGGAGATGAATTTAAACTGTTTAACTAGGTCGATGTGACTGGACTGATGATGAAATCTTTTTCTTCTCACTCAGCGAACTTTCCTTTCGAACCAATCAAGAAAACGTTTGGCGGCCCTTAAAAGAATCCGTATAATAGGACTGCGATAACAAGGATCACAAACCCTCCCTAGTTTTTCGTGTGCTGAATTGAATAGCAGTCGAAAGAATTTGCTATTGCCAACACAACGCTGGTATCATTGAGATATTGGGATATTCAGCTCAATGTATCGATTTAGGGTATCCTGTGTTGATGACAGGACTTACATTCCTTTATTTTGCCCTAATTCAGCGGGAAGATGATCTTTGCTGACCTCATCTAAATATTTGTAAACTTATCAATAGCGACCCTCTACGTTCTTCCGATTTCTGGCACATAAAAGTTATCACCGTATGCAAGGATTTGTCCTTATTTTGGAAACACTCAATTCTTGATGGAGTCATGCAAATTTTGGACAATTCTTCAAGAATAATGTTAACGAATCTCTTTAAAAGTGTGTCGCTTTATCATAAAAATGTGCTTATCCTGATGAAGGATTTAATCTCTTAAACATTTGAACGTAACTTGTAGTTGATCCCTTCGATGTTCCACTCTTTGCACAAGTTCCTGGTTGTTCTTACTATCTGAGCTTTTTGAATGCCTTTCGAAACAGGAACAACATCGCTGCCAGAATCCTCCATCCCTACGCGAAGCTTGTAAATGTACGATTTGAAGATTCTCAAAGGAGGCGATATTTTCAGATCACTGTGCTCTGCAGAATGCAACAATCACGGTATGTCTTTTCATTTCTTATGCTAGATATTTATCTGATATTGTATCACAGAAAAAAAATCGAAACTCTGCTATCGATGCGATCAGCTGAATGAGATGTCTGCGAATATTCTCCGCACCCTGTGCATAGAAACTCTTCTGTTCCAGAAATTTACAACAGAAAGGATAAAGTCTCTTCTAATCGGCTGAGCAATATATTTTACAGCTGAACAGGGTTCGAAGATATTTCTGCCACAATTCAGCAATTCTTTTATCACTTCTTTTTTATCGATACTCGAGATGAGTCGTAAGGCTATGTATTCCAAAATTCCAACTTAATCTACCCAAAGTTCCATAGTTTTTATTTTTTTTGAATAAAAAAAACTTCCCTACTTATGTGCGTGCATTAATTTTGAAGACACATTGTACCCGGACGGAATGAATTCACTTTATCCTAAAAAACGATCTCCCATAAAATACACTTTTCGAACCAAGCATGTGAACATAATTTATGCTGCCGCAATTTCACAATTTGCCATCAATTTGGTGCCATCATCCGAGCAGCAGCAAAAAAAAAAAAAACACAAGTACAGCAACATTCCAGCCGTCTCATCGAATCCCCACAATCCTTACAATCTCTGCAATTCATTGGTCTGGGAAATAATGCCACTTTACAATTTTGCCCAAAGAAATATGCACAAATATAATCCTCCCCCAGGAATCCGCTTAAAAAACGAGAAAAAAAAAAACGCAAAAAATTGGTTTACCCTAACAAAGGAATACAAATAATCGAAGGACACATTTACCGCTATATGTGTACCATTCATTACAGAGTACCAAAAAAAAGTAGACACACTCATATATCAGGTCCTTGTATCTCTCATTTGAGGATAAACAATACAAAGCCGGCATAAATCCCTCACGGATTTGCATCCATCTCCATGCGTGTGGAGGCCAGTCGTCGTCCTCCTAGGATTTCTGAAATCACTTCGTTGTTTGGGGACAAGTAAGCAAGCAAATTGCCTGTGTGTGGGTAGTTTTTCTCGTTTTATCACAAATTCGCTGAATTCCTTGGAAATAAGGTGTCAGTTTTAGGAAAGTATGTGTATTCTGTTTCGGAAGGGGCGCGGCGATATGCCTCGAAGGACATGGCAACAAAAAAAAAAGTTTCAATTTAATAAAATTGTCAATGAGTCGGCGAATGCTTTATTCGCTGCTTACTTGCCATTCCATCCATTAAAGGTCAAAGTTTGACGATAAAGTTCTTGGAAAAACTTCAGTCAGACTTTCGTCTGCAGACATGAAAGATGCATGTACTGGCGGCAATCGAACACACATGCTAACGATGATTAAAATTCAGTTTGGTTCCTTTGAAATATAATTCTTTTTCTTTTTTAATTTAGCAACGTCCTCGGCGATAACAATGCGGTGAGTTTTTTTTTTTTTATTTTTTTTCCAAGATTTATGGTTTATAAGGCACTGAAAACCAATAAGGTGTCTTGAGTATTCTGGTTTTGGTGCACTCCTAAGGGTAACAACATCAAATCGAAATAAATTAATAAGAGCTGTCATTGGCATTGAGCTCGGAGTGGTATGGCAGGTGAGGAACCGGCACGGCGCGACTACTAATCGAGGTCAATGTATGGGGGCTGAAATTTGGAGCAGTTTTTTTTGATTTTTATGTTAACTTCTTTGAAAACGTTTATTTTTGCTCGATGAAATTCGCTCGTAAATGTTGGTCGTGGGTTTCCCCAGACTAAACCAGTTTTTTACAGAACTCGTTTGACTGAGTAATTAACCAGAGGGGTATGGAGATACTTTTTTTTGCAATCCATTTAGATACACAACAAATATTCTTATTTTGACTAGCACTCCGATGATGGGTAAGAGAAAGTTGCCACAGAGAACATTTTCATTTAACTATTGAAAGGAACCGGATGCAGACGTCGGAATTTTCTATTGTGTGCTGATTCAGTCTGGTGAATCACCCGTAGTAGTTTAGTTTGGTTTAATTGATAGAATACAAGATGTTAGCTATTCCTAGCGTAGATATTCGATAAATTAATGGAATAATGATGAGTTGTTTTACTAACCCAACCCAACCTTTGACTCGTAGTTGAGGTTTAATAAATACTTAATTGTTGTATCTGTCGAGAGAATACGATTTATGTACGAGCAATCCAAATGGAAATGTTGCGTATACGCCGTGGAATTTTCAGCACGTGAACATTGTTAGCTCTCTGCAATCCGGCCCATTAGGGCATTTGTTTTATTCATTTCAAGTACATGTACAAGAATACAGCTACTTTATTAGGGTCATCAGGGAATCGTATATTATCAATGGAACTTTGGTATGAAATTGTCATGAACGTGTGGACACTAAACAAAATTTAAGCAGTCGTTACGATGCTGCTGCTTAATGTTCCTAAGCAGTTCCATTATTGAACGGTTCGATGGCTTATAAATTATACTACTTACTTACTTAATGGGCTCCCAACACAAGAAGAGTCTCTGCCTGACACACAGTAGCCTTTCGTCTCCACTTATCCCAGACACTCTGTTTGCAAATGTCAAAACCAAGCGCTGTAGCATCCGCGGGTGTTCTTCCTGCGGTGGTTAAAATATTGGTGGTTAATAAAGTAAGTTGAGCTTGGAAAGGATCCGTTTTATTTGCTTTTTATAGACTTAGAGCAAGCTTTCGACAGATTGATCCAGAGTTCGTCTGACGTTAGCATTGCGTGCAAAAGGTATTCGGGAAAACGTATGAAAGCGCTAGGTGTCGTATTCTTTACAACTGAAAGCTGTCAGACGCTTTAAAACCGAAGCGATGGACCACAGGGCTACATTTTATCACCACAAGTGACAATTAGTGATGTTATCCTCGCAGTATCATCGGAAACTAGAGAGGGGATTTCAATGTCAATGAATTGAATGACTTGTACCTTAAATGCTTTACTCTGACGATATGTGCCTGCTTTCACATAGAGTTATGGACCTACATGAAACGCTCCACACTATAATAGGCGAGGCGAGCGGAGTACGACTGGAGATAAATGCAAATAAAACAAAAGTCCTCAACCTTTCAAACGCGGGAAGTCTTACTACTGCTGGATAAGATGTCCAAGAAAATCGATAACTTTCCTTATCGAGTTGGCAGCGGAACGGGGAAAGCAAAGGCTGCATTCGGTATGTTTTTCAAAGTCTGGAAAAGCAGTGGATACAGCACTAAGTCCAATTTGCGACTGTTTCGCTCCAACGTTGAATCATTAGTTCGATATGGGTGTAATACTTGGAAGCCACACGTAAGCTGCAGACCTTGGTGAATAAATGGCTTTTCATTTATTGAGGGTTTTCTGACTAACTCTTATCTCAAAGAAATAGCTCGATATGACAATAGGTCAGAAGTATGTGTTGACTTCTATATATGTACATGCCCATACGGCGGAAGAAGTTGGAAGGATCTTTCAACCCTTACAGTGAGAAGAAAACTGTATTGCGAAATATGCCAAGCAATGGAATCCCCTTATCCAGTCTAGAGAAAGCGGGCCGCCCTAAGCAAACGTGGCACAAGTCAGTTGAGGAAGAATCGAGTTCACTTGGAGTTACTTAGGTATGACACCCTATGCTGCACGATCTTCAAAGGGATAATAGTTCAAAAATATTTTGAGAAGTATGCAGTTCAGTTCAGTATGGTTTGAGTCAAAATCCCTTTCCATGTATTTTTAGAATGCCCCGCCAATATGTGTTACCATTGCCATTCAACCTAGAGAATGTAGACGAGCAATTCCACCCAATCTGGAAAAAAGCCAGGGGCTTCTAGTCTAGTTTTGACATCCCTGCAAAACACGTCCATTTGTACAGGATGACGATGGAGAATGAACGCTGCTCCGTCAAGGCCGGTAAAGAACTCACCGAAAGCTTTAATACCATAAAAGGATTCCAACAAATCGACATGCTATCACGCGACTTCTTTAACTTCTTTTGATCTTGAGAGAATACTGCAAAAATTAGGTGCCAACACCAGAAGCACAATCTTTCAAAAGTCCGTCTAATTACTCACATTCCCCAACGGCATTGACATAATCGAAAGAAAGCAGCGCTTGTCAGTTTTGCTTTCCAGAGTATTGAGATGGAAGCGGCGAAGATGGTTTAACTGTCAACGAGGACAAGTCAACAAGAGGTGACAATCAACTCTGACGTCTGGACAACTTAGACAGATGTAGCTTTGAGGTGGTTAATTCAGACAACGATGAGTGGTGAAATCAAACGAAGAATAACTTTTACCAACAGCTGTTTTATTGGGCTAAAAAAGCATTTGAGTAGCAAAGCAAGTAGTTGCTTGTGGCCCAGATCCACCTCGGACTGTAGCGCCACCTAAAATAAGTAGGTAAATGCCACCTCACACAGTAGATATAAATTTTATTTATCCAATACAAATACTATGATAGCCATAAGCGCCATCAGAATCAGCCAGTAAGGAATATGGAGGTCAAATGCATATGACTATCCTTCAGAAGTACATTGGCCATGTACCCATTACGGACTACATCACGCCATATTTAGACTTTAATAAACCTTTCTCAGACGCCTATCCTAGCAGGAAGGAGTGGTTAAGAGGTCTGATACCAAATGCGCAATCCATTGCCATATATACGGATGGATCTAAAATGGACACTGGCGTAGGATCAGGCAGCTTCTCCGAATCGCTAGGAATACCGAAATCAATACGCCTCCCAGACCACAGCAGCGTTTTCCAAGCGGAAGTCTTGGCAGTCACCACAGCCGCCCGTGAGTCTGCAGTAAGGGCAATACCACAAGAGGGTATCACCTTCTTTATTGACAGCCAGGCAGCTATAGAAGCAATAACTGCCACAGAAAATAATCAAAACTTGTGAAGTGCTGTAGAGAAGAGCTTAAGGTTCTTGGAACACAGCACAAGGTATCGCTCTGCTGGGTCCCTGGACATGAGGGTTTACCAGGCAACGCGAGAAAGCTGACGAATTAGCAAGAGAGGGTTCTGCAGCTGTTTCAAGACAAACAGAACCACTCGTGAACATCCCCCTTTGCGCACTTAAGCTTGAAGTAGGGAAAATAGCCATACAGGAGGCAAACGCCAGATGGACTTCATTGGATTCTTGTGTAATCACAAGGAAACTATGGCCGTCCTTCGATAAAGGCAGAACCGAGAGACTTATACGGGAAGACAGGAAATCCCTTTCCATCCTCGTTGGGGTTATCACGGGGCGGTATCATTTGAAAAAACTACGTCTGCCGGAAGAAGAACTCTGCAGGGGTTGCGGTGACGAGGGAGCTTTTGAGGACACAACCCACTTCCTATGTCACTGCCCTGGCCTGCAACACAGCAAGAACGGGTTCCTTGGGAGCTACTTCTTCCAAGACCTAGATGAACTCACCAGCACGATATCAGACAAGATAATGAAATGAAATCAGGTCCTCAGGATGGTTTGTATGCAAAGACTCGCATCAATAACTATCGGAGCAAATTAGAATCGGTATCGGGTCCCAAAGGGCATCACAATGGGTCAGCATAGACCTGAGTGTGGCGGGGAGGCTCTCTCCCACATACCTAACCTAACCTATGACAATCCTGATGCAATGACAGCAGCGCCATTAAAAACAACATTGAAACCACCTTCACATTCACATATAAATTCCCTGCTGATTCATAAAACCTGTCTGTCATCTACGTGTCAACACTTGTACGGAAGTTGTTCATAAGAGCTGTCCGTCACCCGATTGGACGTTACGAATACCCAACATAACCACCGAAATTATTATTGAATCATCATCGCTCTCATAACTATTGATCACTACCCATTAAATCCGGTTATATGTTTATTCATTATTCCCATACATACTCATAGATCTCATTAATTTGGAACCTGATTGTTTCCAATAATAGCAGCTTTATTACCTTGAGAATGTTTGGTAACAATCAAATGGCAAGGGGTTGTTCAATTTATTTTTTTTTTTGCAATAATTTGGGTGGAAGCTCAGGGATTGGCATACAATAAAAGTCAGTCGATACTAAAAGATACACGAGAATAAAATTAGAAAGTCTAAAGTCTGATAGATTTCTGATGAAATTGTGACCAGATACATACTTTAAATTGCCAGCCGCAGTGAAAGTAAAGAGTAAGAACACGACGCATAATTAGCGCTTGATAAATGAATCCTTCCATGCAAACATAAACAATTGACCCATTTTCACCTCACTGTAGAGGATATTTCCACTTGATTGGTCAACGAACAAACACACAACACAACGTAACCGCAAAAACGTGATTAATGAAGAAAATTCTCTCAGATCAGTGGGCATGGCTATTTTCATCGTTGATTATGTCTTACTGGCAGCGCCACCACAGGACTGCGTGTGTTAATATTTCAATTAGTGCGAAGCAATATCGACAACACAGAGGTAAAACGCTAATTAATCGAAAGAACTACTTCAAACAAACAGGCGAGCACACACGCTGCACCCACACCGACAGCACTGTGTGACAAGCAATTCACCATGATTAGACGCTACATTGTGACTGGTATTTTGTAGTAATAAGCCCAAGGACACATAACGCATTATGGCATCCTATCAATGAATCTAATCCATGTGGGGCGTACTCGAAATGCTCCGGGTCAATGGATGTTGGCCAAGTCATTCTGGTGAAAAGATATAAATGCCTATGGGCGTAAAATTTGAATGAAATATCGATCGGAGTTTTTTTCATGTTTGACCCCACAAACAAGGACACTGGGATAAACAGGAATTTCTCTTTTCCTTCCTGTTACATTCAGTTATCGTAGGATTTGAGGTTTATGGAAATCTTTGTCGGGGTTGCTGTGATACGCAATATTTACAGGCTTAAGGCGATTTGAAATATTTTCCTGTTTTTCTTTGAAAAATTCCCTAAAAGTTTCCGTAAACCGTTAGTGTGAGCATCTGTAAGAAAAACCATAAGCTGAATAGATTATTTAAATATCCATCGCAATGTTGCCTCCCCCAACAATGTGTAAATAACCCTTGACGTGGCAGAAAATGAAATGCCGGCTTCCTTGTTGTTTAAGGCTGTGCGGAAGACATTTTGTTGGGAATGTCGACGTGCATCTATTCAGGGTATTTAGCTTCGTGGGAAAATTACAAAGTTTAACGAACGCAACGTAATGAATTTCACGGAGGTGTTCCGCTTTTAAATTAATTTTTTAAGCGATTATAGGCAACGTCTAAAATGTGATCCATAGAAAAAGGACGATCCACTCCGACGAACCCCACGTAATTATGACAAATGAGGGCTGTCGTAAATTTTTCGGATGGAATTTAACTGAAATTAGTCTGCAAGTGCTCATAGATCATACGCCATGTACTTGAGGACATTTAACTTAACTTCGCCTACACTGTCTGGCTGGATATGTATTTTCGTAAATGCATATCTTAAAAGTGTGGCTTCGAAATAGATGGGCATTTTGGGTTCAAAAGAAATGAGGATGTCTAGAAAGGTTAGTGCAGGGATGGAAAATATAACAAAGGAATGAGGACAATGAATGCGTTTAGGTAGTAAATGGTCTTTCATTAAGCGCTTTAAGTAAAACAAAGTGTGTGTGAGGTATCAACGAAATTTTTTATTCGTTTGAAGAGCCTATCGAGGCCATTATATATGGAATATAACATCGTTCAAATGTCCGCTGCGGCTTCTCTGAGTGGCGCGCATCCGAAATGTCCAATTTTCCATGACTCTGGCGCATAAATCAGGCTGAATTTGACCGATGGCATGGGTTATGTTGGCTTTGAGGGCCGCTATGGTTTGTGGATTATTCGCATAGACCTTCGACTTCAGAAAACCCCACAAGAAAAAGTTTAACGGGGTCAAATCGCACGATCTCGGTGGCCAGTTCACATCACCTTCACGTGAGATGACCATGCCCTCGAATCGCTCGTGCAGAATTTCCAATGTAGCGTGAGCTGTGTGGCACGTAGCGCAATCCTGTTGACACCACATATCGTTGGTGTCCATATGATCCAATTCAGACCAAAAAAAGCTGGTAATCATCGACCTGTGGTCTGCGAAAGGCCGAGTTCTTGTGAGCGACGCGAAATCGACTGCCTCAGATTCTCCTGCACACTCTCACGGACAGCGGCGATGTTTTCGGCAGATCTTGCGTTTCGTCGACTTAGGGGTTGGTTGATCGTTTACTGAATCAGTGGACTCAAATTTATCCACCACACTGCGAATAGTCCTCTCGGAGGGACGATTATGGCGACCGTAAAATGGGCGAAGCTCGCGGAACGTTGCCCGAACAGAACACTCATTTTGATAAAACAATTTTATTATTTGTACGTGTTGTTGAACGCTATGTCCGTCCATGGTGATTTGGCAAAACAGGCTGAAAAAATGACAGCTAATTTGACTGATGTATCTTCAACAATATGACCGCTATCAACTGTCAAAGTTCGGAAGTCCCTGTTGGAAGACCCTTTAGATGGGCATATGTATGTATGTTGCTTGGAGTAGAATCGCCCCATTAGCTCCTTGGCAATAGCATAAATTGTATTACTGTCACACTGGCGACCTGCAGTTTCGACCTACGCGGCTAAAGCGTTCTTTTAGTCTCATTTACCACGCCCTACACTACACTGTACTTTCTTCCTTTTTTCATGGTACCGGGCTTCAAGCTCAGCCTTGATTGAAAAATGCTCGTTGGTGCACCATAGGGTCTCAAATTTAGTCTGTATTATACCTTCGTTACTATACGCATTTTGGTATGGATCCTTCTAATGGATGCAATAGGAACGCGTACTTGAGCTAGCATATGATGGTATACGCATTCAATTCCGATATCGGTTACATGAAAGATAACTCATACGGCGTCGGCTTATGGCAATATGGTCTCCTTTATTAAAGGTCCGCTGTAAATCCTTCATCAGACCGTATGACAGGCCTGATGCTTAGACAGTTTAACTCCATGAGTAGACGATTGACATCGGCCATTGTCGTATCTGTCTCCAACACCCTGAGCTCGCATCACATATTTGAGCCCAGTATTGCTGATTTCTGCCTTGGTGCTCAGATCCTGAACCACTGTTGCGGTATTAGACGTAAAGGTGGGCTAGACCTAGTTGGCTTTATCTTCTTCAGTCATGGTTTCCGTCGGTGTGTAACACTGAATAGTGGTGATTTTTCTCACTCAACTCTGGGATCTCACCGTCAATATCCTGTCACTATTAGGTTTCCAAGATAATTTTTGAATCGCTCTCCATAGTCCTCTGATGTGGCCAAGGTGCATATTCAAAATGGCGGATAACACGGTTACCGAACTCAGCTCACAAAAGATAGATAGACGACTGTTTTGGTGCCTGCATCATTCTGCCAAT
Organism: Blera fallax; assembly: GCA_946965025.1. Classification (NCBI taxonomy): domain Eukaryota; kingdom Metazoa; phylum Arthropoda; class Insecta; order Diptera; family Syrphidae; genus Blera; species Blera fallax. The sequence continues at coordinate 17,233,199 of OX337244.1, forward strand.
TGTGGCTAGTTTTCTAGCAGTGCCTCTGTCTTTTGGCACTCTTTGAAAAACTTTTGGCTTTTCTAAGCCATTGCGTATATTTTTGAAATTCCAAATCGTTGAGTTGTGGCTGACACAGTCTTCAAGATAAAAAGCAGTTTTGTGCAAAGAGATGATTTTCCAATCAAAATCTGCGTCAACTCCATAGCGATAGTAAAGCGGTAAACTTTTGAGTACGCTGAAACATGGAAGCAAAGAACCCGACGTCCTGGTGCAACAGTTGTAAGGTTCTGCTACGAGCTAAAGTTCTTGGGTTTTCACTTACTTTTTGGGTAACTGCAGCAATTTTTTCGAATCTGCGCCACAAAGTGCTTTTTAGACCTTTCGAGTCAAATTATCCCATCTACTTAGTAAGTGATTAGAACGTAGGACTTCTAGGTGCGAATCCCAAAAAAACATTATAAGCCTCTACCTCTCACGAATGGCTTACAAGCCCTCGACAATAATAACTGTTAAAAGTAGATTCTAAATTCCGACTTTTCGGCACGGTAGGTCACTTCTCATTCCTGCGAAAAATTTTAGACGCACCAAACAAGTCATGGCATAACCGCCATATGGGCCGGAAAATTGCGACTGTAATTGATACAACCAGGGTTTAAAAAGGTCATAAAAATATAAATCCTCGGTACCCATAGCAATTCTTGTTTAAATCTTTTGTATTCGTGACACCAATTGACTTCTTTTCTGCTCTTATCCGTCTTAACCTCGCTCAGAATTTGTTCAGGTATTATTTCTGGCACTGCCAGAAGGTAAGATATTCTTTGTAAAGGTCGCGATGTATTGTTTTTATTTTTTTAGGTTGAAAGGAAAGATTAATCCTAAAGGTCGCGAAAATTGCCATTCCATTATCATATTACGAGGGCATGGTGAAAAATGCTCGGCCTGGCAGTGAAAGACTGTACATTCTTGTTGAAAGAATGTGGTCCTTATTTATTTCAATGCACTTTGTCTAACCTTTTTCCAATGAATGAATGCCATCCCTGAAGTGAGACTCTGGAAGGTCTACAAAACATCCTTCTACGGTTTGAATTGAAATACATTTCAGACACAAGCTTCTTCAGATATGGGAGTAGCTCGACGAAGACACATCTGTTGCATAGGGTGGATTCGTACTCTAAATCACTCAGTTTTTGCAGCGCAAAAGCACCCTTGTCCTGGTGATGAAGATGATTTTTTTCTTTTGCAATCCAGGCCTCTTCTGACAAATTTTTCCATCCAGTTAGTCCAGAAGACTTTCGTTATACATATTCGCAATGATTGGAGTCGCTTTTGCATCGCAGTAAACACTTCCGACGATGAAACTGCAGCGCCTCTGGATTCCATCTACGGCTTTGATTGCTGCTTAATTTTTGGCGATGAGTTGTAGTTCTACGTCTCATCCACAGGAACAAATCCGTGTGCAGGATCGGTTGGATCTGTTCTAAAACGGTCCAAGCGTTGTTGAGAAATTCGTTCTTGGATTTGTTCTGGGTCAGCATTTAACGAATGTGGCATCCATCTTGCATAAATTTTTATCATATTGAATCCTTAATGTTAAATATTTCAAACTTCCTTAATTCTAAACCGATTTCGATAATCTGTTCCTCCAATGGTTCAATCTGTGGTCTCAGTGTCTGGTTGTCCTTCACAGGGATCAATCACCTTCAAGAGATATACTACTTGGTTTAAAGACAGCCCAGTTCATGGTAAACTTGGGCTTTAACATATTAGCTCGGTCTTTTGCCAACTGCCTCCAAGTTGGATGAGATTCATATCTACTTGTGCGAACTACCTAAAGTGGGGCCTTCCTTTACTACGTTTACCCTCCGGCTTGGATTCGAAGACTATGCGGTCCGGACCGTTGGTGTCCATTTTTCTATACTTATCCTAGCCTTCTTCAATGGTTAATGCGCGGTTTTTTGACTAGGTCGACATTGCTGTAAGGCTCGAGGCCGAATATCTTACCAAGAATCTATATTTTTATGCAAAGTAAAGTATAACTGGGGTAAAAGGGTCCTACATGGTGTCTTTCTAGTTGCTTGCGATACTGCATTCTTAGCCTGACAGAATTGGCAAGAGTTATTCCTCGTTTGATTTCCCCACAAATATTGTTGTCGTTATCAAATGTAATAGCGAAGTCAATGTAGACAACGTCCCTCACTACCCCGAAGTTATAGTTGTCCACTGTGACACTCTGTCGGATTTGTCTATGTTGTGTGTCACCTCTTTTTGACAGCATATATTGTTTAACTTTCGTTTACCCCCACACCCATTTTAGTTGCTTCTGTCTCTACGCCCTCATAGGAGCTGTTGATAGCCTGCTGAGTTCTACCAATAACGTCAATATTGTTGACTTATGCAAGTAGTTGTACAAAATTTTGAAAGATTCTTCTGTGTTGGTCTACGAACCTTGAACAGTGCTCAGATCTCAGAGCGATTCAGAGCCATGATAAAGCAGCTAGCGTTCTCCATTGTCATCCTACAAACAGCAACAAGTTTTACGGGGATGAGATGACTTTGTGACTTTGAAATCGATAAAGTGATAAACGGTATCGATTAGGTTAGGTTAGGTTGAAGTGGCTGCCAGCTAGGATTCGCCAGCACACTTAGACCAATGAGGTTCGTTTTGATACCACGTGGATCATGGGAGAAGAATCCCTCGACCTACTCGTGCTAAAACCAATTGGAGCTTCTTATGAAGCGCAGGAGACTCTTAATATCAATATCCATCAGGTCGCCTATATCGTTATAATAGGGAGCTCCTAAGTGGAGTTTTCTTCTACGGGAGAGAGCTGGGCAGAAACAAAAAAGGTGAGGAATAGTCCTCCTCTTCTTCATCCGTGCAGCTTCTGCAAAAATCGTTCGCGGAGAGGCCTAGCCTTGTAGCATGCTTGCCTATTAGACAGTGGCCAGTGATGACACCTATTGTGGTGCCGATATGCAATCTGTTGAGAGAAATCAAATTCTTAGAGCATTTTAGATCCAGCTTTGACCACATCTGTTTTGTCGCTAGACATGTTGATCCACTTGGAATACCTAAGGTGCCATTGTCCGGCAAGATGGGTATAGTTGTTCCTACTCTGGCGAGTTCATCGGCCTTACAATTCCCTGGAATGTCTCTATGCCCCGGCACCCAACACAGGTGAATATTGAACTGCTCAGCCATCTCCACAAGAGACGAGCGGCAGTCTAGGGCTACTAAAGAGTGAATAGAGGTCGATTCCAGGGATTTGATTGCTGCCTGGCTGTCTGAAAAGATGCGGATATCTCTAGCAGATATCACGTTTTTCTTAAGCCAAGATAGGGCTTCTTTGATCGCTATTATTTCGGCTGGAACACGCTACAGTGGAAGACGGAAAGAGAGCTTATGGTTAAGCTTATCAGAGAAAACACCTGCACCAACTCCGTCTTCGGTGCTTGACCCGTCAGTGTAGAAGTAATTTGATTCATCTTCTAAAAATGCATCGTCCTCCCAGAGTGATCTGGAAGGGATGGTGACAAGGAAGTTCTTCTCAAAATGTAGACGTGGGATGGTGTAGTCCGTGTTTTCGGGAGAGATTTTGAATTTATTGAGAATAGAGGCGTGGCCGAATTCTTTTCTTGACCACTGTTGGGTAGCTTCAAGACGAACGGCTGCACTCGCTGCCATTTGCTTGCTATATATATCGAGGGGTATTAGATGGAATATAATGTCCAGTGCCGCGGAGGGAGTGGACGTAATGCTCCGCTCATGTACAGACAAGCTGTACGTTGGACCTTACTAAGATAATCGCGATTTATAGCTTTATCTAAGGCTGTCCACCAGACAATCACTCTGTATGTGGGTATCGGTCTAATGATCGAGGTGTAGAGCCAGTGAGTAATTCGAGGTTGTAATCCTCATTTATTCCCAATGACTTTCTTACAAGAGAGAGAGTGCTATCGGTATCGATTATGACATTTTCTTCTCTTTTTCATGATCTGCCAGATTGTAAAAAATTGTTAAATTATGAACTTTGCTAGTCTGAAAGGGTAAAAGGATAGAGGCCAATCAGGTTTTTGACAGATAAGATCCTACACTCGATGTTGAGGGGGCTGATGCTGCTATAGAAGTAACTGCATAGCCACCCCTCTGTCCCTATGGAGAGTCATCTCTGCACTGAGCTGAGAGAATCCAAATAAGTTTGTGTCGAAAAAGGCTACATAATCTCATCTTAAGCTCAAATCGTATGCTCATGACCCATCCTCGCTTCAGCTAAAAACCATGAACCATCAAATGTTGCAGATTCATTGTGAAATGCGAAATTTTCATTCGACGAATGTATGCTGTATTTTGTACGAATTCCAACATGCTTTCAAAAAAAATCTTTCCCATGCCACCAAACACGTTGTACTTTTAAAATGCAAGTCCAATAGCTAATTAATGTCAAAAAGTCCAACAAGAACAATATGTTCCCAATTAATTCTGACAGATGCAAGACACCACATCCTCATTAAATCAGTCTGATCCGAGCCGCAAAACATTGTGATAAATGTTTACTCTGTGTCTACACATCACATATCCATGGCAATAAGTCCATAGGAAATGAAAAATTAATTCCTTTATATTCGTAGAAAATTTTTGAACAATATTTTCCGTACATGATTTTTTGTACTTGTTTTCTCTCAGAATAACAAAAGAAAATGAAAACAAAAAGATTCAAAATTTTCAGTGCGTGGGAGTAGCAAAACAATGAGCTACGTATCTGTACACACACTCTTCTGTGTAAAAGAAAAAAAAAAAAACTCATATAAGCTACCATACATTGGGAGTTATTAGCCTCGAAAGACAAAATGTTTCCTAGGAGTTTTCTACACACCGTAGCGTGCTTGTTCTTCCTTAGATCCTTGAAATTAAGCTCTATCAGTGTTGTACCCCAAAAATGTTTATCGCTGAAGAATTACTGGATAAGATATTATCACGAAATTGCGGATGGTTATGGCAACCACACCGATGGAAAGTGTCAAGGAAGTGAGTAAAAGCCGGGCGTAATGTGAAAATGAGCCTTGAAATTACTTTATGAAATGGGACGATATAAACTCTTTATGATCTATATCTGTGCTGTAGTCGTCGTACGTTACTAATAGCATGGCACATTTTGTAAATTCAGCAAAGTGGTTCATGTCATCAAATCGTAATCCTTGGAGAAAGTGTGAATCAACCCATGTTATTGGGAACTCTCCCTGGGGTCATAATTAGGTTATGTCATGGTTCACTGGCTTTTTAGGAACTATGGTATAACAGCTAAGGTTCTCTAGGGGCTTTTCTCCATTAATAGAGCGTGCAAAAGGTGAATGTTACACATTCGCAGTTAAGTATTTTTCTCTGAATTCGTTGAACCCCTTTTAGGCTTCTGTAAACGCCTACGTAAGGTTTTTGACTGTTTTTTTGGAGTTTGGGTGTTGATTGACAGTGACATTGACTTCTTGACATTATCTTATAGATGTCATAGCAATATCTTGTTACCCACTCTTAACGATCGTATAAAGGAACGAATACATATCCTTTTCAAGGTTCAGAGGCACTAAGCTTAGAAGCCATAATCTTATTGCCTTCAACCCTATTGAGTTATCCAAAATCACTCTTGTTTAAGATTTTTTTTAACAAGGGTAAGTGATAATCTTTCATGAGACACTATGAGGACCGACCAACTCCTGCAAATGCTTACAAACATCAACGTAAACTTTCAAGGATATGTCGACAACATAGTAATCATTGCGAGAGGATAATTTGACGAGGCACTCTGTGAGATAATACAGAGAGGATTAGGAAAGGTGCCTATCGGTAGGATTAAATATAAATCCGACAGTCTTATCGTTCACCAGAAGAAGGCATCTGAAATGCACACTACCCATAAAATTGGATGGGATCAGAATAGGTCCTCAACATTAGGTCAATTGTCTTGGTATAACGCTGGACAGCAAACTTCTCTAGAAGAAACATCAAGAAGATGTGGTTGTCAAAGCAAAAGTACAGCTTGCATTTGCATAACTGGGGCTTTGAGAATCTATCCCACAGCAGCACTGGAAGTCATATTGAGATTCACCCCCCTAAATTAGGACTAATCGAAGAGGGCTTCGGAAAAGGTGAATGCATCGCACACAGACAGGGAGAAACACTTTCCAAATCAGTCCCCCTTCTGGACTGGCCGAGAGATGATATGGATATAGTATGGTACTGCTGGTTTAATAATCGGCTGGGGCCGCATACGATGCGGGAAAAACAAAGGAAGGAAGAAGATTATAAAAGAGCGGAACCTTAGCAGAACTCCCTTGACTAAGACAGTCCCAAGAACTTTTTGAAAACTATGACCCGCAAGGAATATGGTCTATATGAACATCAGCAAGAACCGGCTGTGCATCCTTACAGGCTTCCTATTGGGTCACTGGACACTGTATTCGGAGACCTAGCGAAAACCTCAGGAAACTGGGTATTGATCAAAGTGGAGACTGCAGATTCTGCGTAGATGCTGAGGAAACCCCAGGGCACTGATTTAAAAAAGAAAAAAAAAAACACCTGCATGATGGTAGGCACCAACTATTAGATGAAGATCAACCATTGTTAGATCCACTCCAGATATTTCCATTCATCAAGGAAATCGGACTGGAAGAGGTCGAGTCGAAGTCGAGTATCTCATCGACTAAAGCTCCTAGTCCGAGTATCTCATCGACTAGAGCTCCTAGTCGGGGGAGCACAATAGATCTATGAAGGTCGCAGTGCTCTTACAGGTGTAATAACCAATTTACAATGAGGACCGGCTACCTGTGGTCATAGTAGTGTGAACATCACTAAAAATACCTCCTTTTAACCGTATTAGTACTGCAACTTATCTTGTAAGTTAATCACACTTTGCAGCCGACTTTCTAACGTATGTGAGTGCTGCTGCTAAGCGCGCTTGCCCTTTACGGAGTTAAGCCGGAGGGTTTTTTCCTTTTAGTCGACGAAGTATATTTCCGTGGTCCAAAATCTGAAACAGCGTAATTGCAATGACGAGCGCCATAAATAGCTCTTACTAGCGTCCGTTGAGCCCATTTTTTCAGAGGTAAAGCTGGAGTACCATCTGGGGTATACAATCCTTGAGTTTTGTTCATTGTATGTTTTTGATGGGCTTACTATAAAGTTTTGTCTTGAAGTCAGCTGCGTTTCATAACAGCTTTGCCCGACCTCGGGTATATTCTAACCCCTTACCCGAAGGGGATTACATACAACGAAATTTAAATATTTTAGAAAGAATCCCAATTGTTTGGCTAAAATTGAACGACTTTGTAGGCGAACAACTCAAACCGAACTTTGAAAAATAAAAATTTTGAACTTCTTGCTTGTCTCCTGACATTCACAGAGGCACATTCCTGCACATCTCTCTGAATACTTAACTTCTCTATAAGCTTTAAGTGGTTAGTCGTAAATCAAATTATTTTCTTAAGTCGTCTCGTTGTTCAAGTCCCTACCGCACCTTTATACTTTTGGTGAGCCAAAATTAAAGCATATTTACGGTATTTGCAAAAATTTAAATATTTATTTTATCTCGGTTCTAACTAATTAAGATTAAATATACATAATTTAAATTATCGTTCCTAAAGGAAAAAAAAACAACGAAAAACGATTAAAGCTGGTTTATTTTATTTATTACTTTGTTTGTCTGTCTGCTGGCACTATAAGTAACGATTTATCACTATGTTTAAAAATTTAATTTACATAATCAATTCGATTTAATCTAAAGTTTGTCTCTTTAGCGCCTACCTCTTTACCCTCAAATATAAGGAAATGGCTTCTAAAAATAAATTTAATGGATGAACCAATAACCATAGTCACGTGTGCTGTCTTGCCACTCCCACTTTTTCATGGTTTTCGGGATTATAAATTTATTTGCACACTACGACAATAAAAAAAAAAGTTACAATTAAGACTAATATCCAGTCGTAAATATAGTTAATGACCTATTCGAACATTTTATAGAGGATCGGCGCGCCTATTATTTGTAAAGATTTCGTGCAAAATAAAATTTTAAATGTGGCAGGAAATTGCGAATTAGAATTTCGATTTAAATCCAATAAACATAGAGACAGAGCCACGCAACAGGTGGATTCCAATCGAATGAATTCTTCAACTTCTATGTTCTTCAGTAGCTTTGTAGGTGAGAAAAATGTAATAAAATCGAATTGAACCGCACGTTTAAGGTGCAGTAAGTAGTAGTACGTTTGCTTGTGACCTGGCCGGTATAAGTTCGAACCTCCTGGGGGAATCAGCAGTCACAGCCACCAAGTACAACAGCTACTACATGTAGTGGAAAAGGGATGGCTGCATTTTTAGTGTCAACAGACCTAATAGAGTCTGGGTAATTTTGGGATTTGCTTGCACTTTTTGTTTCTAAAAGAAAATTTCTACTTTAAACGCTTGTGACCGTAGAGATAAATACGAACCTACAATTGTAGATTTTTTAAACATCAATATTCCCGCTGTTATGAACGACTCAAGTGTGACTGATGTACGAGTAAGCCACCTACAGTCGAAGATGTCAAAACTGTTGACCTTATTCTTACTTTTGACACAAGTGCATTTATTGACCACATTCTCCTTAAATACTATTCTGTTATGGATTATGCATTACCAAATAAAAAATACTTTTTTTTAGGTAACTATTTTATTTGACTTTCTTTGATATTTTTTACTCTTTTCTTCAAATTGTTTGTTTAGATATTTAATTCTGAAATACATTCTGGAGCGAAAAAATTTTTGTTTAACTATTTGTTCGCATGAAATATTTGCTTCTAAGTCTATTAACATACGTGTATAACTAGAACAATATACAATTTCGTCCCCATTAAAATTTTTAAAAACTGTTTCCATTGCTTCCATTTTGGTCATTATTTCTTCAGCTGGTTTTTGCAAAAACCCCTCAGTTAGTTGGTTGGTCCAGGTGAATGATGTGTCTTTTTGTGCATTGATCACAGAATTATCGACTACTAAATCAGGGTTTTTGATTCTATGGCAAATATATCCCGCCAAGTGTTCTAATCCATCATATGTATTGTAATGACTCCAACTCATCAACAGGTTTAAGTTCATCAGTTACCTTTATTTCAGATGCCAATGACCTGAATAAGTCACTACTTAGACTTTCGGTAGTATCCAAATCCGGTGTATCATCTACCATTGTATTACCTGCCAGGACGTATAAGAACATATTAAATAATTTTCATTACTTCAACTATCTATGTATGTATGCTAGTTACCATGTGATGATAAACTGCCCTCATTCCGACCAAGAATATACGAGCGAAGCCTATACATAAATTCTAAGCGATCTGGATGATGGTGTAGTCCACCTTTAGCTCGGATAGCCCCAAAAAGTTTTCGAGTACATCCTGATTCAGCCTGTAGGTCAACAAATAGGAAATGTTCTCTCTGGATTTTAAGTGATCATAGAGAAGTTTCAGAGAGTTGTTGGTCATAATGATACCTATAAATATTTAGAAATTGTTGTTAAGAAATCCCTAGTATATTAGTAAATAGATATTGTACCTTTTTGGAAAGGCCTCATACTCGACTTCCCTTTGACTTGCATGTGCAGCATAGTAGAGGACATGTTTTCCACAGTTTCAATTTGAAGAGCTTCCGTTAGACCGAATCCCTGAACTCGTTGCCTACTGTCCTTGTATGGCACTCTTTTACTAAAAGTGTCGAACCAATCGTTTACCTGAAATGTTTTTTTTTAAATTAACGTAGTAACAAAAATAAGCAAGACGTTGTATATATACATATGTACCTGTTTACAAAACATTTAAGCCAATTTTTCGAAGTCAACTTTCCCAAACTATCTGCCCGTGATATTGCTTGCGAGATGGTATGCGAAAAAAGTTTTGCCGCAAGTTTAACTTTAACAAGTTTAAGTTAACAGCACAACGCATTTTTTTATATTTTTTTTGTTTATAATATTAAAGAAACTCACGAAAACTCACGAAGTCCTAAATACATACCTGCGTGAGTCGATCCGCGATGATGTTCACACAATAAGTGATTCCCTTGCCGACATTAACAACAAGATCACATCTCATTCACTAGCGACGAATTCTCTGGCTACCAACATGGCTGCTCAGGTGGAACGCGTCGAAACTCTGAGGGACGATTCTGCTTCCACTAGGCTTGTTATCACTGAAATTCTGGAAGAATTAAGGTTCACATCTGGCAAGCTTGACCACATAACCTGTGATAATACGACGTCCAAAAACAAATCGCTTCTTGATGAGCTACTTGAAACATCCCCCTCTTCTTCATCTATTGCTGAACCATCCTCTGCGAATCGTTCATCAATATCATCTTCCAACATAAACAGAGTTTCAACCCCTAACGCTCCCCCAACCCCCTGTGGACCTGAGCGCTTCGAACTTCTTGGAACCACTTGGACTCCTTCTGAATGGATAACTCGTCTTCAAAAGCTTGACTTGGCCAACGCTGATAACGAATATACTACATTCATCATCAAAGGTGCCCCCCGTTCTGCAGATACTTTCTGGATCCGCAATCTTTTTCAGCAGAAATTTTCATTCGCAATCGCCAACTGCCAGAAGATTTCCCCTGTTAACTCCAGTAAATCGAGCAATTTCAAATTTGACATCCCCTCCAAATACGTATGGATGTTCTGGACCTCCCCTGAGGATGTATGTCGTGTGGGCGTTATGAGCATGACCAGATGGACCCCCAGGACTAGTATTAAGCAGGTTAAGCGTAAGAACACCAAATCTGATCTTCGTCAGTCTAATCTAGACCCTAATTGGAGCTTCAGTATGAAAACCCTTCCCAACTTCTCCCTTCGCCATCCCTCTCCCTTCCGCAATAAAATCACTACTAGCTCTACTAATCCAACACATACTCTTCCTCACCCTCCTACTATTACCAGACCACCCCTCCCTCAACGAAACCGCGTTTCATTTAATCTGAAGGCCATCCCTGCTCCCTCTTCAAATAAAATTTCATCTTCTATTAAACCTGCCTCCACTATTTATCCCAATTTTATCCACTCCCATACTCTTAATCCTGCCTCCCCTGTTTCTGCTCCCTCCTCCTCTACTCCTCAAGGGCCCATTTCTTCCACCCGCCCTCGCCCCTCGAACAATCCTAATTTGAATGTGGCACCACCCTCTTTCTTAGATCCTCTGCTTCCGCCGACTGCCAAACTCACTAAACAGCTTACTGATTCTGGCGAAGATGGACCTTACGTTCTTTCACGCTTGCGCGATCGTAAAATTTACGATAATGTGCGCCTTTATTTAGCATACCTGCACAACAAAGATGACACCGTTTGTGTAGACGGTATCACTAAAACTAACGTCATGGTCTCGCTACACCAAGAAGGCCTTCCAACTGACCCCGATGAGCTGAAACAAATATTCGTCCGTTATCACAGTAGTTTCGATATTCCGCCCAGTAGCGTAGCAAATGATCTCTCTACATTTGCCTCCCACGTTGATTCCAAACGGATCTCCCATCTTCAAAGAACTCGTTCTAATTATAAAAACTTCTTTCGCTCCTAACCTTTATGCCAGCACACCCCCATGCCTTTCCACACCTAACATAAACACTGTTAAACATTTATCAATATATTACCAGAACGTACGCGGATTGCGTACCAAATCCTCCAGTGTTTTCCTTAACTCCCAAACGCTTCCCTACGATGTTTTCGCGCTGACTGAAACAAATCTTTCCGCTACCTACAAGTGTAATGAGTTCTTTACCTCTGATTTCAACGTTTTCCGCGATGATGGTCTTGAAAAAGACGACGGAACGTCTGGCCGCGGTGTTCTCCTAGCTATTCACAACCGTTACGAATCTGAACTTTATAAAACATCGCACACCGCTGATTTTGAGTTTATCTGCGCTAAAATTACCATCCTTAAGCGTAGTCTGTATCTATTCTGCTGCTACATCCGCCCCTCCCAACCTATTCAAGGATACCAACTCGCTATAGATGCTATAGACTCTCTCCTTGATTTTACGGACCCCTGTGATGACGTCATAGTCTTAGGCGACTTTAATCTTCCCCATCTTCAATGGGTTCAGTCTGAGGATGAATCTCATTTCGTTCCTTCACATGCAACCTCTGACAAAGAAGTCCTTTTCACAGATTGTCTCTCCAACTCTGGCCTCCATCAAATCAGTGGCATAACTAATAACCTTGGCAGACAACTTGACCTTATTTTCTCTTCCGATGCTGACAATTGTATTGTGTCGGCAAGTAATCATCTTCTCTCTACTCTAGACCGCTACCATCCACCCCTCTTTCTTTCGTTTGCATACGGTGACTTAAATTCTAATTCTCATTCCCAGGCTTCATACAGCTTTAATTTCCGGAAAGCTAACTTCTGCAAACTCAACAACTTGCTCAGTAATGCCGTTTTTGACTACAGAGATATTTCTGTGGATACCGCTCTCGCATCTTTCTATTCCTTAATCTTTGATTGCTTTCTGCAATCTGTTCCTTACTCGCCCAAAAAAAATTGTTCTTCATCCCCACCGTGGTATAATAAGCAACTGCGTACGCTTCGTAATAAGAGGAACAAACTTTGGAGAGCATACCTGAAAACTCGCTCCGACTCTGACTACTCCCTTTATCAGCACACACATACACACTTTGCTGAACTAAGTGAAGCTCTTTACCAAGATTACCTCGTCCGTATGCAATCCAATCTAATTACTGACCCCAAGCGTTTTTATCATTTCATAAATGCGAAACGTAAATCTGATAACTATCCATCTACCCTCAAGCTTGCCAACACCTCCTCGTCGGACCCCAAAATTGTAGCAAACCTATTCGCCCACTTTTTTAGTCAATCGTTCACTGACCGCATCCTCGAACCTGACCTTGACTACTTCTCTTATATGGATGACTGCGCTCAAACGTCCTTAGTCTCGGTCAATATCACCCCGCAACTTGTCACTGATAAGATTAACAAACTTAAGGATGACTACTCCCCCGGTCCCGACGGATTGCCCGCTATTGTTTTAAAGAAATGCGTGACACACTTGGCCCTACCCTTGACTTCACTTTTTCTCATGTCCATTTCCCAAGAATCTTTCCCCCTCCTTTGGAAGAAATCATTTATCATACCCATTCACAAGAAAGGCCCAAAAACCGAAATATCCAACTATCGACCTATCGCTAAACTGTCATCCATACCCAAACTCTTTGAAAGCATTGTTTACGATACAATGTTTTTTCATTGTAAATCATTATTTTCCACTAAGCAACACGGGTTCCTCAAAGGTAGATCGACAACCACCAACTTAACAGAATTTGTCTCTCAGGCGCTTTGCGCGTTTGAAGACGGTTGCGAAATCGACGTAATAGCCACTGACTTCAGTAAAGCTTTTGATAAAATCTCTCACCCAATTATTACTCTTAAGTTGAAAGCCCTCGGTTTTCAACCCGGTTTTATCAAATGGATCCAATCCTATCTTGCAAATCGACAATACGAGGTTATATTTAGATCTTCTGTCTCTAACCCCTTTATGGCCACATCAGGCGTCCCTCAAGGCAGCCACTTGGGTCCTTTAATCTTCGTCCTTACTACCAACGATGTCGACCGCATTATCAAAGACTCCTGTCTCTCCGTCTATGCCGATGACATGAAAATTTTTAAAGTCATTTCTTCTACTACAGACTCTCGCTTTCTCCAAGACGACCTAAACAGATTTTTTATCTGGTGTCAGAAAAATCATCTTGAACTTAACACTAGCAAATGTCAATCCATCACATACTCCCGTAAACGCCTTCCACCACCCTATAGGGATTACTTTTTCTGTAACGAACCTATCCCTTCAGTCTCATCATTGCGCGATTTAGGTATCATCTGCGATAGGGAGCTTAACTTCCGTTCGCATATTGACAACATTATAAACAGAGCCAATTCTGCGCTTGGCTTTGTGAAACGTTGGTCTAAGGAATTTTCTGACCCCTACGTTACCAAATCACTCTATATCTCCTTCGTCAGACCCATCCTCGAATACGCTAGCCAAGCTTGGTCCCCTCACTATGCTGTTCACGTCCGACGTATTGAAGCCATCCAACGCAGGTTTATACGTTTTGCTCTCCGTGGTCTTCCTTGGGTTGATAGTTTCAATTTGCCTCCCTACTCTGAACGTCTGAAACTGATCAACCTTCAATCTCTCGAAAACCGTCGCGAAATTGCCGACCTCCTCTTCTTACATCATTTATTAACTGGTCACATTGACTGCCCAGCGCTTCTTGCATTGGTTTCATTTAATACCAATCCCCGCGGCCTTAGGTCCATTCCCCTCTTCCGTCTCAGTACTCACCGCACCAATTATGGTTTTAACGCACCCTTGTCCAGAATGCTTCGTTTGGCTAACAATATGGAAAATTCGTTTGATTTTCACTACAGCAGAGCCACTCTTCGCAACATCCTCCAGCATCGCTCCAACTCAGCCTAGCCATTGTCCCACATCTCTCCTCCTCTAACCCTAATCCCTCTCTCCCTTCTCTCGATAGTTCGTAAGTTTATCTCTAGTTTTTTAAGTATAGATTGTTTAAGTACGGCTTGTATTAAGCTTAATAAAGTGCCGGTAGAGCCGGCGTCAAATCAAAATCAAATCAAAATCAAAATCACAAACGAACACAAATTATTATATTTTCACAACAAATAGAGGGGTCACATTTGTCGCCATTTTTTTCAATTTTGACAGATTCGCAAAGGAGAACTAAATTGAATGCGCGGAATATATTACCTTAGTTATGTGTACGGTGTGCTGCGATTGCCTCTCACTGCATGGACCCTTTTACTCAAGCTTGACACTTTCAGCAAGACAAATTGCAAATGAAACGGTGGCGCGATGTGTCAAATATCCAGACAGCTCTGTCCTGGTCTGGGTCAGAAGGCCTTAAATGGTTTGATATGGCTGAAGCGGTCAGATATCAGCTTCACTATTGATGTCCTCATAGGCCTACATGCCAAAAGGTTAAGTCTTCTGCCAAAGATTTCTGTAGTAGCTGCATGAATGAAGAATGGTAGGAAACCATCCTCTATTTCATCTGCACCTATCCAGCATTATCCAAAAGAAAATTACCCCATCTTGGACCTTTTGTCTTTTATGACCTTGGCGACTTAGCGAACACAAACGTCAGAAGTATCTTTCGCTTTCTAAAAAGCTTGGAATGGTTCTTTTACGTAGTCCTTCTGTAGCTGATTCCGCGCTACATTCAACGGTATCATAATGACCATCTTCTGGTCAAAGTGTGCCTGTACCTTTATATAGGCAGCCACTGCAACCTACCAATCCCTACCGCTGTTCTGTTTTCCAATGCCTTAGTTATGGGAACAATCCCATCCTTACTGAGAATTGTGATGCGTGCTTAGTAATTTGGTACCTCGGGCAGATCAATGCAATTTGAGTGCATATCGTGACGAAATGCTCTTCCCGACGATTGAGCTGATTCTCATTCGAAATGAGAAGTGTACTGTCTGATCTGTTTACCGAATGTTGGCTTGATTTATGCCCACCTTTCAGGTCCTTGGTGACTACATTTATAAACGATATGGCTGACACACCTATTCGCTGCTTCCTCTGCTACTGTGGCCAACGCGTTCATGTGTTTTCTCTTGTCAAGCTGCACGCTACTTCCCACAATATTAAAACTTATGCACGTTCCCTCCTACGGGATAGATGCAGTGCGAGCTTCAAGAGGTTTATGTTCGTCGATCGAAAGAGTATTCCGAATTTTGGGCAGCCATTAATTCATGCTTCCATTGGTAGGAATCCAAAATGACTTGAGCTTTTCTTTAAAGTTTTTCCAAGTTTATTTATAAAAATCGCCGATTGCACAAACAAACAAACAAACGAATTGAAGTACTAAACTCTAATGATTTGGACAAGAACGGAGTAAGGCTTATGGATCTGTACCCCTCAATGTCAAAAAATCGAATTCTATCTGAATGCTACCCTTAAATCTCGCCATTTTATTGGCGGGAATCCGAGATACAGACAGTCTCCGAATATTTTAGTACCATACTCCGATGTATGCGACTGTAAGTCTGAAATCACACGTAGAAATTTGGTCTCTGTTGGCAAGGATAGGCCTGCTTGAATAACATAACCACTTTCCGCTTGGAGCCTGTTTTTCTGCAAATATTTCAACCTTGATATGTACATACTCGTATGTATAGGTAGAAAGCTTAAAATTGTTTTCATTTCGATATCAAAGTTCCACTCTGTCAATTTAAATCAAACAGTTTCCGGTCCGTGGTCAAAGTCTCCTACTGTATACATTCATACATAACCCTTATTCGACATGTCAAATATAGGTGACCTGAGAGTCATAAAAAGTATGTTTTTTCGCTTTAAATGGGTTTAAAATTTTTTGAAAAATAATTTTTTTTTTTCGGAAAATAGATCGCTTTCATGATAAATATAAAAACCCGTCGATAGCATTGACATCCTCAACTTGATATTGGACAGATTGTTGAAACGCTGATTTATTGACGCCGCTTGAAACCTGATCTGTTTAACAAAGGCTGTCATTTTTCATTGACATGCTTAACCCAACCCAACACGCACCATACACGTATTTTCGGAAGCGCCTCTACGCTTACAAGCCACGCGCCCTCATTATAATCAACATCACTTAATTTATTCATAATTGGAAGCCAAACAATGGACCAACTTTATAACCGCTTATATCCAATTTTCGGCTGGCACCCGTTCCTAAGACCCTGGAATATTAATAGCCAATTTGCATCGATAAAAATTAAAAAATTTATTTGTTTGCAATAAATTTCGAAAAAAAAATCCCCTCGCAGGAGAGTAGGGAAACATTTCAACATGTTACACAGATAAAAACTCAAATTACGACCATCCAGGAAGATTTATAAAGGACGATGCCTGTCAATACGAGTGCCAATGAATGGCCATTTACAGCGACGAAAAACATCCTTTTATGACGCATTCGATTGCAGTTGAATTGGCTCATTGATTTTGTGCACTGCATTCTGGGACACTTCCAATCCAGTAAATTACAACAAACTGCGATTTAAATGACCGATTTAACCTTTTATTGAGAGTCCAGCAGAAAATTCGTCCTTTCTCCGCTGCGCCTCATTTTCATTTATTTATTCATAATCAATATTCCATTTACGGATTGAATAGACAGGGGAATTGTATCTTTGGAGACAGAATTCAAGAACACCCAACGATTAGATACGTCTGTTGAATTTCGATCAATGCCTATAAAGGCGCTGCCAAGTGTTTCTCTAACCTTGGTCGAGGGCTGTCGAGAGGATACCTGAAAGGCGACGCACCTCTCACACATGGGTTAGATGGGAATATAATCGACTACGGCGGAAAGGGGGAGGGGCGGGTAATCGAGGCGGTTCACACAAGTGTACTTGCCGAGTGAAAATAACACAGTCATCAGGATTCTGTTGACAATCGAAAAAGAGAGTAAAAACTGTTTACAACTCAATTCTTTTCAAAATGACGGAAGTGGAAGGGGTTAATAGGGCGCCTAATGTATGTTTAATCCATGGATGTACGTCGATTGCTATTAAATTGCCAGATTTTACCGACCGGGATCTTTTAAAAAAAACGATTGCAGTTAACTTTTATGAGGTGGTGAGGGATATTGTGATTTTTAAGGAATGAAGTGGAATTTTTAAGGAAAGTGAATTCCAAAATCTATAGAACGGGATGCCAATAAAAGGCAAGTATGTGTTGGTGGCGGAAACTTTAATGATTTCGTTAATTTTTTTTTCTTTCTTTGTCTAGCGAATTTATGAGAGAGCTTGACTTTGGGACATTAAGGGCGTCAACAATAGGCAGTCGATTTCATGACCCTGAATGTTTTTTTTTGCTATAAGTTGAATGTGCTTCTTCGTATGAAAAACGCCTACAAATCACTACATAGTGCTGCTACAACTCTATTCCTATCTGTCTGTCTCTATAGACGAGTGTATTTCGAGAACTCCTTGACAGATTTTGATGCGGTTTTTACTATTTGATGGATTATTCCTCGATCCGCAGTAAGAAATGATTAGGTTTGCCCTTGAAAAAATCGTTTCCAGAGTAGAATTTTTGGCCGGAAGCTAGGTGTGTGCCGCTGTTTTTGAAAGTTTTCATGAACCTCCGATAATTTGCTTTCTTTATTCAATTCATCCGAGAGTTGAAGCAAAATTATCATCCGCTTCGTTGTCCCCGTTTTCTCTGAGAGTCTTAAATGAGTTAGAAAATTACCTCGATTTTCTAAAAGGTTGCAAAATAATCTTTTTAGACGACGTTTATTTTGGAGTCTATATCAAAAAGCAGAACTGATTTGGTTCCTTATTTTTTGCAAATGAAGCTGGAAACACTGTTACATACTTAATAACCGATTTTTTGAGGCCACTATTGGACGCTTAGTACTTAGACGGACTTCGGCTTCAGCAGGATGGCGAAACATGTTGTACTATCTGTCAAGCATAAATGGGGTTGGAGCTGGTGTTTTTGGTGCTAACTACAAACTATCTACTTCACTTGGACAATATACCACTATCTTTCAAGCAGAGGTCTATGCAATCGAGCTATGTGCCAGAGAATGCATCAGACGAAACCTCCGTAGATCCCAAATAAATATAATGTCAGACAGCCTAGCAGCTCTTTAAGCTCTAACTTCCTTCAATTTTGAGTCTAAGCTGGTTTGGAATTGTCTACAAGTATTCCTGCAGCTTGCTGCGCACAATAAAATTACTCTTGTGTGGGTCCCTGGACATAGGGGCATCCCTGGCAACGAATCTGCTGATGAACTTGCCATATTAGGTGCTCAATCTCCGTTTACGGGACCTGAACCCTTTTGTGGTTTACCAACTAACCAGATAAAGATAGAGCTCAACCTATGAGAACGAATAGAAATGCTCTCATTCTGGAACTCGCAAAATGGCTTACGACACGCCAAGAAATTTATAAATTTCTCAAAAAAAAGATCCAGAGACATTCTTTCAATGAGCAAACGCAAGGCTAAGATCATAACTGACTTCTCTACTGGACATTGCTCTCTCAATTACCATCTCAAGAAAATGGGCCGTGTCCAATCGGACATGTGCCGTCTCTGCCTTGAAGACACCGAAACAGACCAACATATACTGTGTGAATGCCCGGCCATAGCTCGGCTTAGGCTCAAACACTTTAACAAAGGCTTCACATCACCATCTGATGTCATATGCTCTTCATCTCAAACTATCTATAGTTTCAATCATGAACTTGATTTCAGCTAAAAGACAAATATAGCATAGCAACTTTCAGGGGATAGCACAAAAGATCTCTTCTGGTCGCCGTGCTTATTAGGCTTGTACTCGAGCCTTAATAACCCCATCGACTCTAAAAAAAAAAAAGAAAATCTGTCAAGCATTGGGTCTTCTACATACTAAGCTCGGAAGCCGTGTTCCGTCAAGGATCCGCAAAACCGTCGTAAATTATGTGGTGGGTAATCCTGGCAAATCCAATGAATTCAGAAACTCCGTTGGATAATTCGTTGCTTCGTCAGGATTAGTCACACAATCAATTGATTTGAACGAATGTAATTGTCCAGCAATTGCATTCTGAATTACGCAATTCAAATAATCGACATTCTTATTTGTCGCTGTCAAAATTGCACGTGCACTCAACCAATCCTGGTTCACATAATTCTGGACGATGTTTGGGAATACTTTCGTAATGAGTTCCTCTTTCGTCGTTGTGAAATGGCAGAAATTCGGCGGGAACGAAATCTTAAAGCAAGCGCTGATTTCATCGGCTGCCGTTGATTGTGGAATAACAGCAAGCGCTTGTCGAAAATCGCCTGCCAGCAGAATCATTGCGCCTCCAAAACGTTTTGTGTTACTGCGCAAATCTTTCATACTCCGATCGAGTGCCTCCAATTCTCGTTTGTGTGCCATTGTGCATTCATCCCAGATGATAATCTTACAACTCTGCAATACTTTCGCCATTGTAGAATTCTTTGAAATGTTGCATGTCGGTTCGTCAGTTGGTTGTAGATTCAACGGCAGCTTCAACGCAGAATGACCCGTTCGACCACCTTCCAACAATGTGGCTGCAATGCCAGAAGAGGCAACCGCCATCCAGCGCAATTTCTGATCTCGAACGAACCGAAGCCAACAATACTGAAATAAGGAACGTTTTACCAGTTCCGCCAGGCGCATCGATGAAGAAAATGCCTCCGTTTCGGTCGTTAATCGCTTTCATCAAAGTATTGTAAACGTCCTTTTGCTGGGGTAAGCTGTTCATCCAACGTTGAAATGGTTTAACATCGGGGTAAGTTTCTAGGTGAAATACATTCAAGCTTCTAGGTGGACCAATTTAGCTTGGTGTCAACTGGTGTCAAAAAAAAGACAGCTCAAATCGGACCATCCGTTGGCATATGGTCTTACGTATGCCAACTCTTTTTTATATATATAGATTGTCAGTATGTACATATACATACATATGTACTCGTATGTATTGCTGATTGAATTTCATGGAATTTTAATCGTCCTTTTGAGCAGTTATCCATCCTGTTTGTCAATTTCACCATTCATCATGAAAATGCGTACAAATTTGTCAATGTCACATACAGTCGTAGTAAAATTGTTCCCAAAAAGCGGATATAACCCTTAGTCCTTGTTTAATTTCTCGGCATGTATACCTAATTAGTACACGGCAGCTACCAACACTAATTAATTTATGAATATTTTTCCTATTCCCGACTCGTTGTCATAGCACACTATGCCACGAACCGCAACAAAACAAATCAATCAGCATACAAATGTTCCGACAAAAATCAGAAATCAGAAAAACGAGTCAACAAGTTCTCCAACGGAACTATGGCTCGCAGAGCCTTGCAACAATAAGCCGGCAAAACATAACAATCTCTTCGACTTGGCAATTAAATCGAATTTATTATCTCGTATTAATGACGATGCCCCCCTGATCCCTTCGATGTTGTCAGCAAAATATGCCAATTACAAGTGGTTTACATAATGGCCACGACAATATGTGTTATTCTCAAGTGCGGTATATACTCATGAATGTATGTACATACCCAGCCTGTTTATTGATTGTCCCGAACATAAGTTAACAGCACATTTTATCGATGTGTAATCGATGCCAATTTGCCTCTGTGCTTACAATGGGAATTGCAAATAACTTTTGCGATTTTATTTAACCCTTTTCCATTTTTTTTTTGCTTCGTTTTTATTGAACAGATGAGGGCCTTTGGTCTGTGGGTAGAAAAGGTGTAAAGATCCATTTGTTTAACTAGCATTATGGCTTTTATAAGAATTGTTTTGGTCACAAGGACCTTCCTTTTTCGTCCTTTTATATGAGGCTTTAAACACTTTCGTTATAATACAAGTCCTCTAGAGTATTGATGGTTATTGCGTTGGATTTACTTGTAAGAATTTTGAACGCTCAAGGATAGTAAGAGTCTCGGTGAGGTACTTAAGTAGATTTTAGTGATTCCGACAAGAATCACGTCAGTCAAAAGTGAAAAGTGTCACAAATAATTTCAATATTAACGTAACCTCTTTTTAGAGAATTTACATACGGACCTTGATAGATTCGTAGATGACACCAAGGCGTTGTTTTCAATCATTCGTGCGATCGAAGAATTTGTCTCCTTCGCTCGTCCTTTAATATTCATTGGGACCCCAATTTCTTATGACTTTATTCACCGGGTTTTCCTATGGTAGCCCTTTTCACTTGTCAATAACAACTGCTACTGGGAGTGATCGTTGATCGCTACTCAAGCTCAGCGCAACTAACAGTACCAATCGCAAATGGGAGGATGGTACTACCTGTTTAATCACTAGACAGATCTGGCCCAAATTGGATCAGAAACGCTCCGACTGTCTTATTATATAGAAAAAGAAACTCATTTAGCATAGTAGGTGCCCTTACAGGACACTTCATTTTCGGTAGGCAAGCCATTAGTCTGGGCCTCTTCGCTAATGACTTCTGCAGAAGCTGCATGGATGAAGAAGAGGAAGAAACCATAGCTCACCTTTTTTTTTTTTGAAGCTCTCTCCGGTCGTGGGAAACTGCATTTGCCTACTTCTTCAACAATTTTGGCGACTTAGCTAATGCAAGCAGCCTACAGCGCTACATCATTAGCTTCTCCCGGTTCAAAAGGATAATTTTTTGGAGATGCTGATCCTGTGGTAACACAATGGACCTTACAAGTCTGGGTGAGGTTGCATACTGCAGCCTGCCACGACTAAACTAATCTTACCTATCCCCCTATAAACTCCAATTTCTGACACTCGTAATGGCAGTGCGCTGTTGCCACCCCCTCAGTTTAGGGAATCGAACTGTATATTATGTCAATAGATATTCCTTATCTATAAGACCGTCCAAATGACTTATGAGTTCGAGGGTAGGATGTACAGGAAGTAACTTCAAGACTGTCTCATGGGTGGGTGGTTTTATATAAGAATGCACATCAGTTCACCCTCAAGCCCAATTTCGGACGTACTGTCAAATATAGGGATTCGTTTATAAGCCGAACAACACGTATGTGGAACGATCTTCCAGGAGCCGTATTTCCTCATCGGTACAACATCCAAACATTTAAAGCCAACGTGCACCGGTACCTCCTCTGTTCCTCTTTCCCCTCTTTCCAAACGCCCGTGCCCTGAATATTCAGCATAAGGGTATTCATACCCCCTTTGGTCCGCGCCAATTATAAAAAAAAAAAAAAAAAGAAGGTGGGAAATATCGAAAGTCTGTGCGAGGAGTCTTAACCCACTAAAACCACTTCTGACTCTGATCCATAGTGCCTGTGTTACGCCGCCTACAATATTGGTGTGGGCTACTGTCAGAGTTGGTCGATTGGTATCCGGTGTTGGTTTCCATAGGTAGGCCATATGTTGGATGTTCGGAAGTAGTGCAAGGGCTAATTTTTTCTGTATTATCGTCCAACAGAAAAGAGGCCTACACTGTAGAGTAAGATTAGAAATATATTAATTAGGTCAAATGACTTAGATGCTTATCCCCAATTTAAGCGACGGTAGGATGGGTTCTGTGTTTTCGAGGGTGGATTCATTATTGTACACATAAGACCATGATGTAGCCAACTGTGTACGGAAATATATTAACCCTGTACTGCCCGCAACCGCCTTTAGGTGGGCTTTAATTTGGCTGTTAGCCACCCGCTTCTCATTGCATATGCCAAAGTGCTTGAAGCTCCTTTTCACTTGTAGGCTTCACTTACTCAGAGGTATTCCCCTACTGCGTAGTGTGAACTCCCACTGGGGTGGATTCGAAGACTTTCCAAGCTGTAGCATTGATATCCACCCGGTCTTCATATCCCAGCCATCTGCCACTCACTTCTCAAAAAAAAAAAAACGAGAGGAATGTGATACTCTAAGAAAGGAATGTGATATATGCCCCACTTACGCAGAATCGGGCTAATCCCGTGTTTCAAAGTGACTAGTCCTAGATCAGATATTTACCCTGAACAAATCTTACGTATACGTAGCTTCAAATACTCTGCCTCTGTGCAGCAGTATAGAGTAATTTTAGCCTTCCTAACTTCATCTTCGATTTTTAGATCCAATTAAGATCATTGCTCCAATTGAGAGTATCTTCCATTGTAAACCCTCAACGTACACAATGCTTCAGAAATGAGATTTCATAAGCCGTAAGAGCTGTATTACAGTTATCATACAACTATCAATAGATCGAAAAATTAAATCAAAACGTGGGCCCAAGGTTCAAAATTGATTAAAGTAAACCAAATGAGAGAGCAGGAGTTCCCCTGTAAAAACCATGCGATCCAAGCACCTTCAGAAGAAATAATAACAAAATGTTCACCTTCTGCAATATGAAGTTAACAATTTTGCTTTAGCCCATTCAATTTAAGTCCTTAAGTGTACAAACGCATCCCAACGATGTACTTAAGAAGTTTTCGCAAAAAAAAGGATAAATTCCTTAGACAAACTTTTTTTCTATTCCACTGACTGAGGATAATAATATAATCTCCGTCCATGAGTACAGTAGGTTCACTTCCTGAAAATACCAATTTTACACCTTTTTTTATTGACGACGACACCCAACTTGGAAGCTCTATACCCTCGTAGGTGAACTTTTATTTATTATCCTCTCCCACTAACCATTTGACGGAGCTGCTATACTCTCTGTGTGCATAATTTATTCCTTTAAACGACACGAATAGGAAGACAGAGGACACGACCTCAAGCAAAAGCAGATACCGGATTTTTTTTTGCAAAGCTATGTCCTCCTGCTTGCGGTGACTTTATTTTATTTTACGACCTCGTTTCAAAAGATTCATGGAGATAGTGCACTGCAACTTATTACATTCCACAGGGAGCGCATTATGGTGATGGTGGCACTGGAGGCGGCTTCAAATATCCTATATGCAACGTCAGCTCTTGGATTGAAGGCCACTTTTTATGGCATCCGTTTGGCTGTGGGAGATTTTTCTCTTGCCAGCACATTGAGATGCTGCTGCGCATTAATATTTGTTATTAGCTTTGCTGTATACGAGTAGGAATGTGGCCATCAAACTCTGAAAGCCCGCGAATTTGTTTGCATTTCTTAAAAAAAAAAAAAACAAAAAACAATGAAAACAATTAAGCTTTCACCGATTGTTTAAATTTGAGTTCGCGCAAAAGATACCGCGCAGCAAACTTAAATTAAACAGCATCTTTTGGTTTATCCACAAATTTTGAATTGAAAGTAACAACATGTTCCAGGAAGCCTCCGCACTTGGCCAATTAATTTTATTACACTTCAATTAAAAACATCTAAGATACATATTCGTACCCGTTTAATATAATTTTGCATCGAGATGATGTCTGGCTTTTCAACTTAAGCATTCTTTGGGGATTGAGTAAGCCTTTCAGATCAAGAGTCGATACTTTTCGGTGAACTTGATTTATTGGCGACCTTTGCAAGTGCCACCATCAGAACGAACGAGCAACTTTGCATTTGCATAACTGGTTTAGTGGCTGGATCGCTTATTTAGCTCTAAACACCCCGACTATCGAGCTAAATCGATTGAGGAATGTCCAAGCTAATTAAAGGTTATTTTTGTTTATCTTTCTGTTGGCTGACTGTTGTGCGAGACGAAGTCTTGATAGGTATTTGTCTATGAGAGATAAGAAAAAATGTTCCTTCTTTGAATGGCAGTAATACTTTTCAACTTTACTTGGTTGGTTTCAATTCATTAACAGATATCAGCACAGAATAAGACAATTGGGTTCAGGGCCTCGCTTAATTGAGTTTTTCATGGTGAGATGCGTGTTGATACAAAGGGAAGTGAATGCTGGGAGTGGTTTTAATCAGATATGATGTATCTGGCATTTTTTTAAACTAAGAATTCTGGTACTCTATGATTCCTCCGCTGTCTGTGTTGTGAAGTTTTCATTGGCTACATCGGAGTTGACTGTTCGCTTTCTTTGACTGCACAACAACATTGATTTGCTGATATACATTGCATTCATACCCAATAATTTTAGCCGACATCCTTCTACCTATAAGACGAGTTTCTTTAAGGCGCGGTAGATATTCAAAATTGAATAAAATACGTTCTGCGTGCGAGGCATCCCATACATTAAATGCCATTTGGCATGGCATCGAACAGATGGTCTCTAGTCTTTCGTTGAATTACATACGTCCATTTTTTGACAAGTTTTTGGCATAAATAATTCACATTTCCCCGATAAACGGAATGACGTTATACTTAAGCCTACCAACTGTTCTAAGTTTGTTGATGCAGCCGGATAAGGGAAAAGGTGCAACTCGGTGCTCAATTGATGTTCCTACTTCCTTCACGAACTTCAGATCCATATATGTACATATGGACAGTCTCCATTGGATATAATGCAGCCTTGCATACTCTTTGGTTCTATATAAAAAGTTTGCAGTTCTCTAGATGAAGGTGACCTGCAGTCATTTTAAAATAGTCGTTCGGCTTTCCTTCAAGACGTCCAGAATTTGGAGATGGCATTCGAAGACCATTTTGGCTGGACCATTATTGTGAACGAAGGGATTCGAGGCAAATAAGTCTGACTTTTTGACTACATGCAATGCTTAGTACACCTAGTACAGTTCATAGTCGCATCTTTTCTGACTACAGTGAGCCAACTATTCGACGAAAGATTTTTCAAGAAAATCCTAAATCTACTCAGCGTTTCTGCTGAGTAGACTTGACACCATTGTATAGGCCTGTCCTTAAGACTATAGAACAGCAATTTAGTTCTACGAATCGGGACTCTTAAGAGCTGTTTCTCAAACTGTAGTGGCAAGTGGATCAAGCGTCGTCGGATCTCCATGAAGGTGTCATTTTTGGAGTTTACGTGTCAAGTTAACTCCGTGGGCACTCTTACATAGCACTCTTGTTACCATATCATCTGAGACGAAAGTAAGCTTCGTCTGAAAAGAATATTTCGCGTCAAAAATCTATGTCATTTTAAGGCCATACAAAGGTCCTATAGCGAAGCGGATGGTCATTTGAGGCAACTCTAGAGTGAGTTGGACCATAACGCACACCTCGGGCAACAATAGCAATTGTGCCCACCAGTCATTTTTTCAGTAGGATATACAAAAAAATGCAGACTTTAAACCTTTTCTTGTCTTTTTCTTTCAGGTTCTATGGATCTCCTTATTCTGTATAGATAAGTTGCTAATCTGGCGATCTGCTGTCTGTAAGTATAATATTTACAAAAAGTAAAATAAAGTGCACTACCGAGACGAACGTATCTAGATTTATTTAATTTCATTGCATGAACTTTTAGCTAATAACCGAGCACGAATAGTTTCAAATTCAAAAATTTATTGAAATTGTCAATAAACATATGTTCTTGCTGACCCGTGACGAGTCTCTGCCTGAGACAGGGTACGCTTTCATCCTCGCCGATTCCGGGCACGATGCTCCCAATTGCCAAGGCCAAGCATTTTTGCATCAGCGGTAGCTCATCTCCAGCTGGAGGCTGGGACTCAAAGATCCTCTTGGTTGAAGCCAATGTAGTCGACGTATTTAGGCCTTTGAACTACACCCACATTCTTGTACACCGAGTAGATTCCGCAGTTTTAGCTCCTCCTCTACGTGCACTTCTCGCGTAAAGGCCAAAAATTCGATAAAGAAATCCCCAATATTTGCTCTCGTATCCTACTTATCGTCCAGCACTCGATGCTGGTAAGACTAGTATTCTCTCGTTTTGATCCCATTTTTTTTACTAAAACGAAGGTTAAGCCACAGTTCAATTAATTTTGGTGGGATTCCAAACTAAATCATCACTCTGTAGAGTCCCAGATGATGAATAGTATCATAAGTGGTTTTAAAATCGATTAAACAATAGTATGTATCGACATGAAATTCGTTGGGCTTCACTATCTATCATCGATCTGCCGGAGTAGAAGTCGCACTAATATTTCCCTTTCAGTGTGTTACAGAAAGGCTTTAGGTGGGTTAAGTCCCCTTTTCTCGTTGCACAGTCGAGCTCTGAATCCACCTGGTAGGAGTCAATGGCCAGAGTTAACTTTTGTCCTTCTGAATAAGTGCACCACTCAGAGGATCACTTATCCACTTAAAGTCAATAAAACTTGGCAACAGATGATTTCTCACGACTAGTCCTCTCTTCGTGATTTGTGAACTGCCGTTGGTCCATTCAGGGTTAATCCACCACCATCTCTACTTCAAAAACCTGGTTCAGTCTTGGAAAATATGTCGAAGTCGCCCACATTAAGTATAGGTAGATCAGCCTGACTGGAACGATAGACGCCAGCCACTTCCACCTAAGAAAGGGTGGCTTAGAGCATGTAGTCCCAGAAGGGGATGTCTCCGCCGCATCCTAAACATGGAATATCGAAAAGGACGTTGCCCAAAAACAATATGAAAAAAAACTATTCACAAGGAAACCAAGCATCTATAAAATCATAAAATAAAGTAAAACGCTTAGCGCCAAACCTGGTCAGATGAACTACATAGCTTTGTTAAGGCGCTGTGCTCCGCTAAGAGAAATAGGACGGGCATAAAACTCACTGAACCTTAAGTAGAGCAGTAAGACTTGTCGTCAAATTCAGCGTAAGTAGGACCTTAACATAGCTTTAGTTGCTTTATAACTCCTAACTCCAGTGACAAATTTAAAAAAGTGGACTTTAACTGCCTTAAACATTTGCTGACTCTGTCTTCGAAATGGGGAAATACCATAAAAATATGTTTTGATTAATTTTTCAGGGCTTATTTCTGTTTTGTCAGCTCTCTACTACCCGATGCAAAAACCTCAAGCCACTGGCTTTATTTTTCAAATACTATATCTCCAGTATCTCTTGCTCCATCCACAGAAACAAAAAAACCTAAAATCAATGTCGGCTCTGGTTGCCTGGTGACGGAAATTCATTTCCGCTTTTTTTAAGCCATTACACCAAGGCAGAATGCAAAAACAAAGAATAAACAAAAAAAAAGGACGAAATTTCACCTGAAATCCTCGATTTGACTTTTCCATTTTGCTCCTACGGCTCTTGGCTATTTTTTTAGGAGTCACGGAAAAGTATTTTAATTTAATTTTGCGCCAACCTGTCACAGCAGTCAGCCCTTCGACATACACTTGACGTTCCTTCCTGACTTTATAAACAAAAAAAAACTATAACCTGTCAATTCATCTATTTCGCGACAATCAAATTTAAGTGTCTGCTCCACCTACCCGTTCTGTATTTGTTTTCTTATTTTCTATCGAAATTAAAAAAGTTTCAACACATGCAAATTAGAACTATCCATAAAGTCAATTAAGAACTTTTATCTAATTTCCGTGTGCATGCTCTGGGATAACAATTACCCCAACTTAACCCTGTCGGTTGCTAAGTAAAATGTGTACATCGTAAAAAAAGTACACATACGCCCACGAAGTGCTCAGTATTTAATAAGAAATTGTTGCTTTGTGGAACATCGTAATATCCCAGTTGGCAAAGGAATTTTGTAGAAACAAATAAAACGTAATGTAGTATCCTGTGGCGTTTCGTGTATGAGTACGCCTTGCGTAGTGTTTTGTTTCAGTTAATTGAACGCCTACTTTATTTGTTTACGAAATTTTCTGCGTTAGCGTGCAAATATTCATACTTTCTTTCATATTGGATGAGATACTGGCAGAGAGGAAGCAAAGAATTATATTTTGGCCACATTTTCTGGTTGAATTGTTGCCGTGTATTTGCTGAGATTGATTTTGGAAGTATGAAGGATATACACACAGCACATACGAGTATATATCAGTGGGCCAAGTACTTGTTTTCGGTTTTTATTATTTCAGCTGGGTGAACTCTTTCACTCTTTCGGTTTTATGATGTACTTATCGAGATTCAAGCCTTAACCTTGGTAGTAGAGGAATCGTAAGAAGTGAAAATAAAAATCCTATCTCGTAGGATATTTGCTGAATGTTGTATTAGGGAGGCGTGTGTCTGGAGTGCTGCTGTTCGTACAGTGTAGGTGAAAAGTAAACACTTGCATTTTTGGTGAGGAAATTGATTTTGCAATGTTCATATTCTTGGAATAAAATTTATTAAATTTCTTTATTAAGGAAGTCCTTGAATATTAGAATTTTCTACTGCAACTTTCACTCGTTCCAGCTTTTATTTGAAAGGGAACTAGAACTCATGATAGATACTCGTACTGTAAAAATCCGATTGGAAATACTAGTAACAGTTACAATCCTACAAAGGGGGTAACTGACTCTCTAATCTTGCTTACTTACATAAGGTTCGGGATGGACCTGGTACATAAGTTGCCTCCAGTTTCGCACGCTAAGTTGGCTTCTACTTGTGTGCGTCACCTTAGTTGTGATCTTCTTCTACTACGCCGCCCCTCGGAATGTAATGAATTGAGAATTTTCCGGGCCGAGCATTGGTGTCATACATATCATATGCTCTACATAACCCAGCCACCTCAGTCAATAAACCTTAACTCATCCGGTAAGTCTATATCTCTGTACAGCTCGTGCAGCTTTTCTTTCTATCTCCCGCCGATATTCTTGCTCACAGTATATACTTTGTCTTGCTCTCGTCTACCCCTAACTCATTTCAGCCTTTTCTGTTGCTACACTCGTAAAAGTGTCAGTGACATCCCGCTCAATATCGTCAGGATATGCAGGGAATTGCACAGACGTTTGAAAGAATTTGCCACCGCTTTTGAGAGCGTTCTCCATTGTCATCCTCCACATGTGGACTAGTTTGGCAGCGATTCCAAAGCTAGACATGGCTCTGTATAGCTCATCTCTATAAATGATCTATAAGGCGGTTTTGAAATCGATAAAGAGATGGTGGGTATTGCATTGGCCATTTCGAATTTTCTCCAGGATCTGTCCTCACTGGCCCAAAACTGCCCTGACAGACACCAATGAGGATGTTGACGAAAGTTTTCAGGCGTTCACACTATGTGGCAGATCTTCTGTAATTGGTGCAGTTCAGGGCTGAGACAGATTGTTGGTGTGTGCTCTCTTCCATGTCATTTCCAGCTGCCTTAAATATCTCAACAGACAGAGCCAGCAGTCTTGTTGGACTTCTTCTTCTTCCTTTTGTTCCGCGAGGTTATGATCAGGATTATAGGGATCATAACCCTCCCACTTTACTGCATCCCTACTGGTCCGCCTGTGGGGTTCGCCGATCCGACCTCAGAAAATATCTGCAGGCCTCCCGGTTTCGGATCACTTCGTCACTGGGGCCGATCAAATGCTGCTGTTTTTGCATTTGGGTAATCCAGGAGTTTTTTGGCCTGCCTCTCTTCCGCGCTTCTGTAGAAACGTTGATTGACATTGCCCTTTTGACAGGGTTCGTAGGATCCCTCCTTTGAACATGGCAATACCAAGTGAGCCGGTCGTGCTCCAATTTTTTCGGGATGGGTTCTTTGACATAAAGGCTTCCTCGGATCTTCGAACTTCTAATTCGATCAAGCTTTTTAACTCCTGCTGTCATGCGAAGCATCTTCATCTCAGCTGCCGTTAATTTGCCCTAATACTTTTTGTACATTGTCCAGCATTGCAAACCGTATGTGAGCGCTTTCGCACTTGGGAATCACTTTTTCATTCAAATAAATGTCTGGACTAGGTCGGAGTGGACCAGAGAATGGGCAGTACTGGTACTCTGTCTTTTTTGGACTAATTCGATACCCATTTCCCTCCAAAACATTCACCCATACTTCAAGTGTTCGTTGCAGGGACGCTTGATCCTCACTTATGATGGCTCCATCGTCAGCAAAGAATAACTGATGCACTTTGTGGTCTGTCACTTATCCTTCAAGCAGATAATCTAAGACCGCAATAAATAACAAAGGACTTAAGACTGACTAACCAGACTTAAGCAGTCTTGTTGGACTTAAGCTTCAATTTTGCTGTCCTCACTTTTGTTTGGTCAGGTCGAAGGTAATATAGAACAATACACGAAAATTAAAAACAAAAAAAAAATCATTTTAACAAGCAGAAGCTCAACGACTGTCTAGCCACTACTTGCCATGAATAAAACAGACGAATAGATCACTTAAACTCAGATTATAACTGATGAAGCGTTAAAGCCAACTGGCAATATTTTCGTCTTTCACCAATTTGTTGTAGGATAAGCGTTTGGAGGAATAACTTTTCTTTACCCCAAAAAGGATGAAACATCCACCCGCCAGACGGGAAGTTTTTCGATATTTATTCAAAAATAAATCCGCTTAATATAAAGTTTTCATAAATTTTGTTCTCCTTGCCTTTGGTGTTCTAATTTGCATCAAAGACTTTTGCTATTTTTACTAACAAAGGACTTTTGCAATGATGAAGTTCAGAAGTGCATGAGATACATATGCAGTTGGGTTAAGGCGATTTCTTTTGTTCACAGAACACTGGACGTTGCACGATTTTTGATCCAGTTGCTTTTTAGACTAATAATTAAAATTGTTGCACGAAGTGGAAATGAGCTTAAAAACATGCAAAAATTAAAAGGGATGAGCTTGGGGAAACTGCGGGATGATGAAGTTTAAATTTTAAAGGACGCCTGGCTCACAATTTGGGCTATCTGTTGGTTTCTTTTTGAAGTGTCTGCCATTTCAATGTTGACAACACCAACTGACTTTAAATATTAACAGATATGTAGTGGAATATTTCCATAGAACGAAATAGATTGTTTTATGCTTAACCAATGCCGAAAAATATTGAAAAACTATTTTCGAGCTAAGTACTGTGTTGTAAACACTGTGTTCAGTTTGAAAAGAGTTTTTACTTTAAATTTACCCATTTACCGGCTAGTATAGGGAAATTTATAAAGGGGGTCCGCTAAACTAGCATGCTCGTGGACAACCAAAGGTATTCAGATGCTCATCCGAAACCAAGAGCCTCAACAACTGAACATCAATTGCACTTCTCTGAGAATATTGTCTAAGAATCTTGAATTATTTAGCTACAAAGTCCAACTCACTCAAGAGTTTAAGCAAATGACCATGCACTCTATTGCCAGTTGGGTTTGAAATGTGTTGCAAAATGACATGAATTTGAAGTTGGAAGAGTATCCTTTTCGAATGAAGCGCTATATCAACAAAAAAGTACAGAATTTGGTACTTCACACGTAAGTTGTAGAGAAGTGGGTTGGGTGTATGGTACGGTTATCTTTGATCCCTTTTCCATTAAGCACGAAGGTTACAACAATGCTACAGACATGATAATATCAAGATTCCGGAATGGGCCCACTTTGGCCACTAGATTAACTCTAGTTATGAACCTTTTTGAGGGCGTGCTTTGGCTCCTGCGCAGCTGCGATTTGTTATTATTTTTATGAGAAACTGCCAACGGTCGTTGATCTGAAACGATCTGAAAACTATGAATGCACTGAAGGGAAACATCCATCGAGCCATAAGCAATTGACAATGTATTGGAAAATTGGGTTGATAATATTGGCAAGCTGGGCAAAAACGCATCATCACCTCCAAATAGTGAACCAACGATGAGCGTATGCTGAGTCTGACTGTACATGTGGAGCTGGACACTCAGACAAGCGCAAGCTCAGTCGGGTTAACTTCCAGCACGCGTGTGCCAGACGGGGCATCTCTTGCTGACCTGACCCGCACTTTGTGGATCAGATGTCTAACAAGAGGTCCTCAGAAGGAGGACGTGCAGCGAAGGAATTCCAACGACGGAATCAACAGTGACGTCCACAGACAGACCAGCGGAAGCCTTACTCGAGCTGCTCCGACATATTTGAAGCCCAGGTCAGTAAGGAACTTTCACGACTAAAGCAGGGTCTTGAAAAAGAGTTGGTGGCGGAGGAGCCCTTAATGGGCCAACGGCAGCGCTCGCATCCCCGAAGTGGGTAACTGGCATCGGTGTAACCGGCCCCTCGTCCTAGCGGTTGTGTAAAGGGACCTGGCCCTCCAGGTTGGGGAATGTGCGTCGGGGCAACTTCCCTACCACGTAAAAAAACCTCGCTTACGAAAAACCAACAAGCCTCGGAAAGGAATGATCCCACTGTTGACGACCTTGGCAAGCGAAAAAAGGACAATGATTTTCGGATCTGCACGTGGAATATTCGGACCCTTAACAGACCACGTGCAGCCGGTCAATTAGCAGAGGCCCTAGACTGCGATAGAGCAGACATCACAGCCATCCAGGAAGTGCGATGGGATGGGCCGGGCAAAAGGAGGATGAAAAACTGTGACATCTATTACGGTGAATGCTACAGAGAACAGAAACAGCGCTTATTCGGATGCGGATTTGTTATACGCGGCAGACTTAGGCAAGAAGTCTTGAGCTTTCGACACGTGAGCGAACGTCTTATGACAATCCGCATCAAGGCTAAATTCGCCAATATTAGCCTAATATGCGCTCACGCCCCCACAGAAGACAAGGACGACGCTACCAAAGAATGTTTTTACGAGCTCCTCGACCAGACCTATGAGCAATGTCCTAGGTATGACATAGGAAAGGACGACATATTTTGTAGAACAGTTGGTAAACATAGCCTGCACGACACCACGTCTGCCAACGGACTCAGGCTGATTGATTTTGCTGCGGGGCGAAACGTCACAATAGCAAGCACACGGTTTCCTCATCTCAATATCCACAAGGGGACCTGGCGGTCTCCTGATCATGAAACGGTCAATCAAATTGATCATATTGCGATCGACGCAAGGCATGCCTCCAGTATTCTGGATGTCCAAAGCCAGCTTTGGCAGCCATTTAAATGAAATTATTTTTTTGTAAACAATCGGAAGGCGTACTCTCTTCAACGAAGCAATGACCTTGTGAGACGGTATAGTCCATTTTGCTTCTCTACAAACTCCCGGGTAGTTATGTAGTTCTTTTGCCAGTTGCTAGTTTAAGTGCTGTTTTCAGCCAAAAAATTCTAAACGATATCAACGATGATGAAGTAGATGGCTTCTGTATTCATTTCAGAAGTGCAGCTTCTGTCCATCGAATTGGCATGGTACCATACAGCATGAACCACTATTACTCATAACCTATCCTTAGCTCCAATGGAATAAAATATGCACGTTCACGTAAACATACTCCTAGCACTTCTCAAATCTCAGTAACAGATGTAAAAAACACATTTTATTGTTCGCTTAAAAAGTGAAACTCTGAAGTACTTCAACAGTACTTCGACTGCCTTCCTGACATTCTAAACATGACCACGTCTAAGTGAGTGCGTAAGGATTTATACTTTTTTTATTCAAGCTTTGATGGAGTATTTATCCTTAAAATATCGAAATAAAAACTCTCTATTACTGGCGTTTATTATACGTACACAGTTTGCTGCCTAAAAACACAGTACACTCAAAAGCTTCTGTTTACTTTTCGTGTACACTGTATAAAAAGAAAACCCTGTCATCAGCCAGCATCCATTTCCAAAATTTAACATTTTCATTTCTCACTTCAATCAATATCAACAAATTTCTGCCATTTGATTGATGATCTATCATTTGGATTTCCTTCGAATCCCAGAGGCAAGTACACGCGTTGCTTTATCCTTTTTGCTTGCCTTTGCCTAGATTTTAGGTTTTGATTTTTATTCGAAAAGTTTCCCTCCTTCACGGTGTTATTGTGGGGTAATTTACTGCTCCTCAGCAATATCGTTATATATGTGTAGTTTCTGAACAAATAAACACCGTAATAAAATATAATCATAATAAAAGTAAGATTTCGAGGATTTCTGCGGGCCCCATTTAGATG
Organism: Blera fallax; assembly: GCA_946965025.1. Classification (NCBI taxonomy): domain Eukaryota; kingdom Metazoa; phylum Arthropoda; class Insecta; order Diptera; family Syrphidae; genus Blera; species Blera fallax. The sequence goes on from OX337244.1 coordinate 17,268,398, forward strand.
CATAAATGAACTCGTATTTGGCTCGATTTTTCTCAATCTCTTGGGAGATTTTTGCTACAGCAAAATCTGGAAATCATTGCGACCGATTTATTGTATATTAAGTCACACAATTGCTTATTGAAAGACGAAACCTTTATCCCTTTATGGCTCCGTTCCCCATCGAAAGTATCGCAAAGAAGTTTGAATTTTCATTAAAACTTTTTGAAGTAGCTTTCCCTGCCCTCAAGTCAGGAGACTAGATATCAATGCAAATCTGTTTCTGTGTATTTACGACGTGTATTTTATAAAAACAAAAAAAATCTACTTCTATTCCCTTAACTTTGGGGGAAAGTTGCTGGCTTTGTATTCTCGTGGTTGTTGCTTAAGTCGCAAATGGGTATTTGAAAAGTTTATGCATTAGGGAAAATTTTAAGGGGTAATCAAAAATTCAACATAAAAAATAAGACAATGTATTCGAACGGCTGCTTCCTATATGTTAGCCAAACAGATTATTGTTAGTGTGCCTAGTTTGGTGTCTAAGCGGATTGGGTAATGTAGGTCAATGTGAATTAACTTCGTTTAGTTTCCTATTTCGTGTGGGAATTTAGGGCTTAACTGCTAAGCAAAATTCTATTCATGAAGTTGTAGTAATCGGATTAACCTAAATTTTTTCTTAAATTAGGGTTTAGAAATGCCTTCGATGAGTCAGAAGAGTCAGTAGGGCATAAAATTGAAATTGACATCAAAAATGCGTAAAAGTTTGTTCCGTTTCCTGGCTTGTGAAACCAATACAATGGGTTTTATTGACAGTCATTGTTTGGTTTTTAGGGTCATAAATTTTACAATGTAGGTCACCCAATTAAGGGTAGTAAAATGCTGATAACGTTTCGGAAACTTAATTTTAAATTAACTTGCTTATTAACTTTAAACTCCCGGGGTATCTGAGGGGACAGAATGATTACAGCTACGTTTATGATTACGACTGAATGGCTGACTATGGCACCTCATATTCATAAAATCTTGTAGAGGGGTAAGTGGTGTATTTTAATGGCTTGGCAGTTATTTAATTGCGACTTTTGTAGGAATTAGCATTGTCACAAGGACTAAGTACTTATAACTCAAAACTAAGCATTACATAACTGGCTGAAATTGGGGGCGTATCTAATAGAGCGGGGGGTCTACACAAAGGAGTATCTAAATCTGTCAGTTAATATACGCGTGATAATCACTTCTTATTTGTCAAGTCGACTTACAAGTGACCCTCAGAAAGAACAAAGATTGAGGACCAAAAAGAAGGCTTGATGAGGACTATCTTTGCTATCGTTTCCACTGATTCTCATTGAGATGCGCTTATACGTACCTACATGAGTTTACAATGATAGCATTAGGAGTACGCAAACTGTGGACCTCATTTACAGCCACCTAGAATTTATTTTGAATCCCTTTACATTAGCCTTGCTGCTGTTCATTTAGATCACCGAAAGACTTTCTTCCCGAATAGGGAGGTTCTGCCGCAACTCCAGCAGATGTCGTTACATATCGTGCTTAGTCTCTAACTTCACGCCCACGCATGGTTTAATGTTTTCTGAGACGACTTGTGAGCTTGCTGTAACCTCTAGTCTTAGCTTCTAATTGACGCTGCCTACGTTCATGCTTATAAGTCTGCTACTCAATTCTCTGCAAGGCTCTAGTGTCAGGTATACAGCAGAGTGTGACATTATACTGTTTGACTCTCTATTCAGACCCAGGCAACAATCGTTTAATGCTCTAGATTTAACCACGCTGGATACCAGACATTCAATAGCAGCCTGGCGAGATGAAGATATCCATTTTACGATTTAATGACAACCAGGTGACAACTTGACGAAAACATCGACTCCGACTAAGATGCTACAATGTTGGTCGATAAGAGACCGGTACCGATGGCTTGAGTTATACTCAGCTCTCTCCTGTTAACTTGCAGAACTAGTGCGCATTCCTCTGGGGAGGTAGAAATATTGAACCGTGAAAACTGGTTTAATGACAATTCGGTACTAGTCTCTAGAAGTCTGGCCTGGTTCATCGACAGGTCGAAGATGGAATCTAAATTTGGGCTGGCGTCTATGGACTCAACACCATGGAAATGTGTCCCACTGTGTTCCAAGCTAAAGTCCATGCTATTGCGATCTGCGCTATGATGATCATTCGAAAAGGGCTTTCGGGAAGTAGAGCCACAATAATTGGCAATCAAGGCAACAATATATTCAAATTTTCCTATTAAATCCAACCTCAGGTGGACTAGGCTGACAAACTATGTTATATCCAAAAAGATGCGGCCAAACTACAATAAGGCAAAAACAAAGAGAAAACGTAAAAACATTGCTAGAATAATGCCGATTACCACAGGATATTGGCTGATAGGAGACCATGCCGACAGACTAAACCACGGTACTGAAGTTACAATGTCGCAATCTAAAAAGAGACCATCATCTACATATGTGCCACTCGACACTAGCTAGGACCGGACAACATCCTTTAAGCCCCAGAACTGCCACTTCTATGAACCTTATGACGGATTGGTTCTCTAAAATCTGATCTCTATTACTGCCAAGTATTTCTTTTGCAATTTTTCTTATTGCCTCGGCGCTCGAAGTAAACCAGAAACTGCGACTCAATATTCACCCGGAAGAGATATTGGAAACAGGTCTAAAATGTATTAGTCGTGACTATTAGAATGAGTAATGTCCGTCGCTTGTCAACACGCTGAATACCCGTCAGGTTGTTCAACCCAATATAGAATTCCGATTAATGACCCTCAAATCTTGCCAGTTTTGAGTGATAAAGCTGGTGAACATTTTTGTAGGCGTTCAATATTTCCCAAGATTGTTGGAGATACTTGATGTAATCAAATTAAATGCTCTTTACATAGACCAGATAGACCCTTTCGTGCTTTAAGAAGGATGAGAATATATATGTCCTGAGGTTCAATAACTGAATTCAGTACAATCTTTGAGAATCGCTAATAGTTACACTTGAATAAATAAACATAGCATTCAAATGAACTAGTTTCACTCCCCCATTGCGACATTTGACTCCTATGTAAACTGACTAGGACGGGAGGGATACTTCCGCTAGAAAGAATTGCCACCCCCCGCCCGTGCGTCAAACTTTTACATTAAAACTTACGATTCAGCACCGGATTATCTTGTTTAGTCTACGTGCTGGTATTTGACAAAAATGTGAACTTCTAATTGAATTAAAAAAATAAAAAAAAAATAAAATACGTACACCATGTCAACATCAACATTATTCTTTAGGAAGTTATAGAACAATCAAGTTTTCCAGATACGGATTAGACTTGCTAATTAGCATTAGACATTCATGCGAGCTCGTATTCCTAAATGAGATAATAGCATTTGTTTGTTTCCATGTCAAATAAATAATGTACGAGTTGTTTACATATTTTGTATAATTTTTATTTGTTTATGAATTTATTAATTTAGCAACAAAAATTGTCAGACTAGAATTTCCTGATACAGTTTAGGAAATAAGTCGTTCCACGACTCACTCCGACGCTCTTTCCTTTGATTGTCACGTCTTACTTATGACATATACACTGCTGGACAAAATAATAGGTTTGGGTACTTTTTTCGATATTTCAACTCAAAATGAAGTACAAAAATGTATTTCACTAATATTGATTTAAAACTGATAGAAAATAAGAAATATATAAAAAATTAGTTTAAATCTTATATTTTACGACTAAAGCCTGGACAAAATGATAGGTGTGTTCAGGAGTGCTTGGAATAAAACAAGATTTTTATATTAAAATGGAGCTCTTTACCAATTCTTTATAATCCTACATATTAGTAGGCTGTGTAGCCACCATTGTTCTTTATTAGAGCCGGAATCCTTCTATGCATAGATCGTATAAGGTCTGGCACGTCTTGATAGTTATTTGGTACCAGATAGCTTGGAAATTTTGCCATAACTGGTTTTGCTGGTTGATGTGCGCATTGACAGTCATCTCTTCAGCTCGCTCCATAAGTTCTCACTGGTATTTAGATCGGGGGACTAACTTCGCCATGATAGCGACATGGCGACATTGTGTTCGTTAAGCCAAGCACTCACCAGGTGCGATGAGTGTTTTGGATCATTATCCTGTTGGAATCGCCAAATCAACAGCATATTATCATCCGCATAAGGCAGTATTACATTTTCCAAAGGATTCTGGTACTCAAATTTTATTATTGTGTCCTCTCTTCGAAATATGGGTCCAACACCATTCCAGTAAGAACATTCCCATACCATAATGTTTACCCCGCCATGCTTAACCGTTTTTCGCGTGTAGTGTTCATGGTATTTTTTGCCCATTGGTGGACGAACAATTCATTCAGAATCGCTGGAGATCATTTTTATTTTTATTTCGTCCCTCCAGAAAATATTTAGCCATTTTTTCCTCCATTCGTTCCACACCATGAACAATTAGTTTCAGCAAAAATCAGAGAAAAGTACCGGGCTACTCTGCCTGGTAGCTTAGCATCAACCAATCGTAGATGAATCATGCGGGAGGTAATATTAATACCCACCTCTACCGCAATAAGCCTAAAAGGTTTAAAGGGGTCCTCTTTGGCTAGTTTGACAATCTTCTGATCGTCTGTTTTTGTCGTTTCCATCGTTTTCTGATCGTCCTTGAGATTGTACTATAAATTTATAAGTTTTTCCCTGATTTCTACTCTCCTGCACTAATCGCACTTTTTTTAGGAGTACAGTGACTTTTTGACCCATCTAAAATGTCTACTGATATCAACGCATTTTTATATCCAGTTTTTAACAACCCTTTTCAATTTTTTAATAAACAAAACACTTTAACACAAGTTTTTAGACGTTTTTCATAAAAGAAACAATTCACACCTATTTTATTGTCCAACTCAAATCGGCTTCTATCCTAGATAATTGGTCCTCACGCAAAACCGTTTAAAGCAATAATAAAGTTTAAGTGACAAATAACTTCTCAGTAATTCAAGCGACTTATGCATAACGGTTAATTTGGTGGAAAAATTATTTGAACACCGTAAATTCGCAATAACAAAATATAAAACACGCGCACCTATTATTTTGTCCAGCAGTGTAAGTCACGACAGCTTGAAAGTATGTCAATACAACAATTTTTATTTAACAAGAAATAGCAACAAACCGCTTATATATTTATGGATATCATAATTTGAGGTTAGGTCTTTTCGAAAACATAAATAAATTAAAACATATTTAATTCAATTAAATAAATTTCGTTAGCTTGATAATTTTTTAAGTAAATCTTAACACGTGTATGGAGCCGGTAATTAGTTTGTTTATTTGTTTTAAATTCGAAACTATTTCTATTTAGCGTTTTTTATGATGCATTTATTATCGGGAATACCCATCAACCGGACTTGCATCCGTAAATTTAATTTCGATTTGGGTAATGAATCATTTTTTTGAAATTCTTTGATTTACGATTTTTGTTTGTGTTACCATTCTGTTGGTGTCATGTGAAATTGTATAGTGAAATAAAAATTATGATAATTTGTTAATGTCTCGTTATTTTTAGCACAGAGAGAGTCCACATGTCTAATTAAAAGAAATTCCATACTTAATGGCGCTTCTTGAATTTTGTGACATCGGAAGAATTGATGTTAGCGTGACATGTGGACGGAGGAATTTGTCTCTAATATTGTATTCATCTGTTAACATAATTGTATTTAGGAAGAAACAAGTTTTGTCGTTAATTAATTATTGAAACTATTTCCATTTTTATTTTAATTCTCGATTTTATGGCGGCAGTCAAGAGGAAGTGGTCTGTGGTTTTCCTTAGCGATGCTTTATTTTAATTCTATTGCAACATGCGCAGAATTTGTCTGAAATGGGCTGAATATTTATAAATTCCATCGTTTTAGTGCGTCTAAGTGAAATGTCAAGGGGCCTCTAAGATCCGAGTGACACATCGCATCGCATGTTACTATTAGGCATTAAAAAATACTCTTAATCTGCAAATATCTTTGTAACAATGGTGTAGTGGTAGCGTCATCGTTTGCCGAGCTCATGGTTCACAGTTCAATCCCTGATGTCAGCAAGCATAATAAGAGGCAGTTCGATCAATTGCGAAAGTTTGTGACAACACTACTGCGAAGGCATAACACTGGCAGTAGGTTTGTCATATGGCTGGAGAAATTGTTCGCTCTGTTGATGATTGATATGCTCATGACATCAGGTGGATCGGGAAAAAAATACTGTGGATCAGAAGCGAAGGCAAAAAATACATGACAGCAATCAAATCTCCCCAGTTATTCTGGACACCACCCCTGGAGCTAATGTGAAAACCTAATACAGCTGAGTTTCAAACTACTACATCAATCTCTTTCTCACTCTCTCTATCTATCTTTCAACGCCCGCACCATGTGAAAACATGTAAAAGGGTATTCATAACCCCTTGAGTGCGTGCAAATTATAAAAAAAAAAAAAAAAATTCTTCTTCCACAAAGCTTCTAAATTGTGGGCGATCTGATATTTTCCTTTTCGTTGTGATTACACGCTGGCAACACCAACGCAATATTGGAAGATATGTGGTTTAAGTACCGTCAAATAGATCGCTTTCAGCTTGAGCACCACTGTTGTCTAAAGTGCTAGTGAAAATCTAAGAACTTCAATTCGTAGCAGATTAACTGCTGCACATCAGTTGTAATTCTCTGAGGACAGTGTTGCATTACCATCCCCAGATTATTCGCTTATGAACCTCAACTCATTCAAGATAATAGTCTTTCTCGCTGCGACTTCTGTGTGAGCTTTAAATGAGTTGGAAATGACTTATGTGTGTATATTGTGGTTGCAAAGTCGAAGCCCATTCTTATACCTAAGACTGCGAAAGTCTAGCAAAGCTATAGCAGTAGGTTAGGTTAGGTTGAAGTGGCTGCCAGCTAGGAGTCGCCAGCACACTTAGACCAATGATAGATCCATTGTGATACCGCGTGGATCATGGGAGAAAGTTTCTCTATACCTACTCGTTAAAACCAATTTGAGCTTCATATGAACCGTAGCACTTAACGTCAATATTCATCAGGTCGCCTATATCGTTATAATAGGTAGCTCCTAAGTGAAGTTTCCTTCTACGAGAGAGAGCTGGTCAGAAACAGAGAAAGTGAGGAATAGTTTCCTCCTCTTCTTCATCCATGCAGCTTCTACAAAAATCGTTCGCGAAGAGGCCTAGCCTTATAACATTCTTGCCTATTAGACAGTGGCCAGTGATGACACCTATTGTGGTGCCGATATTTTAGATCTAGCTTCGGCCAAATCTGTATTGTCGCTAGACATGTTGATCCACTTGGAATACCTAAGGTGCCATTGTCCGGCAAGATGGGTATAGTTGTTCCTACTCTGGCGAGTTCATCGGCCTTACAATTCCCTGGAATGTCTCTATGCCCCGCCTCCCAACACAGGTCAATATTGAACTGCTCAGTAATCTTCACAAGAGACGAACGGCAGTGTAGAGCTACTAAAGAGTTTATAGAGGTCGATTCCAGGGATTTGATTGCTGCCTGGCTGTCTGAAAAGATGCGGATATCTGTAGCAGATATCACGTTTTTCTTAAGTCAAGATAGGGCTTCTTTGATCGTCATTATTTCCGCCTGGAACACGCTACAATGATTTGGAAGACGGAAGGAGGGCTTAAGGTTAAGCTTATCAGAGAAAACACCTGCACCGACTCCGTCTTTGGTTTTTGACCCGTCAGTGTAGAAGTGAATTGATTCATCTTCTAAAAATGCATCGTCCTCCCAGAGTGATCTGGAAGGGATGGTGACTAGGAAATTCTTCTCCAAATTTAGACGTGGGATGGTGTAGTTCGTGTTTTCGGGAGAGATTTTGAATTTATTGAGAATTGAGACGTGGCCGAATTCTTTTCTTGGCCACTGTTGGGTAGCTTCAAGGCGAACGGCTGCACTCGCTGCCATTTGCTTGCTATATATATCTAGGGGTATTAGATGGAATATAATGTCCATTGCCGCAAAGCTATAGCAGTAAGGACTTAAACAAATCGCAATAGACCCTCAAGGGACTGAAAAATTAGGTTGAGCGGATGGACTACTGTCAAGCCAGCAGCGGCAGCCATTTGACTGCAATTATTTTCGATGTATAATCGGGAAGTATACTCTTTTCAATTAAATGGCAACCATTGAAAAATATTGAGTTTTATAATTAGGATATCAATTTCAAAAAGAAACCAACAGATGGCCTAAGCTTCATTGATTTGTTTTGAATCTAAGACTGAAACTATGTGAAACTTGCATCGTAGCTACTTTTATAGGTTTTCTATGTAATATTTAGTAAAACAGACAAAAATTATTACAACTTTTCGTATTACTTGCTTACTTACGATTCTGAATACGCTGCTTAAAGTTCTCAAGACCTAGAGCTCTGGTATCAATGATAGCTTGGTCCCTCAAGCGAATGTTCGGTTTTCTGCTCGGTCTCATATGTTAGAGCAGCTCTTTGCTGAGATCGGGTATATCACATATTCTCGAGCGTTACTCGACTGAATGCAGATATCGTCTCGTAGGGCCTCATATGATAAATGCTATAATAAGCGGCTTTGAAGTCAATAAAAGAGTTACTGAAATTCGTTGCCCGTTCCTATGATTTTCATTACTTACTTACTTAAATCCTTGCTCCCCTCTAGGGGCATACAGTATCAACAACACTTGTGCGCCATCTTGCTTGGAGTTCTGAAACGCTTCTGAGCTGCCTCCAGCATTCCCAAAGACCTTGCTTCCTCCTCGACTATTCTAAGCCATGTTTATCTAGGGCGTTCCGCTGTTCTGCCGTAGCGTATTTCGCAATGAAGTTGTCGTCGCGCCGTAGAATGTGTCCAACCACTGTGACTTTCTCCTATACACAGTAATGTCTATAAGTTCTTGGACCGTACTCAGATAGAGTTGTTCGTTAGAGATACGATCGGGCCAAAAGATCCTTAAGATGATTCTTAGACACAAGTTTACTTAGGTTTGCAGCTTGCTTGTGAGAGTGGTATCCACCTTCCACGTTGGAGCAGAATGGTCGCAACTTGGTTCTTAAGAAAATTGCTTCTCCAGATTTTCGATATCATTCCGAACGGAGCTCTTGTTGTTGTCTACTACCTGTCCGGCAATGTTGAGCTGAGCTCGGGTTTTAGAAGTGCTCAAGGTTTTTGTTTTGGCCGTGTTTATCTTAGGCCCCACTTTGTTTACCTCAGCTTTTAGATTTTGGGCCATTAGATGAAGGTCCATTAACCGATGTGATTAGGATTAGCTTTAGTGGGAAGATTTGGTCTAGTATTGATCTGCCGTGGAGGTAGCTATATAGGTATATTTCCCTAGGTATATTTTCCTATTAGTGGCTTTAGACCTTCACATTATGTTGGATTAAATTTTACTTATATGCAGCATTAAGTAGGAATATGCCTCGATAGTTGCTGCAAGATATATGATCGCCCTTATTGTCGATGAGGTGTATAGAGCTGATATTCCAGTCATCGGACATAGATTCGTCCTCCATAACTTGGTTCATGATTTGGTGCATGCACCCAGGTATATAGATGAGTATACATGTACATGTATTGAAATGGATCACCTCGCTGAGTTCCGTTTTATCTCTCTTCCTTATGCCGTTTCATACAAAAATGTTCTCTGAATTCTTTCACTGTTCCCCCGTAACCACAGTTCTCCACATAAGCGCTATCATCTGCTGAAGGGCAATTTGCCTTCCACCTATGTGCTATGTACATGGCTCACTTTTTTTGGAAAAGAGGCCCATTTTTCCTATTTCGCCTAATGGATCAGCACTGATCTGAGTGTGGCGTATGGCATTATCCAACCCATCTACTTAACCTGATTGCTGTTCATCTTAAAGTGTGTCGTTAGGTATAAGTAACATTGGCATACATACTTTCCAACCCTTGCAGTTTTCCAAACCTCAGATTTGAACCAAGCTCTAATGTGGGAGACAGACTGCTGGTATTAATACCATGGTATAGCAATACCACGTTCTATACCGTTCTAGACAGACATGTCACTGCAATACCACGTTAAAACCTAGTATACCATGAATAGAACTTAGTATTGAAATTCGCAAATTTTGGTGGTACGCCACCATCTTATTGATTGCAGCGCCACTTTCTTTCTGTTGGTGGTTCTTCATAGCTTCTTTGACAATTCAAAAGCAAGCAATCACAGCGAAAATGTTTTGAAAATGGATTAAGGAGGACAATTTTATCTTTATTGGAAACAATGAAGTAAGAGAAGTTTAGAGGCTACGAGGAGTAAGGCGCAATATTGAAGTGTTGCAAAAAATGTGTAAGGAGCTGGAGGAGGCGGAACACAAATGTCAAAGTATACCACGTAGCGCAAAGTCAACGTATACTACGAAGTGCAGTCTGTCAGGGGTTATAGTATTCACTATACCATGGTATTCATACCATGGTATTAATACCAGCAGTCTGTCTCCCACATAAGTAAGGACTATGTGAATTCGACCCACATTGAGAAAAACAAAGCCGATTCTTAACTTATGAAGGATAATTGAATAACGTCTTAGGCGGTATGTATTTTCTAAAAGCCTCACTTTAAGCTTTGCCCCTACCCTGTTCCGTCGCCATCAGCTAATGAATGGTGCATCTGCTTGTGCATCATGATGAAATACCCGCTCGTTTAATTATTATATCTTTCACTTTGGTGAAGTGACGATGAAAATACACACCCAGTCACCACAAATTGTGTGCTTCTGCTTAATATAATTTTAATCAGTTAAGAACTCTTGAACTTTGTTTATTAAAAACTTTTATCCATAAAACTGCTAGCACTTCTTATCCGATGTGGACGCAAAATTTATTCATCCTAGATAACGGTATTCATTTTCACCTTCCCATAGTCGGATAATTTTCATTAAATATTTCACCTCCCGCCGCGCCGGTGGAGGATAGCCAACGGATGGTGTCCCAAAAGGTGAGTGAGTGAGGTGATCTCATGAATGAATTTCTTCCCCCGGAGGCGGAGTCTAGAAACGTTCATTTGATGTCCACAAAAATAAGTGAAAACATTATCTTCAGCAAATTTTAAGTGTATTAAAACCATCCAACAACTGGCATTTGGAGATTCCAAATGGATTGCGAAATTGCTGCGCGCAATGAGAATTTCAAATTTGCATGCATTAAGTGTAAATTTGTCAAAATCAAGCCACTAAGCCACTAAGCTTTAAATATAGGTTTAGTGAACCCATTGTCTTGGGCGGCACTTTACTCCCATGCACTCATGTGTGACTGGAATATTAATAAATTCGTGCTGAATTATTTCGTGCAACAACCTCCCACATAATGAATAATATTTTCGACGACGGATGTATGAGGATATTTTAGATACGATCAAGTAATGGAAGAAATATTTCCACACGAGGGTGCCCTAGGTACATGAGTGAGCTACATTCATTCATACAGAATCAAGCCTGTCTGCAGGAGTTGCAATGACAAACCTTTGTTTATATAATTTGATTGTATGAAGGATACATAAAGTAAATATTCATACGACTAGACAATAATGGTGCACGTGCAGGTTCACGTCGTTTTTCTACACGGTATCCGATTCATTTGATTCATTAAATGCCACTTTCATGAAATTTATCCTTTCAAATGTGATGAGTTGTTTTGTTGTACACTATTACGGTTCAGTCATACCAGTAGCAAGCGGCGTCCTCTTAATGGCAATGCGCTAAATGTCGAGGGATTTGGTGGCAAAGTCTAGGGATGAATCGCCTCATCCGTAAACGGATTGGCATACGAATGATATCTATGCGATACGTCATACAAATGGTAATGGGTCGTAAATTTATGTTTTGAAGTGAGGATTATTCAAGATAAATCCTCAGATAGTTGTCATTGAATACATTGAACCAGAAATATTCTGGATATAGTCAAAGGGATGTCAGCAATTAGTATAAGTATTTCATGTTCGAATCCCAGAAAGTTTTATTAACGATGGTATGTCTGACGGTAAAGAACGAAAGACGAGGAAAGGGACTCTCATGAAATATCTCTCAATTCCGTCAGTCGGATATGGGTTATAACTAACTGCCCCTTCTTCTGGTGCAAAAAATATAACCCACAAGAAATGAATGGCTATGAGAAGCCATTCCGCCTTAGGCGGTTCGTGGAGTGTTTTCGCCAAACATTTGTATTTACTGTTTAAGGCTTATTGCGATCCTAGTAACCTGCATTCATATATTTTGGAATCTATTTGAGAATTCTTCGAATAACAAAGAAAACAATTCTTAGACAAGCTAAGCTTCTTCTTCGATTGATGTAAATTGTTTCGAATTATGAGGAAGATACATACATATGTACATAGAAGCCAGATGGAAATTTGTTTAACTTCAAAGACATTTGTTTGTATTGGCTTAGTACATTCTAAGAATGGCAACTTCGAAGAAAACGAAAATATAACTGAACGTGCTACGAAATCGTGGGTTGTCTTTGGCTCATGCATGAAGGCGGTAACCTTTATGGGACTACAGAAAAACATACCTGGATGTCACATTCCATTCCAAACTAAAGTCCAAGGATAACATTGATGAACGCATCAGGAAAGCAAGTGCAGCTGTCCATTCCTAAATATTATCCTGATCGGAGAAAAAGCCAAAGAAGCGACGGAAACCGATCACATGAAGCCGATATTAGAGTTTGAAAGAAGATTCGCTATAAGAATTCCTTGCAGAATTTACTGGCAAAAGCAACGCTTCTAAAATGGACGTTGGCACAGGAGCTGGACTTTATTACGAAGCCCTAGAAATAAACAATTAACTTATAATTAACAACGACTGCAGTGTCTTCCACCGCCATCATACAGGCTGTGGAAACCATGCGTGAAAATAATATCATTGGTAAAACGATTATCCTCTATGTATATGTATAGTCAGCCAAGTGGCCCTTAACGCCCAGGAATCTGTAGGATTCAGAGCGATACTTATGCCTTTTAAACGAGATATCCAGAGCCAATGTGGTGACCCTCTACTGGCATATGTATGTATATACGAGTAGCAGGTAATGAAAGGGATGAGTAGCAAATAAAAGGGTGGGAGCTGAATGTACCTCAGGCTCTCCTTTTTGTTGCAATTCAATCATATCCTTAAAAAAGAAAATTTAAGATAAAGCCACCGGTCGAGTAAACGAGTACTAAGTTCATCTGAAAACATGTACAACAGTCAGGACGCTATGACCGGCCTTTAGCAACAAGAGATCTATTTCTGTGGTAAGACTTAGTCGACTTAGTACACGGATCTTCTCCAGCATATTTACTGTGCATTATGCCGTTGTGGGCGCCGTGGCTCAAGTGGTTAGTGCATTGGATCGCTGAGCGTGAGGTTCGAGGTTCGAATCCCAGAGAGCACCAAAAAGTTGTTACGGTCCCACCTCTCGCGAATGTCTGACAAACGTCCGAGAGTAATAACCGTCAAGAGATAGCTTATCAATTTGGCTCTTAACTGTAGGTCCCTTCCATTTGTGTGAAAAATATAACACGCACAACACGAATGGTCGCGAGAAGCTAGGCCCTGGACCACATACGGTCCGTTGCGCCAAGAATTTGTATTTGTATTTTGTATGTCATTGGTATTCATGCCGAGCAGTTTGGTCTATTCATCGAATCTGTTCTATGCCTGGTGTGACTTTCGCACCCTATCCGTTGGGAAAATTAGGACTCTTGGTACTTGAAATCTTTTTAGAACTGGTGCTTCCGGCTTAAATTAATGGGCACAATAGACCCAAAATATCGGTCTAAATGAGCAGGGACTTTATTGGTCACAAACCAATCGATAACATAACCTAACCGGTGTTGTTTCGCTCAGTGAATGAGGCGTCTGGATGACGATCTGCTCTCCTAACAAAAAGGGATTTTATGAAACCCGGAAATTTGATCGAAGAAGCTAAAGTTCGCTGAAGAGGTTTGGGCTTATATTTCATTTTGCCTCGAAGGGTCCAACTACGGTATGATTCTCTTTCTGTTGAATGGGACTATGCCTTCCATTTTGTCGCCGTTAGCGGTCAATTCATCTTTGCTTAGGGTATTATTTTGGGACGGATGCGATATTTTCGAGATACTTAGTAGGCAGGACTATTTCGGTATTGGGATCAATTTCTTTTTCTCGGCAGTGAGTCTTACAATTCTTCCGATTAGTTTTGGGGACAATAACGCTCTTTTAATGGTTACTTTTTTAAAGTCTAAAATGTGTTTGACAAGTTCCCAACACAGATCTTGTAACCTGGTACGGCCTGCATTTGACTTTGTCCGAAAGAAACTTATCTAAAAGTAAGGGGTCTAGAACTTGAGTAAAAGCTTTCACTTTAACATATTTGTAGTTACAATTGCATGTCCTTCCTGATATGTCCTTCATGTAGGAATCTTGCGTTAAGCAATCACTTATATTCATTTGCAACTTGGTGGATTTATATTCCATTTGTTTTTAAAACAAGGACATGCGAGTATGGAGTGCTACTTAGATTTGAGTCTACGCATCCTGCGATGCTATAACTTCCACAAAAATATTATCCCGCATTGGCGCGGTATGTAAGTGGCGTCGTGGCATTTTTTTAAATTATTATTAGACCCTCGGGGAATCAAGGCTTGGCGCTTTGTATAGAAAGGAGCTAATGGCGCATGAGAATTCGCTCTGATTTTTCTATTATTCCGTGTTGCTTACTATCCATCTTGCATTTTCTATGAAATGTGTCTTAAATCTATGAGCCGCCTAAAAAAGTTTCATGATTCGGCTGCATTCATCTTTGTTGAGATCATCTTTGTTGATCTGTTCTTAATTCACCTGCTTATACTATCCTAAATCTGTTACTCTGCTTATTGGCCTCTTTTAAGAGTTTATTTTTTGTGTCAGCCTTTAGTAAACAGTAATAGCTTTCAAACTATTGGTAGATGGTCCATTTTTTAAAAGCCTCTCCTATGTCTAAATTAATTAAAGAATGGGAGTGCATGGCATCGTAAGTGGTTGGCACTTACTTATGTAGGTCGATGACCGAAAGCAGTTTTTTTTTCTGCATCACACTTCAGAAATAATTTCTTCATTTTAATAAAACGGGCGAGCTCTAGATATGGTTTATGTGAAAAACCCTTGAGTCTACCTACATAGGTATCACTTATATTTGTACGTACTGTGGGATAAAAATAAAGTTGTCTATCCAAGTCTAAGTACAAGTATCCATGATTCCAAAAATTTTCTCATAATCCTCGTGGCTTCCTTCCACCTGACACATTTCACATCAAAGTGTTGATGAAATTTCTACGCCTTTAGCCTCTGAACAACTTGAAACTTTGTATGAGTTCTCGTCACGTACTTGAAGGTATATGAACGACAACTTCACACGCATTAAGACGTCCACGTCTACTAAAAATGTCCACCCAACAAAAACATAAATCGATTTCAAATGTCACTCAAAAAGGATATATGAATTGAAATTTTCCAAACGTGTGAATTGGTTACCTGTCATACGTCACAAGTGCAAGGATTGCATCTTAACGACGTTTTGACATTTATTTCCGAAGATCTTAGTTTCACATTGTAATTCAACGTTTCACAGGCAATCTGGCTTTGTAGATACATAGATAGCAGGTATCTGTATGCCTTGACATTGAATCGAAATTTGTACAAAAGGATTTGCTTTGAATGTTACGCATCTGTTTTAAGGATGTTAGACAAACACAAATTCCATATTCTCTAGTCTCTTGAGTGCGCTCATGTGAACTCTCAAAAGGATTTCATTTTGCATATTCTTGTAAATGAAGGATTTATTATTATAGCACACAGATAAGCAACAGTCATCTGCAAAAGGATACTCTCTTCGCTTTGTGCATTTGAACAATAGTGTTTGAGTTTATTATTTTATAGAAGGGTGTGTAGGATTTGTTTTCCTGAAATACTGTTCCTGTTGAGGCTGTATTTGAAATTGTCTACTGGTAGTCTGTAAAGGACATGTCCCTGATTGTTGAATTAAGAATGTTGTTTACAAAAAGTTTTATGGTGCATTTGAATTTGATTGTTTTGAATGCAAGAATAAATTAAAGCAGAAGGAAATTTAATTCTGTTTATTATGAGTCCTTGTTTTGGAAATGTGGTTGTCGTTCACTTGAAAGTTTTACTCAGTTGTTTTATTTTATGGACTACAATGAGGTGCACTGTGGTGGAGTTACGTAAGTGGTAACACATTGTTTTCAACGTCGTCATTTAGGAGTGCTTTATTTGTTATGGCGATGCGATGGTAAATCCTGTTGAATTAAAATCCTGTTGAGCAGCGGGACGGTTGCTGAATGAAAATTGTATGTAATATAGTGTGAAAGTAATGAGGCGATATGAGGATAGAGAAGTTGGTGGAACAATTCACATTGAAAGGTCGAATGGCCAACGTGACCGCGACATTTTGAATGAAATTTGAGAATGTAGCGAAGATGAGAACCTTTCTCAATCTGCCCAAGCAAGGGTTATGAAAGGACTTAGATTCGCGGAGGGGAAAGATTCTACGTTCCTATGGGAAAAAATTGTAGCATTGCCGTCAAAACCGTAGACGATACCCTGGAATATGCTGCAATATTTACACCTTTAATGCCCGTTTTCACAGTGCGAGCTTAAGTGTCGATCCAAGGATAAACTCAGGATCAACACAAATTTCGTTTTCATAGTGGAGGTTTAACGATAAACTCCACTTAAGTAGTGGTTTAACTTAAACCACCGACTGCCGTGGCTTAAGTGTCGATCCAGAGAGTACATAGTTGCCACTAGTGTACTAAAATAATATTAACCACAAAATAGATTAGAGAAAACCTGCATAAGCAACCAAATATTTTGTCTGGCAATGCTGTTGAACTCAAATGTCAATTTAATTTTTCTGTTCAATTGTGAAGAAATCGAAGTAGTTGCTGATTTTCGTGAAAGAAATTAAATAAAATAAAATGGAAGTAATAGACTCGGATGAAGAAAATATGAGTGACGAGGAAAACTACTACACCATTGTAGTGCGTATTTCTAGAGAAAGGGTTATTCGCACTCGAACAAATCATTTTAACATCTGGGACGATGTCGACTTTTACAGAAGATTCCGAATGTCCAAAGTTTCAGCGTTTCGTGTATTGGAAGAAATTCGCCCTAATATTAAACATGCAACAACTTGGTAAATATTAGAAAGCGTTTGCATTTACCGTTTCGTCAAATACATTCTTTCCTTTTGTTTAGGAATAATGCTGTGTCTCCAGAATGTATGCTACTGTTGGCATTGCGATTCTATGCAAGTGGAGGGATGCTGATATCCGCTGGAGACTTTAGTGGTGTTTCTGTTTCATCAGCATGCAGAATTATAAAAAAAGTATCACACTACATAGCTCTATTGCGAAGTCGATACATTAAATTTCCTTCATCGGTCGAGGAAATAAAGAAAAAGAATGCCGAATTTTATAGAATTGCTCGGTTTCCACGCACACTCGCAGTTTTAGATTGCACACACATTCGCATACAGTCACCAGGTTTGTATGTAAAATATTCTGCGGATTTTTTAATCTTATCTTTTTATCATTAAAAGGCAGGTTGAATGGAGAAATATTCAGAAACCGAAAAGGATTTTTTTCCTACAATGTTCAAACGCTGTGCGACGCAGACTTAAAAATAATGGACATAGTTGCGAGGTGGCCGGGATCATCACATGATTCAACAATTTTTAACAACTCTAGAATAAGAGCACGATTTGAAAGCGGTGAATTTGGAAATAACATCATAATTGCTGATGGCTGATATCAGTGCAGGAGCTATCTCATGACACCTTTAAGGAGCTGCAATTTACCACAAGAGAATCGCTACAACGAATCGCTAATTCAAACACGTAATTGTATTGAACGATCCTATGGGGTATGGAAGAGACGATTTCCCGTCCTTGCAACAGGTCTAAAGCTGCAACATCGAACGTTGCAGAGTGTCATAGTAGCAACTGCAGTTCTTCACAACATTTGTTGCACGAATCGGGATGTAGATCCGCCACCATTGGATAACTATTTGTTGGAGCGCATTGAGTACATTAACAATGTTGAAGTTCCACTGGCTGTTGGAGAAGGAAATACTGCAGTAAGAAACGCTTTGATTAATGAATATTTTGCAAACATTTTAAATGAAAATCAAGTACACAATTAGATACATATAAAGAATAAAAGAACGAAATTCAAAATTATATTTACATAAAGTTCGTACATAAATTCATAAATAGATTGTAGAACAAAAATGAAACGTTTAAAATAAAATAAAGGAACGCAAATGTTTGTTTACTAAAGTTTTTAAGCATCTTTGATTGTTAGTTGTGCTTCCAGGAGCTTGATTTTAAGTTCATGCTCTTTTGCCATGTGCATCATTTGGAGGTTGTGAATTTCCCTATTATGAACTAATTGTTCTGTCGCTATTTTAATTCTAAGTTCAGCTAGCTCTCTCCATTTCTCACCCGCTGTTGCTTTTTTTAATAGCCTTTTTTTCTTTGTTGGCTGTTGATAATTGTCCAAATCTGCGAAGTGTAAATTGGAACAAGAGACATAAAAATGTATTCATATGTATGTATTATTACAATATCTTTACCTATAGCTGAATCAACATTCACTTGTTGGCTTGGTATATTTTCTTTTCCTGTTTTCAGTTGGGTGCTGCACGTCGGTTTATTATCCACATGCTCCTTTTAACTGAAATTTAAAAACAAAAAAACTCATTAGATGACTTTAAGATAAACTGTTGGATTTTACATTACCACTTTGGGTTGGTTTTAAAATGTCCGAGTCATAGATCGAAGAGAGCCCATCTATTTGGTTTCCTAAAAGTTCATGTAGAGTTTCGTCCATGTTATTTATGTTTGTATTTTGTGCCGGCCCTCCTCCTGTAGCATACATATTTTTTTTTTCTTCAGCATACTTCTGCTTCGTCGTTTTTTTTAAATTTTCATATTTTTTTTTTAAAACACCAGCCGTTCTATATATGTTGCCGGAAGCACAATTAAAGTCTTTTTCTATTTGCAACCATGCAGCGGCTTTTTCATTGGCATACACTCTGTCTGTACTTTTATTCTCTATTATCTTCCGGTGTTTCACTATTATATCTAATAAAATTTCGACTTCTGCTACACTAAAATTAGCACTTCTTCTTTTATCGTTATTCGCCATTGTATTTGAAAAGAAAGCACTTGATACAATGAAATACAAATTTCGTTTGACATTTCGTGTTCAATCACAATAATTATTTTCCATAAATGGTTCACAATGACACCCAATCCATGGCTTAACTAAACCACCCTTAAATATTCACTGTGAAAACGAAATCTTGTTAAGTGGAGTTTATACTCGATCCTACACTTAGCTAAACCAACACTTAAGCTCGCACTGTGAAAACGGGCATAAGAGTTTAAAACAAAAAAGGGAGCGCCCCCCAGAATAATTAGCATTCCTCGGTTCCCTAGTTTAGTACAAAAAAAAAAATTTTAAGTGCTATCAAATTATTTAATTTCTATGAAAACTGGGAATCCCACAGAGTCGATTAAGTTCTATTCAAGGCGGTTCATCGATAGGTAAATGTTTTTGACCAGCGCAATATAAAATATTGTAGGACCTTCAGAACTCTTTAGGATTCAATAGTAAAAGACTCTTTTCTAGTTTCTGCTCAAAAGCATTTGAGTCAAAAACGAATTCATAAGGAATGTACTCTTGCGCACTCTTAAAGGAATCCCCAACATCAACTAAGAGAAAGGAAACTTGCAAGTTCCAAGAGCCCAAAATGGAAGAGAGAGACATAGCATGACCAGCGTGCGATGGAGTAGATGCGGAGAGACTACACCAGGAAAAGTTCATAATTCCTATAAATTGGTAAAAAGATTAATCAACGGTTTCACTTTCCAAGCCAAGGTTTGCAATTTTAAGTTCTGAATAAGGGCAAGGATATGGAATATAGGAAACTCAATGCTGCAAATCTGAGAGAGGTTTTTCGGAGGAAAGATGTGTTACAATGCGGCCTTGTCAGAATGAGTTGCCTTCTTACTCTAATTTTTCATTTCCATTTCACAATTAAGGTCATTTCCAGTTAAGATCAAAATTATTTTTCGGTTTGAATGCAATTTCAATCAACAAAGCTGATGGTGTACTCAATATCATTCGCAAGGAGTCTGTGCAGTTCTTTAACTTTTATGTTCCACAAGCTGAGACAAACGCTATAATTTGGCTCCCTCAGCTGATGGCTTTTGAATAATTTAACAACTGTAAAAAGTGTAACACATTTTTGTATTTTATTTTTTTAATTTATTAGAAATATTTTGTAAATGACCATATGCTTGGCTGTTGTGAATTCATTGGCTGTCGACAGTTTCTTTTTATGTTCTTCAAGGCATTCGCCGATAAATTTTTAATTTTGTTGGGTGTCATACATTCTTCTGAAAGGACGACTGTTAACAGCAAATATTTTATTTATGTGCTAGAAAGGGCGCGGCATTACATTGACTGAGATGGACAGTCGTTATGAATAACTGTTGCAGGGGATAGAGTTGTTAAATATTTGCAATAGCTTAAAAAATAGCAACTGTTGCAAATCAGATAAGAACAAGTCCTTATAGGTTCAAGCCCAGAAATCTATTCGAGTCAATTGGACAACACCACAGATTATAGGAACTCTGGTGAAGAGATGGAGATCTGTTCGTCCATACAACTATCAAATAATAGCAATGTATTCCGCACAGAAGTCAAGGGTGATAGAGCACAACCTCATAGGGATGCAGTCGGTAGATGAGTGTCACAAATATGGAGAATATTTACAGAGATTGTGAAGACTCCTCGCGTTGCCGCGAAGAACTGGACGACCTTCTCAAGCTAACTCCATAGGTGTAACGTAATATTTAACTAAAAAGCCTTGAAAGAAAAACGTCCAGCATGAGATTGTTTGAGTAGCAGTACTTTGATTGGAGAACTACCAAAGACTGGACCGATGAGATAGCTAAAAGTCATAGTAGCAATTCAAGATAATTGTGTGAGAAAATTATCTACTAAGGGGACACTTCAGGGTGGAATAGTTTCAATTTTACTTCGACCCATGGTCTTTGAAAAAGTCCTTAGAAAATTTAAAGAAAATTAAATAAAAAAGTTGCTGTATGTGTGTCGATACCTAATTGATGCTGACTTGCAGCAGCTAATTGATGCTGAGAATGAAATTCTCGAAGACTGTGCCAGCTCGGTTCACTTAAGGGACATTAGCAGAAAGATTTCTGCAACCGTGCTTAATACGCCTTATGTACAACGCAATCCAAGTCTGGTCTGGTGAATACCTTCTTAAGTATGGATAAACTTGCCATAATATTAAGGTTGCGAAATAGATATGATTTTTCCCATTTCCCCATTTGACCATCAAAGGATCCACACTAAAGGCAGCGCTTAAGCTAAGAGATTCCACTCTGTTAAAGTAGATCACATATGGATATAGACACCAGAAACGATACAGAGCATTCATCATAAATGTCTCTCCGAGGTAAACAGAACTCAGCATGAGTTCAACAATGACAATGAATAGGCATCGTAAGATATCGTTTCCAATAATTCCCCAAGTATGAACACAAGTACAAGAGCAGAATTCAACTGCAAAAACCGGGAATCTTTCAAACGAATGCATGCACAAATCTTTACAAAACAAATAACAGCTAGGTCCGTGCACGTCTGTCCCCACATCTGAGAAAGCTATCTTGGCAGATGTCCAGCTGCTCTCTAATCTATACGTTCACGTAAAATCAAATCAAGATTGCAGTAAATAGATATCGCAATGCACGCTGCTGGGCTCAGGTTCCCACATTATGCAATAAGGGAGTCGAAAAAAATGAAATAGCAGTGAAGTTTCTAAGAGGACACCAATGAGACTGATACTTCATCCAATCCCAATCACTCTACCAACCCTAGAACAGTACCAAGCAGTGACTCTTGTGGTATGCATTGGTTTCCCTTGAATATCTCTTTGGTTTTCAGCAGTCCAAATTCGACAATTTTGCTTATTTACGTAGTCATTGGCTTGAAAATATGTCTCATCGCTAAAGATCGTAAATTGTCTTCGCTTACATTAGTTCTGCTTCTAGATCTTGGATCTTCTCTTCTTTTACACACGCACAAATGAACTTTCGTGAGAATGTGAAGTATTTCTTCAAACATACGTTTCTTCTTACAAATGCTGAATTGATGTTACAGCGGGTTCCGTAGCACTTTCTCTTACTTCAGTTTTGTTTTTGAGTGAACGTTCTCTACGAAAACGCATGCGTAACACATTGTTCAAAATTTTTTAATTAATCTTCGAATTGATCACTTATTTGGAGCATTATTTTGACTGAAATTTCCACGAATTTTGCGAACTGTTTTAGCAAAACTTTTTCCATTTTTCTTTCACGTAGCGTTCCAAATTTACAACATAATCGTAGCATTGACAGATGTCATCTGTGAAATTTCTAGGGTTACCAACTTTATAAAAAAAAATTAAGCTATTAATACGACGCCTTTTACTTGCTATCGATTCTCCCAGCAATCGATTGAGAGTCTGAATATTTCAGGTATAAAACAGGATGAGAATAATTAAAGTTTTTACTTCTCAATTGCTTTTTGAACTCAAAAAGGAACCTTTGCGTTAATTTTCTTCCTTGTCGTAAGGTCGGAATAATATTTTTTTTCCATTCTGATGTTTTTCCCCCACTTTTCCTTCAACTCATTAAATAAATCAAATTCATCAAAATTGAATGAGTAAACTGCATATACATACATACATGACTATGTGCGTATAAAACTGAACCTGATGACACTGTAACATACAATGTTTACGAATCAGTGAAAATTACAGCGTTTAATGTAAAATTATTTGAAAGGATATCCTTTTCCGTACCGCAATTATTTTCCTTAAGGCAGTTTTAAACTTTTTGAGATTAGCTACATCAAATAAAATTTTAATTCGTGCCGTTTTCATTTAATCTTTAAAATTAAACTTCTCCTTCTTTGACGAAAAACGAATCCTTTCACTTCACAATGCAAACAAAAGAAACGGATTACATCCGTTCCGTCTTTAAATCGGCTCAAAATTACCACTTAAACTGAATACTACTACGCACTTGCCCAACTTTGTCTGTTAAAGCACTTCAAACAAAACATTAGTGCGTCCTTTTTCGTCAAAAAAAAAAACAAAGAAAAAAAAAAGAAACGTATCCTCGTGTTGTTTATTTTTCAACCCGGCTTTAGTGGTACTAAACGTTTGTTGACAAACACCCTTGCCACAAACTACATACAATGACCCAAACGAAATGAATTCATTCAAAGGGTACGAGTTCAGAATATTGTTTGTGTCCTTTAATTTATAGGGAAAAAGGATACACGAGGCATCTTCTGCATAGAAAGTGTCATTTGCATATTTTTTTATTTTATTTTCTTTATAATTCAGATTCTCAGAGATATTTGCTTTCTTTGTCCTTTTTCAATTGAAGGCAAAATGAAAGGAACTCGCTGCAACAGTTGTTGAAGTCTCAGTAAGATATTGTTGCTTGCACATCGTTGTTGTCAAGGACTGCATTGGAATTCAATAAGAATTTGCATAGACATTCACCCAAGGGGTGGGGAAATAAATTCCTAAGATGAAAAGCTGGGTGGGTAGAAAAATCCTTGCAAACACCAATACAAACAAATGTAAGAAATCGATTTGCTGCTATTTGCCTGTCATATTGAAAAGTATCCTCGCGGTATTGTGGGTGGTCAATTGCAGTCATGTGCACCGCTGTGCTGTTGTATCATTGAATTGGAAACTATTGTTTGAGGTACTCGAGTGAAATAAACTTGAAAATCCCTTCCTGATTGTGTGTAAAACTCCGATGGAACTCTTAACAACACGTTCTAAGGATCTTTGTAGAATTTATCAATGAATTGTATTTTATTTATAGTTTCGCACGGCGAGGGCTACGGATGGAAGGTTTGTTCACCTAGGATAAGCGCAGAAGTACCCTAGAAAAGTGGGCGGCAATAAGGCGTTTGTTTTCCTTCAACCGAATGATTGAGAAACAGGGACAATTACGTGCTCAGGCATGAAATCTAATGAACAGGATAATGGGACATTTAGGAGGTGAAATTTAACGCTAAAGGTGTCATGTTTTGCAAATAACTTGAGAAGTGTTTGTAAAATTGTGGGCGAGGCTAGGTATGTGTGTGTGTGGTAATGACGTTCAATGTGCCTTGGATTATGTGACGAATGGCTATAAGTAAACTTTGCAACTTGAGATGATTTTAAATTGACATTTTTTTTTAATAATTATTAATGTTTGCTACATAGAAGCTTGCCGATGAGACGCACAACTTTAAAAGTATTTTTAACTTTATATACATAAATAAAGAGGTCCTTGTAAGAGTTGTCTGGTGGGTGGAGTCTGGCAAATTACGATTACGTCCGAAATGTCCTTAAGTTCAGCGTAGATCGGATTTAGTAATGAGACACACTTTAGTAATTCGTTGTCGAAAATATTCAGACACAGAATGTTAGTAGGCTAGAAGTTACCCCTGACTAGTACCTAGCTTGATTATGGTAAAATTAGGATGTCTATTGGTAAACAAGTTTTCCAATATTGACTTAAAATCTAGCAAATAATAGACCTCGTGACTGGTTTTTCACCAGTAAAGGGCAATCGACCCAAGAGCTTGCGATTCAAGAAACATTTCTATATTTTCAGTAGATGAGATCTCTTCTAACAGGAGGCGGCTAAGTTTATCATGTGAAGACTGTGTGATGGTTTGGTGCATCATTTGAATTCATTTGTGGGAAATATTCCTATTTTTCACCAGTGCACACTCCTCAAGAATTTCAGTGAAATCGGTGCTTAGTATGACTCTTTGCTTCCAGAGGACCTAGAGTGTAGAGCGCAAAGGTTTCCTTTTTTATAAATGGAAACACTAGCATAGTACAAAGATATTGTATCTTTTTCCTTGTCTTCTTGGAGCTTTCGTTAAAATGCCTTTACGAATGAATAATCTTTCGAAATGCAGCAGAGTCTGCTGCATGGAAACGGGTGCTACTTCGATTTGCCAAAACAAATTGGGTCAAGACACCTTGTTGCGGCAATTACGCAACGTGGGTAGTAAGACACGTCTGTGAATTCTTACTTTAGAAATGTTATATAATTTTATTGTTCTAATGTAATAAATTACAAATTATTATCGAAGATCCTGCTTGGCGCCACGTCTTCTTTTCACCGCTGTCAACAGAAAAAAAGAACAAAACCCGGAAACGTCGTTCAATAACGACGATTGATGGCGGCCTCGTCCAATGTTTTAGGGTGCGTCCAGATCGTTTGAAATTTTCGCTGTCGTTGTGTTTCTTCGGGATGCGTTCGCAACACACCTTATTCTTCTTCTTTTTCTGTTTGCTCAGCGAGATTATAACCAGGATTTTAGGGATCATAGCCCTCCCACTTTCTTGCATCCCTACTGTGGGGTTTACCGATTTGATCTCAAAAAATATCTGCAGACCTCTCGGTTTCGGATCACTTCGTCACTGAGACCAATCAAATGCTGCTGTTTTTTGCATTTGTGTGAGTTTTTTGGCTTGCCTCTCTTTGTTGATTAGCATTGCCTTTTTGGTAGGGTTCGTAGGATCTCTCCTTTGAACATGGCGATACCAACTCAGGCGGCAGTGCTCCAATTTTTTTCTTTGACGTGAAGGCTTCTGCGGATCTTTGAACTCCTAATTCACTCAAAACGAACAACTGCGGTGTAAAGCCTCCCTTTCAGCTTAGGGGGATTTTTCAGTCGTTTTTGGACTAATTCGATACACATTTCCCTCCGAGACATCTTCCTCACTTATGATGGCTCCATCATCAGCAAAGAACAACTGATGCACTTTGGGGTGCGTCACTTTTCCTTCAAGTAGATAATCTAGTACTGCAATAAATAGCAAAGGACTTAAGATGCTTCCTGCACAGGTGCACAGCAACTACAATTGGGAACTCTTCGGTGATTCCCACGGGGCATCTTACTCTTGTCTTTGCTCCGTCACACATGTCAACGATCATCTGTACGTAGGGTTCTGGAACTAATCGATGTCTTAGCGCCACCCATATCAGTTCTCTTGGTTGTCTGTCAAATGCTTTTCAAAATCAACCAACACGATGTTTTTTTCCATTATGATCCTTACACTTTGGATTGCATCTGTGGTTGATTTACCAGTGATAAAAACCCACACTGGTCGTCAGATAGCCGTATTATTTGCCGCGATCGGCCGTCTAATACCCGCTCAACGTTCTTCATGGTTTGTGACAGTTTTCCGTATCACTCTTTCCTTTGTGCAAAGGAAGAAGATAACTTTCGTTGCACTGATTAGGCATTGGATCTTGTCTCATGAGTTTGGACATGAAAATCATGAGCGATGTCCCACATCTTCTTACAAAACTCAAAGGATAACTCGTCTGCTTTTCGCTTTTTGGAGCACTTGACCACTTTCCCAACTTCTGTTATATCGGATATTTTTCCACAGTTAGGAACGGCTCTTGGAAAATATAGCCGAGGACACTGTTTGTTTAAAAGTTCCTCACAATACTGTCGCCACGTGTGTAGAATTTTTCGTCGTCCACAAAGAGTTTGCCTTGAGTATTGTTAATGAACTTTGGCGAACGAGTCTCCTGAGCATTTCTTCTTCTCGACATATGACAAAATGCTCTATAGAAGGCTCATCTTGCTAGTTCACTTCAGATGTGGAAATGACGCAAAAAGACATTAAGAGCTCTTAAGTAGCGATGCGTGCCTATGACAATCGTGTCTTAAGTCTGATTTTCGAACTGTGGGTCAGACTTAAGCACCTGGTACTACAATCCCGTTTGACATAAAAAATCCCTGCTTTTCAACGTCGAAATTTTTCAATTTTCAATGGAAATTTTTTTCATACTAGCCACATTTACACCTTAGGCTAGGTACTTATCGTCCTACACACGACCGTAAACATTTTTTTGTTCAATTTACCCCAAGTACTAAAACTGCAGGATGCCTTAAGTGAAAATCTATAATTTCTCGGAAAGTATTCTACAATATATCGCATTAGCGGCAATCCACTGCCATTGAGGTTGTAAATTGCGGTTACGATTGCAAATGGAAATCCTGCATTAAAAGGCACAAAGTTATTACCTCATATTTCTCGCTAGCGTATACACTTGGTTGCAGAATCCATGTATGTACGCAAGGATCGTTAACAAATCATAACTTATGAGCGTAGGAATCTATTGTGCAGATACTTTATATTCAAATATTCCGTGCACTAAAAATACTGCCTCCTGTCACATAATGCATCTCCAAGCAATGTCAACAGCGTTTTTGCTTTAATGTTGTGTGAAAAACGAGTGGAAGTTGAAGGGATAGTTTCAAACTCTCAAAAAAAAAAAAAAAAAAATTCTGTCGAACGTTAGTTATCTTACGACCGCAGAGCAGATGTTCGAGCACAAAAAATGTGAACATTTTCTCGAAAGAAAAACTCTCATATTTATTCCGCAAGGAAAAGGAATAAAGGAAAAGGTACTCTTTTTAGTTCACAAGGACTTGGTCTCTCGCTTAGCTGTTGAGCTTTTTTGAATGTCTCATGGAAACCAAATGAAAATCATAGCTGCGCAATGCTTTGGAAGTTCACTCCTTGCCTGCCCAATCGCCTACCGCTGGCAAGTCAAGTAATCATAATAATCTAATCCCAGACCATAACACCCTTGTTAATTCCAAATAAAACAAATCACTGCACAGAAAGAAAACCACAACAAGTCCCTCGCATTGTGTCCTTACAAACCAATGACCTTAAAAGTCCATAACTCTATCGAATCAATTACTTTTTGCTCATTAAATTCTTCTATAAAAAATGATTGTTATTGTCTTATAATTTACTTTTATTACCCACCATCAGCCCACAAAAGGATCTCAGGCATTATCCTTTCGATACCTAATTCTTGTTCATTGCAACTTCATGGCAATAGACGACGACGTCGCCGCCTTTTGTAAGGCCCGACAAATTTAAGTCCAAAGAAAGAAAATCACGAAGGGTATCCACCGAAAGCACTAAACAGGATTACAACGAACTTACGCTTGATTTAGCAGAAGTGCTGCCACCCATGGTAGTGAAGTATCCAAGTAATTTTAATTCAGTAAAACTCTTTCAAAACTGCTAACTATGGCAAGGATGGTAGTGGAAATCAAGTTGAAATTAATCACCAACTCATGTGAGACCGAAGGAAGCAGTTAAGTATTGTGTATCCACAGTAAATGGATATCCAGCATCCCGCAGCGCTGTCAGATACAAAACTAATTTCATCCCATTGTTCTGCGCAAAAGTTAGATGGGATCAAAGTAAACAAAATTTGTTTGTTTTTTTGAAACCACAAGACCATGCGTTTGTGTCCTTTTTCCCAGAAGCAGAATTTTATTAAAAACAAATAATTCAATTTAATTAAAAGCTTTCCTGGCGAATGAACCAGGACGACGTTCTCTTGGCACGATTTCATTAGTTTTTTTTTTTTTTTTCTTTTTGAATATACATGTATTTGCTGGATTGAAATGCAATATTGTGTCCAGAGTGACGCAGGACATTCACAGAATGTTAAAACTCGTTTTGTATGTGTGTTTTTTTTTTTTTTTAATAAAAATTGATTTTCCATTGGAGGCAATTAGATATTTTTTTGTTCGCATCCAAGGGAATGTAATGGAAGTGAATTTGCTTAAATTCTCCATAAAAACGGGCGCACAATTAAAAAGGCCCTGATTAAGGACGAAAGACAATGCAATTAGACCTTCTGTTGAAAGGCTTTTTTCTTGTGAATGTAAATCACAGTAGTAGTTACAAATGAACAATTTTTAATTGAACTGAACGCAAAAAGATAAGACGTATATTTTCAGCTGCTAAGGTCCTTAGGAAAGGATTTACGATTTACTCTTTTTATCCCAATTGAGGCGATATAGCTAGGGATAATTAAATTTTGAAAAGGATGTAAACTGAGTCGCAAATATGGCGTTTTCGTAGATGGTATTGGTAGTAACGTCTCATGCCATTTTATGATTGCATTTCAATTTGAAATCCTTTCTCATAAAACTGAAGAATTTACGACTGTAAATTGAAGTGGGTACATTTTTTACAACGCCTTGTGTTCCTTAACCAAACGGTGGGTGGATAGAACAAGCTTTTCATATCATCATACGCACGTATTCGAATATTTGTTATGCTGTTACGCTATCCTCATGTGAAACGCATATAACTTGAAAGTGTTTGTTTTTTTATTGCCCTCGTCCTCCTGTATTAAGGATGTCAGCATGGATGAAATTTCGTATTAAATTTTCATAGCACAGTAATGCGCTGAGCCATGTAGATTTTTAACGTCTGTTGGTTATCCGCACTTAATTTCTAGTGGCCAGTCATCTCATGTGGTTCAAACTAGATTCTAAGCGACTATATGTAGGTTCAAACCACTCAACGGACAACAAGTTTTGTCCTTGGGATTTGTATCAGTGGCAATTGTTGTTGACACATGTACAAATGGAGGGATCCAGTCCAGATCAATCACTTCCAAAATCATAACCAAATAGTCGTTGGGTGGACTTGTCAAAGGTAGTGTTAATGCCGGCCTTATGTAATATCTGTTCCAAGGCGAAATTGGACCACTCACCTCAAAGAGTATATCTCTTTATGCATATCGTTGGAAGAACTCAGACAAATTACGCAGTAAATCGTGTACTTTCCAGTAGTATGCGACTTGTTATGGATTTGGGATTGAGGTCGTCTATCGACTTATACAGTTCTTGACAACATATCGTCGTCGTTCGATGGAAAATCCCTGAGTCCATTTTTGTTGTGCTGAGATATTTGCATTTTAAGTTGGTAATCAATATTGTCATTGCATGATCTTGGGTTCCGATTGTAGATACGTAACCATTGACAAATAAAATATTTTGGAACTGGTTAGCCTGGAAAGAGTGAAATAGGAAAAATTGACTCGATGACGATATAAAGGTTGTCCCATAATTCACAATTAAAAAAAATTCAAAATTTGAATTGTGCGCCATTTAATAGCAGTGATGCCAACGGTAAAAAAGATAACAATGTGACAGCTGACATTTCGGGGTTAGTAAAAATGGAGCGGTATACGAAAGAACAACGCATTTTCATTTTTGAGCAACATTTTAAATTTTTTCGAACATTATCATCTTCAGTGATGAAGCTCATTTTCATCTTGATGGCTTCGATAATCGTCAAAATTGTCGCATTTGGGGTTCATTTGTTGAGAAACAAATGCATCCACAACGCGTGACTGTTTGGTGCGGATTTTGGGCTGGAAGCATTATCGGACAATTCTTCTTCGAAAATGCGGCTGGTCAGGCAGTAACATTTAATGGTGTTCGTTATCGTGACATGATAACCCAGTTTTAAGTGCCTAAATTACAAGATATGGATGTGACCAACATGTGGTTTCAACAAGACGGTGCCACATGCCATACTGCCAGAGAAACAATTCAATTACTGCATGAGTCATTTCCTAATCGTGTAATCGGCCGTTTTTGCGATCAGAATTGGCCATGGAGATCTTGCGATTTAACGCCATTGCACTTTTTTCTTTGGGGTTTTTTGAAGTCAAAGGTCTATGCACACAAGCCCACGACCACCAACGCCTTGAAAGAGGAAATTGGGAGGTGTATTAATGAAATTCAGCCACATTTATGCGAAACGGTCATAGAAAATTTCAATAAAAGAGTACGCACTTGCCAACAAAGCCGTTTCGGCCATTTATCCGATGTGCTATTCCATACATAACCCCAATCTGTATACTCTATGAATCAATAAAAAATTTAAGCTTTCTAGTTTAAAATCTGTATTTTCTATCAAAATCACATTTTGCATGAATTGTGGGACGCCGTTTACTATCATCTGCCATTTTGCAGGTTGGTTTCGACTAGAAATTCACCGATGTATCCCAGGATTAGTTTGAATATTTCTTGTATTATCGATCCACTTGACTGAAAGTCGCGCTTATAGATATAAGCCTACAGGCGGTTGCAGAGACGCTTTAACCCTCATACAGTAAGCTAGATTGGACTTTGTATATAAGGTGTAGCAGGGATATGCCTCCAAAATTATTGGTGCATTCTGTGGTTGTGTGGCCCATTCTTGCCTTCCTTTATCTAGATTTGTAGCAAATCGCCCATAGAAACAATAATTCCAAAATGATCATTAGAAACCATCGCAACGAGGGACTACTTTTAGCCCGACTTTTCTAGGAACTATTACGGAACGAGCCCGTTTACGATCACCCAATCGGAAGCTAGCCAAACACATAATAATTCAGGTACATCTACGAATGACGTTATTTCCGACTCTTAATTATAATTTAAGCAAGATACTTACAAGGTTTAGCACACACTACGGTAGAGATCACCACATGGTTGAAACCACATGTTCACCAAGCCCCGCTCATCCAATTCCGGCAGTAAGAAGTCGTTTATCATGGTCCTGTAGCTTTCGCCAGTAACAGTGACCGTATTGTCGATGGCGTCCTCAAAAAAATAAGGCCCAATCACTCCTACCGCGTGAACGCCGCACCACACAGTGGCTTTGAGTGGATGTAATGATGATTTTCGACACAAAATCGTCCTCTTCGTTGTTGAGATTGACGATGGCTTGACAGTAATTCACACGCGACTGACGGTCAGGAGGCATTAACTGACGCACTGTTTGCACTTTGTACGGGAACATAAAATTCGCTGTAGGGTCCTTCTGGTGATGCCCAATTGCGTGGCCCGTCGTCTGGTTGATGTTTCTTCGTTCTCAGCGACATCGGCAGCCACAGCCGCGATATTCGCTGCCGAACGACCAGTCCGGTGGCGGCCACGCCCTACATGGTCTCCTGTGGTTCCAGTCTGTTCGAGTCGAGTAGCCAAGCGCCGGAATGTTTGCCCAGATGGTGCGACATGATTAGGAAGTCAACGTCGAAATTCACGCTGCGCTAACACCACCGACCGATTATTGGTAAAAAAATTCGACGCAATTATTCCACGCTCTTGCGGAGAATAGGACTCCATTGCTTGTCTGTTTGTATACTGCAGCTGTCTAGTTCACAAATGTCAAGTATGATTGACGTACAACGCCATTTGCAAAAATTATAACATCTTCCGATAGGATGATTAATTTTGTGCCACCTTGTACAATATCCCCTCGCCAATCCTTTCACTTTTTGAAAATGTTGCTCAATCCTCCACACAATATCGTACAGAAGACTCTGCCTCTTCTGAAAACACCAGCTTCTAATTCAACTTTGACGCGTTTTTCCATTCGACTCGTATTGAGTGCGAAATTCGTGAAACTACAATGAAGGCGATACCAGCAGTTAAATCCTCAATGCTACACTACAAGTTCAAGCTTTGATGCATGTGTGGATGAATTGTAGAGAAGTGGCTTTGCGCTGGACCAAAATCAGGCTTAGATCAAGCTTCAGGATAACTCAAATGGCAACGATTGAAGGCTTAAGGATAAAGATTATATTTCTTATTTTATACTCCTACATATCCTTCCTTCTTCCTAATACTGCACATAATTTTCATTGTAATTCTTAACCACATTCATCAGCGTTAATGAGTGTCGTATTTTGGCTGTAAATTGTAATCCCCATCATTGGATTTCCGCATATTTCTTATTTCAGTATTGTATTACGTCCCAAAAGGGGCATAACACTCCTTCCATAAAAACTTTCATTAACTCAAACACGATGTTAGCATTTTCTTAAAATTAATAATCCATACATGACGAAATACGCAACTTACTTCACTACGTGCAAGTATGTGGGTCAAAAAGGGGAGTGCTAATAAAACATGACCTTCCATTAAATCTATTCATGCGTACCTACCAAAAAAGGTCACGTCCTAGTAATCTAACAAACGACTTAATACTATCAAGCAAATTGAATAAAGCACAAAAAAAAAAAAAAATATTACTAATAGGATTGTGTACCTACAAACGTACCGTACTTTCTGTTATTGTAGTAATTGGTTTTGCGCACATGATTAAGGACATACCACTTAGCCCAAAGGACCAACGAATAACCATCAACAGCGAACTGCGTTGAATTTATCAAATTCATCAGAGTACTTCTGGTGCTCACTCAAAAACATATTAAAAAATTCTTTTTGAAAATTTGTGTTGTAACCACCTCATCAAGTAGGCAGTAAAATAAGTATAAAATTACCATATCCTCAACTTTACCCTGGTAGACCAGTAACTGTAAAGGCATCATTGTTTTGATGCAACAAAACCCATACCGATGCCCTCCGGTCTATCAAAAGGGGCTGTAAAAAGGACGACCGGCAAACAAAGTGGAAACACAATAAAAAGGAAAAAAACTTGCTTGGCGAGTGCTTATCAAGTGTGAAACGAAATTATATGACCTTAATAAAATAAACGGCAAATGTTTCTTTATTTCCCCCCCGGTCCCTCCGGAGGCCGAAGAAATTGCGTAATAAATTTCCCTTTCAACCCTTTGCCCGGCGTGCACCGAGTTTTAAAGTGAGAAATACGAGAATTCCAAGCAAATAAATTGGCACAGGAAATATCGCCGCAAAAACAGAAAAAAAAAGTAGTAAAATGCCAACTTTGCAGAAAATGGTTAACCACCCCGAAGGACAACAAACTTTACACTTTGGATGCACTTTCCCAGGCATCTCGTATCGTCGTCGCCCACACTTTGTTCGGTCTAGAGAACGAAATCGTTGGCCCTACAACACAGACATCCGGTATAAATCACCTGATAAGTCACATAAATTATTTACCCTGCCATGAAGATTAATAGACATCTAATAGTTTACCGTTACGCTGCCGCAGGAAAAAGGTCTCCCAGAGCAGATGGACAAATTTGCTACACGAGAAGGGAGTTTAATGAAGTTCACCGTTGATGTTGACAATGTATAGGTACGCATTAATTAAACGAAAAAAAAATTTAATTTTTCTTAACTTCAAGGATGCAATGGTATTTTAAAAAGTAACACAAGTGTCCTTAATTGATGTAGCTTTACAAGAGATCTGGAAATTGTTAGCGACAGCTTGTAGCACGTGCCGGGGATGTGTCTGATGTATTTTTTTGTGAAGTGTCCTCTTTCGTAGGACGACATATGATATGGGTACTTGTACGTGAACCTTTGCGCCAAATGCCATCCGGTCAAGGCGTAGTTTACGAAATTTGTGTTTTGTCATGTAGGACGATGGTAATGTAAGTTTAATTACTTAATCCTAGTTGCCAGGATAACTGGTTGAATGGCATTACATATGAATGACACGATGTATTACCATAAAATATTCATTTAGCAGCTGCTTTGACATGACACTTAATCAATTTTTGTGGGCCTTTTAGTAAATTTGGAAGTACAACTGACTCCCGACATACAGTCTTCCATCGATCGCTTCATGAGGGTTCTTCAGATCATGACGTTACGTTAAAATACTTGGTTAAACGTTAAGGCTTGCAACCAGTGATATCATATGTTCAATCTGAAGTTTCCATATTCTGTGAATTTGAGTGATTTAAGCTTCATATTTAGGCATTTTTGGTCTGCTTACAATTGGTCACATCTGACCAACGTCTATGGCCATTTTTCGATCAAGAATCTGGACATTCCTCTGCAACAGTCATGAGCTACACAAGAATCCGTACAAATATTGCAAGAGCTCTGGCCACTGGTCCATCGAGGTTCATGCGGCCAGAAGAGGCAATACATTGAATGCCCATTGTCGCAGCAGCAATTTTGCCAACGAAAAAGAAACTATTTTACACTTTCTTTGTCGGGTTAGGAAAAACTCTGCTGAACCACTCAGATGCAACTGGTTCATAGTCTTACCACGAAGCACATCCCAGTATTACCATTTTTGTTCGGGAGTAGTCGTTTAGTCCACCTGCATCCTGGAGAGCCGTGCCACACACAATTGTGTTCGTGAAAGACCCAATTGTCAATGAAGGCAATGACCGAGGACGCGGGGAGACCCAGCGCAGGGTCAGGTTCTGAGAAAACATCCTCTGAGCCTTGCTTAGCATTCTCATCTGGGACCCAAATAAGAGTCAAACATTTTAACCTTGCGACCAAATTCAAAGGGTTCTTATATTCTCGAATTATCGTTCCGCCTCCCTGATCATTGTAGCGTTTTTCAGGCGGAAATCATGGCGATTAAGGAAGCCCTGTCCTGGCTGAAGTGTAATGTACTATCTGTCAGGGATATTTCCATTCTCACTGACAGCCAAGCGGCAATCAAGTCTCTGGGATCGTGCTCGTTTACTTCAAATGCCGCCTCTCAACTGCCGTTTATCTCTTACGGAGATGACAGAGCAGTTCAATATTCACCTATGCTGGGTGCCAGGCCATAGAGACATTCCAGGAAACTGCAGGCCAGACGAACTCGCCAGACAAGGCACTACTCTAAGGATTCTGTCTGATAGGCAGTCCCTGGGTATGCCCCTAGCTACATGTAAGCATCTACTAAAGCTGAATGCTATTAGCAAGACCAACCTCAGATGGGAAAACGTGTCAACGTGTCTCATCTCGAGACAGATCTGGCCAGGCTGGATCATAGACGCAGTACCAAGTTGATCAAACTAAAGCGATCACAAATCAGCTACGTTGTTGGTGTTCTCACTGGACACTGCCCTATAGGCCAACATGCCAAAAGACTTGGCCTCTTTTCAAACGACTTCTGCAGAAGCTGCAGGGACGAGGAGGAGGAACAAAGTATTCCTCACCTCCTATGTAACTGCCCAGCTCTGTCGCATAAAAGAATGGTCCATTTAGGGTCCCCCTTCCTTGAAGTCCTTGGTGACATAGCGTCCTTAGACGTCATGCGCATCTATCGCTTTATCAAAAGCTCCGGTTGGTTCTGTAAGTCCATGAGTAGCGAATTGGTTTTGATCCATGGTATCACAAAGGACCTTTATTGGTCTAAGTGTGTCTGCACTCCCGTGCGGATAGCCAAGCCAACCTAACCTAACCTATATTCTCGAACTTGAGGGTTGAGCAAGGCCTTAGGCGCAGCCTGGATGACGCAGATACTCCGACCTCTCCAAGTATTCTTAAAAATATAGTCGGAAGCCATTGGGGTGACATACACCTCTGCTGTTTTTCAAGCAGAGTGGCATGCACACGAGTAGTGAAGTAAAGTCTATTGTTGTCGGTCTCTACGAAGACGCCAGCGCCAGACCATTGAATGGTTTTTGAGCCATCCGTAAAAAATTCGACTACACCCCAGTCCAGGTTCAGACTCTGGCCGAAGCCAATTCTGAGTGCAAGAAAATCGACTCTAAATTTTCAGCATAATTGGCTGATACAACCACTTCAACCCTTTTTTTTTTTTGTTTTCGATGCGCTGGTGAAATCCTTTATGGATACTCAGTAGCCCGTGCTACGCGATTTATGCCAGACTCCATGCTCCTGCATGTTTACGTGGCTACAACACCCCCCCAACCCTGTCCTGATTCCCCTATGGTACCGCCATTCAGGCATTTCTTCGTAGGGCAGGTTTTGACATCATGTCTTCTCCTTCTTATGATCCAGGGTTTTCTTCCTCTTGGGCTCTCCGCTGTTGTGTGCCTATGTATGTACGAATGTCCGCCTGTCTGTACGTTTGCATAGGTACATCTTGGTACGTAGCTGCGTTTCCACTTGCTACCGCTATATTGTTCATTGCGTATTCTTCGCTTTCTCTTCTCTCTTGTTCTAATCTCCTTAGCTGTTGACATATATCCTTGGCATAAAGTCTCACTGCATTCCACATATCCTCGGATTCCAACATGTGTTGTACCAAATTCTCTGGAGTTGGTGTTTCTCCTAGTGCTGTTTGTAGTGCTTCTCTTTGTACATGGAATCTTGAGCAGAGAAAGAATACTTGCTCCACGTCTTCGGGAGTATCACTGCACGATGGGCAAGTGGGAGAGTCATCGTTTCTGCATTTAAATAAATATGCTCGGAAACACCCATGTCCTGTAAGCAGTTGCTTTAGGTAGAAGTTAACTTCACCATGTCTGCGGTTTACCCAGGTCTCTATGATCGGGATAAGGCGATAAATCCAGCGGCCCTTAGACGAAAGGGTCCAGCGTTGCTGCCACTCTATCATACTTGTGGTTCTTCCTGTTGTGTCCGTTTCACCGTAGGGTAACCCCTCCTGCCTCCTCCCTAGGAACTTTTTCTGCAGTTCTTCCGCCAGTAAATCGATGGGTAACATTCCAGCGATGACGCAGGCTGCATGGTCAGAGGTTGTGCGGAAAGCGCTACTCACTCTAAGTGCACATAATCGATTTACTGCTCCAATTTTCATTTTGTATGAAGTCACTTTCATAGCTCCGGCCCAAACTGGTGATCCATAAAGCACTACAGATGTAACTGCTTTAGCTAGGAGTAGTCTGCGGCTATATCTGGGTACTCCTATATTCGGCATAATCCGCTCAATGGAGGCGCACGCCCGAGAGGATTTGTTGCTTACATACTCCAGATGTTCTTTAAATGTAAGCCTTGCGTCAATCATAACGCCAAGGTATTTAATGGCTGGTTTGGATACTATCTCGTGTCCACCTACTGTGAGAGTAATGGTTTCTCGTTGCTTTCTACTGGTAATTAGTACTGCTTCCGTTTTATGTTCAGCTAGCGTGAGGCCCATTGATGATAGCCACCGTCGAACAATTGAAATTGTTTCGTTGCTAATTTGAACCACTTCTTCCAGCAGTTTTGGTGTCACCACTATGCCTATGTCGTCGGCAAATCCCACAATTTTTGATTCACCTGGTATTTGAAAACGAAAGACGCCATCGTACATGAGGTTCCATAGCATTGGTCGCAGGACCAAGCCCTGGGGTACTCCTCCAGTAATTGCGTATTCCCTCACACCATCATCTGTGTCATAGAGCAGCACTCTTTGTCGGAAATAGTTCTTCAGAATGTCCCTAATGTAAGTTGGTACTCTCATATTTCGTAGCGCTTGAAGGATATGTTTCCAGCTCGCGGTGTTAAAAGCGTTTTTGACGTCCAGCGTTATGACGCAACAGTACTGCTTTGTACCTCTTCTCCATCGTCTTCCTTCTATGGCCCTTTTCGCTGTGTCAACCACATCCTTAATGGGATCAACAGTCGAAACCACTTCTACCTACCCACCTACCTAGGGACCTTGTGTGTGCATCGTGGCATAGTGGTTAGTGCGTTGGACTACTGAAGGGAAAGTTCGACGTAGGAGTCCAAGAAGCACCAAAAAAGTTTTGTTCATGTTCCCAACCCTAGCGATTGTCTGACAGACATCCGACACTCTCTTACCGAAATCCCGTAGTACATAAATAGCTATGTTTACTTTTCCAGTTGTTTTTACTATTTTGAACTTTTGACCTTTGTAAGTTGCCTGTTTATCGCCATTAAAATTTTCTTAAATCCACGAACCATAAAATCAACAATCTGAATATTCATGACGTTGGCGTTTGTATTAATTTTTTTCAAATCTCGTACTCCTAATTTACAAAATTGTTAAGAGTCCTATTTTTTTTTTTTATTTCAGGATTCATCATTGACTCCGCCTCAGGATTTCAAATCAAACAATCTTCTGATATGGCATTCATTATCGTAGTCCCACGCACCGATGGTGTGAATATAGTTATCCAAAAAACCATTCCCAAAGTCAAATAAAATAAAACATTTACAAAAAAGAAAAACTACAAAAAATAGAAAATCAATATAAGGAATAAAATTAGAGTAAAAATAAAAATAAACTGCAAGCAACAACTACCATGGTGGGTGGTAATCAAACCGCCTTATTCCTGGAGATGTTCGCCAGCGAAGATACACCACGAGATGAGATACTTAATAGCGATTGGTTTCATAATAATGTCAGTCAACTGTTGAATATTTCAATGAAAAATTTGACAGGTCTGTTGAATAATATCCCAGATCCTGAATGGGATGATGAAGCCGAACGTGATTCCATTGCATTGCTGTCGGTAATAACCGTGTGTTATGTGCTAATATTCGTTGCTGGTATCCTGGGAAATCTAATTACCTGCATTGTGATCAATAGGAATAAGTTTATGCATACAGCGACGAATTTTTATTTATTCAACTTAGCCGTATCGGATTTAATACTACTGTTGTCGGGTAAGTTTTATTTATTTTACTACACTTGAATACATAATGAGATTGTGGAGGGTCATCCGAGAAGAGGTGTTATTCTAAATTTCGCGCCATTGTTGAACTGTCAACATTCAACTACCATTGCGATGATTTTTGATAAGTAAAAATTAATATGAATCGACACACACTGCAGAACGTGTTGAAGTAGTGAAAATTCAATAGAAAAACGGTGAAAATATCGCGGAAACGTTTTGAAAATCGCGTACTGCTTTTGGTCATCATCAAGCGCTTTCTCGCACAGCTATGGTAAATTTAATCTATAAATTTGAACGTCTTGGACAGGTTAGTGATACGAAGACTCAAAATCGTTTTCGTCCGACAAGATCAGCTGAAAATATCGCCGCCAAATCGGAGTGTGACTGAAAACCCATTTAGAGACGATCATAGGAATAGGGCCTATCCGCAACCACTTTGCACCGGATTTTGCATAAAAATCTTGGCCTACATGCATATAAGGTCCAGTTGACACAAATATTGATGCCAGTAGAGCACTCACAAGATCATTATTTTTTACACAAAATTATGATTACGAGGCTCATTTCCATTTGTCTAAGTACGTAAACAAACAAAACTGTCGCATCTGGGTCTCCAAAAACGCAAGAGAAATAGTGAAGTAACCTCTCCATCCGCAGCGATTGACAGTTTGGCGGTGTCATTCACCATATTTTTTTCGAAAATTATGCTGGTGCGACCGTTTCAGTGAACTCAGTGAAGTCGTGACCCAAATACAACGCCGTGTCGGTTTTATTTTCCAAGAAACTGGCCACAGTGCTCACATGCCTAGTAACGCGTCTTGTGCGAAATTTAAACCAAAGCTTCTGCAACTTTTTCTGAACTGGTATAAGCCCAGATCCAGTAGTCAAGATCTTATTATGTGTGGATCTGTTCCCAACTGCTCGACGACCCGGTCAGGGTATGTCCGACTCATGCTGTAGTCTTATGGCTTAGGTTCTTCTGTGAATTAAAATTTCCATAGATAAAGACCCAACTCTTTGCACAAAATTAAGCAAATTGAGGTCACAAAAAGGACCACTTTTTTTAAATTTAGCGATTCGGTGACGCACAGACACTACTGAATTAGTATCTGAACCGTGGTTTCCTTGAATTTCGCCATAATTCATCGAATCGGGCACTCACGGATACCATAAATTCCACGTAGGTCGCGTATCGTTTAGCGAACGGAGGCAGAACTTGTGTAATAAATTTTCATTATTTTAACTCCTTGTTGGAACCGAAAATTCCACGAAGTTTGTGAACTTTTTCAGTAAAACTTTCCCTACTTTTTACACAGAGTTTGTGCAGTAATGAAATGTTACTATCCTTATAAAGGGTCTTCCAATAGGGACTTTCGAACTTTGACATTTGATAGCGGCTATATTGTTAAAGATACATCTGTCAAATTAGTTGTCATTTATTCAGCCCGTTTTGCCAACTCACCATGGACGGATACAGCGTTCAACAAGACGTGCAAATAATAAAATTGTTTTATCAAAATGGGTGTTCTGTTCGGACAACGTTCCGCGAGCTTCGCCCATTTTACGGTCGCCATAATCGTCCCTCCGAGAGGACTATTCGCAGTGTGGTGGATAAATTTGAGTCCACTGATTCAGTAAACGATCAACCAACCCGTAAGTCGACGAAACGCAAGATCTGCCGAAAAGATCGCCGCTGTCCGTGAGAGTGCGAGAAAGTCGATTTCGCGTCGCTCACAAGAACTCGGCCTTTCGCAGACCGCAGGTCGATGATT
This sequence comes from Blera fallax, assembly GCA_946965025.1. NCBI lineage: Eukaryota > Metazoa > Arthropoda > Insecta > Diptera > Syrphidae > Blera > Blera fallax. The sequence goes on from OX337244.1 coordinate 17,309,363, forward strand.
ACCAGCTTCTTTTGGCCTGAATTGGATCATATGGACACCAACGACATGTGGTGTCAACAGGATTGCGCTACGTGCCACACAGCTCACGCTACATTGGAAATTCTGCGAGAGCGATTCGAGGGCATGGTCATCTCACGTGGAGGTGATGTGAACTGGCCACCGAGATCGTGCGATTTGACCCCGTTAAACTTTTTCTTGTGGGGTTTTCTGAAGTCGCAGGTCTATGCGAATAAGCCACAAACCATAGCGGCCCTCAAAGCCAACATAACCCGTGCCATCGGTCAAATTCAGCCTGATTTATGCGCCAGAGTCATGGAAAATTGGACATTTCGGATGGGCGCCACCCAGAGAAGCCGCGGCGGACATTTGAACGATGTTATATTCCATACATAATGGCATCGATAGGCCTTTCAAACGAATAAAAAATTTCGATACTATCTCACACACACTTTGTTTTATTTAAATTTAAAGATAGGAAGCGCTTAATGAAAGATAGAAAATTGAGTGTAGTTTAAAAATTAGTGCACATACCCTGCATATTCATAATTGGCTGTCGAATTTCATGTGTGGCTACTGACAGGTCCACTGTCCCGGTCCGGAAAAATTCGACTTTTTTATCCAGTACTAATCCAGGCGATAACATATTTATCACCATTGCGACTGATGCTTGACACAGTTACATGTATTTAATCCAATTTCGCACAAGCAACTTATTTGGCATAAATATCTGTATTAAGTTAATTAAATGATTTTAATTTTTTTTAATTCATTCAAATCTTTTCGGGGCACGTTACGAATGAAAATTATGACAAAAATGTTGATTTCATAAATATTGTTTAACTAATTAAATTTAATAACGCACTGCATGCAAATCCGGCATATTTATGCCGATTTAAATCGTTTGATATGATAAGTTCGGCACGTAAACTATATTTAGGACCGATTCAAAAATTTATATTTTTATATTTTTACTTGCATTAAATATAAATCCACTGAAATAAATTTTTCATAATTGAATTATGTGAGTGTAATGAATGATTTAAGCTGTTCAATGTTATGAAAAACACCGCCGCTACTTCATTAAATCCAGTCGTCTGTCATTAGGAATAACACCGCCTCCACTTTGTCAAATTTAGACAGTAAAACAGAATAAGACACTAATAGTTACATATAGGTACTGTCTGTCATATGAATCTCTGGTGTCTAGTGACACAAAGTGGAGACCTGTTCATATTAAATAAAAGGCAGTAATTAGCCTACAAATAGTTCCAAGTCTCTAAAAGTAGTGGGTGTTGATAGCTTATTGCATTATTAATAACAGAACGAAATATCTCGAATCAGTATCTCACTCTACTTGATTTTTTATATCCTCTCATTTGTTGAATGCTATCAGTTCACCATTTAATTATTTACAAATACCGTGGGAGTACTTAGTAACACATGCTTTCGTGCCAAAAGACTTATTAGTTCTAATGAAACAGGTCAGATACATATCGAGTTCCTGTCGTTCATGTACTAGTAGGTTATCAGAGAAGCCTAGATACATAATTACACAATATTGAGGTATCACATGCATGTGATTGATACGTGCTGAGTCATTGCATGTGAAAATTACTCCCGTAATCGATAAGACTATGGAAATTGCTAAAATAGGTAGAAATACAAAAGTTGATGACATAATTTCTGCTTAAAATAGAAAATTCCTACTACACAAAAAAAAAAATAAAATAAAAACTTCTACAACTTCTACAAGATCGGGCACAGTCTTATGTGGGAGACAGAATGCTGGTATTGATACGATGGTATAGCAATACTACGTTCTATACTGCATGTCTGTCACTGCAATACCACGTTAAAACCTAGTATACCAACACAATAGAACCTCGTATTGAGATTTGCAAATTTTTGGTGGTATGCCACCATCTTATTGCTTGCAGCGCCACTTTCTTTCTGTTGGTGGTTCTTTATAGCTTTTTTGACAATTCAAAAGCAAGCAATCACAGTGAAAAATGTTTTGAAAATGGATTAAGGAGGACAATTTTATCTGCATTGAAAACAATGAAGTAAGAGAAGTTTAGAGGAATTATATCGGCGAGCTACGAGGAGCAAGACGCAATATTGGAGTGTTGCAAAAAATGTGTAAGGAGCTGGGGGAGGCGGAACACAAATGTCAAAGTATACCACGTAGCGCAAAAGTCAACGTAAACTACGAAGTGCAGTCTGTCAGGGGTTATAGTATTAACTATACCATGGTATTCATACCATCGGAAATGTCCCACCTTTCCTCGAAATGATTATGGAATCGTTTTAAGTCTAAATATCTAGAAAATAGTGCGTCTTCCAAAATAAATAATTTAGATCCAAATGTTAGGTTTCCGAATTACCTATGTGCATACAAAGTTTTGGTATAGTTCTAAATTTTGTTCGAAATATTGTAGATGTTTCAACGATACAAATAAAAACTAAATATTTGGTCCAATGTACTAAGGAGCATCATTAGAAAAAACCTGACGGTCTATATGTGTACATACATAGGTATGTATCAACCGTCAGAAGACAACCAACGTTTGACCTTTTCCTTTGCTTGAAGTTGCTAATATCTATTGACGGACCCAGACTCAACTAGTGGTGCATTGTATAGGTACTTACCATAAGGACGCATTACTTTAAGGTTTTTTCCCGACTTTTAGAAAAAACATACATAATTTTCATAGTTTTGACTTTAAGGAGCCATAAATTTTTCGTGGCTGCATGAAATTACAAACAGTTTTCACAGTTTTATGCGCTACTAAATTGTCTTCTCAAAAAGTATAAAATTGTTTTTGTAACTGTAATAGTTCAGAAGTTATTTTATTTAAAGTGATCATACCTCCAAATCGGAGATGTCCCACTTTGACGGGCTATAACTCGAACTGGGGTAAAAATAACCCCCCCCCCCCCCCCCCCGCCATACGATTTTTTGTTCGCCGGAACTTCTCCAGTCTCCAGAATCTCCAGTTAAAGGATTATACCTCTTAACTGGGACACCCTGTATAATAGTCACTCTCCATATCGGCGAAGAATATGCCACTTGGTTCGAGCGAAGACTGGAACTTTTAAAAAAAATGTTTGCCAAATGCTGTCCAAGACTTTACTTTGACTTACTTTCTTACTTAAGACGCGCTACAATTCCGTATAAGCTTTAGGCTCAACCAACTAGTAGCTCCCGTTAACCCTGTACTTAGCTAATTGCCCTACTTGCGCATTCCAGGTTTTCCCCTATGACGTTAGCCCTCTGGGTTGGGTCTGAAGACGCTGTATCCATTCGCTTGAAGTCGTTTTTGGCTAAATCAATGCCGCTGTGCAGATCTTATAATTCCATATCGAATCTCCTCCTCTACACCCCAACAACGCACACCGGTCTATGCATCAGCGCCAAAGATAACTATTGAATTGACTAAGGTCCTACAAGGAGTGTCTTAAGTTTTTCGGGGTAGGGTGTTACAATTGAGTACAAAAGCAAAGCGGTTTGCAAACGAGATATCGTTATCAGCATTGATAGTAGAGATAAGGTAAACAAGGTTCCTTAGTACCTCTAAGTTAAACTATTCTACCGTGACGTTCTGTACTGGGCTTCGCATTTTGTGGAGAGCATAAACGTACACGATTGACTTTGTCTTCGTACACCTTTAAGCCCATTTTGACTAGTTCCCATGAAGTTCATGTTACTATTAGGCATTAAAAAATACTCTTAATCTGCAAATATCTTTGTAAGAATGGTGTAGTGGTAGCGTCATCGTTTGCCGAGCTCATGGTTCACAGTTCAATCCCTGATGTCAGCAAGCATGATAAGAGGCAGTTCGATCAATTGCGAAAGTTTGTGACAACACTACTGCGAAGGCATAACACTGGCAGTAGGTTTGTCATATGGCTGGAGAAATTGATCGCTCTGTTGATAATTGATATGCTCATGACATCAGGTGGATCGGAAAAAAAATACTGTGAATCAGAAGCGAAGGCAAAAAATACATGGCAGCATCAAATCTCCCCAGTTATTCTGGACACCACCCCTGGAGCTAATGTGAAACCTAATACACCTGAGTTTCAAACCACTACATCAATCTCTTTCTCACTCTCTCTATCTATCTTTCAACGCCCGCACCATGTGAATACATGTAAAAGGGTATTCATAACCCCTTGAGTGCGGGTAAATTATAAAAAAAAAAAAAAAAAAAAACACGCAGATGACAGCCCGCTGAGTTCTGCAAATTTTGCCAATATCAATCCTGTTCCCGTACAGCAAAATTTCGCAGTTTTTCGCAGAAGAGTGAGCTCAAGAGAGAGTAAGAAATTTCCCCATCCTGCGAATTTTAGCCCAAGGAATTTTTTTAGGCAGATTTATGAGATCTGTCAAATCACCGAGATATGTCACTTTTTTTTGTTTATTGGCAAAAAAATTTATTAATTTAAAAAAAATAATGGCTATGCCTCTCTCTGAGAGATTTTCATCCCCACTCCTTGAAATTTGAAAATCTGCGAATTTTGGTGCAAAAAGTACGGGAACAGACCTATAGTCGGCATACGGAAACAGCTGAACAGGCTTTTAATAGATTGTCTCTCTGTTGCTGTCTTGGGAGTTTCGCACAATCCGTTCAAGTAAGTTGTTGAAAACTTCGCAACGCGTCACCTTATCTAAAACCATTTTTTGATATTAAAGGTCTTGGTTAGGTCGTTACTGATCTGGATTGAGCAGCGATAGTATCCATTAGCATTACCATTCAATACCGGATGAGTTAGGCAGGAACTTTTAAATCAGATAAAAGTCTAGAGTCTATACAGTCCATCTAGACAATTGTTGTTCCGAAATGACATGACCTGAAGTTTATGGCCGCCGCAGATCAGTTGTTTCTCACGCATTGTGACAGATTGCGCCATTCTGCTGGGAGCACATGTCATCAATGTCAGTTCAGGCCACTAGAGCTGGGTTATCATAGTGCATTCATAGCATGCAGAGCCGCTCTTTCATATGGCGTTTCTTGACTAATATTCGCAACAACAGCTGAATGACAAATGTCATGGATTGAGGGCTGCCAACTTTCAAACAGTGACGAGCAATTCAAATTGTGCGCTTCTACTAAGGCACCCTTCTAAATATTGGAGATTTGTCAGACATTCGAAAGCAGTCAAACCGTGAACAAACTTTTTTGACTTTTTATAAGAATCGAATCTAAACCTTCCTTCTTAGTGGAAAATATGTAAATTTTGAGTCCCCATGTAAACTCTAAAACTTTCGGTGATTTAAGGAAGCATAGAATTTTAAAGGATAAACCATATGTGACTTGATAGAACCTTGATTGAAAGCAGATGCCCTCGTTGAAGAATGAGTGCTGCATTTGAATAGATCAAAGAAAATTTAGAAGACGGAAATCTCAAGACAATTCATTTGCAAGTGACAGCCAGAGCAGGATAAATTCAGGAAATGTCTACCAATGAATTTTCCTCCACCAGTAAGAGATAACAAACGATACTGGAGTCCAGATGAAAGTAATGAAACTAACTCTGTTTAATTGAAAAGCCAAGAGTGGGACAGTGCCGTTATTACAAATCAACTTTTTCAAACCACCAGAACAGCTATGAGCTCCCCTTAATGACACCCCGTAGGACTTTTTGTCAGGAAATTCCAACAACTACAAGCAATCAATAAAACTTCCCCAGACATTTTATTTCCGTGAATCACTTAAAGTGTGTACTCCTTCTTTTCACTACAAGCACTTAGGACATCTTAGTAAACTCCCTGCTTCTCCGCACCGTCTGTTTAAAATTCGAACTTTCATTACGTTAAACTACATTTCCCAGCATCTGCCAGATGCTTCGCTTTTTGTGATTAAAAATTCCAAGAATTTCCAGCTTACATCCCCCAAATATTCAATCACATGTCGGGTGGGAGTTCCACACTGCTCTTCGGAATCTTCGCCTTTATGCCTTGGAATCGCGCGTGCACTGAACGTAATTGGAAAAAGGATGCTTATTCAATTCTGCCCTGTTCTTTTCCATTAAAATAAGAAAACCATGAAACAATGACGTAACTTACTGAAGCTATAAGCATTTTTAAATAGAGACGTACAAAGGAAAAAAGAAGTCGGGAAAATGTTCCGCATGGCAGATGAAGGATCAAATTTTACTTCCGTGGTAGGTTTATCTGTTTTGTAGGAAAAAAAAAAACCTTCTTTCGGCTTCTGTCACGGGCTATTAAACATGCAGGCTCCTTGCTGAAATGAAAATTTATTCAACATTTTTTTTGCCTTTTAACTTTGGCTCCTTTGAAACAAAAGAGTTTTGGCAAAGCTTTTGAAAGAAGTCTTCACGTCTACCCGATTGAATTTGTTTCAAATGTGAACATGTTTCCAGGTACTTATATTCGAATCTGAATAATTTATCGCATTTTAATAGTGACGTTGGGTAGAATATTATTACATCCTTCGTCGAAACACGTCTGGTAAATTGCATGCCTCGCTTGTATTCAAATCCGTCGTCCTTGTGTTATACAGAGGTACTGCCGTCTTTGAATGAATTTAACACGTTTGTGGATGAGTTAGATTGGAAGGATTAATCCACCAACAGCTGCGTGGGTTTGATGGGAACGCACATGTTCAAGTAGTCAAACGTTGTGAAACCTCTTAGTGCTGAAGGGATATTTCAAAAGGATTTTGACCTGATTATCGCTCGAAATTTTGAATTGAAAATTAACTTTGAAAAGGATAGCCACCAACTTGTGTTTGGGAATTTGATCATCTGACTTGTGTGTGGGCTTACATGACTGAAAGGTCGGGACAAATTTGCATTGTAGAGAAATTCCAAATCATGTTATCATTTCTAATGTGAAAGTTAAGGCTTGTTTGGTAGGCCCAAAATTGTGTGGGATTTTGAACAAAAAAAAGAGCACATGGAACGTAAAATGCTTAGGAAAAGTTTAGGTACCCAAAATAAGAAATACGGGTTTCCTTTTCTAATGAAAAAAATTTAAATGCTTTTAAAGTTAAAAGGAAACATTTTAAGAGGTACATCCGTCGTCAGCCACTTTCTATCAGTTGGTTTAACCAGATAGCCGGCAGTGGTGGTTCAAAGGATCTCAATTAAAGGTAATGTAAGGGATAGGGAAGGGCAGACTTAGGCAAGAAGTCTTAAGTTTCAAATGCGTAGATGAACGCCTCACGTCAATCCGCATTTTAACGCAAAGCTAGGAAGAGAGGGCATCTTTGGTAGCACTGTCGGAAAGTACAGCCTACACGACACCACCTCCGATGACGGATTCAGGCTGATCGACTTTGCTGCGGGGCGAAATGTTGTCGTAGCTAGTATTCGGTTCCCACATCTCGATATTCACAAGGGAACTTGGAAATCTCCTGATCAATCTACCGTCAACCAGATTGACCACATTGCGATCGACGCAAGACACTCCTCCAGTATTATGGATGTCCGAACTTTCCGAGGGGCAAACATTGACTCGGACCACTACCTTGTTGTAGCCAAGGTACGGTTGCGGATATCCCGAACACCGCCAAGACAAGGAAATACTGCGAGGAAATTTAACGTCGAACTGCTACAATCGCAAGAGATCGCCAAATCCTTTTCCGATCGAGTCTCCCTCAATCTCCCAAGGGATCCTATGCCGCCAGCATCAAGTATTGACGACCAGTGGCAACATTGCCAAAAAGCCATCAGAGATGCGGCCTCTGGTGTACTGGGTTTCATTCGGCCACCACAACGAAACCCCTGGTTTGCGACGAGTGCCGGCAAGCACATGCAGCTAAGCAAGAAGCATACAAAGCGGCGCTGCATAGAAGGACTAGAGCTGCTCGTGAGCTCTACGAGCAGAATCGGAAGAACGCAGCGTGATGTCAGTGGAGCGTTCGTGAGTATTGAGGCGGAAGCCTTTAAGATGAGTTTAGCGGTTAATGAGGGCAAGACTAAGTATATGCTGTCAACAAGGAAGGACAACCAACATCGACGTCTGGGACAGAACGTCACTATAGACAGATATAACTTCGAGGTAGTTAGGGACTTTACCTACCTAGGCTCCGCTATGAGCTCAGAAAATGACATCAGCGCTGAGATCAAACGAAGAATAACTCTTGCCAATCGCTGCTTCTTTGGGCTAAGATGGCAATTGAACAGCAAAGCCCTCTCTCGAGCAACTAAAGTGACCCTATCCAAGACCTTAATCATCCCAGTCCTGCTCTATGGCGGAGAGGCATGGACCCTGTCAAAAACGGATGAGGTCGCTCTTGGCTTCTTCGAGAGGAAAATTCTTCATGTGATTTTTGGTCCCGTCTGCATAGACGGTGAATGGAGGAGGAGATACAACAGCGAACTTTATGAGCTGTTCAGCGACATCGACTTGGCCAGAAGAGTGAAGGTTCAACGACTGAGATGGCTGGGTCATGTAGAGCGCATGGACACAAATGCTCCGGCCCGGAAAATCAAATCTTTGAATCCTTTCCCGAGGGACGGCGCAGTAAAGGAAGACCGCGACTCAGGTGGCGCACGCAGGTGGAAGGGGACCTCAACCAACTGAGCGTGCGAAACTGGAGGCAGCTGGCTAAAGATCGAGCTGGCTGGAGACGCTTGTTGGTTGAGGCCCAGGTCCACCCCGGACTGTAGCGCCACATTAAGTAACTAAGTAAGGGATTTTTATAGCACTCACGTATGTAACCTGATTGTGTACTCGTGCTAGGGACTATGGGTAGTACTTCCCTGCTATTTAATAATCGCGCGACTGGAAGGTATCTAGATCTAGATTCTCAAACTTCATTTTGACTTTGATTTCTCATGTTAGGTGGAAGAAAATTGTATGTGCCTGGCTCAAGACCGCACTGAAATGTGTATTCATTCGAAACTACTTATCCGTTTGGCAGCACACGTCAATAAGTAGACTACTCTATTCAACAACTGGTACTCAAAACTTCAAGCTGGGTAAACTATTTGAGGCATGTCTTTGTTCAGTCGTAATATCGCTAGTGTTGATAGCAGACTTTTACGTTTTCTCTGAGGAAAATGTCAGATATGTAAGTACCTTACGAAAAGTCGCACCATGGTTGTGTAGACGTGATTTCAAAATATCGCACTCTTTGAAAGTTGCCCAATTCTTTGTTCACAACTTCGCCTCGAGTAAGACACTTCTGGTTTCGCATGTTTCAAAACGTAAGAACCAACATGATCGGGTACCAAGAAAGCGTTTATGTGGTTACCGCATGAGATTCCAGAACACCAAGTTGGTTGCTCATTGTCGAGATTTTAAATTATTCAGGTGATTGCGTGAAATACGCAGATACTTATTCAGTGCCGAACTAGGTAGGGTGATGTAATCCTGCTATGCAGGTGCCTTTGTTAGCCCACAACTTTCTATGGGTTGTTGCTCGTCGGTAGTCAATCGTGAAATGTGGCATTCGGAGAAGCTAATAAGGCTTTCACTTTACAAAGGGGATGGGAAAATTCTGAGCTTAGTCCACAATCGTTGACCAGTAGCCGCGCTAGTGGTCTTTCGATAACTCCAACCTCTGCAACTTAAGCCCAGACTCTACAACTTAAGCCCAGACTCTACAACTTAAGCCCAAACTCTTTACTCCTTTTGAGCGCTGTTAAATTCGAAGTCGTTGAAACTCGAAGATTTAGTGCGTAGTCCAGAATTTGTTTCTCTGTGCTGATAATTGAGATCAGCGGTCAGGTTACCCTTAACAGCGGCATGTTGATGAGATTCCACTTGTTACGCCGAGCATTGCAGTATCATACAGGCTCCAATTTAACAATTTAATATTGACATAAGTGGCCTACGTTTTTCGATACTTCTACAGCTAGGATTTTGTGTTCAATTGCAATCCCCCACCGGGTACGTGTATGCTTCGAGTTGCTTTTCCTATTCTCGAAGTCCAGGAAAGGTTCCAAAATCCATCGTTGCCCTTATTCTATAACCGAAGGTCATCAACAAAGTATAATCCTCTACCGTTGCCTAAAAGAGATAAAAGATGTCCGCCAATAGGGGGAAGATAATTTATGAGGCTATTGATACTCTTTTACTTATAAAAGGTGGGGTTCATTCCGGGGTGTCAAGCGTCTACAGCCAATTCGATTTTTAGCAAACTGCTCCGATTTTCGCACACTTATTTGTTTGAAGTCCTCTTCCACTTGCGAACGTCACCTGAGTCGCTGTTTTCTGTGCCTTCCCCGGGGGTCAATTCGAAGATTTTTCGGACGGGATCATCGGTCTCCATACTACGGTTCACATCACCCAGCCACCTCGGTCGTTAAACCTTCACTCTTCTGGCTAAGTCGCTGTTCAGCCCGTACACCTCGTTTCTGTATCTCCTCCTCCACTCACTGTTTATGCAGACGAAACCGAACATCATTCTCGAAACAACCAGGAGCAATCTCATCCGCTTTTGGCAATGTCCATGCCTCGGCACCATAGAGCAGGACTGCGATAAGTAAGGCCATATAAAGGTCATCTTAGTTGTTCGAGAGAGTACTTTGCTACTCAATTCCCCTCCTAGCCTAGAGAAACAGCGTTTACAGTGACTTTTTGTCCGAGACGTCGGTATTGCTTCCCATTTCTCGTTGACAGCATAAACTTGGTCTTGCCCTCATTCACCGTTCAATCCATCCTTACCACTCTCGCCTCAATACTCATGAATGCGTAACTGGCATTACGCTGCGTATGCGTGCAATTGGACGGATTTTGTAAAGATTGTGCCTCTGGTGTTGGCGCATGAGTATAGTACTATTCTTTCCAGAACGATGTTAAAGAAGTCGCATGACAGTGCTTCACCTCGTCTAAATCCTTTCTTGACATCAAAGGTATCGATGTGTTCTTTACCATGGAGCAACGTACATTCTCCATCGACATCCTACGCAAATGGACCAGGGGTGACAAAACTAGACATTGTTTTGTATTGCTCGTTTTTAAAGGTGCTGACATCCGGGCAGCAACTGCTTCTTTTGGATAGCAGTTGGAGAAACTCAGATTTTATTGGTTTCTCTGTTGGAAAATACGCAAAATACGCCATAATGTGGTCTGAGCGATGCCCAATTCTTGAGAACGCCGTGGAATTGACTGATTTGGATCGTTTGCTACGGACACCTGAGCGGCAGCGATATTTTCGACACTTCGACCAACCCGTTGTCTCACTGACACGGCAACATCACACAACGAATATGTAGACTAAAATTTTTGCACTAAACTTGTTATTGCCTGTCTACTAGGGCGAGAATTACGACCGAAAATTGGAGTTAACGCTCTTAAAGTTGCAGTCACCGACTCCGAATTTCGGTAGAAAATTTTTATAATTTGCAGACGTTGCTCGTTCGTGTACTTTACCAATGATGAAAATGTTGCGTTTACTGAATAAATTGACAGTGACATTTTGATGATCAGTGAAAGAGTGCGTTCACAAATTAAACTCAAAGTTGTCAAGTCCCTATTGGAAAACCCATTAATTGAATTTCATTTTTCACGCTACAAACAATTTAATCCACCTTAGGAAATATTTTATTTTAGTAGGTACTTGTAGCTGAAGAAGAACATATGTTTAGTTTGGATACTAATACTTTGTATTGGCGAAGAGTTTGACGCTGTAACAATAAGGATTCTCTCCATCGTTTTTTTTTCAATTCAGCAATTCGTACACCTTTCTCCCAATAATTCTCTTCAATTAAATTGTAAATTCTTGAACTTAACTGAAAGCTATCCAAATGTCAACATAAAATTGTTGGCATTTTTAAGAATAACATCAAAGACGAAATATGTATGTATCCATACCTCAAGTGTTATCATTTAATTCTAGGGATTCAAAAGGACTACGCAAAAAGCTGCCACTTGATTCCATTTGATCCGTAAAGAGCATCTGTCAGAGGTTATTCCTTAGAAATACAAGTGTCCATTCAATAGTGTTGGTGTCATTCTCTTGCTTTTCGGTTATACATATGTACTATGCCTTTCTTGGAAACAGAATACATGCACAGCACATTTCTTTGAAAGCCACTTTACGACTATACTCCAAGATAGACGTCAAAGGTACGTTCTTTTATTTCCAATTTAATTTCATAGAATAATTGAAGCGAACTTATCAACTCATACGACGGAAAATTCAATTATCCTTCTGCAATATTTCTCACCGATAAAAAAAACAATTAGATTAAGTCCCTCGCAAACGAATGCCACTGCTCCCATTTGCACTTTTCCACACGAATTCATTTTCAAACTTAATTCCATTTATGTGGAACATTCAATTTGACCGAAATGCATTTAGTATAGCTTCCCATAAGCACCAAACTCTAGGACCTCAACTATAAAATATAATAGCGCACCTCGTTTGCTAAATATCCCATACACAATGGTCGCTTCACAGGACGTCCCCGAAGGCATGCTATCCAATCCTTACACTAATGACATATGTGCCTAATGTCAACTCCCACAAAGAACTACTCATCGGCCTCTGTCTGATGACCGCCAAAAAGCATAAAGACGAAATAGAAAATCGTAATCATAATAATAATCCTGGGAACGATACTAATAAAAACACTAATACTCCATACAGGGTGTATACAACCGCAGTAGAGTACTGAGAATAATCATAACAAAGGCATGGTGCCCATTGAATTAATATTTCATAAAAAAAGAGGGGGAAAAAAGCGAAACCAAAACAGATTCCGATTTGTGGATCCACCCTGATTAATGGAGGGAATTTACTCGGAATTTATAGTTTTGTCGAGGTCTCATTAATTCTGGGGTCAGATACTGGTATCACACAACAGAACAGACGCTTTCATCAAAATTTGTGGAGGATGTGTGGCTTTCGTCCACATCGTAGGCGCCGCATAAATTTTCGATGCACAGGTGCTTGCATTAGGATATAAATAGGATAAATTCTCCTTTGTGCAGGGTTTATGTCAGCAAAAAATGCTTAGTGTGGAGGATGTGATATAAATAAGCTGACGCACATGAGTGGTTTTCAGTTTGCTGGAAAAATGAGGTTTGGTGGTACTTAAAAGAAAGATTAATGAATCAATTAATCTCCGTTTTCCAGCGCTTTGAACTTTAAATAAATTCCAACTTTCGGCCCGAAAATAACCGTGGTAACCGTTTCCAAGCACCACACAATGTATCAGCATATCTCCTGGACCCAATGACAAGGAATTTAATTAAAACATCCCCGAAAGAGTGGAAGTAGAGATGGTCATTAAACTCCCAAAGAAAGTTAGCTTAACAGAGTTTGAAAAATAGGAAGGTTCGGAGGGGTTTAGGTAGCCTAACAGAGTTTCAACGTTTTTCAGGCGGAAATCATGGCGATTAAGGAAGCCCTGTCCTGGCTGAAGTGTAATGTACTATCTGTCAGGGATATTACCATTCTCATTGACAGCCAAGCGATAATCAAGTCTCTGGAATCGTGCTCGTTTACTTCAAAGGCCGCCTCTCAACTGCCGTTTATCTCTTACGGAGATGACAGAGCAGTTCAATATTCACCTATCCTGGGTGCCAGCCATAGAAACATTCCAGGAAACTGCAGGCCAGACGAACTCGCCAGACAAGGCACTACTCTAAGGATTCTGTCTGATAGGCAGTCCCTGGGTATGCCCCTAGCTACATGTAAGCATCTACTAATGCTGAATGCTATTAGCAAGACCAACCTCAGATGGGAAAACGTGTCAACGTGTCTCATCTCGAGACAGATCTGGCCAGGCTGGATCATAGACGCAGTACCAAGTTGATCAAACTAAAGCGATCACAAATCAGCTACGTTGTTGGTGTTCTCACTGGACACTGCCCTATAGGCCAACATGCCAAAAGACTTGGCCTCTTTTCAAACGACTTCTGCAGAAGCTGCAGGGACGAGGAGGAGGAACAAAGTATTCCTCACCTCCTATGTAACTGCCCAGCTCTGTCGCATAAAAGAATGGTCCATTTAGGGTCCCCCTTCCTTGAAGTCCTTGGTGACATAGCGTCCTTAGACGTCATGCGCATCTATCGCTTTATCAAAAGCTCCGGTTGGTTCTGCTAGTCCATGAGTAGCGAATGGTTTTGATCCATGGTATCACGAAGGACCTTTATTGGTCTAAGAGTGTCTGCACTCCCGTGCGGACAGCCAAGCCAACCTAACCTAACCTAACAGAGTTTGAAAAATGAAGAGATTCGACCAAGTTTTCTAAGTTCGTGAAATGCAGGTGAAGGTAAAAAAAAGGTGGTGTTAGAGTTATTTTGTTGTTGTTAGGTAATCCTTTTGTGTTTTCGGAGCAGTATGGTGACAATTCAGTAGAAATTATCAATAAAACTAACTTGAGTTCATTGTCTCATGAATTAAAGCAGGTGTAACAACGAAGGTTAATTCAGTCCCCAAATGTTTGAGGTCACACAATCGGTTGCGAAGAAGGCAGCAGTGTCTTAGGACTCTCAAGAAATTCTGTTACTATGTCATAACCCAAAATGTATCAAAACCACAGGATCACGGTCAAGAGAATATAAAGTAAAAAGGAGGAAGAGATTTACAGAGGCATACAATTCTTACATGAGAACGCACCGGTTCACAAGGCTCAAATTCTCACGGCTATTATGTATGAAGTCACATGCTTTTCAGGAATTATCTCATCTACTTCACAGTCCTGATCTGACACCTAGTGATTATTACCTGGATCCAAATTTGAATACAGACTTAAGTGAAAAACAGTTTTTTTGGTGATGGGTCCCTGCAGGCATTTTGAAGGCAAACTGGAGAAGTGTATTCATGTTCAAAGAGATAATATTGAAAAAATTAATTCTGAAATTGAAATATGTACATCTGTATCCTTCCAACTCAATACAATAATCCCTAGAAACACAGCAATTGTATATCCTCCCAGGCAGGAACATGGGTGCACCACTTTCAAGTCCAGCTGGTAGCCGAACATCTTTCTGTCGAAATTCTTTATACTCTAGCACAAACAAATTCCAGAATTCACTCCCGAAGATTTCAGTTTCCAGCAGCGCAAAAGTATAAGCATCGCGGGTCCCTATTCCGCAGTTGCAGGCTTATCTCTCGTCAAAAAGAGTGGGCTATTTGTTTGTCCCTTACTGCTTTGAACCTCTGATGTAGTCTGAACCTGTTGGGTGTTCAAATGAGTTCTATTTCATGTACAGTCTTAAAGAGGCAAGAATGGATTAGATTGTATCCGGTTATGGTACGGCTTCATCTGCACAGACCGTGAGTCGATAAGAGGAGACAACCTTAAAAGAGTTCGAATTCAATAACTAAAACGGTTGGAACATCTACAGCAGATAAACACCAGCGCTTCGGACCGAAAAATGTTCTGTACAACAGAGGGACGGCGGAGCAGAGAAAGACCCCACCTTATGTGGCACGAATAAGTGGAAAAGGTCCTCAGCCGTGTTCCTTATAATTAATCACTTTTATTTGTAACAGGAAGTAGGATTAAGGAAAAGTTTGGTTAGGTTATGTTGAAGTGGCTGCCAGCTAGGAGTCGCCAGCACACTTAGACCAATGGTAGGTCCATTGTGATAACGCGTGGATCTTGGGAGAAAGTTTCTCTCTACCTACCCGTTAAAACCAATTTGAGCTTCCTATGATGCGTAGCTCTTGATGTCAATATTCATCAGGTCGCCTATATCATTATAATAGGGAGCTCCTAAGTGAAGCCTCCTTCTACGGGAGAGAGCTGGGCGGAAACAAAGAAGGAAACATCCATGCAGCTTCTACAAAAGTCGTTCGAAAAGAGGCCTAGCCTTGTAGCATGCTTGCCTATTAGACAGTGTCCACCTATTGTGGTGCCGATATGCAATCTATTGAGAGACGTCAAAGAAGTCTTAGAGCGTTTTAAATCCGGCTTTGGCCAAATCTGTTTTGTCGCAAGACATGTTGATCCACTTGTCCACCTAAGATTTGTACTCTCGACAGGATCCAGCTTAAGATTAAGGAAAAACTGTAACACCTTAAGGTATTTCAAGGAATTCAAAATGCTTTAAGGCAAGAGCTTGAAAAGTACATTATGGGGTCTGGTACCTTATCATAAATTTGCTCTTAACTCTTAACGTAGCCTAACGTAATCCATATTCCGGAAAACCACTCTCTGGAAAATAGTAGTCCTGCTGTGGCTGGTTATTTTCCATGTCGAATACCTACCATGCTCTTGAAAGGAAACCGAGTATGCGAAAGGATATTTAGAATAGATTTCAATGTGTTGTTCAATTCACTTAACTGCACCTATTTACAAGTTTTCAGTTCTCCAGGCATTAGGATGCAAATACCCTCTTACAACAGCCCCTTTCGAAACTAAACCGAAGCTGACTCAGAAACAAGATTTCAGATTTATTTGTCCAAAGTAAGCAAGTGGCAGAGAAATTAGTTTCGCCAAAGCTGATTGCAACATTCATTACAAGTCAACAGCCTGAGAATACTTCTCCCATTATTTGTTTTACTACTCGTACATGCCATTAAACATACACATATGCACAATGGATACGCAGTTGTGGCCTCTGAAATTGATTTCAAATCCATGTCCTTCATTCTCAATTAATTGAACAAAGCCTTGTTGTTTTTCCCCCAAATACTCCAGTTGAATACATAATTGAACAACATCCTTCCATTGCTAGTCCACTCCAATCGTACATAAATCAAAGCAAATGCACAGGCACACCCGTTTAACTCAAGAACTCCTCAGGTTATCTTAACCTTTACCATGTTTCATTGGAATTGCAAATAATGTTGAACAAATTCAAAGAGGATTGCCTGAATTCCTCTCACAATTATTCATATTTTTGAATACTTTTTTTGAAGGTAACATGAATAAGTCAACGATTTCCTGAGAGCCCTCTTTAATAAATAAGTGTGAGACCCAAAAGCATCAATTTCAAATTAAAAACTTTCTTCATTATCCGGCCTTGTCGAACAAATACGAACAAATACTCGTATCTTAAATAAGATTATTGAAATCGGACGCTACTAGCCCGGCTCTATCTAACTTTGAAAAGTTTGAGTATCTAAAAATAGTATACGGATAGGTTGGATACTCTTGTCTATGAACATCAAGTTTAATTAAAGCAATCAACGGACGTAGGAATCTATGAGATGATACCCTTCAGCTTTGCCTTTAACATTTTCTTCAACAGCACAGCATATAACTTTCTGACAGGTAATACAAAATTTTTTTTATTTTTTTCATTTTCCACCTCCACAGGTATGCCAAATGAATTATACAGCATGTGGTATCCGACATCGTATCCATTCACCGATGTCGTCTGCATTATTGGCGGTATCCTGTCGGAGACTGCGGCCAACGCCACTGTGCTGACAATCACGGCCTTTACTGTGGAGCGGTACATTGCGATCTGTCATCCTTTTAGGTGAGTCTTAATTTTTTTTTTTATTTTTTGTGTGTATGTGTGCGAGTTGATTTTAGATTGGATGATGATTGTTGCGACAAACTGATGCATCGTGTCAATTGGTTGTCGAGTTGCAGGAGCAAGAACCTCGCGCTCAGTCGGATTCTATTATCCTTCGTTCGTTCGAATGCAATCAATCTGACGCGCGTTCCATCATCAAATCTCTGTCAATGTCAGAGGAGATACACTTTTATTTATTTATGTTTTTTTTCCTGATGTTGTTGGCGTTGACTCTTTACGGTTATTACTAACGTCCTTTTTTTTTTGTTGTTGGCTCTTTTTCGATTTTGTTATCCGTTCACAGACAGCACACCATGTCGAAATTATCCCGGGCGATAAAGTTCATCCTGGCAATTTGGTTGACTGCCTTTCTGCTGGCATTACCACAAGCGATGCAATTTTCTGTTATGAAGCAAGACGGCATCAAAATGTGTTCGGTGAGTAAAACGAAAGTTTGGGGTGGGTGTATTCGTCCTTTTTTTTGGGCGATGCCCAACACAATGGGTGAACTTGAAATTGAAACTATGAACTTCAAGTGCGGGGGATTGTTGTAATTAATTGGATTTTAATTGCCCTTTGTTCATTGTGCTCCATTTCTTTTCTTTTTGTCGATTTTCATTTTAGGTGAAGAATGATTTAACGCAGGATGTTTTTGTTGTGTCAGGATTTATATTCTTTGGCGGACCAATGACTGCTATTTGCGTGCTCTACGTGCTGATTGGAGTAAAGCTGAAGCGAAGTAGAATGCTGCAGGCCGTTCCCAGGAGATGTTTCGATTTGAATCGTGGCATCAGTGCACAGACACGAGTCATACGAATGCTGAGTAAGTACCTATCATGGGAATTGCTCTGTATTTTAATTGCAAGGACCTTGGTCATGTATGTGGGTGGAATATACTGAATGTTCTGGAAAATTAAATTCCTCTGGAATTCATTTGCCCTGAAATATGAACTTTTTTTTTCCTGCTGTACGAGTGCGTATTTAAATGTTTATGGGTAGACAAGCATTTTTAAAGGCATTTGAAAGCCGATTACGGGCTTCTGTTCAAGGTTTTCAGGAAGGCAAGAATAAAATACAACAATGGGGGATTTCTGCCACTCATGTAAGGTAATCATTTATTTTGTAGGAGAAATTGAAACTAATTGGAGATGAAAATTCTGAACACATTTTCGTGGAATTTTCAAGTAACGCACCGATGCTTCAGTCTTTTAACGTATCAATGATACCTACTTCCAGTCAGTGGATTTGAGTCCTTCTGACTTAAACATAAATGTTTAAAAATTACATCATTTTCTTTTATTTCTACTTCGTTAGTATAGTTGGTTAGACAGTAGGTACCGACCTAACTACGATTTAATTTATACTTCGTTGTGTTCCTTTAGCAGCAACAATTTATTCTTCACTTATTCGCTGCATCCTTGTTGCTTGCTGACATCGACTGCAATTTCCTGTTGCTGCCATTTTTTAGTTTGTAAATTTCATTTATATCCTTGGTGGTATTTCGTTCTTTATTGTGTTGTCCTGTCCTTCTATAAAAAAGGACAACGTTTTCGCTTAATACTTTGCTTGGAATTTTAAATTAATTTTTGTAAGTCATTGATACCAAAGAAGGATGAAGGCGAACTCTATGAACTGAAGGGACAGAGGGAGGTGCCTCAAAAAAAAAAATAGCAGAAGTACGCGGTCAAGCACATAGAGACGGGCTACTTTAGACATGATGTCCGGAAGTTTTACCAGCTGTTTGCGACAAAGACCAACATCCCACTGTCGGGGAAAATGCGATATTCAAGCCAAAACTTCAGTCCAGCTGATAAAACTGAGGGGGTGATAGCAATACTCAGACTTAAGTCCAACTAGAGAGCTGCCCCTGACGACCTGCCGATCTATTTAAAGCAGCAAATTGGAGCATACACCACCTCATTGTACGTCTGATGCATGGAATCTCAGCATCGCTCGCCTCATCTACAGTAAAGGAGACCCCTTCGCAGCAAAAATTGCATGGCAATCAGTCTCCTTAACATCGTATTTAAGTTCTAATCTGCCATATGGTGTGAATGCCTGACAGCTTTCGCCAACGATGAGCTCCTATTAGTGCGGGCTTACCCCACAGTCCACAATCGATGGAATTTTCACACACCGGCGGACCTTAGAGAAAACTCAAGATGTCCAAATCGCTACCAACCATCGATTTGACAGTGGACTGTTATAATTTCGAGCTAGTTAAAGACTTCGCCCATTTTGGCTCCGCTTTGACATCTGACCACAACATAAGTGCGGAATCAGATCAAAGAATAACTCCTGCCAACCACCATTTTTTCGAGAAAAGAACCCAATTTAGAAGCAAGGCCCTTCCGCGAACAACTGTGGGGATGATACATACATATGTAGGTTAGGTTAGGTCAGGTTTACGCGCGCCGTAGTTGCCAGGAGGTTGTCAACGGCTCACTTAGGCTAACGATGAGTCCATTGTGCCCTTTAGTGGACCCTTGAGGGCCCAAATTTAATTATCGACGGCTTCATTGGATATATGTATGTATAAATTTCAGGAGTTTGTTCAGCTCAATGTTTCTTAGATCATCCAGCTGCGCACGGAAATAGCTCCCGAGAGTATTTTTCCTTTCGGTGGCTAGTGTTGGACAATCACATAGCAAGTGACGAATGGATTGATTCTCTTTCGTTTTCGTCCCTGCAGTTCCTACAGCCGTGCTGCATGATTGCCTATCACACAATGTCCCGTCATGACACCGACATCTAAACGAATATCCCTGCTACTGAGTATTATGAGATCTTCGGATCTCTTTTTGTTATAGACTGGCCATAACGATTTGGCTATGGCACATGTATCTAATCGATACCAACGCCTGTTAGCTTCCTCGTTGAACCCAATGTCTATCTTTCTGTTCAAGGTGCTAAGTGGTGCTAACCCCGAGAAGGGTCTGCGACGCGCGCAGCTGTGATCCTGCCCTAGGTAGTTTATCCGCCTTTACATTACATGGTATATCCATGTGGCCCGGTACCCAACGGAGGTTCAGCTTGTTGGCCACTGTGATATCGTCCGGTATTTTTACGCACATTTTTACGAACGTGGCCCTCACCGATGTTGATGACCGCGAACGAAAACATGTTCCTAAGATATTCGGCGAAGTTTGGATTGACGGACTTTAGAGGCTAAGATTCAACGACGATTTATTCGAGCTTTACAGAGACCTCGACCAAGTCAAAAAACTGCTCATTAGACTTTTGAGATGGCAATTATATGTATGCAGAGCGAACGGACACCCAGAGGTTCATCGAAGCAGAAGAAGGGCTCGCATTCGGTGGTACGCGCAAGCAAACTCAAACAATTTAGAGTGAGCAACCCGAGCTAGCTTACGCGAATGACATCGACATAATTGGCAGAACACAGCGGGCTGTCACTGGTGCGTTCGCTAGTATCGAAACAGAAGCCGCCATAATGGGTTTAGCTGTAAATGAGGGCAAAACAAAGTATATGCTGTCGACAAGAAGGGACCCACAACATCGACGAATTGGACAGAACGTCACAATCGACAGCTATAACTTCGAGGTAGTAAGGGACTTTGTCTACCTTGGCTCTGCTATTAATTCTGACAACAACATCTCGGCGGAAATTAATCGAAGAATAACTCTTGCCAATCGCTGTTTCTTTGGGCTGAGAAGGCAATTGAGTAGTAAGGCCCTATCTCGAACAACTAAGGAGACTCTGTACAAGACCTTGATCATCCCAGTCCTGCTTTATGGCGCTGAAGCATGGACTCTTTCGAAAGCGGATGAAGATATCCTTGGTCGCTTCGAGAGAAACATTCTTCGGAAGATATACGGTCCCGTTTGCGTTGACGGGCTTTGGAGGAGAAGATTCAATGATGAAATCTACGAGCTGTACAGCGACATCGAAACTGCGCATCAGTCACCTAAGATGGCTAGGACATGTAAAGCGAATGGAAACCAATGCTCCGGCCCGCAGAGTCTTCGAATATTTATAACCCGGAGAGACAACGCAGTAGAGGAAGACCTCGCCTAAGGTGGCGCGCACAGGTAGAAAGGGACCTCAACCAACTTGGAGTGCGCAACTGGAGGCAGTTAGCTAAGGTCCGGGCTAACTGGAGAGGCATGTTGGTTGAGGCCCAGGTTCACCCCGAACTGTAGCGCCACCTAAGTAAGTAAGTAACTCGAGCAAGTAACATCCAGTACAGTAAAGTAATGGGTTACGAGACCAGCCACAGCTTTCAATATGGTCAAAATAAATTACAGCACCTAGGAAACGCCAAATTATTTTAACCTATTGTGGCTAAGGAAGCATACCATCAGCTGATAGTTTTCTGTTTTGATTTGAGCAACTTCCCTGTTAAGGGTGGCAAAATGACAACTTCTCTATCCCTACATACTTAATTTCCTTAATTAACACCCTTTCTGCGTTGTTATTGTAAAGCCCATAAATCCTTACCATCATCCCCCTCCTACTTTATCTAATTAATCAAGTTCGCCACTAGTTATTACTGTTATCCACTTAAGGCTTTTATTATTCCCGCCTTTTAGTACGAACGTGACCTATTTTCCTATATTTACAGGCAGGCAATTAATAAAATTACGCAACTTCATAAATTTTACTAATCGAATGAAAAAGACTCACAAACATAACTGCAATCTCAAGCAGACACTTCACGATGCTGACAACTTTTCCACTCGCCAATTATTCAATAAAAAGAAAAAAATGGAAAAACATTTAATTACACCAACAAAGTTGTATATGCTACCAGCTAATTGCATAAACCACAATTACCCGCATCTAAAAATATAATTTACGACCCATTGACATCGATGATGTCGGTACTTTGCAAATCCACTCAAATCACGACTTCAAATCGTGATCCATCTACAATAGGAGTACGACAAGGAGCTCGTTACCCGCTGGCACATGTATGTCATTACACTATTGCACAACATTGGATTTATTACGTTCATTTGTTTTTCGCTACCGACACATGTTCGAGGCTTAAGGCCTCAAATAGATTCAATCCCTACCGTGGGTCACGCCGTCTAAGTTCCGCAAATAAACAACAAATCCGACATAACCCGGCAAATGTGACATTTAGACCCTAAACACAGCCTGACATTCCACTCTCGCACACACCCCAAGTGACATGAATTTGTCGCCATGGCACGAAACCTCAAAAAACACCTTGTTTCCCCAAAATGAACATGGATTACCTACCATTTCCCAAATTCAAAATGTAGTCGCATATGCAGCCAACGGATATGTTGAAACTTTTGTCAGAACTACGAGTAAAAACAAGGAAACGACTCTTTTCTGTTTGCCTTTCCATGGTTCTGTTGGAACAGCAAAGGTGAAAGTGGTTCCTTCTATTGACTAGAAAAGGGTGAACCTGAATACGACCGGAAGGTATGGAAATAAATAAATCAATCAGAGATGTACAAAGAAGAGTTGGGCTGACGTTAAGGGTACACAACATTTGTAGATTGAAAGTACGAGGACGAGTAGTGCGGTATTTGTTTTACGTAGTTTGGCCATTTTAGTTGCTCCATTTCCAAATTGAAGCCATTTATGTGGTCAATTAAAGTAGACGGTGGTAATTGTAATTATACAAAGTGGCACATTAGACGTTAGAGTTTTAGTGTACTTTACAAAGGGAACTTGATTTATGAGTATCCATTCAGGTCGGTCCATAAAACTTTACGAGTCGGGATACAAATATTTTCCTTGACCTTCAGCCCTTGGAAATTTGCAAATCACCTAAATTGATGGAATGTCGACTCTGAGAAAATTCATCCTGTCAGATGCGTACTGATATGCGGGATTTTACAAACCGGAGGGAACACAGGGATGCTCATTAGTCTGAGATAGGTGGATGCTTCACTTTTGTTTTGGTCTTTAACTGTCTACAAGAAGGTGGTCCGAAAAGACTTGGATCTAACAGCGAAAGGTGTACATTTTTGCCCAAATTCAATTCTAGTACCCGTTTAAATGCATAGTAGGTGGCATCCTACTTCGCAAAACAGGCGTCTACGGAATCGACGATCTCCAGCTTCTCCGTGCCAAGATTTGGACTTGAAGAAACAAAAAAAAGGCACCGGAGGCACATCTAAGGAATACAGTGGCCAGCCTGTTAGTTCGGACTGCAATTCATGAATTTTAGACATGACGACTGCTGAGGTGTAAGGCGAAGCCTTGTCTGTATAGAGCTTTTACTTGCATTTAAAAAGGCAGGTATTGGTTTAGATCTAAATTGGAAGAAAATGTCTCCTACCTCCGTCCATCTGTCCTGATATGTAAATTCGCCTCAACTGCAGCCTAAACAGCCGAACGAACGGTATGAGCTTAACGGAGTCACAATGAGACAATTAACGGATCCAAATTTTTTCGAAACAGCTCCAACGATCTAATTCAAATGTCGTTTTTGAAATACGTTGGATACGTTATCAGAATGCCACACCAATTTTTGCTTCAGAAGTCAAGCTTTTCTTAGGTGGCGATACAGTTTGGGATGAATCTGGGCCTCAATCAACAAGTCTCTCCAATTAGATCGGTCTTTGTTGTGCGCGCCACCTAATGCTGGGCCTTCCTCAACAGCGTTGTCCCTCGTGGGTGGATTCGAGTACTCTGCGGACCGGTGCATTGATTTCCATTCGATCTATGTACATGTTCTTTCCATCGATATGTCATCCATCTTACCTTAGTTCGACGGTCATCCAGTTTTATTTGACGAACTTCTTGATGTTAACGGTGTTACTCGCAGTTGATGACTGACCCGAACGATCATCATCAACTAAGCTAGTACGAGGAAGCTTAAAAAACAGCCTCTAACTCGGCTTTAACTGATACAAACGACTGTCAAACAACTGAGCGACCGAAATGGCTGAAGTTTGTAAACATGAGAAAACATGTGGCAGTCGTGAAAATTTACATCCAAAAACGATACCGTCCCATACCGCCATTGTTTGAGACCAATTATAACACAAGTCGGGGTTAAGCCACAGGATTCGTAGAACATGGAACGCATAATGTGACGTGTTCGACGAAGAATGTGGGCTGTGTGCGTTAAGGAACCCCTCAACTCGAATTCTCATTTCCCGGTGGGCTTTGTTGAAAATTTGATGACCTATATTTTTTACAACCTACTGACGGAGTTCAACAGCAGTAACAACGGCATGACCTGGCCAATCTAAGTCTCAACGAATAAACTGCCCGTTTTAACAAGATGAAATTTTGACTTGGGGACAATGAAAAAACGTTGTTCGTGGTTTCTGAGACTCGAACTTCCAACCTCCCGCTCAGTAGTCCAACGCACTAACCACTGAATCACTGAGTCAGCACGCTCAACAAAAATATTTGCGGTAAATATGTTTGGTTGTGAAAATACCCACACTCTTAAGCTAAAAACAGAATTTTTCAACATTTTCGAATGATGTCGAAGTCTTTCAAAATGTCCAACTTCACTCCGAGTCTAAGGGATGAATGGTTGAGGGGTATGGTTCCACTGCCTAATACAAGATCTAAGGTATGTTTTTTAGAGTCTTATTCATGGCATTAATACCTGCCCTAAATTAATTTCGGGCATATGACCACCGCGGCTGTCTTGACGAAGCGCTTTATGTCCGTCCACTCCTGGGTGACTTCCTCTAGGAATGGTGGCCTCAGGCCACAAAACAATGGTGGCACCAATTGAGCCTGCTTATGAGCCTACAAATGATGGTCTTATGGCCTTAATTATTATTACTCACTCTGTCTTATATGGATATAGGCCAAGTTTTTTGTCAACATTTTTCGACATAATTGGTGAACAGATCCCCAATTCCTCCAACCGACAATGAACCGATAAATTTGGATCATCTTGCACCCTTGTGAATTCTTTTCAGTAAGCAGATTTCGTACACGAAATCTATCCACAGTTCGACGGATAGCTTGCTCGGATGGACGGTTATGTGCGCCATAAAAATAATCAGAAATCGATGAATAATTTTCCAAGTAAGAGTGAATAACTTAGTAGCGTTGTCCAAACGTCAGTCTAATTGCGGTGATTTGCAGAACTATACTGAATATAAATGTCAAAAAGAGCGGACAAAGTGACAGCTATTTGACAGTTACACCTATCGTAAGTACTGTCTAAGCAAAACAAAAAAGAATTGCTTTTATTATGGTCCTTCCTGGTTTTTGCCGAGATTCTTGCACCGGACCAGTTAGGTTTCCCTAAAAAGTCAGGGATGTCTATAGCACCTCGAGACGAATGGCCTTTTTAGTCTGTCTGGGAGGCCTCAGAACGGACCACTCCGTCCTTTTTAATTTATAATGGAAGTCATTTTTCAGTGCGAAAAGAGTGGGGCCAACAAAAAATACTTGCGTTAAAAATGTTTCGTTTCGAAAATTCCAATACTCTTAAGATGAAAACAGTCTTTTCAAAAATGTTCGAAACTATACAAATTCCTTCAAAATGCCCGATTTCATCTTGGAATGAAGGGATAATGGACATCGTTTATGAATGCGATTAGCCAAATGCTTCCTTGCTCCACATACTGTGATATAGTCAATATCCTTGGCACATTAATCATACCGCTGTAAGCGTGAAAGGTTGGAATTAATTGTTACCACATTATTATCTCTGCAATCAGTGCTAAAGTCTATCCAAAGGTGTTACAATGTATTTTCCTCTACTGACCGTTCTAAGGCAAAAGTTACTACTCGCCTCGACTCATTAATCGTCCGCTGTTTTGGATTCCACCAGGCGATAGCAAGTTAAGCTGAATCCAAATTAGATTCTCCCCCACTCTTAGCTGTATTTTTAGAAAAAAAGATTTTTCGTTAAAGTGACAACTAGTGGCAGTGGGCGGCTGGTGGTGGCTGAATCCTGTGAAAAATATTCCTTATGTCTTGATATTTTTTTTTTTTTTCTCCTTGACTGCCGATTTGTTATTTCGCCGTCTTATCTGAAAGTCTGCCTGAGATGTTGGGGATTTTTTTGAAAAGTTTCCAACACGTTCGCCATTCTCCATTTAGGTGCGTTCTGTCTCTTTATCATTCCGGAGGGTAGGAGTGATATAATGCTCACTTGACTTGTTGGAGTTTTTTTTTTTTCTATTTCTGGTACTTTCCTGCCATTTATTATCCTTCAGAGGGGATCTTTGTCAGTTTTAAGCTTTCTGTTGTGCATGCTTGTGTGTGTGGGAGGGGAAAATGAATTGTTTTCGAAGTGGAATGTTTTTTTTTTTCAATTAGAAGTTTTGTTCAGTCGGGTTTTTCAAGAGGGGGGAAATGAAATTGAAAAGTTACTGAAGAAATGATGTTCCACTCACTTGCGAGTGATTAATTTCTATTTGTCGCTAAACATTGCTGCAACTGATGTGCTTATACTGAGCTCTTTTCCTGAAAAAGTAGGCTGCATCATAGTTCACGGTAGCGTTTAGTGTTATCCTTGACCGGAAAGGAGGTTCTTGGGAATAGGATTAAATTCAAATTTAAGTTGCTTCACTAACGCAAGTTAATGATTCGCAATGGCTCAGGTGGCAAAAATAACAGACAGCGTTTCCGTGCAAATCCCGAGTTTATTACAAGTGGCCTGTGTATGCAGAGAAGTGTAGCATACCCGACATTTGGTTTGGAATCTCAAACGATTCTTTCAATGGAATCCATCAACATGGCGTTCCCAGTAGTATTTTTGTTGAAAATTTAGAATACTGGGCAGACGTACATTCGAGTACTGAAACATGGAGATGTACATACGTTAGATGACCCTCCCTTTCGACTGATTACTGAAAACCACTAATAAAACAGGACTGTTACGATGGCATAAAACACGAAACATACCTTTGCTGCACTAATGGCTCCATTTTGCCTTGGAGCATTGATATTTTGTTTCAGTAACACCGACAGTCCTTCGTTATCCTACCATTATGCCTACACAATGCGGAACAAACAAAACGTTCGGTAGCACCGTTGCTAGAGGCGTCCTCCGAGCTCAAAAACCCAGCAAAGTGTTTTCGTATCGTCGGTGATGTGTATGGAGTTTGTTTATGCGGTGTCAGTGCACTTTGTACTGATGGTAGGCGGACATTTCTCACACCGTTTCTAGTGAATTTAAATTCTTTCGCGTATTCTTGCGTCAGATACCTACACATATGCATGTACAGCGGAGCAAAATAAATGGAAAATGTTTGTTGCAATTTCAGCTGCTTCACTCTGATGTGTCCGGGGATACTGCGAAAGACCGGAAAGGATTCAGATTCCTGTACAGTACTTAAAAACAGAAACAATGTGAAACATTTAAATTGGAAATAATTTTTTTTTTATTTTACCTGATGGCGAACTGCATTTTGAATACAATTGGGTTTGTGGAGCAGAAGTTAGTCGAAAGGCAGTAAAATTAATTTGCAGTAAAATACTGCAGCAGTTGACCTTTAAGGGTTTTCCTCATGTCACTTACTTCAGCTTCAGTAAGGAAATCAATTGTGACTGAATGATTGTATCTGACAGCAGGTGTCTTTCATACCTACGCTTCAAGTGAACCACAAAATTTCGACCAGAGAAAGGGATTCGATAGAATGCATTCCAATAATGTCATGGCTCAGTTTCGTTATTACAAAAGCTGGGCAATGGCAGAGGAAGTGCTTCGTCGTATCCTTGCCTACGAGACAGAACTCACACTTAGGATCGTTGATGGTTCCCATAGTCGTCATATGATGATGAAATGTATTGTGTGATAACTGTGATAGGCTACAGTCCTTTTACAGTTATCCGTCCATTTCACAAAGCACTTGGTGATTCTATTTATGCTTAGAAACGATATGAGAGTCGATCCAGTATAGAACGTAGAACAGTTGGTTCCTAACTTAGAGGAGTAGTCTCTGAAGTCTCCTTTAGACCCCTACACCTCAGTTCTCATAAAAGGCAGAGAGAACAGAAATTCTCACATTCTTGAACAATCTTGGAGTAATTTGTGGGAGTCTCAAGAGTCTTAGGAGCAGGTGGAGAATTCCTAGAGATGATAATCCTTCACCCCATTTTTCATCGCTAATTCAATTTGCTGCTCCAAATATTTTAACGACTTCATTCTGAAGGACAGTCGGTATTTTGCGCCAAGTGCAGGAGGATTTAGTCTCAATCCCACTAGTGGTACATACCTACGTGAATATTGGTCATCGGTATGTACAACTAGTGTACCATAGCCGGTCCTAGACTCCACGAAATGACGAAATCTCGTCGATATAACAAGAAGACTCTGCCAAGAGTAGATTTCAGCTCAGCGTGATTATGCCACTTGAGCTATGTATCTATCTATGAGTACTCCTAAAAATGACAACTTAAGAAGTAACATCTTTCAATCTTGGGAGCAGAAGGCAATCACGTTTACGCGTTGAGTTGTGTTACTCAAATTAACGCGTAGCTCTTGGCTAGACCAGTCATTTGTTTTATCTAAAGCGTTTTGGACCTAATTGCGGACCACGCTGAAAGGTTTTCCTGGTACGTACATAAGCATCATTAGCATATGGTTGTATGTAGAGTCCCATATTCTGAGTATTGAGTCCACAACAAAATACCTGATTTAAGTATAAAGACCTCCACCCTGCGGACAGACACTCTGAACTTTTACCGTCAGTTTATCACCCCGTCTACTTTTAGCACATTCATCTGACGGTGGTTGCACCTATTCCGCATATTCTGGTACAGTTGAACATGGAATCAAAAGAAACCGAGTATGGCTTCCCTCTTTCAGCTCGTTCTTGATCTTTCAGACAAGGTCATAAAGGGCAGATTTACAGGACCTACCAATCCAGTATTCAATGATGCCGATCTTACATTCTTTCCCACTGTACTTTCTAAACAGCAGGAATGAGAAAAGGCAGAATGAGTATTCGCCAAAGTGTAGTCTTTTCTACGTGGATTGGGAATGAAGGCGGCTTCGACATCGCTCCAAAGAGATGGTACATACCCATGAACTGAACATTCCCTGAACATTTTTTTCAGATCCTTAGCTAGGTTGACACCACAGTATTTTAAGCATTACTGGTTATATGTACATATACCGTCAGGAGTTTTAGTTTTCACTGTCTGTAATGCAATGTTTCAGTTGAGACTAGTGATTCCAGAACCACAGGTTTCAGCCAATACATTCCATTCCAACGTCATAACTCTTAAGTCTGGAAAGTGCGAAAGGAGACCCTGCATGGAATTCACTCCGAGTTCAGCGGATTGTGTGAATATATCGAAGTTTGGTGCCGAATGTGTGTGAATGTTTGAAAGAATCCTCGCAGTTAATACTTACTTACCTAAGTGAAACGTTCCTTCAGGGCTTCAACTACTCCTACGTTCCAATTTCTGTCGTCTGAAATTTCAAGTTTAATGTCAAGGTCAATAAACTTCACTGAAGGAGCTGAAACTTATTAGTAACCGTTCTCACGGTTCCTACAGCCGACATTCCTCAGAGGACCTGTTGGTAAATGAAGTTAAACTACCCACTCAAAATTTCTAAGAATTTAACAGTCAACCGATATTTTTTTTTTCATTATCAATGGTCTTTGTAAGAGCTTAACTTTCATTCAAGAATGGTTCCGAAAGGTTAACCCTTATCTTAGATTCTACTCCACATTCTTTGCTTTATTTCCTTCGCTTATCCCAAAGCCATCCTCATTAAATACTGCCAGCCACATTTTCATCAGCCACAAAGCAGACGCCTCCGCAGAGTCCTATTTAATTCAAATACCCAAACTTGTATCCGAATAACAAAGCAAAATAAGTACAATCATTGTTTTATCCCCACAGTGGCATTAAATTGACCGAAATCCAACGCTGAACTGTAACCTTAGAAAGCGACCGTCATTGAAAGCCCAATACCAACCCTAATTAACGGCGGCAAATAAAGACATCTCCCAAATCGATTATTTTCCCAAAGGATGGCCATTTTTCAAACCCCAAATCCCTTCATTGTCATCATTTTCTGTTGGTCAATTAAATTTCATTCATAGACTTTCGCTTGGCTGAGCTGACCGAGGAATAGTCCTAAATAAATATAATTCGATATCTGTGGGTGGTTTTCCACCACCCGCGCAGAGTAATTAGATAGAAGCTTGAGTAATTGTTGGTGGCAAATATCTCGGAAATTTTCCCGGAAAATGTTATTTAACCAGGACCAAATCGCTTGCTTTTCTTTCCAGTTGCAGTTGCTGTCGCCTTTTTCCTGTGTTGGGCGCCACATCACGCCCAACGGCTTATGGCAGTGTATGGATCCAGCGTTGGTGGCACTTCTAAGTTGTACAACGAAATTTACTCCATCCTTACATACATCTCTGGCGTTATTTACTTCCTGTCGACGTGTATCAATCCATTGCTGTACAACATCATGAGTCACAAGTTCAGGGATGCCTTTAAGGTAAATCGCCGAAAAAGTATTTTATAATCTTGAGACTAATGGTATCCTTTCCGCCCACTAGGTAACCCTGGCACGTCACTTTGGCCTGGCTGGACGATATCAGACCACAAATCACAATTACAGTGCTCTGCTGCGCCAGAACGGATCGATGCGCCTGCATACTACGGTGAATAACAATGCAATCGATCATTATAATTCATATAGAGTTGTGCAATTGCAATGTCGTGATCCACATCATCTTTCTCTGCAGGATAGTGTAAGGACGAACGGCAATAGTTGCAGGGCACACCGCATGCGGTGTGTTTCTGTCAGTAGTCAATCGACGCTGATGACATCACTCAGTAAGAATGACGTTTTCGCAACGAATAGTTATGTCTTGCAATCGGCCGCTGCAGTAGCCGCTGCTGCTGTCAATAATACTCCACCACCTACCGGAGGTCCTGTACATCGTGGCGAACTACACACACAAATCTCACAGGTCTCCTCATTAGATGACGCCAATTCTCTACTCGAATCTGAGATCGCACATAGCGGCCATCACAATCACCATTCCCATCCAATGCATCATCACTCGTCATACCGACTGAAGGAACTGCGTCGGCCCCAAGGCTATCTACCGACAAAACTCACGCCTGACGACGAAATGTCCCTGGATTCAGGCGAATGGCCAGACAATAACATGGACATGAGCACTAGATGCTCAGACAATGAGACTGACGTGTTTCCCAAGTCCAGCCTAGATCGTGCGGGAGCACCCCTGAGAGTGACAGAACTGAGATGCCACCCTGGTGGTGGAGTAGCGTATAGCGGTACAGTAAGCACTGTCCGCAGGCCGAAACTCTCAAGTATTATCCGGCGAGATCCGCATTCGACAAGCAGTCGAGTCGAACTTAGAAAACCCTCCCGCAAGCCGGCTGGCAAGACTCTAGAGAGCTTATCTGACAAAATCCGATGGAGGACGAGACGAAAAATGAATTTCCTTCGTGGAACTGGCAACAAGAATCCGTCTATAAATGAATCCAATTCATCGCTATCGCTGCCAGTGTCACCAGTAAAACCCACAGCCAATACAACGATGAAAGTTCACCCCGAACTGCAAGAGATTACAACGAATGGCAATGGCGAGTGTCACTCCGTTTCATAAGCAAAATTGATCCTTTCTCCTTCTATACAGTTACATACAAAAAAAAAAAAACACAAGTAATAGAACCTTTTTCTCCGGGGAAACATTTTACGCTTTTCCATTTTAAAATAATTAAAAGAAAAATCTGCAAAGCGACTTAATTTTAAAACTAAAAAAAAATTAAAAAATACTTTGGAACGCTGTGACATCTCTTGTTAGACATTTATGAGTTGATTTAGCTAATAATTATCCAAGTGATCTCTTGTTTTACCTCCTTCATAGTGAGATTGTAAATTGAATAACTTTTTTCAAAAACAAACAAAACAAAAAAAAACTGTGTAAATATGTTTTTTTCCTTATTTAAAAAAAAATCTTCTTGTAAAGAAATTGTTAGCACGTAAGAACGTTGACTTGAGAGAAAAAAAAAAACAAATTATATTAAATATTATTGAAAATTTCAAAAACTGTTGTTTTTCATTTCGTTTAAGGAAATTTCAAAAATCATCACTGAAAAACTGAATACGG
The DNA here is from genome assembly GCA_946965025.1 of Blera fallax. Lineage (NCBI taxonomy): Eukaryota > Metazoa > Arthropoda > Insecta > Diptera > Syrphidae > Blera > Blera fallax. Next base: position 17,341,806 of record OX337244.1, read on the forward strand.
TGGACTCTCGGTAATGAACATCGGTTGGGTGAACAATCCAAGGAGTGAATACACAAAAGAGTGGAGGAGAATGAACAAATGAACGTTTTAAGAGTGAACGCACTGAACGCTTATTTTTAACGTAGTGCAACTAAAAGCAAATTAACCGTTTGTTCTGCGTCTTTTGTGTCTGACATCGTTCCACGTTCTGCATTCTGAGACGGTTAGCTATTCAGTTGCAAATTCATTCGTTAGATAGTCTGTGAGGAGTGAATTTTTTTGGTAAAAAGAGTCGTAAACATTTTTTAGAAAAGAATGAAATTTTAAAAGAAAGGAGACCCCCTTAACTGCGCCAATTACAGAGGTATCAGTCTCCTCAACATCGCGTACAAGATCTTATCTACCATATTGTGTTATGTGAACGCCTGAAACCCTTCGTCAACAACCTGATTGGCCCCTATAAGTGTGGTTTCAGGCCAGGAAAGTCCACAGTCGATCAAATTTTCACACTCCGGCAGATCCTGGAAAAAACCCAAGAATTCCAAATCGATACTCACCATCTTTTTATCGATTTTAAGGCCGCATATGACAGCATTTATAGAGACGAGCTATACAGAGCCATGTCTAGTTTTGGCATCCCTGCCAAACTCGTTCGTCTGTGCAGGATGACGATGGAGCTGAGAAGGGAAGAAGTAGTAAGGCCCTATCTCGAACAACTAAGGAGACTCTGTACAAGACCTTGATCATCCCAGTCCTGCTTTATGGCGCTGAAGCATGGACTTTGTCGAAAGCAGATGAGGATATCCTTGGTCGCTTCGAGAGAAAAATTCTTCGGAAGATATACGGTCCCGTTTGCGTTGACGGGCTTTGGAGGAGAAGATTCAACGAAGAAATTTACGAGCTGTACAGCGACATCGACCTAGTCAAAAAACTGCGCATCAGTCGCCTAAGATGGCTAGGTCATGTAGAGCGAATGGACACCAATGCTCCGGCCCGCAGAGTCTTCGAATCTAAAACGAAGGGACAACGCAGTAGAGGAAGACCTCGCCTAAGGTGGCGCGGCGCACAAGTAGAAAGGGACCTCAACCAACTTGGAGTGCACAACTTGAGGCAGTTAGCTAAGGACCGGGCTAACTGGAGAGGCTTGTTGGTTGAGGCCCAGGTTCACCCCGAACTGTTGCGCCACCTAAGTAAGTAAGTAAGTTTGCAGGTAAGATATAGTCCTTGCAATCGACTATTTGAATTATATAAAAAAATAGAAAAAAAATTAGGTATTATTTCGAGAGATTTCAAACCAGACCACAGTGATGGGTCCCTTTTCGACTCTCTTCCAGGATCCATCTTAGCCCGAGAGATTTTCTGGATCTCTCCACAGTTTTTTTTTTGGCTTTGATGCCTCGTGTCAACGCTAGCATCTGTTTAACAGAAATCTGGTTCATCTTCTGGGTTTCTACCCGGTGGCGTCCCAAGTGCCACCCATTTCAGTACTCTTCACTCCAAGCTTAAAACTGCCCTATGAACGGTGCCAGTCGGCATTTTAATAGCCATTTTAGCCTGCCTAGGACTGTCCACGGTTGACGAGTCCAGTTGTTAACCAGGTGTCCACGATTCCTCTGCCAATTGCAGCAAATGGTTCTGGACCAGAGAACTCCGAGGTTGATCCTCGCTTTGCTAGAGAGTCCTCTTTTCGATTGCCCTCAGTTCCCTCACCCAGGGCAACGACATCTCACTTCGAGCACTCATTGAGTTTATGAACACATTTCATTGGTAGGGATGTATTTACATCTGTTTGTTCCATGTCCAGTGCTCTCTCTCATTTTTCACGAGATTCAGGATTTTGCTATGCCCACAGATGGTACTGCGCCAGTGCCAGTTGTCACCCCCGTGCAGAACAAGTGCCGTGGCATGGTTGCCACCATTTTTTTTAATAAATAAATCCAGCGGCAGAATGCCTAGGAACACTTCCATTGCGCATGTTGGTGTCGGTTGTATCGCACCGACGCGACGCGACGATCCCTAAGCGCGCCTAACTGAACGATAAGTGGGGTACACAGCAGTTATTGGATGCTTTTCAGCGAAAATTATTAGTCCTACGTGCGAGGAGGGCGGTTGGAGGAGAAGAGCCAATCACGATTTCTATGAGCTGTACCAAGATGTAGATGTTGTCCAAGTCGACTATATTGGCATCGAGCGCATAGGCGACAGGGCTTCGACAAGTCGATCTTTGAGGTTGGTTTCCCGGTTAAAAGCTCGTGAGCGTGGTGGATACTCTGAGAGTCAATATTTACCAAATAATATAATTTATACAGATACCAATCTAAACCGATCTCAACCAAAAAGCTCTTCCAGATAGCTTGCTTACTAGCCAGTTGGACATAAGATGAAAATGTCAATACTTAAAGCCTCGAAATATGTGGACTACTAACTTACAGTGAACATTAAGTGCGTTACCTCCCCTTTAGAAACCAAACTATCGCGGTTGCAACAGCGCTTTGTTTTGAAGCGCTGAAAGCACCGTGTTCGGGATTGACAAGGATATAAGGCTACCCTGTCTTAGGCAAAGACTCTTCACAAATCGAGAGCTTGTGTCACTGATTCTCCTGAGGGTTACGGGCACCGTGTTCCATAAGAGGGTTACGTGGACGAAAAAAGTAAAGTACGGAGACTGCAGTAGAGTTTTCCAATAGTGGCTACAATATGGTCGGTCCAGGTAAGTGTCTCATTAAAGACTATTCTATCACAGATTGGCCTAGATTAATTGGTGGAAACTGTGATGTATCGAGGCCGCCTTTTTTATGTATACATGACGTCATTGATTTTACCGGATTTAGAGCTAATTTATTCCTTAATGCCCATTGCTGAATCTTATGTAACTCCACGTTAATATCATCTATAGCGCTCGCAACACCAGATAATGTGGTGTTCAAATATAGTTGGACATCATCTGCATACATATGGGCAGTAGAATGCTTGTCTTATTGGGGAAGCTCATTAACATGCATGGAGAACAATAAGGGTCCAAGAATAGACCCCTGCGGCACTCCTGTAACCACATCTAGGAAAGTAGTCACTCTATTACCAATCACCACACATTGCTGTCGCTCAGTCAGGTACGAGTTCAAAAGTTTAGTTGCATGTGGTGAAAAACCAAAGTTATGTTGTAACTTCTCAGAGAGAAGCGAGTGGTCAACTCTGTCGAAAGCCTTGGAGAAATCTAAAAGAGTAAAAAATATAAGGTAGTTTAAATCAAGTGTTTTTCAAATGTCATCCACTACAAGTAAGAGGGCGGTTTTGCAACTTCTTTTTGCTCGAAAACCAGATTGGGCGGAACTTATAAGATTGTGACGGTTTAAATACACTTGCATTTGTTTCGATACAGCTTTTTCGAAGACCTTTGATAGAAACGGGAGGATAGCAATAGGTCTATACTCGACACAATCACTCCTCTGCGACTTCGGGATTGGTATAATTTTAGCCATCTTCCATGGACTTGGGTACTGACCGGTGGTTAAGATAGAATTAAATATGTGAGTGATGTATGGTAAGAGAAGTTTTATAAATTTTTGGTTTATTTCATCCAGTCCCACTGCATTTGATTTAACAGATAATAAAGCTTGAACTACATCTGAATCTGTTAAATGAATGAAGTTGAAGCATTGCACGTTAGGATTATTTACATGATGATCAGGTCTTAAAGGATCAAGGATTTGATCGTTGTGGGTTTGCATATCTTGCAAGCCTACAAACTGTGGGTATATACGAGTGACCACCAGATTACGGAAAAAACGATAAATATCGTAATGCGCACTAAGTTTGTACCGCTTCCAACGAATGTATGCAACATTACGTTTATCGATCAACCGGTGTATTGAATCATTCAGCCAAGGCGGGGAAGTGTTCTGGATTAGTTTGTTTCTTAATGGAACAAGTTGATTAAAAAGAGCTTTCAAGGTGTTTTGCAAGAAAGAAACTTGTTGGTTTGGAGAAGGCATGTAGTATGTGGTATACCTCGTCCAGCGAGTGCTAGCGACATCCGACTGCAAGTTGCTGAAAATTAAGTTCCTAAAGTCCCTATAGCTGATCACAGTTTGCTCCGTCTCAAATCGCATGTCAAAGGTTAAGAAAATCAAGTCGTGTTTAGAAAACCCTGGAGCAGAAACTTGGCTATAAAAAAGAGCTTTTTGAACATCACTTACAAGATATACACCCAAGAGAGTAGCTGATTCATTCGAAAAGTGGGTAGGAGCAGAAGTTCGGGTATTCAGCAAATTGCAGTTTAAATCTCCACAGACAACTGTGTTAGAGGCAGTGCATGAGATCCTCTCCAACATGCTTATAGTGGGTGAAATAAGTAAGTAGTATTTAAAAATTAGAACTCGTGCAAGCAATTTCTGATCAATCAATTAATTACTATTCATATACAAATAAACAAGAAATTCATTTGCATCACAGAATGGAAAACTCGACTGTAAATACCAAACGACAGTGAAATTAAACATCCAGATAATGACCTACCCTGCACACATTACATTGGCGGAAGCAAATCGAAATCATTTACATGACTAAAGTCGATCAATTACATCGATTGACTCAATTGAATAAATCAGACTTAAATCAGATTGCAAACAATTTAACGCACATGCAACGTTTTGTACTCAGAAAGCTACAACGCGGCGAAAAGGAAATTTACATTCAATTGATGCTGTAAATAACTACACCGGTCAACAAAAAAAAAAAAATTGTGTCTGTACAAATTTAAAGCGATCTTGGGCCCCTCATGTTTCATGTAAAAGCTGCAAAAGCAATTTAGAAGGTAAGTAGGTACAGTGCTTTTATTTCTTTGATTCTAACGATTTCTATCTGACTTAGTCATTAAAGAAGTGTTTCTATAATTTTTATGGAGCCCACTGATAATTTCCAAGATTGCTATTTTTGTATAGTAAACCCAAAAAACGTCGGGCAGGCAAGAAGGCAAACAAGATTTTTTACCCGGATCTACCATCAACGTCTGCGCCAATGCCTCATAGTGAAGGACTTCCTATACCATCTTGTCCAATATTGGCGAGTTGTGAAGTCACTGCATCACAAAGTCCTGCGACCACCGATGCAGAATACACGATTGAGCCAATGGAACGTAGATGTAAGAGATCTTAACTTGCCTAAGAATAAAGCTGAAATTCTAGCTTCCCGCTTGAGACATTGGAATCAGCTTGAAGCAAGTGTTAAGATAACTGATCCAAGGAAGCGACATGAAGCGTTCTCTTGTTTTTTTACTAATGAAGATGGACTGTGTCACTGCAATGATGTAAAGGGCTTATTTAAAGAAATTGGAATCCCGTGCATTGCTGATGATTGGCGCCTTTTTATTGACAGCTCAAAAAAAAGCTTAAAAGCTGTTCTTCTTCACAATGGTAATACATTTCCATCTCTTCTCCTGGCTCATTCTGTAGCTCTGTAGTATGGAAATAGTACATTAGGCACTAAAATACAGAGAATACCAGTGGGAAGTGATTGGAGACTTTAAAATGATTGGCTTTTTAATGGGAATGCAAGGTGGATACACAAAATATCCTTGTTACCTTTGCTTGTGGGATAGTAGAGCGGATAGTCAACATTACAGACAGCAGTCATGGTCAAAACGGACTCAATTCGTAATATTTATTTATTTATTTCATCAACAAGCTTAGCTTACAGATTACGAATATATAATAATAAATACAAAAACAATAATGAAAGAATATAATAAAAGTATAAGTACAAAAATCAGTTTGCTAGCAGTGTAATTAAAATGTATTTAAAACGCTCTCTCGAAATATGAAAATCTACATGTCTACTGATTTCGTTAAATGATTTCAGAGATCTGGAAATTGGCTCATTCTGCCCATAGTTTGTTCTATGCCCCATGCGATAAAAGATATGACGATCCCTAAACACCCTTTCAGGGGCATGAATAGGTAACATGGATAGAAGTGCAGGACTATTTATACGAGAAGATAGAACGTCTCTGACAAACATAATGTCATGTACGTACCTTCTTGCACTAAGTGTCATTATGCCTAATAATTGACATCTAGCCTTATAAGAAGGTTCAAAGGGCCAGCGCATTTTAAAGAAAATGTATTTTGTAAAACGCCTCTGGACTCTTTCTATACGATCGGAGAGATATAGATAGTATGGATTCCACACAACATCGGCGTATTCAAGTATTGACCTGACTAGGGCAATAAAAAGGGACAAAAATGTATGAGGATCAGTAAAATCTCTTGAGTTTCTTGTAATGAAACCAATTAGGGAATTGGCTTTTGTAACTATGTAGTCGACGTGAGATACGAAAGTTAATTTATTATCAATAAATACGCCGAGATCCTTAATTTTATCAACCCTTGTTAAAGGTATGGATTCAATACAGTAATTAAAATATTGCTGTATTTGAGATCTAGAAAAAGAGATAGTTGTGCATTTACTAACATTTAACGTTAAGCAATTACTAACACACCAAGTAGACAAATTGTTAAGATCCATCTGAATCTTTGCACAATCATCGAAGTTTTTTACTTTGAGGAATAATTTAAGATCATCCGCATACAGGAGACAATTACAAAATTTAAATTGATGAACAATGTCGTTAATAAAAATAATAAACAGGAGGGGCCCTAAGTGACTACCCTGTGGAACTCCAGAAGTGCAAGAAATTAATCTTGAGTAATAATTGTCAAGGCAAACTCTTTGAGACCTTCCAATTAAAAATGAAGAAATCCAATCCAACATTGTTGAGTGAAATCCAACATTTTCCAACTTCTTTATTAACAGCTCATGATTCACAGAGTCAAAAGCTTTGCTAAAGTCAGTATATATGACATCGACCTGGGATCCACTTTCAACAGCATTAATTGCAAAAGATGTAAAGTGGACCAGATTAGAAGTTGTCGAACGACCCGAAACAAAACCATGTTGGAACTCAGATATATACTCTTTTATGTGAAATTCTAATTTATTTTTAACAATGGATTCAAAAAGCTTTGGTATGGCGGAAAGTTTGCAGATACCTCTATAGTTTTCGACATTATTCTTGGAACCAGATTTAAAAATAGGCACCAAAAACGAGATCTTCCACTCATCAAGGAACGAACCCGACTTTAGCGATAAATTAAATATCATTAACAGAGGTTTGCAGATGGCGCTGCAACAGTTTCTTAATATTATCGCAGGAATACCATCAGCCCCAGGCTTAGGATTCGGCTTAAGGCCACAGATAGCAGTCTCAATATCCTGAATCTGCAGAACTAATTCCCCAAAATCAATTTTGGGCATTGTGGATACTTCAGGCAAAGTAGGAATCACTGGGTGAGAGAAGACAGATTCAAAAAACTGCGCAAATAGTTCGACGGAATTCTTAACGTCATTGGACACACAATTTTTATATACCATTTGGGTAGGCAATCCATTGGAACACCTTTTTTGGTTTATGAAGGACCAATATGATTTGGAGTCCTTTTTTAGCTTAATTTCAGTGTTACTTATAAAAATGTTATATAAAAATGTACTCAAGACCGTAAAGTCTCTACGAAGATTAGTGAAAATTACTCTATCACTAGAGTTTCCAGAATTTTTATAACGCTTGTAAGCTTTGTTTTTTAAATTTTTTAAGTGCAAAAGTCGCCTATTATACCATAAGGGCCTAGTTTTGTATTTCCTCACAGAGCATGGAACAAACATGGAAAAACCGACATTAATTATTGAGACAAAGTGGTTATACATATGACGTAGACATAGATTTACAAATTCAGTATCCCAATTAAATGAATTCAGATACTCTTTTAAACCCACAAAATTACATTTAAGAAAATTTAAGGAACTAAGAGGACTCGTGTTTGCTTTTATATAAGAGTATAAATTAATTTGAATCTGCATTTGTTTATGATAAATCGAGTCATTCAGAAGAGGATATGAGACTTCGGAAACTTCTGTTTTGATATCATTAACATTAATAAAAACAAGATCTAATAATCGGTTCTGAGAATTTACAATTGAACTAATTTGACATAGATTTAAAGAGAACATACAATCAATGAGAGAAATTTCGTAATCTTTTTTAACATTAAGTGGGATAAGCATTTTGTCTTCTTCAGACCAAGACCAATTTACATCTCCAATATTAAAATCACCAAGTATACACAAGATATCTGATTCAGAACAATAATGACTAACAAATTCAAAATTTTCTATACAATTTTCATAAATTTCCAGTTTACTTCCAGAAGGTATATAGGTCACAATATAAATAAATCTAATACTTGCAACGTTAGTTGAAAAACAGACTTGGTCAGCATCTAAATTCGGCAATGGAATCCTTTTCCCAGAAAGAGTCAACAGAGCAGCAGCAAGAACTCCTCCACCACGGTCATCAGATGACTTACAGCGATCATGGCGAAAGACATCATAAATAGATTCACTCGATCTGATGTCCTCGTAAAGCCAAGTTTCCGTAATTATGATTATATCATAATCCTTGTGACAAGACGCAATAAACAAATCTGAGGTCTTCGATCTGCATCCGCTCGCATTGTGGTAATAAACATTTACGGGCTTTTGGTGAATATCACCACCATAAGCATTAACATGGCCTAGTTTTTTGCCGGAGTAAAAGAACGAATTTTAACACCGTTCGGCCAGAAGTTTCCATCGAAGACAGTGTTAGCATAATGAATTGGTATCCCAATTTTAAAATTAACAAACTTAAGTGATACTTGGCTGACATTCACTTTAGTTAATTTAAAACAAGATACGCATTGAGATGCAACATGAAGTTTCGATGAAACATAAGAAATTATTGCATCAGTGGTTGTGTCGGGGTGGAAGCTCGAGATGTGGAACCACTTGAGTTTACGAACAACATGCAGACCACAATTTTGCTCACTTGTTCCCAAAATTACTTCAGGACGTTTGTTATTGATTAGGCTCAGAAATACACTCACCGGAACTAGCAGCATTCAAATTATTTTCACCGACAGCAACAACAAAATTATTATCAGCAATTCGAGCAGCACCATCATCAGCAGCAGCCGGAACAGCATTATCAACACAGTGCATTTCGGATTTATCATCGACATCAACAGCAACCAATGACTCAGCATCATCAAAAAGAATAACGTTGTCATCATTTAATATGACGTCAGAGGAATCTCCTTTTACACACTTTTTCTTTACTCTCTTATCAACAGTAGCAGCAGTAATTGTTGGGGCCAAAGAACTCGGAGCGAGGTTGACGGTTATTTTGTCTGTCGAAGACCTAGCTGCAGTAAGCGATGACAGGTCATCAGCAATAACAGAGAGATTCGGAGATGACGAAGATTTCTTTCTCTCTTTCCTGTTGGTTTTTAATGCACTGGCGCTAGAACGAGAGCTAGTGGGAGTGCACTTGTTGGCCGTAGTGGAAAGACGAACAAGAGGAGAGGAAGAAGTAGGAGCACGACGGTCAGCAGACAATTGCTTTGTCGGTTCAACGAACTTTGGTTTTCTTTGAACACGAGTAGTAACGCGAATGTCTCGACTAGTATTCAGAGCGGGATAGTTAGCAGTCGATGGTAAACATTTAGATTTAGCAGAATCGAATGAAGAACCAATCAATTTAATGTCATTAATGTTCTTTTGCAAAAAAATAGATAGGTCACTCATTTTTTGAATGCATGTTAATAATGGACTATTTATGCAATTATCACATTTGTATCAAATTCAAGGCGAGAAAGGAAAATGTCAACAGAAAACCGATCGTGGAACCTAGAAGTATATTGATGCCACCACTTTATATTAAACTAGGCCTTATGCAACAATTCGTAAAGGCACTTAAAAATGATTCCGATGCTTTTAAGTATTTAAAGAACTTTTTTCCAAAGCTGTCGGAAGCCAAAATCAAATCTGGAATCTTTGAAGGACCACAAATCAAGAAAATAATGGACAATAGTGAATTCGCAGAGTTACTGAACAGTATAGAAAGGTATGCTTGTGAGCTTTAAAAAAATGGGTTGCAGAATGTCCCTCAAACTACAAATGCTACATGCTCATTTGGACCGATTTAAGAACAACATGGGAGCATATTCGGAGGAGCAAGGTGAACGCTTATCGTCAAGGTACAAAAACAAACTTTTTTAGGAAAAACCTTTTTTTCTATTATTAGGAAGGTTAAAGAAATGAGAAACAAATAAGGAGAACCCAGACAAAAAAAACCTGTTGACCGGTGTATTGATTTTGACGCGGATCCATCCAGGAAATTGGTAAGGATAAGTAGCAGATTGTATCGAGAACAATTAAGATATGAATCCTTTGTTGGAAAACAAAACAGAAAACTCTTTGATTTTTTTTTATTTTTTTTAGTTGGAATGAAAGATTAATTTAAGACGGATACAATTCTTAAGCACCATAGGGTGTCTACAGAGCTGGCATTGAAATCTGTGCCCGCATGGGAGACAAAGTTGGTGGAATTTTTAATTGGAAATCACAGCCATTCATTCAACCTTTAAAAGGGTTCCCTCAACTAAAAAAAAAAAAAACACAGAGCAACAATATATCAGTCTGCGACAACTTCTTAATTGCAATCACGCTCTTAAAGGTGCCCCCAAAGTATCTATGATAGCAATAAATTATGAATTTATCTCTCGACGCCTTCTCGGCAGATAATTATCTTCATATCACCAGAGCCATCGTCACTTGCTTCAAAAATGAATTCAGTATTCGTGTGAACACGAACCGAATGTAAACAGAAGAGGCAACAAAGCTCTTGAAACATCTTCATAAAGAAAAATCGTCGCCTGATAATCTTACCATCACTCTTTAATTGTTAATTACATAGACAAAAAGTTACTAACTGTAACTGGCTGGATGGTAAGCGGGTTTGTTAAAGAATCCATCCAGTTGGTCGCACTGCCTAGACATCTCTTATAATCTGTTGGCCTGAACTTTGGTGATTACTTGACGACCAACATCAATGTCATGTACGCCCCCAGAGAGTGAAACGATAGAGAACCAAGCAAAGGATACCCCTAGCTAAAGCTCTACTCTTCTCCTCTTATTGTTGTCTGCCTTTTAATACAGCATAATAAACAGAAGATTTATAAAACAATTTATACATGTATACACCACTCACGCGAAATGTAATAGCAGCAGAGAATACCAACAAAAAATTAGTCCTTAAATATTTTTTTTTAATAATAAAATCAAGTAAAAAAAACCAAGTGAACGGAAGGATACGTTTAGCGTGCTTTTCAGTGTCTGTTACACGAACGAGGACTTCAGGCCATGGAATTCGAGGTGCTTCAACGCAATTTCGAGACAATCTTGAAAAAAATTTAAGGTTCGTCGTAAGTGCATTTCAAAGATTTTGGCTGGTTCAGTGGAGAAATGTTGAAATAGAAGTTCAAAGACATGCACTCGTAGTTTACAAAGGAGTGTGTTGAGTGTTCAAAAGGATGTTTGTAATTGGATCTCCTTACACCAAATAATTCACACATTTCACACGAAATGTTTGGTGTTTCTCTTATAGGATGGCTGGATGCTGTGGGAATAGGGTAGGCACTGATTGGCTTTAACTTGGCAAAGCCCAGTGTTGTAGCTGTTACCACACATCAATAGTGCTTATTTTACCTCCAAGTGGTAGCCATCGGGTACTGGCTGTTGTTCACCCGGACGCGGCTTGTTAAACTTATAAGCGCGAGTGCTGACCAGAAGACAAAAATAGCAGCGCTATAAACACGACAACGGACGAGTTCTCCAGATGGAACCAACGGTGTCGTGATAATCCTCCGGAGCGGATATAGTACCTTATTCGGGCTTCTTGGAAAAGAGATGGTTGCGGAGGAGCCCTAAAGGGCCAACGGCAGCACTCACACCCCCGAAATGGGTCACCGACATCAGTATAACCGACCCCTCATCGTAGGGATTTCTAGAACGAAATTTTCTAGAATGGAACTGGTCCTCCAGATTGGGGGTTGTGCCGTCGGGGTAACTGCCCGACCACGGAAAGAAATAAATGTTTTGAAGCTCCAACAAGCCTCGGAAACGGACGGATTTACTGTTGACGGACCATGCAAACGTAACAAGGACAACGAATTTCGGATCTGTACGTGGAACGTTAGGTCCCTTAGTAGACCACGTGCAGCCGAACAATTAGCGGAGGCCCTAGACTGCTGCAAAGCAGATATCACCGCCATCCAAGAAGTGCGATGGGATGGAGCATGCACCAACTCATCTGTAAAATATGGTCGGATGAAAGTATACCCGATGAATGGAACCTCAGCATTGTTTGCCCGATCCTCAAAATCAAAAAGGAGACCCTCTGAACTGCGCCAACTACAGAGGCATCAGTCTTCTTAACATCGCATATAAAATCTTATCTGCCGTATTATGTGAACGCCTGAAACCGTTCGTCAACAACTTGATTGGCCCCTATCAGTGTGGTTTCAGGCCAGGAAAGTCCAAAGTCGATAAAATTTTCACGCTCCGGCAGATCCTGGAAAAAACCCAAGAAGTCCAAAGCGAGACTCACCATCTTTTTATCGATTTTAAGGCCGCATGTGACAGCATTTATAGAGACGAGCTATACAGAGCCATGTCTAGTTTTGGCATCCCCGCCAAACTCGTTCGTCTGTGCAGGATGACGATGGAGAACGCTCGCTGCTCCATCAAGGTCGGTAAAGACTTTGCCGAGACCTTCGATGTCAAAAAAGGATTTAGACAAGGTGATGCGCTGTCATGCGACTTCTTTAACATCGTTCTTAAAAGAATTGTGCAAAACTCACGCGCCAACACCAGAGGCACAATCTTTCGAAAGTCCGTCCAATTACTCGCATACGCCGACGATATTGACATAATCGGAAGAACGCAGCGTGATGTCAGTGGAGCGTTCGTGAGTATTGAGGCGGAAGCCTTTAAGATGAGTTTAGCGGTTAATGAGGGCAAGAATAAGTATATGCTATCAACAAGGAAGGACAACCAACATCGACATCTGGGACAGAACGTCACTATAGACAGATATAACTTCGAAGTAGTTAGGGACTTTATCTACCTAGGCTCCGTTATGAGATCAGAAAATGATATCAGCGCTGAGATCAAACGAAGAATAACTCTTGCCAATCGCTGCTTCTTTGGGCTAAGAAGGCAATTGAACAGCAAAGCCCTCTCTCGAGCAACTAAAGTGACTCTATCCAAGACCTTAATCATCCCAGTCCTGCTCTATGGCGCAGAGGCATGGACCCTGTCAAAAGCGGATGAGGTCGCTCTTGGATGCTTCGAGAGGAAAATTCTTCGGATGATTTTTGGTCCCGTCTGCATAGACGGTGAATGGAGGAGGAGATACAACAGCGAACTTTATGAGCTGTTCAGCGACATCGACTTGGCCAGAAGAGCGAAGGTTCAACGACTGAGATCGCTGGGTCATGTAGAGCGCATGGACACAAATGCTCCGGCCCGGAAAATCAAATCTTTGAATCCTTTCCCGAGGGACGGCGCAGTAAAGGAAGACCGCGACTCAGGTGGCGCACGCAGGTGGAAGGGGACCTCAACCAACTGAGCGTGCGAAACTGGAGGCAGCTGGCTAAAGATCGAGCTGGCTGGAGACGCTTGTTGGTTAAGGCCCAGGTCCACCCCGGACTGTAGCGCCACCTTAAGTAAGTGAGTAAGTTTCGCTTATAGAGGTTGTGCTTAAGTGGAGTCTCTAAGTATGTATTTCTAAAGTCCAAAGTATTATTTCTCTTTTTATGAGGGTAGGTAAAAATCTACGATGAGAAGCTACAAGGAACAGCCGTGTGAGTTACATACTTGAACGTCGGACATCCGTTGAATTACAGGAATGCTGACCTGAAGTTTTCCAATGACTCACAACAAAGCAAAACCCCTTGCTGGAAACATTTTATGAAGGAAATGTATCTCATTGGCGGCCGAGCTCCTAACAGAATGATAAAAGAGAAGTGCAGCAAGTGAAGACTTATTCATTCCATTTAGTGATTGACCTCAACTCGCGTGGTCATAGTAGTGTGAGGTTCACAGTCACTGAAAAATAACCCCCTCAACCGTAGTTTAAATTGCATATTTTTGGGATTTTTTAACACCTTCATGGCTTTTCAGGAGGCGGTTGTTAGGCTGAACTGGCTCGGGCGGTGTAACTCGGTGACGCTGGTCTGGGTTTCGGAACATTCTGGGATACCGGGCAAAGAAAGGCAGATACTCGGTCTTCAAAAATAGCATCTCGACTACTGGCGATACCTTGGTACATGCCGGCAGACGAAGATGTGGATCGACGCTATTGAACGCCGACTCGTCACGGTTTTTACTCTGAAAACCATTGCCCATTGTGAGATGTACCTGGAAGAGGACGAAACCGCCGCGCACTTCCTGTGTCTGGGCAATTTCATCCTCAAAAATGAGGATTTGGGTACGCTCAACCTTGCTGATCTGATGCGTTATGCAAAGCACACTAACAGGACAAGTGCGGACAATACAAACCACGTAAAGAGTATTGCTACTATCTCGCATGGGGCGGCCTTCAACTGAAGTACAATAGTCTGCTATTCAATGATGGACAGCCCTCTACAAATACAATACAATGACTTTCCAGAGTCCTTCATCTTTTGATTTTCAAAATCCTTACTGCTCCTTTGGATTAACGATTTAAATGTGCGATATTTGCAGAGAACGAGATTGCAGGCACCTTTAACGTATGTACGTACGTCTGTTGCGCCAAGAACTTGTATTCTTTTTTTCCCCCCTTTTTTTGGACCCAGATCCTCTTCTCAGTGGTCTAGCTATCACACTGGCCACTCCTCGATCCTTGATCTCCACAACTTCAAACACGAAAATACAGACTACACCCCGCCGAAAATGTGTTTTGACCGTAACTTCCGTACGAGCATCGCTGAACGGGATGTATGGAACAATTCTCCCCCTATCGATGGTAACTCGGTACACTTTTCACAGATGGTTCTAAGACCGAAGGCGGGGTGGGATGCGGTGTTTTCTCCGAAAAGCTCAACCTCGAATTATCGTTCTGCCTCCCTGATCATTGTAGCGTCTTTCAGGCGGAAATCATGGCGATTAAGGAAGCCCTGTCCTGGCAGAAGTGTAATGTACTATCTGTCAGGGATATTACCATTCTCACTGATAGCCAAGCGGCAATCAAGTCTCTGGAATCGTGCTCGTTTACTTCAAAGGCCGCTCTCAACTGCCGTTTATCTCTTACGGAGATGACAGAACAGTTCAATATTCACCTATGCTGGGTGCCAGGCCATAGAGACATTCCAGGAAACTGCAGGCCAGACGAACTCGCCAGACAAGGCACTACTCTAAGGATTCTGTCTGATAGGCATTCCCTGTGTATGCCCCTAGCTACATGTAAGCATCTACTAAAGCTGAATGCTATTAGCAAGACCAACCTCAGATGGGAAAACGTATCAGAAGCTGCAGGGACGAGGAGGAGGAGGAAAGTATCCCTCACCTCCTATTTAACTACCCAGCTCTGTCGCATAAAATAATGGCCCATTTAGGGTCCCCCTTCCTTGAAGTCCTTGGTGACATAGCGTCCTTAGACGTCATGCGCATCTATCGCTTTATCAAAAGCTCCGGTTGGTTCTGTTTTCCATGAGTAGCGAATTGGTTTTGATCCACGGTACCACAAAGGACCTTTATTGGTCTAAGTGTGTCTGTCCGTGCGGACAGCCAAGCCAACCTACCTTGGACCCAGATTGGGTGAACGAAAATGTTGGTTGTCATAGTCCAGATTGAATAATTCTTTTTTCCTGATAGAGTCACCTGCCGTCTGCAGAAGCTCTATCTCCATACCCTCAGCGACAAGTCCGGTTCTACTACTAGTTTTCCTTGATCATTATTGTAAGGACTATGTTCGGGCTTCAAAGCCTTTGTATGTACTTAAAGAAGGTAAGGAAGTATCATTCCTTCAATAGCTCTATTTTTTCGATCGCCCGTTTCTCATGCTTCCTCCGATCTGGGTGTTCGATCCATCTTTTGTGTTTGTTAACAGAAAGCTGTCAACGGCTCACTAGCGATGAGTCCATTGTGCCCAATAGTAGAACGTTGAGAACCTAAATTTCATCCTCGGCTGAACTACACCACCCAGATAAATGTATGAATCTAAGGAGTTTATTAGGTTAATGTTTCTTAGATCATCCAGCTCCGCAAGAAAGTAGCCCCCAAGAGTGCCTATTCTTTTGGTGGCTAGTGCTGGGCAATCGCATAGCAAGTGGCGAGTGGATTCTATTTCCTCTTCGTCCCTGCAGGTCCTAGAGAACTCTATGTGGGGTAGTCTTATGCATGCTTCATGATTGCCTATCACACAGTGTCCTGTCACGACGCAAACAGCTGTCCGAATGAGTTTTACTAGATATGCAGATGCCTTTTTGTCTTAGGCTGGCCACAACGATTTGGCTATGGCGCCTGTTAGCTTCCTCTTTGTATTCAATATCTATCTTCGAAGCGATGTGCTATACTCGGTAAGGGCCTGCTTGTAGAGCTCGTGAATTCCGAAATTGCTAAGTAAAGCCATGGTTGATCTTAATCAATCTTAAGACACTAGAACGCATTTTAAATATTCATATCCGCGGAAGGATCGCTATACAAATCTTAACATGCAAACTTCACATCCACGGAGACGAATAATAAGCACTTGCTTCCTATTTGGGCACAGAAGGCACGATGAACAAGGTTCACGCTTAAACGATTCAAGATTCTCTCACTCAGCAGCCACAAAAAAGTTCCTTAATTAACGAATAGTATCCATCACCTCACATTACTTAGAATTCGAATTATTCAGATTAATCTCCGTCACAGTCGCACAGAAGCACACTAGACGAAGCATTTCGGACATAAATTTCTTGAAGTTTAAGGATTGGTTAGAACATCTAAAGCCACCTCACTGTATGGACTTCATTTCCGCCCAGCCCGTATTGAACACAAAACAACATAACACTACACCTCACTTCAACTAGAAACTTCCTCAAAATCAGAACTTTCTCTTACCATCCATTATGAGGAGTTTTGAGTGAACAAGGTTTCGTTTTCTGTAAATTAAATGAATTCCTTCCCTGTGTAATTAATTTGAGCACAACCCATCTAAACTTGCAACCACTCTGAATATATTATTTTCTACTTCACCATAACCACTACCGTCTTCTCGTCTAACGTATGAAATAGCGAAAATACTAATTTCCAAGCTTATACCTCAAAAGCCACATGTCTGTTCGCATGTGTAACCAAAATTCACACTCACATAGTAGGTCCCTGACCTTCGAAGCCATCAAGATGTTACCTCAAGCGATTCATCACTGCTGAACAGTGGCAAGGTAATTATTTCCGCATTTGCCTTCAACAGCTTGAGTGAAATTCGCTATTCGTAAATTTCTTCGAAATTGATTTCATCGCATTTACATTTAAACAGACCCGCAGTGTTGATAGATGAAATTTATTCCAATTGGTGCTTGACGTTGGGCGCCAATTTAAGGGTAATCTCACCGAATACTTCTGAGTCTATTCATACAATTGAACATTTTCTATATGTTTCAGCAGTTTTTTACCAATTTAGTTGGCATGAAATCCATGTCACACCTTACCAAAACAGACATTTACTCGGGTTTTTCACAGTACACACATAGGGACACAAAAAAAAATTCTATACACATCATATCTAGACAAAGTACTTGCGAGTTACTTACAATCGGATTACGTGGAAAGGACTTTTATCCTCACACCAAAACCCACAGTAACCATCATGAGGTTAATCTATTTCTCAAGGAGCCAATTGACCTGATTCATAACAAACCGGGCCGAGACAACCACAACAAAATTTCGAGATATGATAACAGACGTTTCAAGTGAATGAAAGATGAAAGAATGAAATAAACTTGAAAGGATAATCATAGACAGGAAATCTATTTTCCGTTCGCAATGTCAAGAGGAAATAGGATATTAAAGGTGTCAGATGGTGAGCTAGGAGTTTAAGAAATCATTCGACTTTGGATTATCATTGAAGTGACAGAAGTTATTCTTTGGATGATAGGATTCTCGTTTTTTTTTTTTTGAAAAGTAACAAAGCTATTTAATCAGAAATAAAGCTTTGGGCAAAATGTCAAATGTAATACAGAAAAGCATTTGATTTCAGTTAACTGTTTCGAAAGGTCATCATTTGATCTTTTGAAGAAGTATGGATTGTATTTGGGATTTTTCCAAAAACAATATTCCATCTGCCGATTGGTTACCGATATCGATGATAGGAGGAAATCGATACCAAGTTCTGCACATTGATATACCACCTGCGGAGTAATGACATTTATTTGTTCCTGGGGAATGTAAATGCTATCGGTTTTGTGGCTCCTCTCCCAGTACTTTGATTTTTAAAAAGGTAACCAAATCCCAGAAGTACTCAAAGTCTATCAGGTCCACTTTACTACCTGGCAGGAGCCCATTTTTGGTGCACAAGTTGGGGTAAGTGAGAGTTTATTCATTTATCTGTTATGCTTGGTAGCTGGTAATGATATAACCTCAGCGGGACTCAAACTTCCGGCGGTCAGGTCACAAGCAAACACACTACCTACAAGGCATTCCTTTTTTGTGGATGTGTGGAGTCATTTTTATATTCTCAGAGGCAAGGATATCATTGAGGAAAAGGCATCACTTGATGTGGGAGACAGCCTCGAACTCACATAGAATGTATTCTGCTGATTCGTCTTGGTTGGATGGTTGGTTGGTTGGTTGAGTTATGTGGCCCCCGATTAAGTAGGTCAAACTAGGTCCTAGAAACAATTACTTTTCCTTATGAGGTTGTTAATTTTAGCCGTAGACGCATTATTAAGATCATTAACACCAGCGAGATAGTTATGACCTAGTGAATCATTGCTAATGTTAGCAAGTGCAGGACACGCGCACAGGAAGTGACGGATTGTTTCTTCTTCCTCCTCGTCCTTGCAACTTCTGCAGAAGTCATTATAGGGCATGTCTTATCTTTAAGCATGTTTGCCTATCATGAAGTGTCCGGTTATTACCTTTATTAGTGTAGAGAGTGCTCCTCTCTTATGCTTAAGAAGTCCGTTAGGTTTTCTTCATAGTTGCCTGGCCATAAGGCATTGGCCAAGTTGTCTCCATCTATGGTTAGCATTATTTAGCGCATCGACGTGGATGAGGTACTCAGCATAAGACATCGGTGCGTCAATATTGGCTATAATTGCGCTATTGGTACCGGAAGAGCCTCGTCCAGCCAATTTGTCAGCCACGCAGTTTCCTGCGACGTCACAGTGATCTGGTACCCAGAAAAGGGTGATATTGTACTGTCCAGCTATCTCACTGTTTTTTTTTCACTGTCTAAGATGTTAAAATGCTGGATATAAGGAATTTGATGGCGGTTTAGCGAATAGCGGTGACTTCAGCCTAAGTCTTCCTAGAAGGCACCAGCACCGACTTCGTTCTCGGTTTTGGACCCATCCGTAAGGATAGAGAGCGAATTGTTATACAGGATATCGCGTTGCGTCCACTCTGATCTGTCCAGTATCAAGTGTTTGAAGCCTAATTTGAAATCGATTTCAGTAGACAGGCGGTTGGTAACCTTGTGGAGGTGCCAATACATATTAAGTATGCTGACATGGCCAGTGTCTAGCACTTTCCGTAGGGGAGAGTTTCTCAGTCGATGAGCAGAGCTGGTCGCCATTTGCTTTCCGATGATGTCGATCGGGAGAAGGCGAAGCATGGCTTGAAGCGCCGCTGTTGGAGAGGTTCTCAGGCACTCGTGATGCTGAGACAAGCCACTTGTTGAGCTTCTCATCTGTTTTAAGTTGGAGTTCCTCTCCAAGGCAGGATAATCGGCCTTACCACCGACGTGCATAGCCTGTACATTTTATTTGGTTGTATGTAGGCCACACTAGTTCATCTTCATCTAGGCAAGGTCAACATTCTGTTTTTGAATTATATTTAATTTATGTACATAAGTAATATCTGAAGCTGCAGGACAATAGAAAAAGTAGTTCCGTTTTACTCATCTGTCTAGATCTGTTCGAAATGCGGAATTGGGTATGCCACAGGAAGGTTCGGCACATACACATGTACCTTTCCCAGCTAGTTGGTCAGCGATTTCATTATCTTCAATAACTTTGTGTCCTGGAACCCTTCAGGATTTAACTTTGTTTGGCTTTGATAGGTCTTGAAGAGCATTGAGGCAAACAGAAACGGCCTTTAACTTTTAATAATTAGAGCTCAGTGCTACTTGCCCCCTTTATACCAGAGTCAAGATTGATGTTGGCACACAAATTTCGTGTCGACCCAAAAGACACTCGCATTCACTTTGTGATTAGGGCCACAAATACCGGCTCCAACACCGGAGCCCACCTTTGATCCAACGGTTTAGGATACTAGTCCTTTTGGTGTTGATAAGTCATCTCTGTCACACCAGCTACAGGCGAAATAGAGGGAGTTTTACATTTTTTTCACACACTTTGCGCTAATGCTTTTTTATTACAATGATCACACATCGACAGCGTAGACGTTGTAGTAAAAGTTGCTGAGTTTAGTGAAGAGATCAGCAATGATGGTTGACTATAAGAGTGGAGAGAGGAGCACCTTCGGGGCAGCCTTTGATTGGTGGTATAGTCTGGCTGTAATTATCCGAATTTCAAACATTGCCAGAACCCACCTGTTGGTTGGATGACCAATGCCTATGTAGGCAATAGCATAGGTAATTGATACACACCCGGTCAAAAGCATCTTCAATATCGAAAAATGGGCAAAATGTGATTACCTTCAAGCAGAAACCAGCACCACCAGATGACCCGATAAAGGCCACTCTCAGTGAATCGGCCTTTGCGGTAGGCATATTGATTAGGATGACCATAATGTGAATGACTTACATCTTTTCTATCGTTTTCAGGAGGAACGATGTTAAGCTGATAGAGCGCTAAAACTTGCGAAGTTTGCCGGGCTTAATACCTAGCTTAGGAATGAAGGCCACAATAGCTTCCTGCCAAGCTCGTGGGATGTATCCAAGATTATAGCCAGTCCTAAATAAGTGTACCAGGGTTGGGATGATATTGTTCAGACCATTCTGGATGAAATTTGAAAAGACTCCATCAGTACATGATGACTTAAAGGATCTGAATGAGTCGACTACCGATTTAACTTTGTCTTGGCTAAAAAGTTTGCCAGACAATCTGTTGATTCAGTTACAGTTTCTAGAATCAATAGACTTAAGCAGTGACATCAGAGATGACTGGCTATATAGACGAATCTGGAAAGTTCTGGAAGAGTCCCCAAAGTTTCCCTTCGACTGGAAGTAAAGTTGTTATTGGGTTTGGGAAGGACCTTTCATTCTCTCCGCAAACTTCTATTTGGTCATTATCGCCTTGCGCATCCTTCTTAGACTCTGGTTTCCTGCAATACATGTCAATAAGCACTTGATACCATACCCTGAGCTTGACTGCAAGTAAGTATTAGTCCGTGTGTATTTGGCTGATAGGAAAGTTTGTACACATACTGGAGGGGTTCCTTGAGCCAATGTAGTTAATCCGATTTACTTTTTGCTGATGTGTGGAAACCACCAGGTCTCTTGAAGATATTGAACAACATTTGTTAGCTATTATTACATTTGATCCTACTTCAAAGTCTATTTGCGTGATTCTGTCGGCCGAATAATTAACGATGGGCTCGGAGTGGTATAAAGCAGATATTACCGAGGTGCAAAGAATGCGCCAGAGGATAAAAGGGTGGATCTGAGGTTAATTTTTATAATTTAATTTGCGAATGTCACTTAATACGGGCTCAGCCTAAAAATATGAGACCACTAACGACTGCTCTAATGAGCTCCCTTATAGGACATACATGTGGCCGATGTCAAAAATATGATATTAAGATCGGTTTTGTGATTTTATTGCTGAGGTAGGAATTGGATTGTCAGAGAACACAGGCTGCAATATACCGCATCCGGAAATGGACTCCGACCTGCAGATGCTGTAAATTCTAATACAGCTGAGGTGAATTCAGGTGAAGCTCTAGTTTCTACACTAATTTCATGCTGAAGGCCAACAATGTTCTCATAACGCCCTCTCTCTCCAGGCTGCCAAGCAGTTCCATTTCAGCAGAATGCTTTGACGGAAATCTCTGGATAGTGAGCTTGAGCTTGTTCAGCTTATGGGTAATTTTTGTGTAATTTCAAAATCGTTTTTTTCCCAAATCTATAAGACAACATTGTTCAATCCGATTTCACATCGCTTTCGTGCATCATTGTAGAAACTATCCATGAGCATCGTTGTTAACCCAGGTCACATCATACATGTAGGTAGAGCTCCTGACATTTGAGCGGTTGTGTGGGCCTGCATGCACTTGGTGTTCAACTACATTCTGAAAAGTCGAAATCATTCCAAATATTTGAATCTAAATAGCACATGCAACGCCACTGATGTACATACTCGTACGAGTATTAAAAAATCCTCGCCTCTTCGCTTTTTGCCAAATGCTACAAAACGACTTGAAATTGCCAATTGTGTTAAGCACGTAATGGATATGAATTCAGACAGCATTCAATTGACGTGTGTTGTAGATACATCTGAAGAGCAGGAAATAATTTCAAATCACTCGATCCACAGCAGTGGAAAAAGCACACCTTCGTAGAGTTAGCGCATTTTATAAAAAAAAAAAAAAAACACAGATGTTCCATGTAACTTCCATGCCATGTTTCACTTACGGAAATTGTGACCTTATGTCTTCTGCATCTGCACAGATGACAATGAGTTTGCCACTTTTTATAGATATATGTGTACCCTGAAGGTATATCTGCAGCTTGAGTTGGATGTAAATTCAAGAGATCCATCCTACCACAACGGAGGCTCATGTGTTCTAAGTTCATTGATGCATGTGGCAAAAGGAAACAGAATAGCACTCCGAATAGGATTGACTCGATGCTTGTATTCGTACTCGTTTATATTTCCGTGTACCCAATTCCTGTACTCCATCACTCCTTTACGGTACAAATTTTGGTACTGCAAAACGAAGCGTAAGAAAAATAGATTCAGGATACAGATCCTTTTTCAAAATCAAAATTCAAGAAGTGAATCTATAAAAAAAAAATACTAGTTTGGACGAGAACCTTTTGTTTTAAAAATCTGGAATCAGAGTTTTGCTGTATCTACACACGTATCTTAGACAAAAAGAAACCAATTAATGGGAAAAAATGCAAGCTAAAGAAAAATGATTCACTCTATTCCCTGGGGTATATGGCCAACTACGTCCGTTTAAAAGCAATCTAAAGATCAAAGATTATATAGAACTAAAAATTGCCATATCCTGTGAGCAAATGCTCCCCAACTTCTAACTTGAAAGAGGCTACCGAAATTGCAATTGGCGCTTTGGTTTGACTACTTCTTCAACAACGTCCGGCTATAGATATCGTATATGAAGCACAGTGAGGTTATAACCTTTTTGTGTGGCCCTGAATAATCGATGTCAGGAATACGCCTACGTACTAACCCACACCCTGCACACTTCAACCACTCTCCCCGCGCAACTGCCGTTAGGTATTACTTCGCGGGGCTGGTTAGCTCTAAAGCTGCGCCACGTTTCGCCGTCGCCCCTGTCTTCTTTGCTCCCTCATGATGGTAGCCACAGTTTCGCTTACTGCTTCGCAAGCTTCTTGTGTCCTCAGCATATGTCTGGTGATGTTCTCTGGTGTTAAGTCCATTAAGTCCACGCCCAGTCTATTTGCCAGCCAGTTACGCTCTTCATGGTATCGTCCACAGCGGAACATAATGTGTTTCGCATCTTCGACCGCTTCCGTGGACGTTAGGCAATAAGGGTTGTCTTCGTGTCCAAATCTATGGAGATAAGCTTTGAAACATCCATGACCAGTAAGCATCTGCGTCAGCTCTCCATGCTTCCTATTAATCCATGGGTATATGTTGGGGATCAATCTTTGCGTCCATCTGCCTCTGTCAGACGAGTTCCATTTCTCTTGCCATTCCTCGAGGCTTACTTCTGGTGATACTTCAGTGTCACTTCGACCCGTCGCTGTTGACACCATTGTCCTGTTGGCACGATATTTCCGTTCCGCTTCTTTAAGGAGGAGGTCTATTGGCACCATTCCAGCCACTACGCATGCCGCGTCGTAAGAGGTTGTTCGAAAGGCGCTGCATGTTCTGAAGACATTGGTTCTGTAGACCGCCTCCATCTTTCTTTTGTACGACTTCGTCCTCATCGCACCAGCCCATATTTGGGAGCCGTAAAGCAACATAGACGTCGCAACTCTTGCTAAGAGCAGTCTCTTCTTCTGTCTAAGTCCTCCAATATTGGCATGATCCTAGCCAGGACAGCCGTTGTTCATGTTGCTTTCTCAGCTGCGTGTTGCAGGTGTTGCTTAAAAGTTAACCTTGTGTGGCCCTAACTGTATATTTTAGTCAAAAACTTATCATCCACTCAAATGAGGTCTTTGAGTGATATTAGGCAGTAGGGTTGACGAAAAGAAAATATCTGCAACCTATTCAGAGTGAAACTCCAAAAGGTGTAAGCATATCCTAGCCTCAGTTTTGTTTAAATTAATTCTGCTTTACTGCATTGGATCGGCCTTGCGGGATTAGGAACTTAATTCTCTCAACCTGATAGCTTCTTTGCGCCTTATTTACCTACCAAAGAAACGGGCTCCCGACCCGAGAAGAGTATCTGCCTTAGACAGGGCTACCTTCCATCCTCGCCGATCCTTAGGCCGCTGCCTCCAGCTGCCGTAATCGAAACCACGGTAGCTTGATCCTTAAAATGGAGGTTCTAAGATCCTCTGGCAAAGCATACATTTCAAGTAAGAAGATGTGGTCCTATTTGTTTTGCTAAAGCAAAGTAGCTTAGGTTAGGTTAGGTAAGCGGGCTGGCAGAGTAAGAAAAGCTTCCTGCCGCCCTCAGGTCAGTGTTGATCCATTGTGTTACCCATATGGGGGGAAAAAGGGTGCCCCTCCGCCCAATTGAAACCCTGTAAATGTCTACACTACTCTCATTCTACTAACTTACATGTTTCCAAGTACAAACCACTTTGATGACTTGCCAAAGTTCAGCATCTTGTCTGTAGGAACGCCAGAGAGCGTTCGTGGAAGAAGTATTTACCGAGAAATTTGTTTCTGGAGTGTTGGAGTCCAGGACAATGTCATAGGAAGTGGGTGGTGTCCTCAGAAACTCCCTCGTCGCCACAACCTCTGCAAAGTTCTTCTTCTGTCCGGCGTAGTTTCTTCATGTGATATCGCAGACTATTATGCCCCGTGATGATACCCACGAGGATAGCAAGGGATCCTCCGTTCTTCTGTATAAGTTTTCCAGTTCTTGTTCTGTCGAAGGACGGCCATAGTTTTTTCGTGGTGTTACACGTTTCAATGGACTGCCATCTTAGGTTCGCCTCTCTTGTTGCTAATTTCCCTGCTTCAAGCTTGCAGAGAGATCAGTTGGTTCTATTAGATCTGTTGAACCTTTCCTAGCTAGTTCATCAGCTTTTTCATTTCTTGGGATACCCTCGTGTCCAGGAACCCAGCAGAGCGATACCTGCAAGGACCTCCGTTTGTAAAACACTGCTGTGGTCTGGTAGTTTAATGGATCTCGCTATCCCTAGCGATTCAGAGAAGATGCCGGAACCTACCCCCGTGTCCATTTTGGGTCCGTCAGAATATAGGTAAGCAAAGTAGCTTAGGTTGATGTCGACTCCGATATAGATGAACTCCTTAACACCCTTGAAGTTATGGTGTGTTGTTTGTTGATATGTTCATT
This sequence comes from Blera fallax, assembly GCA_946965025.1. NCBI lineage: Eukaryota > Metazoa > Arthropoda > Insecta > Diptera > Syrphidae > Blera > Blera fallax. The sequence goes on from OX337244.1 coordinate 17,367,552, forward strand.
TCGTCAATTGTCATGAATGCTTCTACTACAGCACGCTGGCAGCGACCAATGCTGTTTGGGTATCAAAGTAGCTGCACGGATTTATTGAAGATAGTCCCTAATGTTTTCAAAACTGCTCTACGAACTGTCTGTTAGCATCGTTACTGGAAGCAACTGGATTAAATTTGGAGGGATCTTGAAAATAGACCTGTGTGGCTTTTTTTGATGCGCTGGAGGGGTGAAATCCTTTATCGATACTCGGTAGCCCGTGCTGCCAGTTCTGCCAGACTCCGTGCTCCTGCATGTTTATATGGCTAAAACACCTCCAAACCCTGTCCTGATTCTCCTACGGCACCGCTGCTCAAGGCATTTCTTCGTTGGGACAGGTTTCGAGATCATTCCTTCTCTTTCTTATGATCCAGAGCTTTCTTCCTCTTGGGCTCTCCGTCGTTGTGTGCCCATGTATGTGCGTATGTCCGCCTGTCTGTATTGGTATAGGTATACATAGCTGCGTGTCCACTCGCTTCACTATGTTGCTTCTTGCGTATTCTTGGCTTTTTCTTCTTTCTCGCTCTAGTCTCCTTAACTCTTGGCATACATCTTTGACATAAAAGTTCACTACGTTCCACATATTTCCTGATTCCGCATGTGACGTATTAAATTCTCTGGAGTTGGTGTCTTTCCCAGTACTGCTTGTAGTGCTTCTCTTTGTAGCTGGAATCGTGGGCTCCACGTCTTCAGGGGTTTCACTGCATGATGGACAAGTGAAAGAGTCTTACTTTTAAAGAGATACGCCCCGTAAGCAGTTGCATTATATAGAAGCTAACTCCAACATGTCTCTCAGTTCAGTGGCTCCTAGACGAAAGGATCAGCGTTGCTGCCACTCCATTAGACTTGTGCTTCTTTCTGTTGTGCTCGCTTTACTGTAAGGTAGCCGTCCCTCCTGCCTCCTTTCTATGAACTTTTTCTGTAGTTCTTCCGCCAGTAAATAGATCGGTAGAATTCCTGCGATAACGCAGGCTTCATGGTCGGAGGTTATGCGGAAAGCGCTACTCATTCTTAGTGCTCCAAATGATTTTAAAGCCTGTGTGGCTTTAGAGTCAATGAAAGTTGGTCTTTCCTAGGTTTTGCTGCGGAGTGGAGATTTGGTCTATCTATTTCTGCCAAGGCGGAAGCCACACTGGTATTCCCTTATCAGAATGTTACAGAAAGGCCTTAAATGTTCACAAATTACATTGGATAGGCGCTTATATTCGACATTAAACATATGCTCCGATAATTGGCGTGAGACATAGGATCGCCTTTCCTGTAGATACACATCTTATGTCGTAATAACTGCATCTGAAATCTCACCGAATTCCGAAAAATCGCAGAATCCGTCATTTATTCCATCAGGAGAGCTTTCATTCCTAGTTGGACCACAAACCAGTGTTCAACGTACTTCTCCGCTTCCCTTGTCACCTGCCAGCACAGAAAGGACCTTTAACCCAATTTCAAATCGGGGTAATACATATACTCCCAAGGCAGAGCACATTTTTCATTTGAACTTTTGCTGATAACTTCCCGTAAATTATTTTCAAATGTTTCATGCTTGGCCATGTCGGAGGTACATACCTTCTGCATATCCTTGTATCTCAGGCTCCGTTTGTTTACTTCTTTACAAAAGTTCATTTCACTTATCTTTCCCCAGTTATCGTAAAAAAAACACCTCACTTGTGTGCAAAAAGTATCCCGTTTAAATTATCTCTGTAAAAAGCTACTAAAGTGAAATAAAAGCCCCATCCTCGTTCCACGACCCAGTACCGAACACTCACACATGTCACATATCTGTACACACATCTACGGAAATCAAAATGGATTGTTCTCATTGCCAGCATCGACATGTGGATCGTCTGTACACCACGTAAAGGTCTTTTAAACTTTCACAGGAGTAAAAAAAAATGTTTTCACTCAAATATCATGCACACGTTATTTTAACATCTACGCATCCCTATCCTGCCCCAGAGGACCTTTATACCTTTATCAACACTTTGTTCTGTCGTACAACATAAAATTCGAAAGATAAACTTTGTATGGAGGCTATAAAGCTGTCATACTCTTCCCGTTGTTAAGCAATATGAGGTGGATCTGTATTCTCGAAAAAAAGAAAACACAAAAAGGAAGGAAAAGAAATAGGTCTCCTGCATCGTAAACTTCCGAATCATAAATCAAATTCTCACACACATCCCGCTAGCAGCTAGGACATGCTGCCACATTTGTTGATTACCTTACTCAGAGGAGGCCTGGCACCCGCTCGTAAATTACACCGAGGCCCACATGTGTGTATGAGTCGTGTACCAGTCAAGTGCCTACCGCGCGACCTCAACGTTTCCGCAATTTAAGTACAAATTACAATTCAATTACATTTACCCTGACGCCGTGTCGTCGGAATTAGAGAAGCATTAATCCGTCGCCACATCCTTTACACTCCTTCAGAAGTGTGAAGAGGAGCCGAAAGTCGGTTAAGATTATTGCCTCCCTGTCGCGGGTCGGTTTCGCGGTAAGGCTGGAATTTTTTTTTTCTTTTTCTTTATTATTATTATCGACTTGGGTGAGGCGATACTCTCGAACTCATCAATTAGCTCCAAATATCCTGGTTTTATGTCCCATCAGCTCCATGAGTGTATAAAGAAGGCATACAGAGAGTAGATGAGTCGGGTCATGCTCCACGTGCTTTCGGCACCCATCAAAAATCACTCCCTGTGTTCGAGTAGAAAATTGATGTCCACGTCCTACCTCGGCTTGACATACTGCTGCAGGACTCCAGCTACGCAGGAGGCCATGGGGACATTTTGCTTAACATGTGTGCGGTAATTTCCTTCAAAATTGCCAGCGCAAAAGGATAATTTTCCTATTTTACTTTGCTGCTGTTGTTCGCCTGACTGGCTGACATTTATTCATGTGCAGACCGGTGGACGTTGCTGGGGGATTTACGTTTTCGTTTATGGTAATGGGTGTCTATGTCCTTTTTGTGGAAAAATACAGTTTCTTTAAAAAAAAAAAAAAAAACCCTAGAACTGAAAATAAATGTTCTCCCAATTTTATGGGATTTGGAAGGTTTACGTTGATGGCTGTGGTGGTGGTTGTCGTATTAGTAGCCATATCCTTGCAATTAAGGCCTCACAACGTAGATAAGTAACAGAGAGTTATGTGAAAGTGATATGGGGCGAGTTCTCTACTGATTGCGACATATTGGCTTTTCTAATTCACGATCTAAGTATTCGAGTAGGGCTAAAAAAAAAAACTCGCGAAAAAGGATATTTTTCGATTTTATGGTTATACCCACATACATACGTGTCTTCTTGTTTTTTTTAGTGCGGCGACATGTATTAACAGCAAATGTCTGATTTATGGCAACGAGTTCAAAGGACTTTGCACTCAGATGAGACTCCGGCTGTGTGTTGTGTCTACCACAGACCTTCATAACCTATTAAAGGGATAACGTACCACAGATAAAAATCGATTTTTGATCCACCAAAGGCTTTCGTTTTTATACTTTCTTTTTATGTAGAATCAATCTGCGCTGTGCAAATTGACAAACAAATGCCATCATGTCCTCCACGTTGAGCGACTGTGTCGATGGAAACCATTAAAATGCCAACAATTTTCCTTGCTTCTGATTTAAAGTGACCCAACTCATCATGAGAAAATTATCAGAAAAATATCGCTGTAGAAACAATGAGACGAAACGTGCCGAAATCTGAAAAATCAAATTACACCATTGACGTAAGCAGAAAGATTGCTTGGAATTTGTTCAAAGGATTAATGACAGGATTAGCACGAGGACGGCAATTTGCGTAAATTTCCATGGGGCCCGGTTTCAAGCAGGATTCAAATTATGGGGTTGTCATACTGTCGGTAGAAGTTTCTCGATAGGGAAGCATTCATTATTTCATGCGGCATAAATGTGCTTTGTTTGATGTAGTATCATAAAGGGGGTAACGTTTAAGTTTAAGTTTACCCAAGTCATAATGGAGGTAGGGTAGTCGATGTTGTTGTCGATGTTTTCTCATGTTATTGACCCCTGCTTTGGCTCCATTCTAATAACTTAACTAACGATCTCCTTAGCTGTAAGGACTCTCACCTGAGTCTACTACGACTAAACGAGATTTCCTGTACTCTTCCTAGGCCTTATGACGGTGTAGAGTTAGATTTGATCATGCATGAGGTGAAAAGTTTTTGTCGTTTTAGACCTTTGGCAGGACATTCGGTGGTTGCGTGACTTTCCAGGTAAAAACGGTAGGATGCTTAAGGAGCCTTTGACATAGTTTTGGTGTGGTGGTTAAGCAATTGTCTGGTTGGAAGATCTCTTTCTAGTTTTACAGCTGCTCCAAGGAATGAAAGCATCTCAACAATTCGTTGATGGCGTAAGCCCTCCTTTGAGTTCTATTTACAGTTGGTGTTGTTCCCAAAAGTTCGGCTCTAGGCTTAAAGATACCTACTTTACTTAGCCAGTTTGAGACCGATCCTTGGCTGTGTCCAATTGCCAAGACCAAATTCTCTTGAATCCGCGATAGCTTAATCTTTAAAACGAAGCTAGGTCCTCCTGGTCGTCGCTAATATGCGGACTGGAGTGCGAAGGTTCTCTTGGCTGGAGCGTTGCTGATAATGCGATTGAGACCCTAGTTAAAAATCTGTCACTAAAAGAACCTGCATTTACGTAGATGCAGATATGCCATGAGAGTTGGCCTCTGATGAGGCTACGCGTCAAGGTACATATAACGTCGCAACATCCGTCTAATCAATGTGAGCGCCTCCACAAAGGGGAAAAAATACTTATGTCCTGTATCCCCTTGTGGGTCCTAGGGCCTCTACCACGCCTACGCGCCATATTGTACGGTTTCTGGCAATGTGTCTCAGCTCTCCCCAACTTTTCCCCAACTGCCGTGCTTACCTCTCGACGCTTCTGCGCCATGTTCTCCTTGGACCACCAGGTCTTCTGCCGTCCTGAGTGAAGGGGTTCCATTGCATAGCATGGTTTGCTATAGAGCTGTCAGCCTTTCGGAGCGTGTGACCAATCCACTACCACTTCCGTCGTTTGATGGTTGTGCCTATTGGTTCCTGACCCGTTCTCTCGTAAAGGTGTTCGTTAAAGATACGATTGGGCCAAAAAATCCTTAAGATGTTGCTCCGGCATCCATATAACAGAACGGATTCAACATTGGAGCGGAACAGTTTTAGCTTGGTGTTCAAAATGATTGCATTGCTTCGCCATATTTTGGACAACATCCCGAACGCGGACTTTGCTTTGGCGATTCTGTTGGCTGTATGCAGTTCGGTTCCACCATCCGTCGAGACAGTACTCTCTACCGGTTGTCCACTCGTCAGGAAAGCTCTCGGCTTCCCAAGCTCTCTTTATAAGTAGAAGCAGAAGCTTAGCCGATGTTGTTGGTGCTGCTCGTAAGACCTCTGCGGGAATACCGCCAAGTCCGACAGCTTTGCTGGTTTTAAGTGCTTTGATCGCGGTAGTGATCTCATCCTTACTGGGAGTCGCGGTGCGTATTCGGGCATTTCTTGCCTCGGGCACCTCAGTCTGATTTGGGAACATATCGCTAGCGAATACACAGTTCAAGACCATAGCAAAATGCTCCTTCCATCTCTTGAGCTGGTCCTCATCCGAAATAAGCAAGGAACCGTCTAGGCTTTTCACTGGGTGTTGGCTGGAGCTGCGACCACCTGTTAGCTCTTTAGTGATTCTGTAGACGGTCCTGCTATTGCACCTTCGTGCAGCTTCTTCTGCTTCTGTAGCCAGCGCGTTGATGTAGTTGCGCCTATCACGTCGCACGCTACGCTGAACTTCTCTCATCTTCATGCGATATAGGGACTCTAGCTCGCTACTCCCTGCTGCTGGAGCTTTCAGCTGTTTTCGTTCGTCAATCCGTCTCCAGGTATCCTCGGAAAGCCACGCCCTATGTCTTCCCTGTGATCGACCGACAATTCTTTCAGCACCAGATGTAAAAACATTTTTCACAGCACACCAATGGTCTTGGATGGTTGTGGTCAGTGAGCTGCTGATTGCTTCCACACCTTGCGAAATGTGCTCCCTTAATTGCTGGCGCACTAAGGGATCACCAAGTCTATCGATGTTGAACCTGGGCATTCTTGTATTGTCGTGGGATCTTCGAACGGCAGCAGTGCGTAATTGAAGAGTAGCTATCATAAGATGGTGATCTCGTACTATCCCCACATCTGCCCCTCGCCTGTTTCGGACGTCCAGGAGACTACTTCTTAAGCGGCGGCTGATGGCAAAATGGTCAATTTGATTGGAGGTCGCTTGCCTGTCGTTGGAAACCCAGCTGACTTTGTGCCAGGTCTTGTGCTCAAACATGGTGCCACCTATCACAAGGCGGTTGGCATTGCAGACATCCACAAACCTTTCGCCATTGTCATTGCGAAATGGTAAGAGGGTAAAGATGACATTACCCAAAAAGCTTCTACAAGCTCATTGCCAGGGCGCATTAAGAATCTAGACAATAACTTTGCAACCCGCTTTCTTTACTACAAGTAGCCACAGAAGTGGTGATAGTACTCGCTCTTGTGGGGTGGCCCCACATACGGACCTGGATATAGAAATTAGTTTCGTTAAGTGCATTCTCTAATTGGCTGAACCTCATGAGTTTTAAACGAGTTATCAGATTCCATGATATCTCAGTCACTAAGTGCACATCAATTTATTTTCCTTTTCAAGGAGAAAAAAAAGATGTCCCATCCTCATTTGAAAGATTCCACCAATCGAACACTATGTACACGTTAACGCACCTTTTCGCATGCTACCATTTTCGAATGACGCATTACACATGAATCTCTGAGGGTAGATATTACAAGGACTTTTGAACATAAAACTTAAAGATACCTTTTTCGAAAACCACTTCTTAGACTGTCAACCAATCATTTTCCAGGTCTACATTTTCAAAAGAAAGGAAACAGGATTTTCCCTCAAAAACTAAATATTTCCACTCATTACCATAACTCTCCCAACACTTATTCAGTAAACCTTTTCCAAATAAGCCATCTTTAGAAGAAGAAAAAACATCCTTACCTTTCGCATTAAATAAATATTATTTTTTATTATTCTGGAGGACACACTACAGCGTCAAATGACAGCCATTCATTCTAATGTAACAAAAAAAAAAAAAGATAATTCAAGAAATGAGAAGCCTCATTTGTCCCTAATGTAGCGTATTTCCTTTCGGGTTTTCGGGTTGTCCTTGAAAAATTCTTAATAAGAGAAAACACGTGGTGTCATCTACATTTCCATGTTATTGTGACATAATTTCCGAATTTAATAAGCAAAATAATATTCCATTCGAAGCTTATTCTCTTCGGGTGTGAGAGAGGTAGGTACCACCATTCGTCCTTAGGACGAATCAGTTCGTCTCTCAGTTAACTTCAATTTGCATTCGCAAACATCCATCCTCCGGTAGCACTTTTTGTATCAGATTATACCAGAGGCAAGGGCATCAATTGTAATCACGTTGCCTTTGTCAATTTTGTTCACGCGACAGATGATTGCACATCTGAAGTGAAATGGATTTAACTAACGAACCTAAAACCAACGCTATCAATATCACTCATCAACGGTCAACAAAATCCCAGCCGTTGTGATTATAGTCTGTTTGAAATTGTTATGGGCATTAATGGCCATACATGCATACAATGTGTGTGCAGGTGGAACGTCTATCGTTCCTGAAATGCGAGTAACGAGACATGCATATTGTTTGGAAATGTCCATACAGTGACATGCAGAATGGGGAATTGCAGGATTAGAGGAATTTTGTGCTGCCGCTATGGTATAGGATTTACTCAATGTCCTTCGAGATTGATCAAAATACGTAAATTCTATTGGCCGGATATTAATTGAGATGGATGCACAAATAGTCGGATCATTGCTCCCTTAGGAAATGCTATTCAATTACCGTTCCAACACCTGCCAGGATGAAGCGTGTAGATGTGAACATTTTGTTGATTGAAAGTACTTCTTTTCGCCACGTTCGGAGGATGGATAATTGATTTGAGAGATGATACCGCAGGGTAGGACTTTGTCGCCGATTCTCGAAATTGGTCTTAATCTCAAGTGAGACGAAATCAATAAACGATATCGGTTTCAGAAACTTGCTGTCGCTGGCATTAATATTGAACATTGAACTTGTGCGGATTGGAGGGAGGAGATGTTATATTGGTTCATGATTGCTCGTACACGTTATGAAAAATAAAATTTAGGTTTTGTTTTCGGTAAAGTATTTCACTTTTCTTATCGGTTTTATACATAAGAGTGGCTCATAAGAGTGAACTGTCAATACGTCCGAACTTTGACGGCCGAATGTGTTTATGTTCGAAATGTCAGAGCTGTTCTGTCAAAGTTTCAACGCGTCAAAATTATAAAAAAATATCATAAGACTTCGTGACCTGTTCGTCAAGCGATGAATACGTCGAGTTCATGCCAAGAGCTCAATTCGGCGAATTATAGCGAAATTCGAGAAAAACGGTTCAATTGCTCAATATGCAGTGGTTGTTCGCCACCCGAGCAGCGTTTGGTTGAGCAAGACCAGCTATTCAGCTGTTGCTGAAAGTGTCAGGTTCGAACGAAGGTCACAAGACCTTTTGGCGACATCAATTAAGGGGAAAGACTGGGGTCGCTGACTGGGCCGTGGAGCAGTTGCAAACAGATTTTAATTTTGGTGAAAAATTGATTTCAGTGACAGAGTTCAATAATGAATGAAAAGCTTCGTAAAAATGAAAATAATCGAAGCTGGGGCGATGCCAATCTAGGACAGAGAAGCCAATTAATCCATCGTATGTTACTGTTCGATTTTTTGACCTGGTGGAGTGATTGGGCCCTACTTCTTTACAAATTCGGTTGCAGTGAATGGCTTGCATTAGTGATGATAACTGATAACTGATAACTGATTTTGTTTGCCCAAATTGGAATCGGTTGGATTTTGAAGTCTATCCTAGTTCCACCAAGCAACAAATGTCCAGTTCATGTAATCTGAATAAATGCAGATGAGAATTTGTCAGCAACATCATGTGATTTGACACCATGTGACTTTTTTCTTTGGAGTTTTTCCGCCCAATAGTATATTCGTTACTTTCCCTAGAGGTGTGGAGAAAAATCTATGTACCTAAGTATTTCAAGGACTTATTCTAAGTACGTTTTCTTTTAGGGCATACGTCCATTTATTAATCACATTTTATAAATCTACAGCGTCTCCTGTTGCAATAACTACATTGTCCGAGTATCGACGTTACGCTTAGTTTGCTTACGATCTTTCAAATGGTTAAAAAGGAGAGGACCAAAAAGGCTACCTTGATGTACTCTTACAATAACTGGAAATTCTTTGGTTATTTCTGCAGTACGCCATCCATATAAGAACTATAGAAACGCTAACGAACACTTTCCCAAGATCAATGAAAATTGTGTGCATGCCGGTGTTTCCCCATCAGGACTGTAGACTTTGCATTGCGTAGACAATCGATTTTATCCCGACAAATCCACATTATTTGACGTCAGGCGCTTAATATGTACTTTTTCAGCGATTTTCATTGCATTCGATAATTTTATCAGGCTGTGGAGCTGTTGTATTCGCGAGTGTCACATTTGACTTTACACACCAGAATAAGGAAGGTAATCCTCCACTGATTCATCATCGGCTGACTGATGCTCATTTTAAGATTATTGAACCGTTTTGTGAGCCATATGACGGCGTCCAGTTTTAACGAAAATTTAGAAGAAACATCACCTGGGCCTGCAGCCATTTGCTGCGTCATGTTCATCACGTGGAAATTCTTCGTTCAGCCATCTGTCACAAATTACTTTATTCTTGGTTATCAGGTGTATTTTGGTGACTGTATTCCCTTCGCAGTTCTTCTTCCTTGCGCCCTAATGTTGAAGATATACAAAAAAAAATACAAATTCTTGGCGCAGCAGACCGTATGTAGTCCAGGGCCTAGCTACTCGCGACCATTCGTGTTGTGCGTGTTATATTTTTCACACAAATGGAAGGGACCTACAGTTAAGAGCCACATCCAAAAGGCAAATTGAGAAGCTTTCTCTTGACAGTTAATACTCTCGGACGTTTGTCAGACATTCGCGAGAGGTGGGACCGTGAAAAACTTTTTGGTGTTCTCTGGGATTCGAACCTCGAACCTCACGCTCAGCGATCCAAAGCACTAACCACTTGAGCCACGGCCCCACTAATTTTGAAGATATAGGGACAATAACTTGTTTGCTCAAGTTCCTGAACAGTTTGAAGAGCAGTCTCCAATCGATCGTAGAGTCGTTTATTCTAAGGTCCTGTACAGACTATCTGTTGCTGATGAATGAGCGTAAGCCAGTATTTTCTTTACGATCTTACTACATTCGATCACATTTATGGCTTAGATGAAATACACTCTAAACGATGAAGCTTTAGTCATGATGAAGCGTAGTAAGCCTAAAGAACACGTTAAGAATCATAGTCGAGTATCTAAACGAATGACATGTATTTATACATAGAAAAGATTTTGATGCTACACTCAGAAAACACATACTACGGCTTCAGAAGTAGTTTTTAGCAAGTCTCAGAACCCTTCAGTAACCCAAATCTAGTACAATCATGTCAATTTTAACATTGGTATAACCCAGAAGGATGTATAAAAAATCCCAAAATTTCATTAAGGCTGCTCTGCTGGTTTCCGGTCAACATCCAACCAAATTCCATCGATTTTACCTTCGAGAAATTAACCATCATCCTTTGAAGGGGTAAAACCACACATTTCATCATGTCATTTCCACAGCTCTGATGCCTTCTTAATTAACTTTAATTAATCCTTTCGACCAAAATCTATCTTCACACTGACACACTGTAGCAACACCAGAGCTGAAAATTAGGTTAAATCTTGCCGACGACAGGTACCGCAGTAATAACAAATTCCTCAGAACTTTAACACCAAAATCTACATACCAACAAACTTTTGAAATCCCTTACAAATCCCCTCCAATAGACTTGGAAAGCATTAGTGAAGGTCGCCAGCACAGATCAATCAAGTTGACTGACATATTTCAATGTCATTCAAATTAGTTCCGTTATGATATCGACTGAAGGACGTTGAAATACGAAAATGACGGGAAAAGGAATTTTTTTGCCACAGCCACGTCCTTCCTTTATCGAATGAAAACTTTTTAATCTATTGAATGTGCACTTGAAGGACTACACAGACATCATCCACTAAAAAGGCGAGATGGAAAATTTTCCATTCCGTAGGCATCCTGTACTACTTCTCAGGATAACCAAAAAAAAAAAAAAAAAAAACAGAAATACAAAAGAGGCCACAATTGAAATGTGATTTGCATTTTAATTGAGCATCAGTGTTGAGAGTGGAAATAACCCACTCTGGAAAATAATGTCCTAGAGAAGACCAGAAATCCCACATCAGCAAGCTGTAGCTACATCTGTTGAGTTAAATGGATTAGAGGTGGTGAAATATAGACGAAGGGATCCTTTCCAAAAACTGTCGACGACCGGGTCAAATGTAAATTAATTGTCGCCTTCATGGTTCTCGCCTCGACTGGTACAAACTGTTGAAACTGTTTTACTTATTTATGGCGGAGGATTTTCATCTTTTTCCTGGCGGCAGAAATAATGACAGAGCCGGGAACCTTCTCCCTGGTGATAATCGTTAGCGTAATTTGCCATTGTAAAGGAAACTGTAAAAAGGAGTTAGAGGGACTATTTCTCAGATGAATAATCCTTGATGGCGGAAAAATTTGGCGCACGGATTAACATTTTTTTTTATTTTATATTTTATGATTCTAGGAATTTCCGGATTTTAAGTCAGAAACAGAGAGGAATTTAGTACATCCGCGGTTGTGAATAAAATCACGTCTTGCAGTAATGATGTCCGGCGTAATTTTATGCAGTACTGCTGCGTGCTTAATAAGACGAAAATTTTTAATTTAAGTTAACTACTTGCACGATTTTGCTCATGGATTTGGGTTAAGAGTACCATGAACGGTTTAGCGATGGTTAACGAAATCGAATCGTGCATAGATTTTGTTATCACAACCGGATATTTGAAGCTCTTTGTTCCAACACTAAATCTGCGGATTACTGCTTACTTCCTATGATGTTTGGTGGTTCTATGTGCAAGGCGGACTTCCTGCGGTAGCCGCAGATATAGTCCAATTAAACCACTACAGCCAAGAAGAAATATAGATGCGATGAGCCAGAAATTCATGTGGAAGAACATGGAAGGAACATTTCTGCAGGCTATTAAATGACGCTGACTACCAACTTTCCGATGTCATGCAGTACAATCGATGAAACGAAGTGACGGTAGCATATCTAAGCTCAAATCCAAGAAAGCTCTGAGAGCCACCAGCCTAGCCAAACTTTTTAAAGTCGGAAGAGATGACGTGGTAAGGACCATGCACGTTTGCGATATATCCTTTGACAAGTCTGTCCAACTACTTGCTTACGCCGATGACACTAATATTTTTGGGAGAACTTAGCCTTCCCATGATATTCATGGGAATGGAGTGGTGAATAAGAGCTAAACACTCTTGGCAATCGCTGTTTCTACTCGTATGGGCTGAAAGAGCGAGTAATAAAGACTTATTTCGGGCAATGTACATCCCAGTCCTGCTTTATGACGGTCCCGTCCGTATAGCAGTTGAGTAAAGGAGAAGTTTCAACGGCGAGATAGGTATATGGACTGAGCGGATGAACATCAACATTCCAGCGCGGAAAGTCTTCGAATCCAACCTAATAGCTGCAACCAACTTAGAGTGCGCACTTGGAATCGGCCAGCTACCAATTGAACTGGCTAGAGACGTCTTGTGGTTGTAACCCAGGTCCACCCTAGGCTGCAGTGGAAATGGATCCGCTGTGCCTAAAGTAGGGACCCTTCATAGAGCCCGAAAAGGAAAGTAGTTTCTGTTTCAATCTTCTTTCCGAGATGATGCGGTTGTCTGTTTATTCTGCTTTTAAATTACTGGAGATTATGACCTTTGGAAATGAGCAACTTCCTGGGCATTATTTCTAGAATTTGCTTCTTTTATATCGAAATGCACTTCGTTAGAATGATATTCATGTGATTGTCAGGTGACCAGGGATGAGCTACCCCTTTCAGCCAGTCCTGGTAAAACGTCCGAAAGTCGTATTTCCAAGGATCAGAACATTGAGTTCTTTGAAACATCCTTCGTAGTAGTAGCATCTACAATATAGGCATTAGCTACCCGATCATGTTGGGCTAATGTCGACCACCTATTTCTATAATGCTATCAAGTCGATTTAAAGGAAACTTTGGTGCCGAGCGCAAGGCCTGATAGTAAAACTTAAGACCAACCCAACTTGTGCTATGAATAAAAAAAGCTGCGCTCAGGTATAAAGTCGATACAAATTTGTAGGTATCTGGACAAGTAGCTAGACTTCATGAACGCCGATTTAGTTAATCAGCGAATGTCGCACTAGGAAAATGCAAACGTATTCTTTCCGATGAATCCTTCCACTGCTAGATTGTTTGCAGATCTCCTAGTGGATCTCGCGTATGTTGTTCGAGAAAGTCGTTATAAGGGTGTTGTCGTTGGCGAAACTAAAAAATGGTATTTATTGACCCCAGTGAATCATTAATGTGGAGAAAAAATAAAATCGGTGAAAGAAGAAATCCCTCAGGCACACCAGTGTTTTCAACTAAAGTGTCTTGAATAGATCTCTTCGTCCGCGTAGTTGTTGGAGCTGTGGATAGCTTACGTAGCTCAATAGGTCACTTTTTGAACGACATCGACGAAATAAATGCTGACAGCAGAAACGTGTTGAGGTTAACATTGGAAATAGAGAGGAGTTGCCTAACTTTTCTCCAGCCAAGACTTGAAAATCCGCTCCAGTAGTTCAACATGAATTATGAACGCAAATTTGAACTCGAATGGTAAGACGATAATTGATGGAAAACATCCTGCAGAACATCCCCACAAAGTTGAAATAATAAATAGAATACTATTCGAGAAATCGAATCTGGATTACGATGGAAAAAAAGTAGTTTCATCCCAATTTATTATCACAGATCTTGGATAAGACCATGCTCTCATTAAACTACAAGGCAATCGGGCATGGAGGTGGTAGGGGAAAGGTATGGAGCTACTTCCAGTGGTATGGAGTCGGACCTAGATTTACGTTCTCATTCTTACCCAGACAACGCTGTCTTGCACCGAGTGGGACATTCCAAGCAATATCAACAAACTTAAGCGTCTTTCAGGTCCAGGCAAGAAGTGTATTTTGGATCACATAGTGAACCTAATGGCTTGACCTGCGTATTCACTGAGTTAAGCCGAACTGAGAAATTTATGGAAAAAGAAACAGAACAGACAGATTGAGAAGTCGTCGTATAGAAATTGTTTGTCAGTCTATTTTTAAGGGTGCGTGGGGAAGCGATTTAAAACAAAATATCTCTGACGAGCATATTAATTGCGATATCTCGAAAACGGTTAAAGATATGAAAACTTGACATACTTAACACTATGGATCCAAAAATACTCTATTAATGTAATTTTTCCCAAATTTTAGTGCCAGCTTCGAAGCAATCTATATTCTTCTAAAACTCTATGAATAAACCCCTAGGGTATGTAGACAAGTTTTGTTCCGGCGAAATCCCACTGTACTGTCAATTCAGTACGACTTCAAAAATGGAAAAGAGAGTGATTTACTCTGCACAACCTTTTTTACACTCCAACTCTCCACTGAAATTTTGTCCACCTCATTTCGGCGTGGAAATGAAAAAGTAGGTGGTGTGACTTCGAAAACGTGTGCCAACGTCTGCAACAGTATGTATGTAGTGTTTTAAAGAATTTAACAAGCAAAAACTCCAAATTAACTTACATACATCTTAACCTCTTCATATCCTTTTCTCTACCACCTTTAATTACCTCCATACCCTTTCCTTTCCCTCCAATACGGAGCCTAAATAAAGTCCTTTTAAAGCATTCAATGATGTGGAGAGCTACTGCATTTTTTAAAAACTGTATTGAAATCATTTTTTATTGAGGCTATTCACCGTTTGCATTTTAATTGATTGATTTAGCCAATTATATAATTTACCTTCCATGTGGAATTCAAAAGTTGATAATTGCGACATCAGAGAGTTCTTGCATAATTTGCATTGCAAAAATCCGTTGGTAAGGCAACCACATTTTATGTGGTTGTTGGGTACTCATATTTTAAAGCTCAGACTCAGACGATTTAAATAATGCATTTAATTTTGTTTGCTTGGAATATGATAGATATGAAAAGTTTTCGCTAATAAATGCTTAAAAAGGATAAAAGTCAAAACAAGGAAACGACGTCTTTTTAAAGATAAATATCGTACTCTCCCAAACACAGACTTGCATTTCTCTTATGTGGGAGACAGACTGCTGGTATTGATACCATGGTATAGCAATACTACGTTCTATACCACATGTCTGTCACTGCAATACCACGTTAAAACCTAGTATACCATGAATAGCACCTAGTATTGAGATTCGCAAATTTTGGTGGTACGCCACCATCTTATTGCTTGCAGCGCCACTTTCTTTCTGTTGGTGGTTCTTCATAGCTTCTTTGACAATTCAAAAGCAAGCAATCACAGTGAAAATGTTTTGAAAATGGATTAAGGAGGACAATTTTATCCGCATTGGAAACAATGAAGTAAGAGAAGTTTAGAGGAATTATATCGGCGAGCTATGAGGAGCAAAACGCAATGTTGGAGTGTTGCAAAAAATGTGTAAGGAACTGGAGGAGGCGCAATACAAATGTCAAAGTATACCACGTAACGCAAAAGTCAACGTGTACTACGAAGTGCAGTCTGTCAGGGGTTATAGCATTCACTATACCATGGTATTAATACAAGCAGTCTGTCTCCCACATTAGAGTTGTTTAGCAGTCAGATCATATTTCGGCCTATCTGACAGTTTTGAGATCGCTAGAAATGCATTCGTGATTACTCCATCGAAAACGTTTAAGTAGGTTTTGCTCCGGAAATCATTAAGCATTTATGCAATCATTGCTCCACCTGGCGGTAAATTCTCGATTATGGGACCCAAATTCTGTGCAGCAAAATACAAGAAAACCTTGGGTAAACGATGGGGATTACGACCGCCCATAATCCATTGGATGTATACTGCGATTGTGAGACCTATACTTACCTACGGAACAATTGTATGGTGGAATGCAACGGATAAAATTAGCTACCTCAACAATCTTACGAAAGTACAAAGATTAGTATGTGTTAGCATTACTGGAGCACAGAGATCAACGCCTCAAGCAAGGCTGGAAGTGATGCTAAATCTTCCTCCACTGGGTGAGTTCATACGTAGTACAGCTGCCAAGAGCGCGATCCGTCTTAGACAATCTAGCACTTGGAAGCATAACTCCTATGGACACGGATCTATACTTCACAGATATAGATCAATTGATCCCGAAAGAGCAAACGGACTATGTAGTACCATACAGTGACTTTTACAAGAAATACTCCGTTCTTATTCCCGAAAGACAGGAGTGGAAATTTACCAATGTACAGGATCTTCAACTCTACACTGACGGGTCTAAAATGGACATAGGAACCGGCGCTGGAGTTTTCTGTGAATCACTTAACATCAACGATTCATACAAACTCCAGGACGACTGTAGTATCTTCCAAGCCGAAGTCTTCGCCATTGAAAAAGCAGCACAGACGATACACGATAAGGTACTAAATCCATCCAGGATTACAATCTTCGTGGACAGTCAAGCAGCACTCAAGGCACTGGACAGCGACACAGTTAGATCAAAAATAGTGGAATATGCAACACTCACGAAGTCACTCTCTGTTGAGTTCCCGGACATAGGAATATAGAATGAAACGAAGCAGCAGATGAACTTGCACGGAAAGGGTCAGTATTAAATGAGGATTTCACCCAGGCATCAATAGCCATTCCTATTGGTGTATTGAAAGGAAAAATAGACCTTAAAACAAGAGAAATGATCAGCTCTTCCTGGATAACTAGAGGAGACTGCGTCATATCTCGCAGTTTATGGCCAATACTGAAGGATAAGAGGACTAAAAGCCTTTTATCTATGAATAAAAAGGAAATCAGCTTGATGACAGGAGTACTAACGGGACACTGTCTGATAGGTGCAATGGCCGTCAGACTGGGTATCAACTCACCTGACTATTGCAGAAGCTGCCATCATACAGAAGAAACAGAAACCATCAAACACCTACTTTGCGACTGCCCCAGCCTCCAAATCCGTCGCTTCCACCACATGGGAAACAGACTATTTGAGGAACTAGAGAGTCCCACTCTGGAACATGATGCGTTTCGTAAAGAGTACAGGCTGGCTTAACCATACCAACCGATAGAATTCAGTTATGGTACCACTACTTAACAGGGAAACACAATGGACCAACTGGCCCCCGTGAAAGCACCTTCAGGTGCGCGTCCCTCTAACCATAACCATAACCATAACCAACCCACACTATTTGGCATATCGGTGCAAGAAAGTCAATTCATTGACAAAATCATTTTCATGCTTCACACCTAATCTTGTTTGGCTTTTGGATTACCCTGCTAGTATCACAGTTTTCCTTTTTACTTAAGTAAAATGAGGGTCCACTTATTTCGATAACAAGATAGGCCTTAGTTCTGCCCAATGATAGAAAACGTCATTAATTTAATAAAAGAACATTTTCTTTTGGCCTTCCAAAAATAGCCGTGCATCCTACTGAACATCACATAAACTACCATTAACCTAACCCAAAAAAGGATATATGCGTGGAAGCCTTTTCTTAAAGGGGTAAACTTCGGCTACAACTAAGTCCATTTAAAATTGTTTCCCTTCAATTCTTCCGGTTTCTACCATATTTATTGATTCGGAAAATTGATTTAGGAAATAAGTCAAGGAGGGTTTTAAAAGAAAAAAAATTTTAAAGCCAGAACAAATCAACCCTCGTTATCACAAGGTTATTCTCAGAAACATGAAACATTTATGGAATACAACATTGAAGATGCCAAAAGATATTAGAAGGAAAAACCAATTTGATGGTTTCGGTTATGTTAACACGTGTTCTTTGATAATCTCAAATGAATGGTTGACAGAATGTGACGTTGAGAGGTATTTAGTCACGCGTTTCAATTTTGGAGATATTCACATGACGAAAAATATGGAAATTTTCAGGAAATTTAAATTTAATTTGACGAGAATGTTGAGTGACTATAAATAATTAATACAGCTAAAATGACTTTGGTATGTTACACACGTCTATTACATCCTCGTGGGAGCCGGTGACGTTTGGCTACAGATGGTCCAACTTCTCTTAGCTGAACGCAACCTCTACGAAGAGATGCTGAATGTTACCTGATATCTTTCATTTTTGAGTTTGAATTAATCAACAATGTTACTATGCTAGAGGATGCCAAATTAAGATTTTAAGATTTGTACACCTACTCCGTATGCATACATATGGATATACAGGTGGCGTTTTTCTTTTTTAATTCAGAGCAGAGCCTGAGTTGTCAAATAAAATTTCGTGTTTCTTTTTTAGCTCAGACACATCAGAGCTCTGAATTCGTTTTTCTTTTTTCGTTCAGAGCATGCTCAGAGCGCACTCTATGAGCTCAGAATAAATTGACCGAGCATTCAGAGCAAAAAGCTGAGCGTGGACATTTTTTTATGTGACAGGAGGGAAAACAAAAAAAAAGAAAACCCAAAACAATTAAGATGCCGGACGAGGTTTGTTGTTCTGGCGTAGAAGGTAATATAATTTAAAAAATAGCTAACAATAGATATTCTGCTTATATGTAAACTTTATTTTAGGGTTTAAATGGAGCAAAGGTATGATCCTTAAATTAAGCGCTCAACTGTGTTTCAAAAACAAATCAGAGCGCTCTGAACACGCTCGGTTGAGAGCACGCTCGATGTGCTCGAGCTCTGTTCAGAGCTCTACTCTGAACAAAAAAAGAAAAACGCCTAGGATTGAAAGGTCAAGTCGAAACTGAGTTGAGATTGCGACTAGAGTAGGAGTAGTAGCGAAACCAAGTCGAAACATTAAATCGAAATTGGATTGAAAAATAGTTGGACTGACAGATGAGCATTACCGCCATTCCTCTCTCAAAATAAAAAAACCCAAACTACTACCATCTGTCAGTTCGACTCATCGATCCAGGTAGTTTCGCATATTTTCGATTCAACTCAGCCAACTACTAATGGAGTCGAGTTTGACAGTCGCTTTCATTCTGTATGCTTCAGGGACAAGCTGCATGACAAAGTTTTAACAGCACTGCAAGACTCAGCCTTAGATGCACATTTTGTTCAGCCCTTTAATTACACTAGAGGACGCCAAATTCCCCCTGCCGCAAATATTTATTAAATTCACGAAAATTTCAGTTTCATTTGTAATACTGCTACGCCGGCAGAATCCCATCTATCTTCATAATTTTTTATGGTAAAGAAGTTTTAGTTGCACTTCGTGAATTTTACCGGGGAAGTTTAAAAATAATCACTATTCCACTTTGGATTATTTAGAGATACGGTTTCTAGGATGACCAAGTTCCTTAGAGGACAGAAAAATGAAACCACACAAACGAAAACAAAGTCGATTCTGAGTTCATCGAAAGCAAGGAGCCGTGTGCATTGGACTGCCTTTTCAGAAAGGTTCAGTAAAGAGAATTTTCGAATCCCCGATCCCGTGTTTGAGACTACCAATAAATTCGAAAATGAATTTCAAAGAACAAGTGATAGCAGAAGCAGTACGTAGTGTGCACGGGACTGACAGGAATGGAAGGTTATTGTGGCTCACGGAAAGACACCTTGATTTGAAAAAAATTTGAAAAATTAGCCAGGATGTCTTTTCATAAACAATTTGCCACGTTTGTTCTCTAAAATCATTTAAAATTAAAGATAAATAGTTTAAGTGATTGCTTGCGCAGCGTAGGAGGCTTTACGTCATTTGATGAGCAAGCGAAACGAATTGGTTCTGGAACGAAGGAAAACAAAAGCAAGTTACATATACATTATCAACAAACAGTTAAGCAGAACATCTACAAATGATACTTTAGTGGAGATTCGAAGAAGACTTGTTCACTTTCTACTCCAGGAACAAAATTTATGCTCTGTAGAGCGTTAATCGTGCATCGAATTCTGCACGATTTGCAGGGAAGAAGACTACATATTGAAAGCATCACGGAAAAACTGATTGGTCACAATAAATGTCCTGTGTGAAAGGAGGATAAATGTATGAGGAGGTACAACCGCGAACTCAACAAGCAGTACAAAGATGTGGCTGTGGTCCACAAAGCAAAGATACGTCGACTACATTGGCTCGCCTACATCGAGCACTTGGACAACAGCGCTCCACCCAAGTAGATTTTCGAATCCCAGACCCCAGGTTCGTGCTGACCAGGATCATCAAACTTCCGCTTTAAGTAAGTAAGCTCCAGTGCTAGCAAAGGTTATGATGATTATTTTTTTATGTGCATGTACATAGGTACATCTTTGGAAAGGAATTTTAAATCGAATTCAAATATGTCTTCACCTGAAAATTTAGATTTTAAATAAAGGCACGAAATGTCTCCCCAATTGAAAGCAACTTCTTTCTAACAGGACTCTCAGTGTGTCAAAGGAATCAACCTTCACCAATTTTTATTCATTGTCGACATCTTAACCCTCGATTCGTTTTCCACTTTTTGTATCTGCAAATGCCTTGGCAAATCACCCTAAAACTCGCACAGAAAGGCACGTACAAACCACAAAATTCTGACCCAAAATGAAAAGCGGACGTGTCAATTTATCGGAGGCCAACAGTTTCTCAGCTTTAAAATACGATATCGAAGCAAATCTACTATCTACTCGTACTCTCCGATGAAAGAATATACTTTCATTTAAGAAAATGCTAAGGGAAGTATCTTGATCAGGTTCGTGGGAAACCACTTAAAATTCATTTTACAAAGTATCCCCTTTGATGATGTGTTTCCAAATTTTTAACATATTATTCAAATAAAACCAACCTACCCAAGCAAGTCATAGATTGTAGATATAAAAGTATCCACAAATAAAATCGAGAATAAATTGTCTTACACCAAACAACCGCAAGTAAATTATCTCCCAACATCCTTCCTTCCTTTCAAAGTTTTATTTGAAATTTCTTCCACTTTTGACTTTGAATGTGAATGTATACATGGATGTACAGGACAAACAGGTATAAATGATACCGGAAGGTTCCAGAATTTATCTAAGAAAAGGAAAAGACTTTCTGCTTTCTTCCACGCTAGTGGATGGCTATATCATAAATTGTTCTACAAAATTAAATTTCGCCTTTAAGTCCTGCCTTACATTGAAGCCGCAAAATTCCTGCACGATCAAATTATGGTAAAGTATATTTATGAGCACCATGCAGGGAGATATAATCTAATTAATACCCTCGACGAATGCCCAAAATACATAAGTGGCATAGATAAACAGCCAATTCAGCTACTCATCATTACTGCTGACCTATTTCGAACAATCATAACGCAGAAAAGAGGCCAAACGAAAACTCGCCATGACTCAAGTTGTATTTAATTATCTGCAACTGAATTAAGAAATTTTCGCAAAGAAAACAAACGAATTCCCTTTTTCTCATCGTCCTTTCGTAGCCGTTGGTATCCCTTCGACCAAGGGAAACTTTATTTTTTTGTGCTTTTCCAGTGCCAATGAATTTATGTCCTTGGCAGTGATTGTATAGCACAACAGCTAATATTGGATAGCAAATAACATGGATTTGGTACGACTGTCTTGGCAGGACCCTCCATATCATTAATAAGCGAAAAAAAAGTCGGCACTATGGTACCACCTCAACCACATTCTCATGTTGGAATGAGAAACACTCAATTGCTAGGACGTGCCTCAGGAATTCATCTCACCAGAGACTCTGTCAGGGTATTGAAAAATATCACAAAGTTCCATTATTGGTTGAGTGTATCCCCGTAGTACCAATGCATGCACCACGATGGGACCTTCCTGGCATACAGGAGTAGAATGCAATTTTAAAATCGCAGAGAATGAATCCCTTTGGCAGTACAAGGTAGAAATAGGTTAAGTTTTATGGCCAACTGGAGTAAAGAAATGAATGCGGTGCACTAAATTGCACATGTGACTTATTGAATTTGCATACGAATAACTTAGTAAAAAATCTTCCCAAAAGAATTTACATCGAAAAGGACGATTGGAAATCTCTTTCAGATTTATGTAAATTTCAAAGTACAGGAGTACAACTTCATACTCGTATTCAATAATGTAAATACACTTAACAGGATAAGGAAGGGTGTCACTCAAAGACGAGTAGCACTTAAAAATGAAAGCCCATGTGTGAGTGAATAAAACGAAATCTTTACATCACAAGGCTGTTCAGACTCACAGATTACCGACAGGAAGGAAAATGGTTCGAAATAACTTTCATCGATTTCAAGAGATCTGTCAGTATTGCGAACATTGAGGTTATAATGGCAGATATGGCTCATGAAAGGTATCCCTAGTGCTTAGAAATAAAAATGAACAGACTTTGAGATTTTTCAGTAGAAATATGCACATTGGGGAAGGAAATTCTGTAGAAAAAAAAACATATCACGTGAGGCTGACAGCCGATTTTCCGAGTTCGATTTACTCATGTCCTTGAACAAGCGGGAGTTTTGAACGTGTTTGGAAGTTTTTTTCATGTAACACTTCTATAGACCTTTTTCTTGGTTGCGCCAATGCATATACTAGCATCACAGGCTTCGCAAACCTAAATAATCTATGCCTGGAAAATTCCTATGTACTAGGCCGCAGCGTAGCGACTCTCCCCGCGGGACAACGAAAAGTACTTCATGCATCCAACCTTATGGCCCTTATCGCAGAGATTAATTACAATAGGATAGTAAAATTCGAGGTGTTCTCGAGGCCTGCAGCTGTCGAACTAACTAAGAATGGATCCATAAGCAGCCCGCAGCAGTCAGCGGAAGTACGGTGTATACCACGTTCCGCCCTCACAAATTAAAGGGAGTATGGTGTATACCACGAATCCTTCGGATATCGGACGTGTAGCACCGCTCCGTCCAAAAAAGGCCTTAAACCCCAGCACGTGGACTTAAACGACAAGGGAAACCGAAAATAAAAAGGAGTAAGAAAATATTTCCACAAAGAGCAAAGAGTCTTACTTTTCACAACCACTCGTGCTGTACTATTTTTTCACAAATAGAAGGGATCTACAGTTCAATACCCCAATCAAAAAGTGTAATTGAGAAGCTTAACATGACAGCTAACACTCTCGAACATTTGTCAGACAATCTCGTGATGAAGGACCGTTGAGAAAACTTTTCGATATTTTTTATGTTTTCTGATAATTCAAAGCACTAATCAACGAGCCGGGACACCCTCCAACGGAGACCAGAAATACATTTTATAGTAGAAACACATTGACACAGCACACAGCAACTTTGACAACCGTCGGGCAAAAACAGCCAACGTGATGTGAAACACATTAGCACAGCACAACAGCACACAGCGAAAATTGACATCTTAAAACTTACTTGCGTATTTAAAAAGCAAAAAGTGAAATAAAAAAATTAAAATGATTGTGCCGTACTACTCTCAAGTAGTTTACATAAGCACTGCTGGTAAAAACACTTTCGATTAGTGTTTTCTCCATTTCATTGCATTTCCCTGAAACAAATTCTTTTGTTTACATTTGAGGTGGCAGACATAAAATATTTCATGTTGGGAGGTCTGAAAAATGGCGTCGCAGACTTAGAACTTAGGTCTAAAGTTGAAGTTGCTGTTGCTGTGCTAATGTGTTCTGTTCCATTGAAAAGCATTGGTTCTAAAAATTTTCGCTGTGGCTGTCAAAGTAGCTGTTGCTGTTGCTGTGTCAATGTGTTTCTACTATTAAGGTTCAGGCGATTTAAGTCGCGATCGACTGAAACCGTGAAAGAGAAATTTATCTAAGACAGAAACCCCTCATGTCACACTGGACACACGTTGCATTCAAATTTCATTTAAAAAAGGAAAACAACGAGGTCACAGTCTAGGTGTTAAATAATGCATGTTGGTGGCTAACTCTCTCGATAAACCCTACTCTCACGAACAAAGTCTCTTAACGTCGAACCCACTAGCTTCACACAATCTAAAAATAGTTCAACCAATACCTCCTGAATTATGTCTCATTTCGTAGAAATCTTAAATTTCCAGGAACTACCATCCCAGATTCAATGAGGGCTGCTCTCACATTGCCTACCTAAATATTATTCCTTGTGCGATAGCGTAAAAGGCATGATAGACGACTCACTTTAACAAAGTCAACATGTTTCCTGCCTTCGTCAGTCCGCAAAGATAATCACCCCTCGTATATTCACGGTATCAAGAAGGAAGCCTTAATATTTATGGCTCATTTGCTGCAGCTGGTGATGGCAAAATAGGAAGAAAATCATCTGGCGTTGATTATCAAACATTTTATTATAATTTGTTTCAACGGCAAAAGCAACCGATTTTATTTCTTCCAACAAATTGACCATCGAAATAAAACCCACCGAAGCGCAAAGTTGACTGACCTCCCTCACTCTCACTGCCAGGCAGGATCGCAGGACAGCCAAACGACCAAAGTGAAATACTCCAAATTTACTTTGGGTTGTAAAAGCCTCCACTTTATCTAATAAAATTAGATGCAATCAATTTTAGTCAACCTTCAACGGTCCATAGGCCCGGTCGAGCCTCCAGGATTCACTGTATCTTTCATTTTCGACGGTGGCATATTTTTGCAGTACTATAACTAATGTCGTCGCAAGGATGGTGTTTGTTACAATTCAAATGAATACCAAGGACGACATTTCGAAAAAGTTAATATTGATGAAAGCATGTCACACGGAGCAGAAAAGGAATAGTAGAGGCAAAGGGGGAATATGACATCCAATTACTGTGACCAGTAATCCGGACAAAATTGACAAATGTCTTCGAATTGATACCCATCCTGAAGGAAATGTTCTGCAATTGCACTTGGAATCAGTCGATTTTTTTTTCAATTTTTTTCCTGCGGTGTCATTGCATTGGACTGGAATCGATTTTATTAAAACTTTAGGGGGAGATACACTGCAGGAATTTATTCAGTTCTGGATGTGGGCGAAATGCAGTGTGTGTCCTTTTTTTTATTAATTAAAGCAAAAGGACACCAAGGAGTGACATTAACCAATTATGCTTTTAAAACTGTGAGCTACTGGAATGGAATGGGATTTCATGGTTTCGTTACGAGTGTGACAAGTGAGTGGCTGGTTGGAGATCAATTAAATCCAACGCACTGGTACTGTTATAATTAATGGCTGAGGTTTCTGTAAGGTCACCATCTTTAATTAATTTATTTTTATTTTTTTTAAGCATTAATGAATGCGAAATTTTATAGGTAAAATCTCAGACAGACGAGTTGAATTAAAATTCCTCGATTGGGCTCTGGGTTGTTGCTTAATAGGTCCTGAGTAGAGACATTAATTTATAATGTCTCCCTGCTAAGGAGTTCATAAAATTTCATTTGGTTCACTTAGGTGGGACATGCTTTTCTTTCAGGTGAATGAACATTTTAAAAAGTAGCGTGACAACAGCTTGCACTTTAGTTTAATGGTTTCCATTTGGAATGACTAAATGGCAAGCTTGCACCATCGTTTCCCATTATAAGTGGTTACCTACTGGTGATATTTTTTATGCACAGTGTTATATCTAGTTGGGCATGAACTGTTAAGTTGACCTTAAGAAATGAGTACAAGTAAAATATCTTAGAAAACGTTATCAATTTTAATCGACAAGAGGACAAAGTCATCTTCAGAACAAAGTCATCATGTACAGCTAATGCATTCAGTTTAAAGTGGAAATTCGGGACTGTTTAGTCCTCCCAACAAGGAGACTGTAAAAAAATGTTTTGTGTGATCTTTAGGGCGCCTAGAGTGATCATGTACAGGGCCGTAGCAACGTTCCTTGTTGAGGACACTCTCTTGGTTTATGTATTAAACAGCTGTTCTTGCACACGTAGCATGACGTTCATCATGGAGGTACATGATGTTCTAAAGAACAACTTAAGAAGCAATTTCTGTAGGCCAATATACAGAAAATAATATTCGGCGACCAGCGACCGTGAGATATTTAGAGATATACTTTATTACTTCTTTCTTGGATGAGATTTGATCAGCCACAGAATTTGAGCAAGCATGCACCAGCATGTCTCAGACCAAAATATGTGAATGCCATAAATAGATGAGTCCAAATTAATCTTGACAAAGAGTACAAAAATGCCGACAAAACTATAAAGTAAGGCTACCATTAAAGCACTTGACGTCCATAGAGGGTAGCGTAGCAGCAGACTCTGTCACTAGGTAATAGGCAGAACAATTCATAGGATATGGCAGACCCCTTCATAGGACAGGAACTATGGACTACGGGGATTAGGCTGATAAAGAAAAATTCTGGAAAATGAAGTAGGAAATCAGGACTACAAGCTGAAAAAAGCTTATCACGTCTAAGTCAGGCTTAAAAACTTAAAGGACCACCTTTTCACCCATTAACACTTGGGCCCACCATGGATACATTTCTTAATCTCAGATTCCTCAGACAAAATTAACACACTTACATTTTTCTTCCTGAACCACAGAATCAGCAGATTACTTTAATCCTGAACTAAAAAAAATGCAATCAATCAAGAGAGACCAAACACTAAATATACAAGTTCATCGCATCCTTTAATTCAAAAATTAATACAATCCCCCTGGACGTTCTTAGAACTTCCAATGAAATTGCCATTCACATACTTAAAGTTCAATTAAAACCTATGCAACAAAATGCCAACAAAATTCGCTTAAAGCTAATAAATTCACATCAATTCACATCAGCTCGCCCACTTCGGTTTTCTGCCAGCCATGTCGCGATCTGGTTCTTATTCGCTTTCACCCAATTAATGTTGTATTTCACAGTTTCCAGTGCTTCTTTGCGTGCCGCTGTACCTGCACCGGCTTCTGGATATTTTTCGAAGAACACTTCCAATTCTTCAAGTTTCTGATTGGTAATAAAACGTCCTGTGATCGATGGAATCAATCGACCCAGATAGCGTTCGTTGATACCAAAGCGTTCGACCAACTGCTCCCAATTCTCTCGAACATAGTCCCATACAATACTCTCCCCAACAGGATTGCGAGCAATATACTGAAGACATGTGAAGTAATCTTGGCTACGAACGTTGCTCTCGTCCCAAGCGAGATCAATGAATCTGTTGACAAACAGATGTAAGAAAAGAAATGAAAAAAAAAGCGCTCACTTACCTTTTCAAAATCCATGGTTCTCTAATTCCCGATAGACCCTGCATCAATTTAAGTTTTTCACTAGCGTCGGTTTCAGCCTTGAATAAGTCCCACACCTGTTCCCAATTGTCCTCATTACCTGCTGATTGCATTCCATAGTAGTAGACGATAGTTCGCAGATCTGGTTTTGGCCTCTCACTGGGGTTATTCAACCAAGCGGTGAATCTAGTGCCGACTTCCTGCAAGCAATTTGCATGACCAAAGGAGCATGCCGCGTCCAAGATTGTCACACGGAGTAAGCTATAAGAATAAAGTTATCAAAACATTCAAAAAGGCCAGTCACTATCGCGATTTACTTTTTCAAATGATCATTTGCGTCAACTTCCCATCCAACACTCTCGTAGACTTTATTCAACAATGTACTCGCATAGCTCTTGAAACTCTTGAATGCATCAGTGTAGTATAAGAGGTTTCTCGTAGACAGCAGCTTTGATGAAGCCACACTCCATGGGACGTATTCTAATTCATTTTGAAGGAACTTGGTAAGATCTAAAGCAATATCAAAAGACAATTGTGTAGCATCGGCCAGCGTGAAAGCATCATTCAGCAAATGAGCACGATCCGTAAGAGAGAAAGCTGTTGGTGTATTGACTAACGCAGTGTTTATCGCCTGCCAGATATCTTTCGGATAATTTACACGATAGTAGCCAACCTGATCCTTGTTTATCTTGATCCAATCGACAGCCGATGGTAGATCGAGGGTAACTATTTAAACGGATTACAATGTCACTTGCAAAATAGAAAATAATTGTATAAATGAAATATGCTTACGCTCAGCATCGTCGTAATTGAACCAAGTACGCTGAGTAACTGGATTAGCGCTGGTAATATATGTGATTGGGATTGTCCAACGATAACTAAAAAAATTAATGTTTGTGAAATTATCTTCATTGATAAATGCAGTCGTTTTCTACTTACTTGAACTCTGAATCAGTGTAGGTTCCCTCATAGTCGACTGGATTTGAGAAGAACCTCTTCTGCGTAAGTTTAAATTGAGTAGAAGAAACTCTAGTCACTTCAACAACAGGAAAACCCGTCTGTACAGTCCATGTTTTCATGGTGAGTCTACAATGAAATGATTTCTCTCGAAGAGTTCTTTTTTTAAAAGCGAATAGTTTACTTACTTGACCTCAGGATCCAAATTGAAAACGTCAAACTCACTTAAGAAATCCTCAGTGTCCGCGTTGCTGAATTGGAAGCGATCCAAATAACTGTGAACAGCTTCCTTGAATGTTGTCTCCCCAACGAATCCCTCTAACATACGAATAACGGAGGCACCCTTGGAGTATGTGATGGTATCGAAGAGTTCGGTAATTTGATCGGGACTCTCGACTGTCTGAACAATTGGATGAGAGGCTAAGGTTGCATCCAATTTCAAGACAGGGTGCAACTCAGAAATTATGAATTGATCGACCTTAAGAGATAAAGTGATTTAGTCGAGAGCATGATGTGCGAGAAAAAATGTATTTACCATTTTCCATTCCGGATGAACGCTATCTACGCCCTTATATTCAATATAAGTAGCGAAACCTTCATTCAGCCAAAGATCATTCCACCATTTCATCGTTACTGAAAATAAGAAGAAGTTATAGTTATACAACATGGCTAACGAAGAAGCATTAACTATCAAAATAAATCCTCATCGTGAAAGTGGGATTGGAAAAGAGACGGAAAAAGTCTGAAGCCCCAATTTACCACATTTTGCAGAAAGAAAACATCTACTGTACTCCTGCTTCAAATGGTTAACCAAAAAAAAGTGGCATCTATTGGTGTGAAGATGCGAAGCTAGCAAACAACATCTAAACACCTTAAGAGGGTAGTGACTTATGCCTCTTCAGATACTTCAGATGTTCCGAATAAATTACCGGAATGATCCCGTTTTGTACATTCTACCAGATTCACTGCAAGGGCGCAACATCTTCATGTTCAGCTGGCTACCGCACAATCAAGCAAACTCCGGAACTGAGAGTTATGTTTATGAGTTTCAACTTAAATTTTACAGGAGAATCGAGAGGCATAGCCAGGCATCTCAGGGATGAAAACTCAAGTACTTGTAGGTGTCGACAAACCATTTCCCTCTCCACCCTTGAAAAGCTTAGTTCAGAATGTCAAATTTCACCAAAAAGAAGTATAAATGATGGAGCCCATCTGATGCTGGTAGAAATTTAAAAAAAAACCTAGTTAAACACTTAATATAGGCTTACAGTTGCCCACACCAGTGAGCAGATAATCAAAGTTCAACTTGATGAATAAAGTGTTTGATGTTTACAATGAACATGATGACAGATAAAAAAAACTATCGCATCAATCTGATTTTGTGGCGTTGGGCTGAAGTCCGTATCTTATCTGCAGAATTATCTACCAAGACTTTCTACTTTATCTCAGCGGCCTTTTCACAAAACAGCTCGTACAAGCATTTACTTCCTTTAATTCATTTTAAAGCAAAGTACTTACCCAAATTTCCAAACCACATATGGGCCAACTCGTGGGCAATAACTGTAGCCACGCGTTGTTTATTTGCACTAGAACTTGTATTCTCATCATACAACAATGCAGTCTCTCGGTATGTCACCAAACCCCAGTGTTCCATCGCACCAGATACAAAGTCCGGAATGGCAGCCATGTCTGTAAGCAGTAACTCTACATCGTATTCACACAAAATTCCTCCAATACCATACCCAACTTAGGAAGAGGATACGGCAAATTGAAGTACGTAATATAATGCGTGATGACTTGCGCTCCAACATCCAAAGCGTAGGTAGCCTTTTCGATTTGAGCCGCGGTAGCAAAGACTCGCATATCAAAGCTCCTGCCAACCGGAGCTGTGATCCTCTTTAGTTTATAATCCAAATCAGAGACAATGAAACAGGTCAGGTACGTGCTCATTGTCACACTGTCGGCGAATACCACTTCAGTTAAGTCCCCATTCACAGTTTCGCTCTGGAAAAGACACGAGTTAATCTTTCTAATTACACACAACGCTTGGGAGTCACTTACCACTTGATTCATGTTCGAAAGAGCATGATAACCACCGTTTGTCGGGCGAACCAGCGTCACTTCAAAGTATGCCTTCATTGCAGGTTCATCGAAGCACGGGAATGCCTGACGAGCATATGTTGGCTCGAATTTTGATGTTGCTATCCATCTAAAAGAGAAATTACATAAAAATCAAGGAACTTTAGGCGAAAAATTTAAGAAAATGCAAGAAAACAACAATGAATCTCCACCTAGTTTCGTTCGATCTCGTGTCCTTGTACGAGCTTTGATACAATCCCACGATGCGATCAGTCAAACTGCCATTAAAGGCCAGTTTCAGCGAGTAGTTTCCCACCTCAAGTGGGTCCGCGAATTCCGTCACCCAATACTCAAACTGCGGATGCTGGAAACTCAGCGAGGGTGTCATACGTAACGGTTGTCCATTGCCCTGCGACAGAGAGAACACTTCCTGCGTTTCCACTGACAGCTTTTTCGAGTGCACCGGAATAAACTGAATCGGTTTCAGCACTTCCAATTTAATAGTGATATGGCCAGAGAAGGTTTTCTCTTTCAAATTCGGATTCAAAAACAATTTGTAGTGCTTTGGGCGTATCTCCTTCGGCAGCCGATACCCAATTTGATTGATAATCTTTGACGCCGACATGATTTCTGCACTCAGTGTGGTTTTGGATGAATTA
This sequence comes from Blera fallax, assembly GCA_946965025.1. Taxonomy (NCBI): domain Eukaryota; kingdom Metazoa; phylum Arthropoda; class Insecta; order Diptera; family Syrphidae; genus Blera; species Blera fallax. The sequence continues at coordinate 17,398,575 of OX337244.1, forward strand.
CGCTTATCAGCTGCCGATTTACCTGTATTCAACTGATTTGGACGGAAGAGTACCAGTGGTTTTGTTTTTTGATCTATCACAGTTTCGCCGGTGGAAATTTCGTCGTCAAAGAATTGCCTCAGCTGTTTCTCCATTTCAGCTGTCAAATTTGACAGACCTGTTGCATTTGAACTGCCACCGGCAGTTGCCATTGTTCTACCTACGTACACCAGCGCCCCTAGCAGAAAAGCACACAGAACTAGTAAAAACACACAGAAGCCAATCAGTGTGAAGACTGTATTTGAACGTTTCTGCCGGCGAATATGTGGATCTTTGAAGCGATGGTGTTCATCTGTGGAGAGGCTCGACCGCGGGCGAACGGGAGGAATTTTTGGTTGGGTTGGTGGATACATTATATCTGTGGCGATATCCGATCCGGATGTCAACGAATGACGGTTGTTATTGGCGCCGTTTGCCGACTGGTTTTTGTTGAATTTAAAGTTTCTCATTGGAGTGGTTGATGATTAATTTTTTGTTTATGTTTTTATTTTAAATCACATTGAGCATATTTTTTTGTTTTGTTTAATGTCTGTTTTATAATACCATTAACATGATATCTCTAAAAGCAAAATAATGAAACTATGAGGAAATGGAAGTGAAATACAGGAAATTTACGCGATAATTAAGTGTGAGTATACGCCCCTAAACGATAGAAAATATTGGAAATGATTTTAAACAGTTCGATTTATTTTATCAGCTCTACTTTCAAACCACTCAAGATAGAACAACAAGAGTGAGAATGAATGAATTGTTGTGGTGGGGGGATAAAGATCAATTCATTGCAATGAATAACATTCAGACCCCTTACATAAACATACTACTTTAAAATACTAGCAACTTAGGCCAATAAGCAGCGGATTACTAGGTCCCTTCATTCCAAAGGGGTCCAACAAAGGACCTGGCTCTCCAGCATGTGGGTCGTGTATATTTGTACATAAAAAAATTGACATTAAGTAACCAAAGCGTGGAATATAATGGGCTTACTTTTGACGACTGAAAACAGAACAGTTGATGTCAACATTGTTCACATCTGTATGTGGGATATCAGAGCTTCAACCAACCATTTTAGTCGATTTTAATGCTAAAATAGGAATGTTCTGACAACTTTGCTAGCTCGATCCGTAAGCCAAGCTAAGCTAATGACATCACGTTTGACAGGGGACTTAGGCTAATTGACTGCTAAAGCTTGAAAAGTCTAGATAGTACTCGGTTGCCCTACCTTAACAGCGGCTTCTTCGAAAGAAGAGCATACGGTTCTACAGAGAGAATAGTTTATCTCTATAACGTCAATCTGTGGCCAATTCATTTGCTGGTAATGGTTTCTCCTGCTCTACTTAATGTTTTTCCAAAAAGGATTTATTTTCCACAAGAATTTTTACTGTCCTCTCTTACCAGATGAGCCTACTTTTCTTTAACTTCTTCAAAGGCAAAAGATGAACGAAGTTTGTCTACCGCTACACTTTTAAGTCAAAGTCAAAAAGTAATATCCGATGCAGGAGACCTATATCTTATAACAAAAACGTTTTATTCTTTTGTTTAGAAAAAGGAATATTTTCATTCAAGTGCGATGGCAATCCTACTAAAGCTGTCTGCCGACAAATTCTTTAAACTGTTAAAAATTATGCATAACACCTTCTGGTTCATCTGTTATATTTTAGTCACGCATAACAACGAAGCTTCCTAACTGTCCAAAGCTGTTCGTGTGACCCGGACACTAAATTAGAATTCTCATTTATTGGCAATAATAAATTTTTATTAACCATTAAAACAAAATTCACGACCATGTTCCATCGCAATTACTCTCAAACAAATAGGTTAGGTACGAACTATCAGTGCAAGAAAAGACTTTAGACCATTAATTAAGTAATTCTTTTGTTAGGCTCTGCAAACAACATGGAAGAGACCATTTCAGAATGAATGGTAAACGAACATACTTAAACTCATTTTATGGTCATAAGTAATGCTTCCCATCGTCAGACAATTGCAAATACTTTTGTTTGGAATGCAAATGATGGTCAGTCAAGGGCCTTAAGTGTTGATATAATGTATGAGGGCTACTTTCCAATTCATAGCCAAACCAAAACCATAGACTCAGTGAACAACATTCTTTTTGCTTAGGCTACAAAATACTTGGAAGATGTGGAAGGCACTTATGTGGGAGACAGACTGGTGGTATTGCTGCCATGGTATAGCAATACTACGTTCTATACCACATGTCTGTCACTGCAATACCACGTTAAAACCTAGTATACCATGAATAGAACCTAGTATTGAGATTCGCAAATTTTTAGTGGTATACCACCATCTTATTGGTTGCAGCGCCACTTTCTCTCTATTGTTGGTTCTTCATAGCTTCTTTGACAATTCAAAAGCAAGAAATCACAGCGAAAAATGTTTTGAAAATGGATTAAGGAGGACAATTTTATTTGCATTGGAAACAATGAAGTAAGAGAAGTTAAGAGGAATTATATCGACGAGATACGAGGAGCAAGACGCAATATTGGAGTGTTGCAAAAAATGTGTGAGCAGCTGGAGGAGGCGCAACACAAATGTTAAAGTATACCACGTAACGCAAATGTCAACGTATACTACGAAGTGCAGTCTGTCAGGGGTTATAGTATTCACCATACCATGGTATCAATACTAGCAGTCTGTCTCCCACATTACTTGCATTCAAAAAGGCAGATTTGGCTGCCATATCTTTTAGCGGGCCATCAATGCTGGTGAGCAACCGATTAGATAACGTAGCCACGAAATAGCATTTAAATCAGCCATCAGGGACAAAGCAATAAAGCATCCTTAAATATACTGACAAACAACACAACAGGAAGCTTCTGATATTATTGTTATGGATGCAGCTTCACGTGCTAAAGCCTACGTGAGGTACATAATGTCAGTGTCTCATGCGTAGTGCTTTTTGAACCGTTCCAGATGATGCGATATCGTTAATGCACGAGTGTTGTCAGTTGATATTCTCGTGACAGAACTGTATCAAACCTACAATAGTTCGGCGAACGGTGTCCCAGAAATAAAAAATAAAAATGACTGTAAGAACCTGAAGCACAAACATATTGTAACAGCTGTACAAATAGTTCGTAAAAGGTAGACGAACTCATCGCCTAGTGCCAAACAAATATGTAGATGTCGTGGCAGTTACTTCAATCAGATGCTAGTAGGGCTGTTAAATAGGAGGTGTACAAATCAAAGTATCAGCATCTAGAGGCACTCCTCAAGGTGGGGTACTTTCACCCCTTATCTGGATTCTTGTGGTAAATGAAATTTTAATTAAAATTTAGTGGTGTTAAAGCAGTAGCATATGCAGACGATCTAGCACTACTAACGACAGGCAAATTCCTATCCACCATTAGCGAACAAATAGAAAGCGCTTTATCCATGGTAAATTAATGGACCAAGAACTGCGGACTTGCGGTTAACCCGCAAAAGACTGAGCTGATCCTTTTTACAAATAAAAGGACAATACCAGAATTTGATATGCCATCAATTGAAGGGACTCCACTTAAAATTTCTGAAAGCGCCAAATACCTAGGAGTTGTCCTAGACAGGAAATTGAACTTGAATCTCAATATAAAAGAAAGAGCAAAGAAAGCTATGGTAGCTTTTTATGGCTGTAATAGGATATTCGGTAAAACCTGGGGTCCTAGTCCTAAGATCATCATGTGACTCTACACCGCGGTAATTCGACCGATACTGACATATGGTAATTTAGTCTGGTGGCAAGCGTTATGTAAAGCTACCGACCTCAAAACCATGGCAAAGATTCAAAGAATGGCCTGCATCGGCACCCCCTGGGCAATGAGCACCACCCCCACAGCGGGGCTGGAAGCTATACTCAACCTTAAACCCCTTGATATCTTCGTACAGGAGTCTGCCGCAAACAGTTCCCTGCGACTTAGCCAAACTGGATGCTGGAAATTCAGTATAAGGGGGCATGCGCACATCCTACGAAAATTTACGGAAAATTATGTATGCACAGACTACACAACCCCCTACCTTGACTTTGTAAGACCATTCGTTACTTCCTTCCCCAGTAGAGAAGTATGGCACGAAAAACAACTATCGGGTTACGAATCATCGATACCCAACTTCACAGATGGCTCCAAGATGGACATTGGTGTTGGCGCGGGATTCTACTCCGAAGTTCTGGGACTATCCAATTCTATCAGACTTCCTGACTACAGTAGCGTTTTCCAAGCTGAGGTCCTGGCAGTGACAACAGCTGCTAATCAGGTTGCAATGAAGGCACTATCACACGCCGATATTACCTTTTCCATTGACAGCCAAGCGGCAATAAAAGCGATTTCTGCCATTGAAATAAAATCGAAGCTTGTAAGTCGTTGTCGCGAAGAGCTACGGGTTCTTGGTGCACAGCACAACGTAAGACTCTGCTGGGTTCCCGGACACAAAGGGGTACCGGGTAACGAGAAAGCTGATGAGCTGGCAAGAAAAGGATCATCACTTGGACTAAATCAGGCAGACACTACTGTAAAAATCCCGCCCTGTCACATTAAACAAATGATAGGGAACAAAACATTAGTAGCTGCAAATCTAAGATGGAGAGTGCTTGACTCTTGTGTTATAACCAAGAAAATGTGGCCACTCTACGACAAGCAAAAAACCAAGATAATTTTACAAATGAACAAAAAATCTTTGTCATCTCTTGTAGGTCTTATTACTGGACACAATATTCTGAGATATCATACAACGAAAATGAAACTTAGTTCGAATGACCTGTGCAGAGGATGTGGTGACGAAGATGTACATGAAGATTCCACACACTTTCTACGTCACTGCCCATCACTCTGTCATCACTTCTTCTGTGACCTTGAGGAACTTTCTGGCAAGTCTATAAACGACTTGAACAAATTTACGAACGCTTCGGGATGGCTTCAAAATCCATAGTTTGTTTATAGGTTCTAGAGTATGGGAGGTTTAAACCCCCAGGGCATCACAATGGATCTACATTGATCTAAGTGTGACGGATGCAGAATTCTTTTGCGCCCTTCAACCCACTAACCTAACCTAACCTAGGGCTGTTATCGAATTTACCTACTCAGATCCGGAATTTATAGCGTCCCCATCTGACCAAATTGTGGCTACGGGCAAAAAGTCGACGAACATGTATTTTTTCCACAGTCCCAAATATAGCAGGACTCCTGAAGAAACACCGTGAACCACAGACTCTGCAGCGATTAGCCTGAAACAACATCGACGATCGTTAACGGCCAGGAATAGAAAAAGACGGTAATTGGAAGTATATAGGAAGCACTGAATGCTGTTAGAAGAGGGAGAGAGTTTTAGTGGATAAGAGGCCCACATGCTGAATGAAAGTTTTAATGACCTTGGACAGTACAACTATTCTCCAGATGTCGTCTATAGTTCTAGTCGGACTCAACTATGTAGTTCTCATACCGGAGGGACAAAGCCGTAGAGAAAAATCTCACTTCACATAACACGCGCAGTTGGAAAGTTCCTTTTTAACTAGGAGTGCGAAACAGTTGGCAGTTAACTAAAAATCAAGCTGCATGGAAACGCTTGTAGGTTGAAGTACACTTCGGACTATAACGACAACTTAAGTAATCTATACCGCAAAACACGATAAACAGCTCTAGGCTTACGTGCCTGTAACTCAAACACTTTTACCCAAGAAATTGCTTTTTAAGACTCGTAAACGGTTAGGTTAAAAGGTTGTTGTTGTTGACCATCAGTTTCAATTACTATCCGTTTAGGGTAAGCGAAACCTATTTTTTAGTAAGAGGTAGGACTGCCTCTCTACGAGTACCAAATCTTCTTCATATAATGAATGGCAGTCCTCTTGAAACCTGGGTTATTCCTTGTTATGTGGAGGGTGGTTGCCCCTAATTTGTACTTATCATAAAAGCAACGGTCCATCACGGTTTCACTTGATTACCTTTGAAATCTGAACGCACAAACTTTGCAAGCATCGGAAAAATCCGCAGCTCGTCATAAAAGTGAATCTCTTGTTCATCTGTACGTGCCTATGTACATCGAACCTATTCTAACTGAAGCAGAAACAAAGACAGTATCAAACAAGATTGAATTACTTCAATTAAGATAGGAATAATTTTAATAAAATTCCATCTCTGCGCTAATTACGACTTCCGTAGGCCGTGTTTCGCATTTTTTTTTTTTCGGCTTGGCCATTAAAATAATTTCCAGGCAATTAAAATGGGTCTCTGTCGCAATGTAATTTCTATTTTGTTTTGTGGGGCTCCCGCGTAAATTCAATTTCCATCGTCAAATCAACTTTCACGAAAAACGCGTGGCATAAAATGCGGAAACCTCAAGCCCTCGAAACACATTACCCCCTCAGATACCCACATTGGAATGGGGACCGCCTTAGTAAACAGTTTTTCATAATTTTTTTTTATATTTTACGATCACATTCGCATTGTCACCAAATCAACTGAATCCAATGGATACTCGTACACGTAATTACAAGGAAGAGACACGACACTAGCATCTCAGATAATCTTCAGAGGAGTACAGCAAAAATGTGCAATAACTTTATGAGCTATTGATCCCGTCCGTTTGCCGCCACAGATACAAGATACAAGTTGACTACATACACTCTCCAATGTGTCGCTGCGAATTAGATTTTAATGAGAAGTAAAAATGAAAAAAAAGGTTTAAAAAAAAAACCCAGAAACACTGAATGTCATTAAACCAAAGAGAGGTCTGGTTGGCTCTATCCACTAGGAATAAACTTGAACTAGTTACAGTGAGCATTTGAAAACTGGTCGTCATAATTATTAGCTGAGCTAAAAAAAAAAAAAAAAAGTAAACAAGTATCTCAAAGTGTTTTTCTGGTTCAGTACTTTCTAAAAGTGAATTTCTTGACTTGAATCGCCTGACGACGAGGCGTACCGCTGAAGATAGTTCAATTGAAATGCACCACAGGACCACGTCACGACCATCGGGCTACGTAGGGTAATCAAATCGATGGATTATAATTTATTCGGAAAATGCTATCAGAGGAGACCTTGGTTGTACTCGTAAAAGACAAAAATTACACTCGATGTTTTTCCAATGAGTGTAATAATGGTAATTAGTGAAGAAACTTTTATAAAGTTTCAGTGAACTGGAAGTAATTAGATGGATACATTCAGGGTCATAACTCATGAGACGACATTTCTCTGTAACTTCGAAATTATAAAAAATAATGACCTCACCGGAGTGAAAGGAAGAGGATACTATGCGTGTTTTTCTTATTTTAATTTTGCTATCGAAAAATTGCATTAGTGTGATGCAAGCCCTGGTATTCGTTGTTTCCAAGCTTGAATGACTTTAGATAAAAAACGCATCTGCATCTGCATACATACGTGATTCTATAATCAACGTGTGTTGAAAAGACATCAATTAGCAATTAAAAATGTTTACATAATAAATGCTTACAGTTCGGAGTACATATACGACACAATGGTTTGCCTTTTTGCTAAAATCGAACAAGCCAAAGAATAATGTCAATCCAAAACAGCTGTGAGCTGTCAAAACGCGCGACCATAGTAGAAAATAGTAGAGAGTAGCTCTACTTCGACGTTGAGGTCGCGCTTACGATATTTACGATCAAAAACCGACCAAACGCGTAAGGTCACATTTTGTGTTACCCCATAAGATCCCATTGTTTCTACTCAATCTGTCAACGCGCGACCGCGGGAACGCAACATTGTGTTTCTACTTTTAATCATTAATGAAGCTGAGGCAAAAACAAATTGTATAAACTACAGATAGTCGCTGACTATTAGTACAAGCAAACGCTGCTGATTTAAGACTTTTAGTGAAAGTCACCTTAAGTGAAAGGTATTTCCGAAATTCCTTGTAGCGCTACTACGGACATTACATAGAAGAGAACGACACATGTACTCTGGCTATACCCGAATGCATTCAGTGGTGGATAAGTGAAACCTAAATAGTTTATGCACGGGTCATCAATTTAGTTTCATTAAAAAAAAACGATTTTTAGATACGTTCATGTTGTCTCCATAACCCGAAAGGTGAACTGACGACACTAATGAGATTCTGCGGTTCTCTGTTTGAGTATCATTCGATCCCTCCCATTCTCCACATTGACCATCGCATTTGGGAACAGCTTTTCCAATTTTTTACCCGCATTTTATCAGAACAATTGTCTTTCAAAAATTGTCAACTATCGAAAAAGTTAGAGGTTTAAAGTGGTGTGCCGCAAGGGAGCGTGCTATCACCAGTCTTATTCTTGGTCGTATTCAGTGATGTTCAGGGTGCAGAGGAATAGGTTAGGAAAGACAAGAGCAAGGACTCACTTAGACCAAAGATAAGATGAAACCATAAAAGAGGTGCCGGAACCCTCCAGTGCTCGTAACTCTTGACTCTCTCTTACGATATTTAATTTTAACGGGTGGTTAAGCCACTCTTGATATGTATTCCAATAAAAAGTGTTAGGTATTCGGCTGACCTAATAGAATCAATTTATTGTGAGATAAAATAGAAATCGCGATAGATTGCAGCTTAAAATTTGTTTGCTGCTGGTAGACTCATTTTTGACGGTCATATTGTGGGATTCTCCCGTAGGACAGCACCGCTAACACTGATTTGCTTTCATAAGATGCGAATGTCTGGCAATATCTAGAAGTGAACCCAAAAAGAGTGGCACCTTTATTCCTATAACCCGTCTGTTTTAATAGGTTAATTAATGCTTTCTATGCTTTAGCAACTTTTCAAGTTCAACTGGACAATAAAAATTCAAAAATGATTCAAACCAACTCAACAAAGCATGAATGTTGGTATAATCAAATAAAAAAAAGTACATAAATTATTCACCACAATCATTATTATAAATAATTTCCATTGTGCCGCGGTTGACCGTAACAAAGCCGCTTGGCTAGTGTGATGATGAAAATCCCAAATCGTTTTGTATCTGTCACATTCTTTGGTCCAGTTTGCAAAATTTAATGCTAAAGAAAGTGAATTTTTCTTCGGGGCCAATAAAATGCAAATTTCTATTTTGTTTTCCCTCCGTTTTCTGGCCAGTTTCGTAACAATTTCGTTTGATTTTCTATGTTAATCCTCCGCTGATCTGTCAGTTGAACAACCAAATTTACATGGGCGCACATACAGATGGAAAATTATTCCAATTATTTGCATTTAGTACAAGTACTGCGATACTCGTATACAACCGATCAGATGCAGTTGTTTGGTGTACGAATAGCTGCACCAGTTGTCAATTGAATGGCAGAGTGTTGGGATTAAAAGCGTGTATGGGATATACGGCACGTAACATGTATCGCACCACATTCAGCGGACTGATTTTCGCAGAATATTATAATTAGAAGACAACGACACCGTTGATGACGATCATAGTCTACACATAGTGATTGCATCTCTGATCGCGAGCTGGTAGAAGTGGTTGGCCTACTAAGACCTACTCACACACATTGTACGAGAGGAAATTATCATAGATACTAAAGATATTTTTTTTTTATGGCTATGTGTTGCGAATTAGTGTCGAGCTTACAATTTAGGAATATTTTTACATACCAAGGAATTTTCACATTGGTGGTGATGGTATTCGGAGAATTTCGTAATTTGCAGCAAATTGAATGGGCTTTTGCAGATGAATTGCGATTAATTAAAATTAACAACAGAACTGAGGTCATGCACAATTCAAAAAGGAACATAGACACGCCTACTTCGAGATTGCTTTCTAATTATCGTGATTGGTTTTCGTAGGTGTCTGAGAAAAGGGGGAAGTGATGAGAGCTCTAGAATACACGTTATTAGGCGATAATATCTCGTTTTACTATTGCATCCTGACATGCAATTCACACAAATGGTTGCGCTTATCTTATCGTAAAGATCGATTATAGCATGGAACACGCAAAGCGACAGATATCACTTTATTAAAGCAATGAGTTGAGATAGCAGGAAAGCTATTACATTTACTGCAGAGTATCGTGGCAATGGTTTACAGATTTCGATAGGAATTTTGTCAACCATTCCCATGAAACCCTTCAGATTTTTTGCAGAACATGCTAAAGCATTAGTGTCGATATATGGCTAACTATGCAAGACAAACGCACCATAATGTACGAAGCAAATGCCTGCGTTCATTTGACTTAATAGCTGAGACCTATGAACTCGAGAAGCTACACATACGTCTGTTGCGCCAAGTACTTTCTTTTTTGTGTATGAACTCGTCTAAAGACACAGTACACGTTGCATATAATTTCCATTGGCAAATCACAAACAGCGGCAATAAACTGTGCCAATCTTACCATCAACGAAACACGTTTCTGCAAACTCAAAACTATCCGAGGTCAAAATCTAGGCCTTATTCAGGACATTTTTCAATTGGATGTGTATAGATTTTTGAATACTGTAACTACATTAACAGTTAGGAACGAATTAATGCTGAAAACTTTGAACTCTATTGAGCGGTGTTACACGTCAGCTAACAGATCAAAAAAGATGGGACACAAAAAGTGCTTACAAAGCGAATTAGAGAGTGGTGAACCGAAGAAATGACATAACAGGATAGAAGTACGGAATTTTTATAAGGCGATGTTGAGAGCAAACTTTAAGTTTACTTATCCAAACCGAAACCAGAGGAGTAGTGAAAACATGGACACGGAAAAACGACGATGAAAAGCCTTAATCCTTCTGCCAGACACTTTGACCATTGAGACGGTCTTCTGGACGACTACTAATATTTCCAGTCTGCTATAACCCTGTTTATTACATTACAACCCGACGTGCCTCAAAGTGCGTGTTTTGATTTAATAGGCAGCATCTGTAGGGAATGTTCGGGTGAAAGAATGCTCGATGATTGCATCGATTATTTGGTCAATCAAGGACACGAAGATATGCATAAATATCCTGAAAATTGTTCATAAGATTCTGTCTGACTTATATACTAGTACATGGGTACCTTACACCACTTGAAGGTGACCATTGTATTGTAGTTTTTGGTCTACAAAATTGGGCAGCTTTATGAACTGACAAATATACCCTTTAAAGCGATTTTAAACCTCTCCGCCTATTCAGAAAGGGAAAGATTCCTATTCAAGGGAATATTTTCAAATCCCGCACATAACCTCACCTCCCGTTTTTTGCTTCGTCTGCTTAAAGGTACATATTTCAAAACGACCACGGAGAGATAGATGAAAAATGGAATACAACCAGCGAATTCGACTTCGTCATGAAGACTCAAAAGAGTGAGTGCACACCAAGAATTCGAGTACATTTGGAAGGGCTACGCAGAAGACCTTAACCAATATGACGCATCCCGGTGAAAGTAACTGATCAAGAATCGTATTGACTGGAAAGATCGTCTGCAGATTATAGCTACTATATCACAGAAATTAAACGCACTTCTCGAAAGGAATCTAGCCTCCAGTTTCTAATGAATCATATTTAAACCAGTATCTAATAAATAATATGATTCATCTGCAATTCGCCGCAATGATATCATCAGGGGATATGAAACTCCAAATTGAAAGAATAGCGTGCGACGAATAATTTAGCGATTAATGAGCCATTATCGCCTATTAAAGGCCAATACAAAATAGTTTATTCTTTAAAATGCTTCATGAGGAGAGAACGAAATTCAGTAAATTCTGTTCAGGCTGCTAATGGATTTGAATTAATTGAATTGTAGCTATTCCAAAAAAAAAGATCACAAGCAGCTTGTGATCCTTGTTGGCATTTGAAAAACAAGAATTATCCAAAATACATACGAGAGGTGTGTGTTAAACATCAATGTTAAAAGACTGAGGACGCTATTGACGTCCATCATTCTAGACTGTTTTACAAACGACACCTGTCAAAACTACTGACAGATTCATCGAGTAGTTTTGCTTTGACAGTTACTTAAAGTAAGCAGATTTGTATTCTTTTTCTGGAAAAGAAGAAGTGCCAGGTCAATGTTTTGATTCCTTTTTTTGAATGGGAAAACTTGAGGGGAAAGAAAGGGAAAAATGTTGAATCTGATGTACAGTAACGAGCAAAAGTGGACAAATGTTTTCATGTATTTGAAAAGTTGTCTAAAATGTACGATTTTAAGGAGAAAGCAATTCGGTTATATTTTCAATTTATCTATTACTAATTGATAAATATTTTCTGCAATAAAAGAAAAAAAATATGAACTGCAAAATAACGGAAAGTAGCAAACATGCAAATTTTTGTACTTGTCCAATTTTGCACGTTTTAGTTTTAGCGAGAATAAAACCGTTTGTCTAATAAGAGAGGCTTTCTCTGCTCTAATATATTTTCTTATCTGTAATTTCACAAGTAACAGTTAACATCATTATATTCGTAGATCACTTTCTGTGGAGAATTGTTCGCTTTAAGAGGTCTTTAAGTTTATTATTATTAAAATGAAGAAAATTTGTAAGAAAGTTGTGGAAAGGGTAATTTTTTTATTAAAAAGTGGTGAATCATCGCGGGAAATATCCAAAATTTTAAATATTTCAGAAACTTCAGTGCTTAATATTAAGCAAAGTAAAAAAATCGAGGTTCCCGTGATAAAAAAAGGACGAAAGCGATTACTCTCTGACCTGGATGCAAGAAGGATGGAAAGAGAATTGAGAAGTTGCACGTCCAAAACACCAAAGCAAGCTGCACAAAATATAGACAAGCCAGTAAGTGAATGGACTGCACGCCGTGCTCTTAAAAGAATTGGATTAACCACGAAAGAGAAACCCAAGAAACCTCTACTTTCTGCAAAAAATGTGAAAGCCAGGTTAATTTTTGAAAAAAAGTCACAAAAACTGGACCATTGACCAATGGAAAACGGTAATTTGGTCTGACGAGACAAAGGTCAATCGAGTAGGAACAGATGGCACATCGTATTATTGGTCACGTCTTGGAGAACCGCTTCAGCAACATTAAGTTCATAGGACGGTGAAACATGGTGGAGGTTCGGTGATGGCTTGGGGATGTTTTTCGTGGAGTTCTATTGGACCTATTGTTAAAATCGAAGGAATAATGAACAAAGAAAAATATCTTGATATTTTACAAATGAATTTACCAACAGTTTTGGCAACAACTGGCTACAGGGAGTCTGAAATCACTTTTCAGCAAGATGGGGACCCCAAACATACCTCTAAAATTGTGAAGGAATGGCTCGGAAATCAGGAATTTCAGACGATGACATAGCCAGCACAAAGCCCTGACCTCAATCCAATTGAGAATCCCTGGTCAATTGTGAAGCGACGGTTAGGGCAATATGAAAATCATCCACCCAACACTGATGAGCTTTGGGATCGAATTAAGCTGGAATGGAGCCGAATTCCCGAGCAATTTCTTCACAATTTGGTGGAGAGTATGCCAAGGCGGTGTCTACAAGTCATTAAAAACAAAGGCCTATGGACTAAGTATTAAAACACAAAGTTATCCGAAAACGGGCAAAATTGGCCAAGTCCAAAAATTAATTTTTTATTTTTTTTTTCTGTATAATGTAATATTTTTTTTTAATTTAATTGAAGAAAATAAATGTTCTATTATTACGCAAAATTAAAAAAATAAAACTGATTTTCTCTCCGTTTACGAAGCAAAATTTTAATCAACTTTTTGAAATAAGCGAAAACATTTTTCCACATTTGCTCGTCACTGTATATATAGGTAAATAATGGTTGGATAATCTTCAGCGCTGCAGAATAGCAATTTTTGGTGAGGTAACCACGGAGGATTTGGTCTCCAAAATCCATAGTGACGATCAGAAAGATTGATGCTATTATATACATCTCAACTTAATGTGTAAAAAATATATTCCATGAAAAATTGCTCATGGAAAAGCTATCAGCGAAATGTATTACGCGAAACGGAATTTTGTGACAGCTTCAAAACAATATGGAGTAGTTAGCCATGGGTTAGTGGTTATTGAAACTAAAAATCCCTATCGAATTTCAATAAGCACCAAAATGTCTGACAAAACGTTCAAAGGTAATAACTCTCATGGTAAGCTTCTACAAAACGCATTAAAAAATGGCATTGAACAGTAGAAGATCGCACAAAATATGTTTAATACTTTTAACACGTTTGATGCTAGGCTCTAGGCCATACATGTATGGTTTGCGCCAAGCAATGACTGAAATAGGTGAAATAGGTCAAGGATCATTTTGACTTAAGGTCCGATGTTGAAAAATTAGACTTACGCTCCCGGTTCTCCAGCTCCGACCACATCAGACGGATCATTATAGGGAAATACATCGAGTATGAGTCTCCGCATCATCTGTCCTAAATTTCATATCATTGGTCTCGTGCTTTTGTAGGAACAGGTATCCATGAAAATGTATAGTTAATACTAAAGCTACCTAATAGGGCCCCAAGGCACAATCTCTTAAAAGTTTCTACCATTACTTGCAAACGCCGATGGCATTGACATTTTTGGCAAACTCGGCGGGCTACTAAAATTGGTTTAGCGCTTAACGAGGGAAAAAGAAGTATCTGTGTCAACAAGAAGAAACTTGCAACATCGACAAATTTGAAAGAACTTCACAGTGGACATCACTTTGAGGCAGCAAAGGACTTGGACTACCTTGGCTCCGAAAATAACCTCAGCGCAGAAAGAAACTCTGACAATCAGTGTAGTAAGATCCTATTCCGAAAAACTAAGGAAACCCTATACAAGACCTTAATCATTCTAGTCCTACTTTATGGCACTGAACCATGGATATTGCCGAAAGCGGATAAAGCTATCCGAGTCCCGTTTGCATTCACGAACTGTGGAAAAGAAGACTCAACAACGAAATGTACGAGCTGCACATCGATATTGACCTACATAGTCAAAAAGATGACTAGGATATGTAGAGCGAATGAGCACCAATGCTCCGGCCCGCAGAGTCTTCCAATTTAAACCGGAGGGACAACGCAGCAGATTATGACTTCGTCTAAGGGGGTGCTCACACGTGGAAGGGGACCTCAACCACCTTGGAGTGCACAATTGGATTCAGTTAGCTAAGGACTGGACTAACCGGGGAGGCTTTCCCTTGAGGCTCAGGTTAATACAGAACTGTGGCGCCAGCAAGGTGATTAAGTATCTACAAATGCTTAGTTTTAAATATCTGGCTATCCGATCAGTTCTCTGTGGAATTTGAAGTCGGGTTTCTAATTGCGTCCCTGATGTAGATGTGTGTACATACATACAAAAAACGTGTGAGCAAAAAGGTTTTTGTTTTGTATCGTCCTCTAGAAAATGCCCTCATTCATTCATCACTCTTAACTTATTGAGTGCCCAAAGCCTTTAAGAGTGTTGCTTCTCACATCAAACGCAACCTACAAAAAGAAAGCAACACTAAGTCCACTTACAACAGCCCTTACGGCACATTCGTCCATCATCAAAGCAAACATCTCCAAGTCGTCAAAATGAGATAACCAACTTGAGTAATGTAATTTAATTTTGAATTTCACTTGAAATTTGGCAATCCTCCACCTTTCACTTGCTAGGCTTTCAGTTTTCCAAACTCAGCTCCATTGTCCATTGCCAAATCCTTAAGTTACCCGTTTGTTTACATAAAACCCCCTACTGGACAAGTCACACGCTAACAAAAGCTTACGTCCACTCCTCGACTTAATTTATGACAGTTGGTAACAATTCGTTTTTCTTTTTCTTTTTTTTTTGTTCTCTTTATAAAATTGGAATGGAACGTGACCGAACTAGCAAATTGATTTAGCGTATTTCGTCTGAAGTTCGAAAAAATTCACTGCACGGATGCCCCAAAAAAAGACAACGCGCTTCGACGGCGCACTTGCCTGCAGTATGTCATCATTCGTGCTCTGACTTCAAGAATCGCTAAACATAAGAACGTGCAAGTGATCTGACCAAAAACCGAACCGTTAATTGCTTGTTTTTTTTTTTTGGATTTGTTTTCTCCTACTGCTTCTAAGTGCATGCACCTGAACGGCCTAGGTAAAAGTCCTCTCCTTAGCGAAAGAGAAAACTCTTTCTTTTCTTGAAATTCTGTCCTAGATTAATGGCTCAGTAAATGAAACGTAGCTTAGACCGCAGTGGCCATGTCTCGCCATATCTAACGACCACAACGTCTGTCTATCCGTATGTGAAACTTCTTGTCAACGAAGATGTACGTAGGCGCAGAAGATACTGAAGTTGATGCTGAAGATGACGATGGTAAGAGAGCAAAAGATTATGATAATGGTAACTGAAGAGCTCAAGCAACCTTTGTGGCACTCGTAAATCACATGAAACAAACGAAAAGAATTTCACTTTTATCACATACACTCGCACAAGATAGTAGATACTTTTTCTTCTTCGTGATCGGATGCGATCGCGCGCTTAATAGCGCGTTCTAATGCTGTGGACGTTTTGTATCTTTTTTTATTCCTCTGCTGAGAGCAAAACTCGATAAACACTTTTCGTGTTTTGTTGCCCGATTAACCTCCAACTAGGTCTATACACCGACGCGTTGCGCGATAAACTGGCAATGGCAAGTGATTTCATGCAGTTGCTGTCCCAGTAGGTACGGGTACCATTGACAACAACAAAAAGCGATCTTTAATCTTTGGCTCTCTCCACATGCCGTTTGAGTGAATAACAGGCTGTGAGACCGGCTTTTCAATGCATATTGTCGTTTGAGTTGGGCTTTTTTGAGTGGAATGCTTTCTACGCAATGCCTTGTCACTCAAACGAAAGTCACTCGAATGTGGAGTGGAGAGAGGCTGGTGACCATGTGTTCTTTTAGTAGATAATAGGAACGACTGGGTCTAGTGCACTTTATTTAAATTCTAAGGAGGGCTTTGATAAGAAGAGAATATGGTGTGATTAATGGGTAGCTAGGCATGATTAGTTTCTGACGTGGGCTGTGCGGATTTATATGTGTCATGCTTCTCTGATTAGCTGACTATTAGGCCGGTTTTACAAAGAAAATTTGGTTCAGAAAATATTAACGGAGGAGTGTGTAATCAGAGGGCATAAACGACCTTAATAGTTCAGAAGGAGAAGATCGAATTTGGTTTATCTGAAGTGGGTCCAAACCCATATACATATGTATGGATGTATGTATGAAGGTAGGCTTAGAGGTTGCTTAAGGTTTTTGTTTTTAAAGATACTTGCTTGGAAATAGACGGAATAAATTTGTCGAATAGGGGGCAAGAACTCTTGGATGCAAATATTCTCGCCCTGTCTTCTTTCTCCATTTTCCTGAATTCTTCGCGGATGGTATATTCCCCTATTCCGCAGAATGGTTCAGGGCCAATGAAGGGTTCGGCAGCTCCTTGTCTTGCCAGTGAGTCTGCTATTTCATTGCCTTTTATCCCGACATGACCGGGTACCCAGCAAAGTCGAGGGTAAGGCGGAAGCGAAATATGAGGCACCTGCCCTAAAAGGCCTAAGCTGAACCGATTTCAATCAAGTCAAGCGTTGCGTATGCTTTTTGCACAGTTGAGCTGGGCTGTTTGTGTCAATTATTACTACAATTTTTTTTGTATAATTTTCATGTACATACATACATGTAGTGTTCCAAGTCTCAAATTTATGCGTCCAGCTCTATCTGGCATGGATGGGAAAGCTGAAGCAAATTTCTTTTCAAATGATCTGAGAGAGACTTATCATTCTGATTTTGAAGACAATAATCTGGGTGTAGTGGGCCTAAATATAGGCGGGATCACTTGCAAAAGAAAGAAGTTCAGCTTCAACATTTCTTAGTCCCTATTTGATGCGTCATGGCCTAGTGGTTTATGCATTGGACTACTCCGAGAAATCACCAGAACAGTTTTTTCACGGTCTTACCTTTCACAAATGTTTGACAAACGTTCGAGACTAATGATTGTCATGAAACGCTCCTCTATTATACCTTTCGAATACGGCATTAAATTGTAGATCCCTTCCGTTCGTGCGAATTATAAAACACGCTCAACACGAATGATTGCAAAAACATAGACCGCAGGCCCTATATGGACTGTATGCACCAAATAATATTTGCTTCACAGGCGCAGTAAAAGCTCATCATTATTCCTTAATCGCCAAATGGACGGTGTATACAATCCAAAATGTCCTACTGCGAAGAGTTCGATGTAGTGAAAAACATGAGCGCTTCAGGTATTATATAAAGAAGATGAGTCCTCGATTGGATGATACCCCCAAGCTATGCCTACAAGAAATTAGCTATATTTTTGGGTGGAAACCTAAAGAATAAACTAGATTACTTTCCAAAAGATGTTGACGTTGGCACGGACGTTGAGTTCAACGAGAAACTATGGACAAGTCCAGAGTTATAGAAAATCTGACTGAAGGGAAAGAAGGACGTGCTATAAAAAGGGATTCAACAAGGTTTCCTGATTCAGCATACGTCCTAATGGTATGTCCCAACAATGGAGAAACTTCTGGTATACCCACCATTTATTATCCGGTCTTTCTTTGATTTTAAATATTTTTAGAAAAATGCATCTGCACATTCTACTTATCTGAAATCCATTAAGCAATTCTTGAATCAAGCGTGTGAGAAGAATGGTTCTATGACTTTATAAATTCCTTATCATAACGTACCTCCCACTGGAAATGATTTTCAAATGAACTGCTATTAGGCAAGGCTGTCTGAGGTCATATACCAGTCAATTTTATCGAAACCGTTAAGACATTTTAGAGATTAAGGCTTTCTGCTTCGGCCTTGAGTTTTGAACCAATGGGCAAGCTCTGTAACATCTTTCAGCGTGCCATGAAAGATCTTAGCTCCTACAAAATCAACCCCATATTCATACATTGGGTGCAAGGTAAAGTCAAAGTTGTGAGTAATGAGCGGAAACGTGCTAAATGCAAGGACTTGACACAAGTCGATAGAGAGTTCTTAAGCCCTTAGCTTTATCGCTTATCGACGTTCAATTTCTAAGCATCAAATATCTAGAAGAAACTCTAGGTTAAGGATTAACTATATATTTAGTACTTGAAACAAGGAACAGCAGAGCCCTTCATTGGACCTGAATCATTCTGCGCAATAGATATGCGAATAACTCAGGAAGACGGAGAAAGAAGGCAGGGTGAGAACCTGGATTTACGCTCCGCGCATGATACAAGCCAAGAAACTCCTGGAATTCTACAACCGGAAAAGATTCGATGTATGCATCTACAAATACAAATACTTGTTGCGCCAGACCGTACGTGGTCCAGGGCCTAGCTTCTCGCGACCATTCGTGTTGTGCGTGTTATATTTTCACACAAATGGAAGGGACCTACAGTTTAGAGCCATATCCGAAAGGCAATTGAGAACCTTTCTCATGGCAGTTATTACTCTCGGACGTTTGTCAGACATTCGCGAGAGGTGGGACCGTGAAAAAAACTTTTTGGTGTTTTCTGGGATTCGAACGCCGAACCTCTTGCTCAGTAATCCAACGCACTAACCACTTGAGCCACGGCGCCCTGCATCTGCCTCTGTAAAAAAAATCTATGTACGTATCTTAAAAGGCTTTCTAACGGGGCACTGCAGGCTCGGGGAACATCTAAGGATTACAAGTATATAATGAAGACCTTTGCAGATTCTGCAATGAGTCCAGCGAGACTCCAGTGCATCTCCTGGAGTCTTGTGGAGTACTGACCCACAAATTGGCAAGTACCAATTTCACCCCCTTCTCATTCTCAGATTCCTCAGAGAAACCGGATTGGAAAGTGTGCTCTAGGGTGGGGTGTTCTCGCCAAGGTAAAGTAAGAGTTCTCAACCCTCAAGAACAATACCGAAGGAATCATATTGCGAGGGGAACAAATCTCTCCTAGGATTTAGCAGGGTGCAAAATAGACCATTAGGTCGCAGAACAATAAAAATAATAGTACTTGAAAATCTTGAGGCCACTTTGACTCAGGCACACCCTTGAGATAGTTACTTCACTATCAAAGCAAATGTCATCGGCCCAAACCACACTGCAAAAAATACGAAAAACTTTTTTTAGAAAACAAATTTTCCCAACACCCTTGTCCCCAAAAGACAGCACCCAGCTGGATTCATTAAATATTTATAAAATAATTTAATTAAGCAAACAAAGTGTCGCCACCCCCTGTGACCTCATTTAAATTGTACACCTCACACCGTGTAAACAAACAAATCACCTACCCATGTCGTCTATTAGACTTTTTAATCATTCCAACCACAAGTCAAAGCCGACTTCAATTAGGCTTCCTTCTGCCCGCCCCTTTCACGCAGCCTATTCAATCAGGTTTTTGTTGCAAAATATAAGTTAATAACCTTAAACAATTCCGCTTGTTGACAATGCCAATTTCCCACCAAGCTTCATACTTTTATTTGGATTGCTACCAGTTTTCAGGCCCGATGTCTCTATTAACACTTCTCGCGAACAAGTTCATCGTCTTCGCTCCACTGAAGCTATAGCCATAGCAGCGATGAGCATCACTAAGCTTTGCTTTCGTTATGATTCAATAGATTTCTCTCATCTTATTCATGAGCGTAGTTTTGTTGATATATTTGTTGCTGTTGTTGTTGTTGTTGTCACAAATAATTGTGTGAATGATTCAGCATAATTCATGTGGCTTCGGAATCTGTTTCTCACCTAGAAGAGTTCTACTTAAACCTAAAGTGGGTCAACTTACTTTTGTTCTCCGCCTTGGTCGGTATATGAGCTGGAGTAGAAGCCGGACAATCCATTCAGTGAACCACGGAAACTGACTGATAGTGTGTAAGGTGTATACAGTTGAAGGACTTCACCGAATTCGATAATTAGAAGCTGACGCACTGGATCTGTGTAATAGTCTTTTACTCTGATACGCATTCTGGCCATGACTTGCATTAGACTGACACCAAAAATTTGCAAATCCTTTGAATGCAATGCGAGAACATTGCTTTGTCTATCCATGTTAATGCCAATTGAAACAGTTCCTTCGTAGGTACCGGCCTTAAGGTCGGGATGAAGATAGATTTGATATTTCCATGGCCGTGCATGGTTGGGTAGACGGTGGATAATCTAGAAAGTAAGTAGAAAAGTGATTGAAAAATCTGGCTTAAAAGGATTTTTGAATGATTTTTGAAAACGGCTAAAAATGCCGTTATTCCTGTAACAAGATACATATATGTAGCTCACCAAATATTGCGTTTAATCAAATGTTAAGGGGATGTCGTAGGGATAATGAAGTGGAAGAATATACTCTGACTTTTCATTTAAAACATGTTGGCTCCGAATATTAAACATAATTTTGACGACATAATTAGGCCTTCTACATATGTCCTAGAAATAATCGTTATTCTCAAAATTTTAGGTAAGACCAGGTAGGTACTTACTTTCTTACATAGGTGGCGCTACAGTTCGGTGTGAACCTGGGCCTCAACCAACAAGCCTCTCCAGTAAGCCCGGTCCTTAGCTAAATCTATAAATCTTCATCCGTTTTCGAAAGAGTCCATGCTTCAGCGCCATAAAGCAGGACTGGGATGATCAAGGTCTTGTACAGAGTCTCCTTAGTTGTTCGAGATAGGGCCTTACTATTCAATTGCCTTCTCAGCCCAAAGAAACAGCGATTGGCAAGAGTTATTCTTCGATGAATTTCCGCCGAGATGTTATTGTCAGAATTAATAGCAGAGCCAAGGTAGACAAAGTCCCTTACTACCTCGAAGTTATAGCTGTCGACTGTGACGTTCTGTCCAATTCGTCGATGTTGTGTGTCCCTTCTTGTCGACAGCATATACTTGGTTTTGCCCTCATTTACAGCTAAACCCATTTTGGCGGCTTCTGTTTCGATACTAGCGAACGCACCAGTGACAGCCCGCTGTGTTCTGTCAATTATGTCGATGTCATCGACTTTTGAAAGATTGTGCCTCCGGTGTTGGCTTGTGAGTTTCGCACAATTCTTTTAAGAATGATATTGAAGAAGTCACATGACAGCGCGTCGCCTTGTCTAAATCCTTTTTTGACATCGAAGGTCTCGGTGAGGTCATTACCGACCTTGATGGAGCAGTGAGCGTTCTCCATCGTCATCCTGCACAGACGAACGAGTTTGGCAGGGATGCCAAAACTAGACATGGCTCTGTATAGCTCGTCTCTGTAAATGCTGTCATATGCGGCCTTAAAATCGATAAAAGATGGTTAGTATCGATTTGGACTTCTTGGGTTTTTCCAGGATCTGCCCGAGTGTGAAAATTTGATCGACTGTGGACTTTCCTGGCTTGAAACCACACTGATAGGGGCCAATCAGGTTGTTGACGAAGGGTTTCAGGCGTTCACACAATATGGCAGATAAGATCTTGTACGCGATGTTGAGGAGACTGATACCTCTGTAGTTGGCGCAGTTGAGGGGGTCTCCTTTCTTGTGGATCGGGCAAACGATGCTGAGGTTCCATTCATCGGGCATACTTTCATCCGACCATATTTTACAGATGAGTTGGTGTATGCTCTCTACCAAGTCATTTCCGGCTGCTTTGAACAACTCGGCCGGTAGGCCATCAGAACCAGCAGCTTTGTTGGATTTAAGCTTGGATATTGCTATCCTTACTTCATTTTGGTCAGGTGGACCGAAGTTTTGGCTATCATCGTCTATCTTGAATGGCGCATTCTATTCTGCCTGACAGGGGTATTTTGGTCTTCATCGCCGTTATACAGACTGCAGAAAAAGTTTTTCCATATTCTCAGCACCGACTGTGATTCTACTACCAGGTTTTCTTCCTCATCTCTACAGGTTTCCCTACGGGTCTTGTTGGCGTGACACGTTCTTTTCATCTCTTGGTAAAACTTCCGTACGTTATTCCTGGAGTATAATCTCTCAACATCTTCGATCGCGCGCTTCTCGTGCTCTTTTTGCTTCTTCTGGAGAAGCCGATTCTCTTCCCGTCTCTTACGCTCGTAGAGCCAGACGTGGTGTCTTGCAGGCTATAAGACCAGGTAGGTAGGTTGGTTGAGTGGTGGACGGGCAGTTCTTATGGGGAAAAAAAGATATCAGTGTTACCTGCCCAATAAGGAAATATACACGTAAGTACTGTGCCTGGAGTACACATTATCCTTTGGGTTTAATTTATAAATAAAAATGTCATCCGCTTATTGTTCCTCGTTCTTCGAAGTCCTGGAATGTATTTCTTAGGTGGCACAGATCTGGGTTGAATCCGTATAGACTTGGATTCGACCGAATGAGTTTGAATGCTGGCATCCCTTTTTGTAAAAAAAAAAAATGTTTTGGACATCCTCGCCAGCGGAACATCTACAGAAGAATTGTCCCATCAGGCGAAATTTTTTCGCCTTTTTCACCGACTCCAGAGTGAAACAAAGTTAAACACAATTTCTTGTTATAGCAAAAGGCGTCCAAGACACGGTTATTTGCCTCTAGTCTAGTTTCCAGTTGCTGAACACAGTTAGTAATGATGTTATCGAAAACTAGGGTAGCGTTTATCCGGTGCGGATTCGTCAGTAGAGGCAGACTTAGGCCACAAGCTATAAGCTACAGACTACACAACCCCCTACCTTGACTTTGCAAGACCATTCGTTACTTCTTTCGCCAGTAGAGAAGAATGGCACGAAATCAACTATCGGGTTACGATAAAAGCGATTTCTGCCATTGAAATAAAATTGAAGCTTGTAAGTCGTTGTCGCGAAGAGCTACGGGTTCTTGGTGCACAGCACAAAGTAAGACTCTGCTGGGTTCGCAGCCACCAAGGGGTACCGGGTAACGAGAAATCTGATGAGCTGGCAAGAAAAGGATCATCACTTGGACTAAATCAGGCAGACACTACTGTAAAAATCCCGCACTGTCACATTAAACAAATGATAGGGAACAAAACACTAGTAGCTGCAAATGAAAGATGGAGAGCGCATGACTCTGGTGTTATAACCAAGAAAATGTGGCCACTCTACGACAAGCAAAAAACCGAGAGAATTTTACAAATGAACAAAAAATCTTTGTCATCTCTTGTAGGTATTATTTCTGGACACAATATTCTGAGATATCATACAACGAAAATGAAACTTAGTTCAAATGACCTGTGCAGAGGATGTGGTGACGAAGATGTACATGAAGATTCCACACGCTTTCTATGTCACTGCCCATCACTCTGTCATATTAGAACTAAAACACTTGGAAGACACTTCTTCTGTGACCTTGAGGAACTTTCTGGCAAGTCTATAAACGACTTGAACAAATTTACAAACGCTTCGGGATGGCTTCAAAATCCATAGTTTGTTTATAGGTTCTAGAGTATGGGAGGTTTAAACCCCCAGGGCATCACAATGGATCTACATTGATCTAAGTGTGACGGATGCAGAATCCTTTTGCGCCCGTCAACCCACTAACCTAACCTAGGCCACAAGCTTGAGTTTTCGGTATATGAACGAGCACCTTATGACATCACCAGCATTAGGCTTATATGCATTCACGCTTCCACGAGGATAGTACGACGCAACTAGGGACAGCCTGTAATAGCTTCTGAACAAAACGTACATATGAGCAGTGCCACAGCCACGGCGTTAAGATTGTCTTGGAATACTTTAAAACCTGGCTAGGAAAAGAGAATATCTTTGCTAGCATGGTCGGCAACGGATACAGGCTAGTGGCCTTGCGGCAAGTCGAAACGATGTTGCAGCCAGCACGCGGTTCCATCATTTTAAAATCAACAAAGGGACATGACTGTCTTTTGATCGAAAAACGGTCTTCGAATCGTACATTCGCCAATGTACTGATATCCGAAGACTCCGAAGGCCAAAATAGACTCGGACCACTACTTAGTTCTACAACAGTCGTCAACAGTTTCCAACGAAACGACGACAAATCTCACTTGCGCAATAGCTAGTTCAATTGTCCAAAGTGACTCATACATTGGTTGCCAAACTAAGTGCGCAAAATATCGATGTGCCAGAATCAAAGGCCGTCCAAGTTCAAATCGTACAATTTCGCCCATAATGAATCAGTAATCATGTCTTTGTAGCCCACAGTGTTGTAGGGCGACCAGTGTTGACAACAATCCAAAACAAACATCAAACGATTACTCCTTGAAGATATGTATATTGGCTTGTCTACGACTACGTGTGGTTTTACTGAACTCCAAATCCTAGTTTGATTTGTTGACACATCCTCCGATACGAAAATGAGCTTCGACGGAAAAGATAACATTTTCGACTCATTTAAAGCCTACCGTAAGGTAAAACGAAGCGGATGATCTTCTTGCTTCAACTTTCAACTTTTAAGTAGATTGGGCTTGGAGGCACGACGCTCTTTATGTAATATTGTTCTCGGAGAGGTTCAGTTATCAGAACTCTAAGAAAAGTTGAGGTTCCTGGGATTTCCCGCACATTTTTAACAACAGCAGCAATGCTTTCGTTTGTGCGCACCGGATATGCACGATTATGGCTGTTATTATCCATAATCATGACAGTTTCACGAACTTTTGTTATAGAAGTTCTGACACAACGTTGGAACCAAACAGTCGCAGGTTGGTCTTAGTGATGTATGCATTGCTTTTCCAGACTTTGGAAACCAAGCGCAGCATTTGCTTTTCCGATTCTAGTTCTAATATCAATGTTGGTTCCACTGTCAGTAGAGACGCATCATTCCAGATTAAAAAAAACTATCATCTTTCTGGACGGTCTTACGGTTAGGACTCGCTTTATTCCACATCAACCGGTACTTGGAAATAAAACTTATAAAAAATATTTGTTTGAGGGAAAATCAAATAAAAGCCGGCGCCTCAAGCAATACAAATACGGCACAGAAATTTGATCCAATGTGCTGAACACATGGCACTTGACAGGCTTTGATTATCAAGGATCACATCGTCACCGTTATATGCCGTCACAAGCTACGCAATTTTGTCATTCAATGACACTTCCAAAAACCGTAATATAATTTGGCGTCCTCACACGAGCGCAATACCAAAACTTTGAACTTGTCATAAAAGTTAAACAACAAATAATTACGATAGATATTCGCACGATAAAGAATAATTAAAATTGTTTTTATTATACAACAAAGCTTACTAACTACACTGTAAGAAATGTAGTAGATCAATTTAAAAATATTTGTCACTTCCTAGAAAACACTCATGGGGTTTTGTAATTAAACACAATAACAATAAATTGCACGAAATAATTAATCCTTCGGGTTCGTAAATATCATTTGATATTAATTTGTTGACACATTATTGCAGTAAAAATATAAAAAGATACATAAAACAATAAAGTTGTAATCACAAAATTCAGTTTCCAGTTGTCAAGCTGACGTATCTAGTGGATATCAACTTAAACACCGGGGACTTAAACACAATCAGGGACTGTTTCGTTTTAATTGAATCGGTAGGTGAGGCTTTCGTAGAACCTTTAAAGTTCTACTTTAGCATCCATTTCCTGGTTTAGCTGTTGTTGTTTGTTCCGTAGTAGTAACAGGCGCTATAGTAGTCGTGTCTGGATCAGGAGTTGTAGGTCGCTCTGAGGTTGAGGTTGCTGAGGTGGAAGATTCTTCAGGAGTTGAAGTCTCTGAAGGCGTAGACTGTTCTGTTGTGGTTTCCGGATCAGGTGTTGAAGATTCCTCTGACGTTGAAGTCTCTGAAGGCGTAGACTGTTCTGTTGTGGTTTCCGGATCAGGTGTTGAAGATTCCTCTGACGTTGAAGTTTCTGAAGGCGTAGACTGTTCTGTTGTTGTTTCCGGATTAGGAGTTGAAGATTCTTCTGACGTTGAAGTTTCTGAAGGCGTAGACTGTTCTGTTGTGGTTTCCGGATCAGGAGTTGAAGTCTCTGAAGGTGTAGACTGTTCTGTTGTGGCATCAGTAGGTGGATAATTTGGTCCCGGTGTAGAAGCTAACAACTCCTGCAGTAAATCCAATTTCCAGTTAACATCAGCTAAACTGTTTTCTAGATCAGTCTTTTGAACTGCCAGCACAGCAGTTGAAATAATAAATGCTGTTGCGGTTAATCCCATGATGATGCTTAATTTAGTGGCGGTAATTGCTTAAAAAATTGTAATGTCACTCTCTAGTCCACCTTATTTTAACAGATTCGAATTATTTACCAAGAGTCGATGTTAATGCTGCCATTTTTCTTTAAAAAAAAATCCAAGTTACCCTCACAGAAAGTGGATATAAACTAAGAGCTAATCAAAGAGTTTAGGAACCATTAAACCAATACATCGGACAAGTGTTATCGGGTAATTAAAATTTATCGAAATTGCCAATTTTACGACGTGGAACATACCGGAGTGATACATATTGATTTTATCAAATCAGGTATAAAATCTTAGCTCAGTGTGAGTGCTTTTCCTTGGTTTGAAGTTTGAAGTTCAATCTTAAATTATGTTGTTCGCTTGGATAAAAGTATATCGTACCTCATACGTTTTTGCTTTTGGTACTTTGACCGATAACTAGATATACAAGGCAAGCGTTTCGAGCTTTTAATATTTTCAAATTAGTGATGGTTTTAAAAACATGCACAAGCGGTAAAGTGGTGGATTCGCTTGGTGTACTACATATTAGGAGATAAACCGGACAGGTGCCAGTCCAATTTTCACATAGTGCAGAGGAATAGAAGCAAGACAAGAATTGTTTCCTAAAAGGCTTCACTTGATTTACATCACAAACTGTTGGGCATTGTGTCAGGATTTGTCATATTCAAAACAAAAAAATCTCTAAGAATATGTTTGGATTCTACTTAAAGAACTTCTTTCAACGATATATTGCACGTCCATAAGTACTTATGTTTACATATAAATACCTTCACCAACATTCGTTGCACTGAAACCAGTTCCGAAATGACAGCCTTTAAAGAATACATATAAAAGTAATGCAGGATTTACAGATCAGAACTCCGAATGTGGTGACAGACAGATGGACGACCGATTAGAGGGGTTTACAAGTGTATTTAGCACGACTCATCATGATGTAGATTCCACGAGCGCTTTGTACACCCTCCTTGCTGTTCTTGGTACTGAGAAAGACTATATTCTGAGTACCACTTGACATTAATCATTCGCTAGTGATTATACATAATGATGTACAAATCATCAGATTTAAATATGTATTAAGCAAAAAGTTGTAGTTGTAGTTGTAGTTGAAGAATGATGAAATTTTTGTCCAAGAATCATTTAGTGTTTTTATAATTTTTTAGACCGTTTTAGCTTATTTTTCAAAGTGCATGGGATACAAATCCGTAAATAACAGCATTCTAACATCCTTGGAAATAATTTTACATTGTCCTACTGATATGCATAGAACAACTTTAGAACTTCTTTCATATAGAACCAATCCTTAACTCGTAAGGCTATGCCAGTCGTTCCTGGCAAGCTTTTAGAAATGTCAATTCGGAAGGATAGCAACAGCAATGTGTTATACAGTGTTAGACCCAAACTTCTACAAACAATTAAAGAACTCAACGAGGTCATGATTCTTCTGATGACTCACCTCAATAGAAAGATACGTATAACACTAAAGTCCTGAACTATAACGTAGGAGGGCATGACCTCTCCGGTTAAAACCTTTTGGATACGTGTTAAGCTAATAGCCCTGCTTTATGTGACTGTGTTTTCAAAGTCAGTTTGGTGTTAACGGACAGTCAAATGTCTGAAACAGACGATGAATGAACGATTTGCATGCGATCACTATCGTACGAGTATAGACGTAAGAACGTCAAACCAATTTAATCCTTGAGTGCAAAGAGTTGCCCCCAATCAACTAAGAACGCTGCCCTATTATGGATTCCGTTTGAGTTTCCGTCAATATCTGAAAACTGATTAAGAAATATAAAGGTCTTAAAGCTATGTATGTCTTGACAACAGAATCGTTTGGAACGACTAAAGTGATACAAGTCCTGTAAGTATTTGGCTGGTTGGTGAATTATAAAAAAATTACCTTCAAGGTACTCCAATGCAAGAATGTAGTAGAATAAAACTGCGGTGCTGCCAAGTTTTCTAAGCGATCTTACCAGTAATATCGGCAGTACCTCCAAAAGCAAAAATAATATTGGAGAGAATGAAGGATACATTGGATGTTGGATGTTGAAAAGTTGTAAGCAAATCCAAATTGAATACTCAGTGCTTCAGGAAATCACCTTCATACGATATTGAAAATAATCTCCAAAAAATAAAACGTCATCTATTGGAAATCCAGCGATAATTTTCCGATAACTTTTTATCGCGTATCATTAAATGATTCAGCTATAATCGATACAACTGGTGCTCGGAAATATCTTTCAAAATTGATTACTGACACTTCTAAGTGAATACACGGCAATAAATGTTTAAAATATAAAACAATAAAGATGTAATCACAAAAATTGGTTACAAATAAGCGCACTGTCATATCTATTGGATATCAGCCTACATAAGTATCGATAAACATCATAGGAAGACTATTAATCGTTTAATTGGTGTAAAGACAATATTTTATTTTATTTCTTCAATAATTTGACAGAACTTGTAAAATTCTATATCGACTTGTTGTCGGGTGAATTGAGGGCACTGCGATTTCCTGACCCATTTTTATGTTCTGCGCAGTAGTCTCAGGTGTAGAAGTCGATCCTGGATTTAATGTAGTCGTGCTGGTAGTTGGATAATTTGGTGGCAGAGTAGAGACTAACAATCCCTCCATTAATTCCAATTTAAGTCTTGCATCAGTTAAACTGTCTTGTAAATCATTCTTTTGAACTGCCAGGACTACAGTTGAAATAATGAATGCTAACGCGATCAATCCTAAGATGACACTTATCTTGCTGGGTGTAAGCTCTTAAATAAAGGTTCTGGTCACTGTTTATAACTTTCTTATAAGACTTGAATTATTTACCGAAATGTTTGGTTATTGCTGCCATTTTTCTAAGAATTTGAAACTAACCGCAATGAAAGTGGATGTCAACTGAGGTCCAAAAGCTAATAGAGGCCATTAGACTGATACGTTTAACAATTGTTATCGGATAATTAAAATTTATCGATATTGTCGATTTTATTGCACGGGAAATACCGAAGTATCCATTCTTTATCAAATCGTATCAGTACAAGTACTTTTAGTTTTCTTTTCATTTTTCAAGTTCAATTGCAAATCATGTTGGCGAATAAGAATTAATAACTGTTTAGGTCGTATATACGCTCTACGTCATTGTAAAGATACAATATTCATTTACTACTTTGGCCGATATCGACAACTTAATCTGTTTGAGTCACACGGCGATGACTTATTACTTTTTTCGTACATTTTTTTGACTTAATATCACTGGAGGAATGGCGTTTATTTGTATAAGGGGCTCGAAAGGAGCTATCTACAAATTCTTTGTCCAGATTTTACTACGATTTCAAAGTTTTCGAGTGGAGAGGAATTGCTAATTAGAAAAACTCTTATACTTATGTATTCACATATTTGTAGCTAATTTTTTTTTTCACTTGGAGTTTGTTATAGTAGAATCGCGTTCTGCATATTTTTTTGCATTTTTTTTTTGTACACGGATTACACGGCTGATTCGTCATGTAAAGGTTTGGAAAAATATTCATGAGGTCCTGGTATGCGAAAATGCATAAATAAATACAAATATGTGCAGTCTGTTCAACAGAAAACGGTGAACGATTACTATCACATCTGTGCGTTAAAAAACTGAATCTAGATATGTACATATGTATACGCCCATGTAAATGGGTTCATTTTGAATCCTGAGTACATAGATTCATTTCAATTTTGTGCACGTCGTCAGTTGAGCAGGTCATAAAAATACAAAAAAATATTTCAGGCTTTTCAAGGTCCAAGAGACCAAAGTACAATTGATGGTAGAACACCACCTGTGAACTTCTTAAAATTTCATTACCATACAATTTCACTGCAAAGAAACTGATGATGAACTACAAAACAGGAAGACAAGATCGTCAAAATCTTGAAGTAGCATCCCACACTAAAGCTGAGGCAAATCAGGAAAAAACTGTCGATATATCAAGGATGCCTAAATATAATCATTCCGCTTTTTTCGTGGTAAAACACATTCAAAAATCACTTCAGTGAGCTTAGGAGAACGTCGATCGTGATTGAAACAACATTTTCCTTTACAAACAAGGCTTCACTCTGGTCAGAAAAGGGACCTTATTTTGCTGAAGTCGGTAGAAAGACTCTACGTAACAAATAATTGAAATTGTGGACGCCCAGAGGATGTTGATGAGTAACAAGGATGACGGTTCTACTGATACGTGACATAAAAGTAAAGAGATCACTTATTCCAGGCTATGCCAACAAATCACCCGAAATTTGTGAGCGAAGATGTCAGAATAAAATGAACAGTATGCGAAATTGGACTAAGTGTTAAATACTACGAGTAAGTCAGGGTCCCTGGACATGAGGGTATATCAGGCAACGAGAAAGCTGACGAACTAGCAAGAGAGGGTTCTGCAGCCGTTTCAAGACAAACAGAACCACTCGTGAACATCCCGCTTTGCGCACTTAAGCTTGAAGTAGGGAAAATAGCCATACAGGAGGCAAACACCAGATGGACCTCCTTGGATTCCTGTGTAATCTCAAGGAAACTATGGCCGTCCTTCGATAAAGGCAGAACCGAGAGACTTATACGGGAAGACAGGAAATCCCTTTCCACCCTCGTTGGGGTTATCACGGGGCATAACTCTCTACGGTATCATTTGAAAAAACTACGTCTGACGGAAGAAGAACTCTGCAGAGGTTGCGGTAACGAGGGAGCTTTTGAGGACACAACCCACTTCCTATGTCACTGCCCTGGCCTCCAACACAGCAGGAACAGGTTCCTAGGGAGCTACTTCTTCCAAGACCTAGATGAACAGCACGCCATCAGACAAGATAATGAAATTTATCAGGTCCTCTGGATGGTTTGTATGCAAAGACTCGCATCAATAACTATCGGAGCATATTAGAATTGGTATCGGTTTTCAATGGGCAAGGGACATCCTTTCCCCCAAAGGGCATCACAATGGGTCACATACCTAACCTACCCTAAGTCAGACATATGCATGTAGAAATACTATGCAATACCGCTCACCCTTTTCTACGAAACAGACTGTATTTGTTCATAACTGTTATAAGAACTCTAGTGACCACACAAATCCTTTCGAAGAAAATATCCGTTGCCAATCAAAGTCATGATATGTATAAACCCATGATAGTACCGTAGCGTTGGGCATACCACACACATTTGAAATTATGGAGAGTATGTAGTGCAAGAGACTTTTACTATCATTGATAATTTTCAGGTGAAAAAAGATTGTTTTAGTAAAAAGCAAGGACCTCGTTAAGTGAAATTGAAAGAAATCAAATTCGGAAGAATGCGGACGGTTTTCAACTTTAGTAAAAACAAGGACACGGTATACTTCAAAGAAGTAAAGAAATTCTTACGTGGACAAGAAAATAATACTCACAAGGGATGAGGATTACAACCGATAGCAGGGCTTATGGCGATCGGTATGAAAGCGGAACATGTGGTGATCTCTAAGTATGTAGACGAAAATAACCTTCAATTCCTGTGTCACTGTCCTAGCCTTAGGAGATGAACATCCACTATATGGTACACCTACATATCTTCTTCAGTGTAATGTTGGTATGAATCAATCTTTGAGATACGTGTCGTGTTTGAAGCCCTTCAATTGTTAACAACTACAGTTTTATTTAATTTCAATGTTCTGCATTTTTTTTAACGTGGTTTTTTTTTTGAAAATCACAAGTATGTATTTGGCACCACTGGCGTTTCTTTTGTGAGACTCAGAATGAGTAGTTCCAATTGTCAAACACGGCGGAGGCAGTATTATGATCTGGGGCTGTGGCTGTCAATGCTCGTGTGCGGTGGTCGGATGGACTCTAAAAACTGCATAAACGCAGGACCGCCCTCATCAGAGATGGAGGGACTGATCTGAAGTCATTGAACACCTCTGGAGTATTCTTAAGCGTATGATTCGGGAGCACTCCTTCTATCAAAAGTTTCGATCAAAATCGTCTTAGACTAAGAATGGAACAAAATTACTTCAGACCAGTGCTGCAGGCTCAATGTCAAAAATGTTAACAGCAGTAATTAAAGTCATAAGTCGGCCACACCAAGTACCATTTTTAATTAGTAAATGCGTACATATTTATTTCGAGACTGCGTACTTTTTTGCATTTTGAAAAATATTTGGAAAATGGATCCTTTTCCGTAGCAAAATAGGCGCGACAGAAGACTTAAATAATCGACCTTTGAGCACAATGAAGGAGCTTATCTGGAAACGATAAATATTAAATATGAATACACTGAATCTAGTTAAACTTGTTGAAACTGCCTTGCAGCAGAGATTGCATAACATTACAATGGGCGTGGTTGTGGGCGGACAAGACAAAACATGAAACACTGTTAATACTAAGAACCAACGATCCAGAGTGTTAAATTTGATGACTCTAGCTCAAAAGTTAACGCCCCAAGACCTGTAGCATACAGACGGACGAACAGACGGACAGATGAAGGTCAATCAACTTGGCTCTAGGTATAGATTACAGTGCTACAGAGGAAGAGGAAGCTTTTCTCGTAACATTTTCTCGTAACGTTAACTATTTTCTCACTTTTAAAATATTTTGGTTAAGGAATATGTCCTTGATTGCATATCTTCTATCCTAAGAGCACTTACCTCACTTGGTACCGGAAATTCGGGATTGGGAGTAGTTGGCGGCTCATCCGTTAAAGTTGGCCATGGAAACTCAGTTGTTGGTTCTGACGGATCATTAGGATTTGTCGGTGGAGTAGGATCACCAGGATTTGGAGTTGGAGTAGGATCACCTGGATTTGGCGTTGGAGTAGGTTCATTAGGATCTGCCGGCGTAGTAGGATCACTAGGATTTATCGGTGGAGTAGGATCACTAGGATCTACGGGGAGAGTAGGATTACCAGAAGGAGTAGTTGTAGTAGTGGTAGTAGGTGTAGTAATTGTAGTAGTTGTAGTAGTTGCAGTAGTACTAGTGTTATCCAAATCGTTCAATTTATCCAGTGCCTCATCAAGCTCGTCCTGAAGTTCAGCTTTCTGAACAGCCAGTACAATTGTAGATACAAGACATGCAATCGTTGCCAGGCCGAAAAATATCGCCAAGTTCTTAGCGGCGAATACTAAAAAAAAATCGTTTATCATTATAAACAAAAAAGAAATTAATATTAATTTACATTGCATTTTGTTTAAACGAGTATTTGTCTCCTTTTTTATTAGTCACAAATTAAATCCGTAAAGTTAGGAACTTTGGATCATTTTTCACTATAACACCAGCTTTCAACCCTTTTGCAAGGGAAACCAAAGCGAAACTGATTCCTTGAATATAATTTTTAGCAACGATTTCGGTTTTGGAATTGGATCAATAAAAAGATATCGCATTTGATCACAGCCTTATCGCCATGGTTTGTTCACAGCAAAGTTGATTTCTCCGTTTATATTCGTTATTTCTATTTATGACAGTTTATATGGAATTATAAAAAAACTGCTGGAGAGAGATTGGAAAGAATCGTCAGTGTAATGGTAAGGACTTTATGTTATTCTACTTTTCCTGTGATATAACAGTGATTAAGTGACCTTTTCTGGATCGTATGATTGGTGATCGTTGTAAATTATTAAGGCTATTAAGCATGTGTATCGGAATTTATCACATAAATTCTTGGGCCTTAATTTAGTCGGCTTGTAAAATATGAAATATACTGTTTTAAGGCCTTTGGGCTATCAGGAAGCGTTCTTGATGTTGAACAGTTTTTTGTTGGTATTATATAACTTTTATCGCATGCGTGGTGTACAAGAAGCTCAATAGCTATGAGATGAAAAAAATTCAATCAGTACATGTTTTCCCGTCAGCTTGAGCTGATCAAAATATTTAGTGAAAGTATTGAGCTGATTCAAATAAAATTTTAGCGAAAAGAATTTTATATTCACATCTCTCTACAAGACAGTAGCGTGCATCATCATCGATTCCCAGCACGTCGCAAGGCAATTTGTTAGCTCAAGTTTCTTGGATGGATTCCATTCAGCAGATCCTGATGCAGCTCATAGGAATCGCTCCAGAATACGATTTCCTTCGCATAAGAAATTGTATACCTCTACTGGTTTTCTGCTATCATGCCCTTCATCACTTTTTTTCTCGAGATTCACATCAAAGAAGTCATGAACAAGGATATCCCACAGAGATATTGTTTTTCCTAGCCTGCGGATATACATACTTATCTATGTACGAGTAAATGTTCTTGTTTGGGATGAGGTAGCTAAACTCTCAATTGGTTCATGTCTAGCGAGTGTTTGCTCCAAGGAGCAGATATTTCTAGACATGGTCGATGAGTGGTGCACAAGGAATGGACTCTCAGTTAATCTAATCAAAACTTATGTCCTTATTGCGACAGATTCGACAGAGTCACTTTTTGGCATTGTGTATCTCAATCGACAAAGATATCAGTTATTGTGAATAAGGAACGTGATTATTGTGAATACACTTAGGGTAGTATACTCTGGTGATGCTTTTGGGTTTATAATCCATTAACAGGGTTCCTGGTGAGTCTCAAAACACTGTCGGCATGATTTTCCCAGCCGGGTTGAATCACCCCTTTTTCGCCACTGCATGGACACCTGCTTTGACTTTTTGATACTTCGTTAGCTTCTAGGCACCCACCTTCCGTCAATTTCGACATCTCAAAATAATCGTGTAGAATTTAAAACTCAACATGTTGTTTCGGATATTTTGAACCACCCTCCATGAGGGCATACTCGACTCTTAGAACCATTTCATGTGTTGTGAACTGATTTGGTCTTCCAGAGTGATCATCAGCTTCTAATGACCCTCTACCATCTTCAAATCGTTTTAAACCATGGCATTACTAGGGCAAGAAGTTTCGTAACTGTTGTAACATAACACAATTTTATAATTTCTACTTTATTGATTATTTATGTGGTCATTTCCGTTACATATATATGGAATATGATGTCGGTCAAGTGGCCGCCTCTGGCTACTGCCCAAAAGCGAGCTTGCAAGCATATTTCTCTCATAACATTCTCGCAGATATTTTCGAATGTTGTTCTTAAGCATCAGAACAGTGGCTAGTTTATTGGTGTAAGCCTTTTCCTTCAAGTATCCCCATAAGAAAAGATCGGGGACGGTCAAGGGCCAGTCTCCTGAAAACACATCTACACCGAATGAATCTTACACTAGACCCAACATGCAGACTATGCCTTGAGAGTGACGAATCCTTTACTCATATTCTCATGGACTGTCCGACTCTCTTTCGCCTCAGGAAGAGCATCCTAGGCGACGAAATTATCACATCAGCCAACCTTGCTAATATTCACCCAGAGAAGATTCATGTATTCCTGACTGCCTCCGGTGTAAAAAGATGGCTCTATGACCTTACTAGGGTAGGCACAATAAGCTCCAATAAGAAGTCGCAGTGCCAGAGCTCCATGGAAGCTCTCCTGCCCATTAGTCTAAGGGCCAGTCAATATCAACACTTTCTGACATTATTCGGCCGAGAAAAGTGTCTCGCGAAAATTACAGGTCCTAGCACGACCTGTGTGCGATGTGGCTCCTTCCTGTTGGAACCATAATGTGCTGTATGACCAATTGGTCCAATTCGGACACAAGAAAGATTTCCAACAATAGCAATCAACAGTAGCTGTTTAAAGCATTGCCTCTAGCATTTCTGTGTACAGGTAATCAAAAACACTCTGCCTCATTCCATCAATATTTTCTGGCATAGGGTAAGTTGGCACTAAGACTCTGCCTTATCTTCCAATGTGTGCATATTTTCAAAATCACTCGGACGCTGAAAGGTTGACTTGCTGGGCACATAGTTACTTACTTACTTAGGTGGCGCTACAGTTCGGAGTGAACCTGGGCCTTAACCAACAATCGTTTTCGGTCCTTAGCTAACTGCCTCTAGTTCCGCACTCCAAGTTGGTTGAGGTCCCCTTTTCGGTGGAGCCTTACACAATTGCTTCGGCGTTAGTTGACCACTCTACACGATAGTAAAATATGAACTCACAGATGACAATCAAACCAAAATGATAGCCAAACAAAATCGGCCTGAAACCTAGAACGCACCCTGCATTGTAGTCAGTTTTTCGTTGACTTGTGAGGAATGGAGTTACTGCGCGGAACATAAAGTTTGACATTTTTAAAATTACTAAAGACTTTAACTTATAATTGGTAAATCCATAGGAAACTTTACATCATACCTAAAAAGGATTACCTGACAAAAAAAAGTAGTTTTAACCTCACTTCTGTCTACCCTTACTAATATTCCGCGAGCTCGAAAACCCCATTTTTTTGTTCGCCTTTCGAAAAATATCGTGTGAACAAAAAATGAGACACATCTTATCTCAAAATAAGCTAGCTGCGGAAGACGGTAGCCTCGTATTTTTTAAGCTGAAATTAGGGAAGCAGCAGCAACACAGATCAAGACGATGTCAATCGGAAGCTCATACTCCGAGTAGTTTCAATAAAATCTGGCGATATCTACAAGATCAGTGCTCAATATCTCGCCTCGTGGCTAGCTAAAAATTTAAGTACAATGTAGATACAAAAATATTTCTGAAAAACAAAAAATCGAGTAATTGTCCAAGCGAATTTGAACTTTCCAATGATTGCGCAAGATATTAAATTTTACAGCGTTACCTTGAAGCTTGTCGTCTGGACTATATGACAGATAATAAACTCAAAATGCCATTTGATAATATTTATATAGACAATATGAAAGGAATCAATAAATGTTTATGCTCCTACAATATCCATTTAGTGAGGCATTTTCTAAATAAAAAAAATTAGAAAAAGTACCCTATGGGGATGGTGTGTATACAGGAGGGGTGCAATAAGTTAATTCTGCTTCTTTGACAGAAACCCGCAACTTAGGTTAGCTATACGTACATATAGGTATTTACCACGTCTTATGTATGTATGTGCATCAATTTATCACTTTATCATAGCCATTGTTCGCTGAGGCTAAGAAAAAAATTTCAAACTAAATTCAAAATAAATTTAGTATTTCGGGTATGCTGGCATGACGTGTGCAGAATAGTTCGGTTTCAAAGCGCTCATAAGTTCATAAATAAGTTCTTAAGGCTGTTTTAAGTAATAACATGTTTATTATTGCGATTATATAGAACTTGCCGTCGGAATTTCTAGCTTAAGTGAAGTTTTTTTTTCCGGTTTCGGATATTTCTGATTTCACTGTGAAAATTTACTACTTAATTGGAAAATATTTCAGCATTGAATTAAAAAAAAGTCCATGATAACTTTAAACCAAAAAAATACCCTTTTCACAAGAATTTGAACTTGACAGATAAAAAGTTTTGGAGTTAGCATTTCGAGTGACCCTTTTCCCAGTCATTATTTGCAAGGTAAACTAGTAGATTTGAATGCTGTGAGTACCAGATTTGCACTCTGTAAAGGCTCTGGAATATAACTTGGTAAGTATGGGAGATTAATTTTATGCGAATAATAACTTCTTTTGCTTACTTGCTTAACTGGCGCCCGACCAGTGAAGGGTCTCTTTCTGAGGTAGTTTGCATCCTCATCGATCGCGTGTACGCTGCTTCCAGTTGTCGAAACAAGTGATCCGGCATCCGATAGTTTAGTCTTTTAAGCATACGTTCGTTCTTCCTGGTCGTCTCGAACGTACGACTCAAAACTCCTTTTAGTTGAAGCCAATGTTGTCGATGAAGGCATTTCGGTCTTTGCTCCCTCGAAAGCACCCAATGTCAGCTCAGCTTTGCTATGCATAGTCCAGTACTCGCAACTGGCACGATTAGCGACTTATAGAGTATACATTTTATCTTCCGAGTAAGTTGAAACTTTTGACTCCATTAGTTTTGCCGAATCAAAGTACCATTGGCTTCTAAGCGTTGGTTCTCGTTTGATCACCAATAAGTTGTCATTTGTGCAGTTGATGTATACTCCAAGGAAGATGGACTCCTTAAATTAACATCGAAGTTAAACCTATTAGCAGTGACGTTTTGTCTTCGACGGTGGACAGATGGCGTTATGCCTGTTAGATATCGAAATTCGGTTTCTGCCGAATTCCTGTTCCTGTAAACTGCCGGTTACTGCAACTCTTAATTTTCTGGAAGACTACGTATGCTTTCTTGTTTCTTTTCCTCCATTCTCCTGGTTCGGTATTCTTACCTCGCTGTCCTTGTTTTATGGTGCAGCGCTTTACGATATGCATCTTCTGTCACCTTTTTTAGCCATACCCAAATGTCATCATACCATTGACTTCTTTTTAGAACAGTGAGTTGCTTTGCTGTTGTCCGGGTGTTAAAGACTGACGCATTAGGAAAATCATCTACTGTTATAGGGAAATTAGTTACACCTCTCACACTTGGAGAAATAAATTTATTGTAACAGTCGGGGCGCCGTGGCTCAAGTGGTTAGTGCGTTGGATCGCTGAGCGTGAGGTTCGAGGTTCGAATCCCAGAGAACACCAAAAAGTTTTTTCACGGTCCCACCTCTCGCGAATGTCTGACAAACGTCCGAGAGTAATAACTGTCAAGAGAAAGCTTCTCAATTTGCCTTTCGGATATGGCTCTAAAACTGCAGGTCCCTTCCATTTTGTGTGAAAAATATAACACGCAAAACACGAATGGCCGCGAGAAGCTAGGCCCTGGACCACATACGGTCTGTTGCGCCAAGAATTTGTATTTGTAACAGTCGGGGCAAGGCTTACCCTATGTTCTCTGATGATAAATCCACAATCGTCTGCAGTGCACTGCAGCACACCATTAACATTATTTTAAGGACGAAGACCATTGATAAGAAGGGAAGCAGAAGAAGGGGTGGCAATGGTGTAGTGGTAGCGTCATCGTTTGTAGAGCTGATGGTTCACAGTTCAATCCCTGATGTCAGCAAGCATTATATGATAAGAGGCAGTCCGAACAATTGCGAAAGCTTATGACAACGCTACTGCGAAGGCATAACACTGGCAGTAGGTTTGTCATATGGCTGGAGAAATTGTTCCGTCTGTTGATGATTGATATGCTTATGACATCAGGTTGACCGGGAAAAAAAATACTGTGAATCAAAAGCGAAGACAAAACAAATAAATGACAACAAACAGTCTCCCCAGTTATCTGGACACCACCCATTGAGCTAATATGTGAAACCTAACACACCTGAGTTTCAAACCACTACACCAATCTCTCTCTCTCTCTCTCTCTATCTTCCTTTCAACGCCTGCACTGTGTATAAACATTAAAAGGGTATTCATAACCCCTTGAGTGCGGGTAAATTATAAAAAAAAAAAAGACGCGAAATAAAAGACTAGATTATCTGTTGATTTGTTTTCGACATTCCTATTATTCCACTAGAAGTAAAGATCATCCAAGTCCAAATAGTCCAATTGCGGCCATCTTAGTGGTGCACGCGGCTCAGCAGGGAAAGGATAACTCTTGGATTTAATTGGACGTCGTAAACAAATAATCCGAGGATTTTGTGCAAAATTTTCTTTCTAGAAGTTCGACTGATTTTCTACTTACTTCAAAGGATGCAGAGTCTAACTATTTATGAAGAAGCTGCGGTGACGAGGAGGAAGTGGAATCGATTCAACATCTGCTATTCCACTGCCCCGCCCTGCAAGAACGACGCCTACGTACTCCAGGATCCAGGTTCTACGCAAGCATCGCAGAGGTAGCAGTAGTCCAGATACCGGATCTCCTACACTTCTTAAAAACCAGCGTCTGGTTTTCAATTAGATAGGTTACCACGAGTTACCTCCCACGAATATATAAAAAAGGGGATTCACAATGGACCATCTATCCATCACACATCCTTCTTAACCTAACCTAACCTACTTTAAAGGACTCGCTTTGCAAATTAATTTTAGTATTTCCCAGAGCTGGTCAAGCGCAAAGCATTTCTTAAGGCGGATACATGACACTACTATGGCACACTTACTTACTTACTTAGGTGGCGCTACAGTTCGGGGTGAACCTGGGCCCCATAGTTCGGACTATGGCACACTATCTGTTATTATTTTAAGCGCGTTAGTGTTGCTAGCATCAATATAACAAAAACTTTAAAAAGGAACCACTAGATGGGTCAACTTGTATGCGCAGACTTCTAGATTTCATCAAATCTGGTCTAGATCATTCGTCCTCTAAATATTTACATTCCCAACCGTTCATTTACCCAGAACTGAAAAACACAACGTTAGAGTCCTTTTTGTGTCGTGCTAAGTTAAGCAAATTTATATTGTTCACCTTATATTCACATTTTTATTATTACTTAACCACTCAGTAACGCTATCCTTATTCTCCTCCAACCATTTAATATTGGTTTTCACAGTTTCTAAAGCCTGCTTTCGAGACGCTGTTCCAGCTCCAGCATCTGGATATTTTGCAAAGAAGCTTTTCATTTCACTCAGTTTTGTTTCAGTGGAAAATCTTTCTGAAATTGAAGGAATCATCCGGCCTAGAAACCGATCATTTAAACCAAATCTATCGACTAGTCGTTCCCAATTGTCCCGAACATAGTCCCAGACGACTGATTCTCCAACTGGATTGGCAGCAACATTTTGCAAGCAGTTGAAGTAGTCCTGTCGCCGGATGTTGCTTTCATTCCACGCTAGCTCGACGAATCTAAATAAAATATTATTGACCTCTTGTAATGATCTCATGTCTGATGCAAACCTATAGAGAATCCAGGGGCTTTGAATCCCTGCCAATCCATTCATGATTTTGGTCTTTTCGCTGGCATCTAATTCAGTTTGAAACCCATTCCACATTTCGTTCCACAACTTTTCAGTTCCAACCGTGTGCATCCCATAGTAGTAAACAATTTCACGTAAATCAGGTGCTGGCCTTGCAGAAGGATCACCAAGCCAGGAAGTCAGCCTTTTAGAGGCTTCTTCAAGGCATTCAGGCAATCCGAGCGAACAGGCTGCTGTCAATATTGTTACACGAAGACGGCTGAAAGCGATCAGATAGATGTAAATAAACATTTCTAAGGAAGTGTCAAGCTTACTCGATAACATGATTGTCCCCAACAGTCCATGTGACTTCTTCATAAGCTTGACGTAGCAACTTTCTACTAAAAGATTGATAGTCCTTAAACGCATCCGTGTATCGAAGAATACTTTGAAGTGAAATAAGTTTCTTCGAAGCTACACTCCAAGGTACATAGTCATGCTCTTGTTGCAGGTAGGTTAGCATATCAAGGGCTACATCGTAGGATAGCTGACTGGCATCAGCTAAAGCAAAAGCATCGTTTAACAGATGCGCTCTATCAGCTGCGGAGAATACCTTAAAAAAGGAAGACTAGTAATTTCCTTATGAGAAGCTGAATGTGCTTATTTACATCTTGATTTGTGACCAACTCCACAATTAGACTTTGCCACACTTCAGCTGGATAGTTGACCCTATAGTAACCCACTTGTTTCTCATTAAGCTTAATCCATTTAGCGCTAGATGGGACCTCTATTGCAACTAAAATTTGGATGCAATTCATAATCAAATCAAGTCCTGGAAAGAATGTGCACAAAATTACTTTCCGGAACGTCGTGGTCCAACCATAGTCTTTGAATTTCAGAACTTTCACTCGTCACATACGTTATGGGAATTGTCCAGGTGTAGCTGTAGAAAATTTCGGTTTTATTCTGTTTCGTCAAAGTGACTTTAGCTTACTTAAATGCGGAATCGTTATACAACTTGTCGTAGTCTTCTGGATTGGAAAGGAATCTTTTTTGTGTCAATTTGTACTCCAAATTTGACACTTTTTGGACTTCAACCACTGGTAAGCCCATCTGTTCGGTCCATGTTCGCATAACTTTTCTGAAAACGTAGACAAGATAAAAATAAAAATAAAAGTTACCAGTATTTGCAAGTAGAAACGAATTTTATAGGCAGATTCCGTTGATTCGTACGCACACGCAGTACAATACTCTGCGTCTAATTTTTGATTTTTCTTAGCTTAAAACATTCTATCTTAGCAGCACGACCCAAAGAGCTATCCAAGGCAAAGCATTTTTAAGCGTAGTAATCCGTTATATGAATATTTAGGGGATGTAAGCTGGAGTAACTTCGATGTAGATTTTTAAGCCTAGTTTATGAAAGTATCTCGTTTTATAACAACATGTCCTGTAGCTGTTCACAAATAAAAGAATTAACAAACCGGCTCAGAGTTCGTTATCCACTGAATAGAAGCAGCAACGCGTTCAGCTTATGACGTTGAACATATATTTTTGAGAAAAGAGAGAAACGTCGACTTCACCCTAAAAAACTTACCTTATTTTGGGACGGTTAAATGGTTAATGTTAAACTTGTATCTGTGGCGCCGTGGTTCATTAGTTAGGGCGTTTTTGTGTTCCCAGTTACTAATCAGCGCTGTGGCGAATGACCAGTTAATGCCACAGTA
Source organism: Blera fallax (assembly GCA_946965025.1). Taxonomy (NCBI): domain Eukaryota; kingdom Metazoa; phylum Arthropoda; class Insecta; order Diptera; family Syrphidae; genus Blera; species Blera fallax. The sequence goes on from OX337244.1 coordinate 17,441,855, forward strand.
AGGTTCAGGTCCTATGAACACAGATTCTGAGCCAGCCCTAGCTAGTTCATCTGCTAGCTCGTTACCTGCAATCCCTTGATTGCCGGGGACCCATCCAAGTTTTGCCTTGTTTAGTCTCGCCAGGGATTGCAGTGCATCGTAGCAGTTTTTAACTGATATGGAGTCCACTAAATTGGACGACGGCGCTTTGAGTGCTGCCTGACTGTCTTACTTACTTACTTAGGTGGCGCTACAGTTCGGGGTGAACCTGGGCCTCAATCAACAAGCCTCTCCAGTTAGCCCGGTCATTAGCTAACTCCCTCCAGTTGCGCACTCCAAGTTGGTTGAGGTCCCTTTCTACTTGTGCGCGCCACCTTAGGCGAGGTCTTCCTCTACTGCGTTGTCCCTCCGGGTTAGATTCGAAGACTCTGCGGGCCGGAGCATTGGTGTCCATTCGCTCTACATGTCCTAGCCATCTTAGGCGACTGATGCGCAGTTTTTTGACTAGGTCGATGTCGCTGTACAGCTCGTAAATTTCTTCGTTGAATCTTCTCCTCCAAAGCCGGTCAGCGCAAACGGGACCGTATATCTTCCGAAGAATTTTTCTCTCGAAGCGACCAAGGATATCCTCATCTGCTTTCGACAAAGTCCATGCTTCAGCGCTATAAAGCAGGACTGGGATGATCAAGGTCTTGTACAGAGTCTCCTTAGTTGTTCGAGATAGGGCCTTACTACTCAATTGCCTTCTCAGCCCAAAGAAACAGCGATTGGCAAGAGTTATTCTTCGATTAACTTCCGCCGAGATGTTGTTGTCAGAATTAATAGCAGAGCCAAGGTAGACAAAGTCCCTTACTACCTCGAAGTTATAGCTGTCGACTGTGACGTTCTGTCCAATTCGTCGATGTTGTGTGTCCCTTCTTGTCGACAGCATATACTTGGTTTTGCCCTCATTTACAGCTAAACCCATTTTGGCGGCTTCTGTTTCGATACTAGCGAACGCACCAGTGACAGCCCGCTGTGTTCTGTCAATTATGTCGATGTCCATCGCGTTAGCTAGCAGTTGCACAGACTTTTGAAAGATTGTGCCTCCGGTGTTGGCTTGTGAGTTTCGCACAATTCTTTCAAGAATGATATTGAAGAAGTCACATGACAGCGCGTCGCCTTGTCTAAATCATTTTTTGACATCGAAGGTCTCGGTGAGGTCATTACCGACCTTGATGGAGCAGTGAGCGTTCTCCATCGTCATCCTGCACAGACGAACGAGTTTGGCAGGGATGCCAAAACTAGACATGGCTCTGTATAGCTCGTCTCTGTAAATGCTGTCATATGCGGCCTTAAAATCGATAAAAGATGGTTAGTATCGATTTGGACTTCTTGGGTTTTTCCAGGATCTGCCCGAGTGTGAAAATTTGATCGACTGTGGACTTTCCTGGCTTGAAACCACACTGATAGGGGCCAATCAGGTTGTTGACGAAGGGTTTCAGGCGTTCACACAATATGGCAGATAAGATCTTGTACGCGATGTTGAGGAGACTAATGCCTCTGTAATTGGCGCAGTTGAGAGGGTCTCCTTACCCTTACTAAGGTTTAACCTAGCGCAGATTTCAATGGCATGGAGTTCAGCCTGAAATACCGTGGGACACATTCCCATAAGTATCGACACTTTGGTGTTGGGTCCAAGGACACCAGCTCCAACTCCAGATTCCATTTTCTAGGGAATAATGCCGGAACACCATTAGACCAATTTGTACGATCTAATATTTCTACCTGAAATAATCTACCGAAACAGTACTCCTTGACCATGGTGTCAGGGATGGTACAAAACATGTCTCTTTTGGGGATTGAGTCAAGAATTTTCAGATGTCCCACATGGTCACCTGATTTATACTTGTATTCTATCTGCAACTTGATAGCACACCTAGCGGCTGTCTTCCTAATGAAAATATGAAGGGGTGAAAGCCCAACAATTGATTCTAAAGCTGCCGTCGGGCAGGTACGCATAGCACCTGTGATGCCGAGACAGGCAACTCTTTGTAACTTCTGGAGTTTAGTTGCCGTTGTCCGTTCAAGAACTTTCGGCCACCAGATGAAGGCCGCGTATGTGATAATAGGCCTCACCATCATTGTATGCATCCAATGTATCATTTTCGGATTTCGACCCCAAGCTCTGCCGTACAGGCGCCTACAGGCCCACATGGCCTTATTAGCACGCTCGATGGCGAACTTGATATGAGAATTCCAGTTGAGCCGTTTGTCGAGGATGACCCCGAGGTATTGGACTTCACTGGAATAAGCTAGAGTAGTGCCTTTGATAATGATAGGTCCTAGATTGACCAGTCTTTTCCTACTAAAAGGCACTAAAATAGTTTTGCAGGGATTGATGGATAGTCCTTCTCTCCTACACCATTCTAAAACGTGTAGTAAAGCACCTTGCATGACGCTGGAGATGATTGCGCTGTGCTTGCCACTAATAAGTATCGCCAAGTCATCTGCATAACCAATGGCGGTATAGCCTAATCTGTGAAGATCGACTAGAAGGTTGTCTATGACTAGGGACCATAGAAGGGGAGAGAGAACTCCGCCTTGGAGACAGCCCATAGCTGTGGTCACAGACACTGAAACTCCTCCCGAGGAGGAAGTCATAATTCGACTTTCAAGCATGACTCTTATCCATTTGCTGCTCGAATCTACGATGCCTCTGCTACTGATTGCTCTCTCTATTGAGCTGTAGCCAGTGTTATCGAAAGTGCCCTCAATGTCAAGGAAGGCACATAGGGCTATTTCCTTAGTTAGGGCGTTAGAGGGAGAAGTTTGACGCTGGAATCCTCTCGCAAACGTCTGACACTTATCTGAAAGTAACAACTGCCATGAGAAGCTTTTCAATTGCTCCTTTCAGATACGGCTTTAAACTGTCAAGTGATAAATTAATATTGCACCCAAATTGTTGTTGGGATAGTCAAGCCCTTACCGCTTAGGTACATAATTAAGTTCAAAACTGTATAGGACTTATAGGAAAACTGTTTGGTGTGGGTTTTCTTTGAAAATGAAGCTGACAAAAACGCTCCAGTAAACGGAACCTGCTACAGAGACAATGATAACTAATTTTTGTGGCCACAGTAGGACGATTTGGACCTCAACAGGCTTTGTTTCCAGCAGTATAGCGTAACTCTTTATATTTCTTTCCAAGATCTCTGGCTTTTTTTAACATAATATTGAAATATACTTTCGATTTACTCACTTGACGTCAAAATCCAATCCCAATGCTTCGACTTCTGTCAAAAAGTCATCTGTTACAGCATTCTTGTACTTGAACTTGCTTAAGTAATTTTTTACGGCTTTTTGAAAATTTTCACTACCAAGAAAGTCCTCTAACATCCTAATAATTGAAGCACCCTTTTCATAGGAGATCGTATCGAAAATCTCAGTTATCTGATCTGGATTAGATACGGTCTGTTCAATCGGATGAGATGCTACTGACGAGTCATACTTCATAACACTGTGCATTACGTGAATAAGAAATTGATCTGCCTAAAAGCATAACAAAATGTTAAAGAAATTGTTTTATAAAACCACATCTCACCATATCCCAATCAGGATTTAAGTGATCGATGCTCTTGTACTCCATATATCTGGCGAATCCTTCATTTAACCACAAATCATTCCACCACATCATTGTCACTATCAAATAAATAAGACGTAAATAAGACTTATAAGCACGAGAGAAAGTCTCTCTGATTCTTACCTAAATTTCCAAACCACATGTGAGCCAATTCATGAGCCACAACTGTTGCGATCTTTTGTATATTTTCAGCCGAACTCATATCGGGATCATAGAGTAAAACCGATTCTCGATATGTCACCAGACCCCAATGTTCCATCGCATTCGACACAAAGTCAGGAATTGCAGCCATATCTACAAAACAAAAGTGTCTGCTTATATTTTTGACATAGAAATCCTCTGCGTAGGACTCACCTAATTTCGGTAAAGGATACTCAATTCCAAAGTATTGAATATAAAACTCAGTCACAGCTACTGCACGCTCTAAGGCAAAGGATACTTTGCTTAGCTGGTGGGAAGTTGCAAAGACTCGTATGTGAAAATCGGAGCCAATGCCATTCGCCTCAACTTTCTTTGTCTGATACTGGAGATCAGATACAATGAAACAAGCCAGATATGTGCTCATTGGAACGCTTTCTTCAAAAGAAGTCTCGGCGTACAAATCATTCTCAATAGTACCCTACAGGACCAAATCCTATTTTAAGACAAAAAACATTTTTTCAGTCCATTATTACCTACTTCAGCGTTCATATTGGAAAGCGCATGATAATCGCCATCTATAGGATGCACTAAGGTCACCGTAAAAGTGGCCTTCATAGCTGGCTCATCAAAACAAGGAAATGCTTGACGGGCATAGGTTGGCTCAAATTTTGAAGTGGCGATAGCTCTGAAATATTTTACCAGATTTTTATATTCACAAACAGTTTGAGAAGTGATGTTGTAAGGCGATATTTTTCATTGCATACTTACAGGTGCTTAGAAAATCTCGTTTACTCACTTTTGCGATCCATCTGGTTTCATGTACGTACTCCCATACAGTCCAACGATTTTATTTTGCATCCTTCCACTAAAACTGATGGAAAGTGTAATTATTCTACCTGCAACTAGATCTGTAGCCACATCGATGACGAGGAATTCTCGTAGTGGTTCCAATTCGTAGTGCAACACCTTAATGCTGCTGGAAGATGCATCCCTGACGTGAACTGCATTGATGTCCAGTTTGTTTGAATGCAGAATGATTTGCCGAGTGGTTCGTGCAACATTTATCCTGATTTCTACCTGACCAGAAAAGTTACCAGTCGCGATATCAGGGTGCAAGTATAGGTTGTAATGTCCTGGCAAGAGATTTACTGGAAGGCGATAGTTGATGGTCTACAAATAAATAAGGAGGTGTATAAGTTTGAGTATCTAAAAAAATTAATTAGATATAAGAGGTTCCGTGATGAAGAGCTTAGGTCGTTAGCCACCTAAGCTACAAAAATATGTCACCTGTCACCAGCAAAGGTAGGAAAATCATAAAGATAGTGTTTCATTGTGTCGTCCGCAGATATTTCTCACTTAAGATATTTGACAAAAGCGAAAAGATAGGCGGAACGACACTGTCGTGAACCAAAAGTTTGAACTGTCTGTATCCGCATGAGTAGTACAATACATATGCGTCGAGCAGTAGTCGGTCATCCGAAAACACGGCGACTTAATTGAGTGCAGTAAGCAGAAAGTTAATCTGCAACTACGGACATGGAACACCACTTTATTGTCAGCATTTTTTACTCTTGTTTATTCACTTATTTATACTTAGTACAAGCAACTAATTGAATAACTTAAACTTTGTAGGTTCAAGGAAATCTATTCCCCCGCCTCTATGGGACTTATTGCCTTCAGTTATATGTATCGAACGCTTTGACATATTCAGCTCATAGGCCAATAAGGAACGGATTATCAATTTTAACCTTGATATTTCCAGTCCTGTTCTATGACGCAAAGGAGTAGGCTACATCAAAGGCGAATGAGGAAATCATTGGCCGATAAGAGTACAAAAATTCTTCAAGTTATTTTTGGTCCAGTTTTTATTAATGGAATATGGAGAAGAAGCTTTATCTACAAACGCAAATACTGTGACCGCGTTTGACCCTATTCTTTACAATATAGTCGGCAGCCATTAGGATAGTACGAGTAGTTTACTCAACGAGTAGTGAATGAAGTCTAGTGTTGTTTGAAGCCATTCGGGAAGACTCGACTACAGTTCAGTCCAGGCTCAGGCTCTGGCCGAAGCCAGTCCTAAACGCACGGAAAGTCGAATCTAAATTTGTACAGCAGCCGAAGTGCCCGTGGCATTGCATCACACGGGATACCCATGGAACCAGAGTCGTAGCTCTCGTACAAGGCCATCGAAACTCCAGTGCGAATGATACCAAAAGCCACCTCGTTGGAGACAATAGATTTGCTTTGATAGTACAACCCACGATATATGTACATGTGTACGTCTCAATTGAAGGTAAATCAAACAGAGCGTCTAGAGCAGAGCCAGGTGTATTCAGAAAACCTACCGTGCAGCCAAGAATACCGTTCTTTGCAGAAGGCAGCCACATATTTACGCGAGAACCTCCTCCACCAAAAAACTTGGGGGTGGCAATGGTGTAGTGGTAGCGTCATCGTTTGTCAAGCCGATGGTTCACAGTTCAAACCCTGGTGTCAGCAAGCATTATATAATGAGAAGCAGTCCGATCAATTGCGAAAGCTTATGACAACTCTACTGCGAAGGCATAACACTGGCAGTAGGTTTGTCATGGCTGGAAAAATTGTTCGCTCTGTTGATGATTGATATGCTTATGACATCAGGTGGATCGGGAAAAAAATACTGTGAATCAGATGCGAAGGCAAAACAAATAAATGACAACAAACAGTCTCCCCAGTTATCTGGACACCACCCCTTGAGCTAATGTGTAAAACCTAATACACCTGAGTTTCAAACCACTACACCAATCTCTTTCTCTCTCTCTCTCTCTATCTATCTTTCTAACGCCCGCACCATGTGAAAACATGTAAAAAGGTATTAATAACCCCTTGAGTGCGTGCAAATTATAAAAAAAAAAGAAAAAAAAAAAAACTAACGCATATGCTTCAAAAGGTCCTATCATTGCCATATATGTAGGTAGATCTAGAGAATCGTGATAAACCCATGTCTTGTCCAAACCAACCTTACACTGCCAGAAGACTGGAAGCGCCTTGGAAGCCTTTCAACTTGACATGCTTTGCCCAAAGAAGTTTCCCATCTCGAGATATTTAGCTTCATTGGAGATCATTAGCACTGGCTGAGTCAGACCGGTCATATTCCTCCTCCTCGTAAAGAAGTTAGTTGTTAGGCGGTTGATCGAAGGCCCACTCCTACTGCTGGGACAACGAATAACAAACGTTGTCCGGATCAAAGAGTCTCCGAGCTCATTTTAGAGAGAGAACACAGTGAAGGCAGACCTTAGTAATGGACGCAAGTGGAGAGGAATCTAAGTAAACTTAGATAACAATCGATTTTGCTGGAGAGATTTGTTGATAAAGGTTATCCGAGAATATACCACCATGGAAAGTAAAAACAAAGTAAGAAAAAAATGGTCATCCTTTTTGTAAGCTATATTTGGCATGAACCTTGTGTGGCAATGTCCGGCTTCTTTGAAAAGTAAAATCAGACGTATTCGTCACTATGGACCGAAGCTGAGCTCTGCGAGCACCCAACGAAGAAAAACTTCATTGTAGCCCAAGACATTTATATCTACATACACATTACACTCTGGACATAAATTTAAGGAACAAACGGTTTTACGAAGGACACTTGTCCGTCTGTTTTGATGGCTAATGATTCAACTTCATCATTTAAAACAAAATGTCACCCTTTCGTTGTAAACCCACAATGATAGCAGACATTTTTTTGATTACTTCCTTATCGAACTCCGCATTGGATTAAGCTTATCGTGCAAGAGAAGGTTCATTTAATTGCCCACTTTTATTCGATTGCATTTAATCTTCAACCAATGCTTCTGCTATCGCAGATATGCCAGTGTTTGTTTGGCTGCTATATTTGTTTTTATTTGCTAACAACAAGGACAATATGTACTTACACTTGACGGCTCATCCGGAGCTACGGTTGTCGGGGGTGTTGGCAGTTTGTTGGCATTTTCCAATTCGGCTTCAAGAATATCCAACTTTTCTCTCACATCTCGTAAATCCCTCTTAACTTGGGCCTTTTGTATAGCTAACACTGCTGTGGCCACACCCATTGCAGCAATTGCCCATGGCAAGCCGATAGTCAGTATTTTTGATTTAATCAACATTTCTTTCCTTCTCACATTTAAACTAGAACCGTAAACGGAAACTGAGGTATTTCGAGCACAAAAAAAGAGACTAACCGTCAATTAACCCACGATTTACTACTGAAATTGGCTTTATTTGACAGATAATTTTAAATAAAGCCAATTTCATGCACATTAAAAATATTTTTTTGTGTTTTATTTCAATTTAAAGTTCTCCGCCCTTAAAAAAGCACCCTGTGGGAGATTATATTTGAACCTTAATACGAGAAAGCCCAAACATTCATAAAAGGAAAACTAAAAATATTGGCTAGTATTCATAGTTATATTTTAAACCCGAGTCCAACTGATCTGGGGTCTAAAGTTAACACACAGGTTAGACACAGCTGGTATTCATAGAGAATTTGGCAGCTCTGTTTAAGTAAATAGACAAATTTCTATTACAAATTGTATTTAATTTGAAACCGAAATTTCAAAAATACGAACAAAAAAATTTACGGTGTTTAGTAGAAACACATTGACACAGCAACAGCACACAGCAACTTTGACAACCGCCGGGCAAATACAACCAACGTGATGTGAAACACATTAGCAGAGCACAACAGCACACAGCGAAAATTGACATCTTAAAACTTACTTGTGTAATTGAAAAGCAAAAAGTGAAATAAAGAAATTAAAATGATTGTGCCGTACTACTCTCAAGTAGTTTACATAAGCACTGCTGGTAAAAACACTTTCTATTAGTGTTTCCTCCATTTCATTGCACTTCCTTAAAACAAATAACAAAACAAAATCTTTTGTTTACATTTAAAGTGGCAGACATAAAATATTTTCATGTTGGGAGGTCTGAAAAATGGCGTCGCAAGGTTGGTTGCATTTGAACAGCAACAGCGAACTTAGAACTTGCTGTTGCTGTTGCTGTGCTAATGTGTTCTGTTCCATGGAAAAGCATTGGTTCTAAAATTTTCGCTGTAGCTGTCAAAGTCGCTGTTGCTGTGTCAATGTGTTTCTACTATTTGCTGTTTGTTTTTTTTTTTTTTTTTGACATTATAAAATTACATATGAGTGGCAAGGAATTTAAAAGATTTAGGGAGCAGGACTGGTCGGAGGCAGAATAAGAAATGCTGCGCGAATTGCTACGAAGTCATCTTAAAGTTGCGGATAATAAAAGAAACGACGTTAAGATGATTTAAGAAAAAAAAAGTACCATGGAAAGACATCTAAATAAATATGGAAGTAGCTGGATACGTTAGGGAAATTCTGAAGCTAAGAGAGGGTAGTGGCATCGGATAAAGAACGCAGCACGGAAAAGTGTTAGCGACATGAAAGCGGCGCAAAGAGCAACTGGCAATACGGTGTTTATTAAGGAGCCTAAGCAAGACGATTTAATTTAATCGTAAGAGAAATGATGGCGGACAACTTAATTGAAGATGAAATATTGATTGACAACAATACTGACGAACCAGTAAATGTAGAGATGTTTGAAGAAGACTCTTCACCGAATGCGAAGTCAGTATTGCAGCCGCTTTTGTATTCAGCTATGAAAGAAGAGCTCAACGTAAAAGAAACTCCAATCCAAATGCTAAAGCGTCTTTCGAAAACACCAACAAACCCATCTATTGACGTACTTCAGCAACGTCGTAAACAAATTTTAACCGAAGAGCGACAAAGTAAGGAACTGCTGCGAAATCAAATAAAGTTGGGAAGCTGTAGAGCCATTTTTTTTGTTGATATTTTTGCAATAATTCGAATTATGGGCAAAACACAATGTGGCGCTCGCGCTGTTGTGCGTTCGACAGGCATTGTACCGACTTACGATAATATTTGTCAAAACGCGCGACCTCAAAATTTGCAACACAAAATGTGGCTTCACGACGGTCGTGCGTTGAGAGGTTAGGAATATGGCAGAATTATGTTCTGTTCCCTCAAATTTCCCACACACTATTCCGCGGCAGAAAAAGGAGTAGAAATGTACTCTTTTTATTTTCATGGTTTGATTACGAAACACAAATATAAGAAATAACTTCGAAAACGAATGTGTATGAAAAAGAATATAAAAAATAAAAACCACTGCATACTCTAACATAATTAATTTTTGTTAAAAAAACATCAATTAGATATTAAAAATGTTTACATATTAAATGCTAACAATTCGGAGTACATATACGACACAATGGTTTGCTTTTTTGCTAAAATCGAGCAAGCCAAAGAATAATGTCAATCCAAAACAGCTGTGAGCTGTCAAAACGCGCGACCATAGTAGAAAATAGTAGAGAGTAGCTCTACTTCGACGTTGAGCTCGCGCTTACGATATTTACGATCAAAAACCGACCAAACGCTTGAGGTCGCATTTAGTGCTACCCCATAAGAACCCATTGTTTCTACTCAATCTGTCAACGCGCGACCGCGCGAACGCCACATTGTGTTTTTACTTTTACAATTGGTTGGGAAATGCCGTGCAGGTCGCCTATAAGGGAAGTAACAACGGATATACAATTGTTTAGCTTATTTAAGCTATCATACACTTCACATGTAATGAACATTCAGACCAAAAAATCTCAATGCTGTTAGGACTTGAAGCCTTCCAGATACTGGCAAGCCTCTCTTACTTGGTTGGTCTTGAATATTTAATAGTTGAATAATGAATGTTGCCGTTTCCTTGTCGAATCGACAGCTCTCATAAAATTCTTCGTCAGCCAATTCGAAGGGGTCGAATCGTGTCCTATAGCGCTTCCGTCTTCTAATTTGTGGTACCATTGCAATATCCGCCAAAATACTAAAACCTTGATCAACGTTGTTATCGACCGACATTTTTCTTATTAAATTTAGGTCTGGTATGCTATTCTTTTTAATTTAAAACTTAAACCGAACTACAAATCACTCGCGCTACGAAAAATTCTTATAATTTTTTTTCTTCACAAATTTCTGACGTTAAACACAACTTAAACATACGTTCTGTCGTGATTAATGTCAGACTAGGGTTTGTCGTTTAGACCCAGGTTTAAATTGTCTATGAATACTATAAACTCCAGATTAGCTTAGCAACAACATAAAAATAACTTATGAAACATCTATAAATACGCTCCATTCATTTTTAGAATTTTTCAATAACTTATTTATAAATAGGAATTATTACAAATCACATAATACGTTGTTTAATATTTTTTTGCACAAACTTTTTTATGAAAAACCTTTTTCTCTATTATTAGGAACGTTAGAGCAATGAGAAACAAATAAGGAGAACCCAGGCACAAAATACGTGTTGACCGGTGTATCGCACGCTAAGGCCCATCCAAATCGAATCGATTTAATCAAAGTAATTCTGAGGCCATAAAATCACAAAAAAAAAGTTTGATTGTTAAATTTATATCGTTATTCAAGAGTACCGCATAATACTGATAAGATTTTGGTTGAAGTATTGAAAGTGTAACAGCGATACAGGCTATCAATAAACATCGCGTGAAATTTATGGCTGAGTGCTAATCTGTGGCGCTAACAACAAGACGGACGTTTGGAAGGTAAAACATTTCCAAAATATGGCTTAGATACAGCTTCCATTTAAGAAATAGGGAAAATATAAATTTTTAGAAAATCGGTTAAATGACTTCCATAAACTGGTCTGACTAGAACGGTCCTTTGCTAATTGTAGGCGGTTTCTGGTCTTTTGGTATGAATAATGCTATTTTCCGAATTTCGCTGCAATGAAATATTTTACCTCTTTCTCTAGGAATTTTGGCAGCTAAAGAACGGGTTATAACACTAGTGTGTACATACACGTAGCTGTGCAACGTGGCTTAGTAGTTAGTGTGTAGGGTCCCCTACTGCGCTTAGAATTCAGAGGCCATCTTTCCCACAGAAGCAGAAACGATCAGCAGCTCAGCGCAAGAAGACATGTTTGACTACTGGAATTCTGTGAAAAATGTTTGTGTTGATGGGATAGTTGTCTACATCGATAAAAAGCAGAAAAGTCACATCACGTGGCTATCAGCAGATAGTTGGACACGGATCGATGAGCGCATCCTACTTAAGGCTCGGATTGCAGCGGCCTTAGAGTTAGAGAAACCTGAGCTAGAAGCCGAATATCGTGTGAAGAGAAAGGAAGCGCCCGTAGTGTCAGATATAAAAAGCGTTCACACATAAGCCCACTGGCCTCAAAGGCTGAAGACAGCAGGACCGTCTATAACATCACTAAAGAACTTACTGCTCGTCGGAGTTCTATATAACATCCAGTGAAAGGTCTAGATGGCAGTCCCCTGAAATACTGCCAGGAAACACTAGGTTTTTTTCTCCACCTACGACAACTACAATTTAAGCACAAAGGACTCGATGCGGTCTAAGTCCATCGATCTACTTCATTCCATTGAATAGGCATCTACTATCCTGACAGGCATTAATTTTCCCGACTATCAGTATATCAACGTTGAGGATCTCTTTTCATACCGACGATAGCCCTTGCGCGAATGGTATCGAAAACGCGAAGCATGTGGTTTCCAATGTCCACGGTTCCGTGGAGAGCTGAAAGCATTTGAGAGAATGCTTTTCAAGATTATCACCTCTCAAGGAGGGAAAAGTAACCCAAAAAACGAAAACAAATTCACACACTTGATGAGGCACTATCCGCTATCTCCACAGACAATAAGTTTTCCCGACTACCAAATTATCCACATTTCCGATCTCTTTTCATAAGTGAGTATGTGTATCGCATTTTTGGAGGATTACCCTTAAAACAAAACATTTTTCTCACACTTGAAGAGGTTATAGGATGGCCCATGCACTAGCAAATGAGATACTGAGCATTATATTGAATTTCGAATCCCAGGAAATACCTAAAAGCATTTTTCAGGCCCACATCCTGCGAATTTCTGACAGATTCGTAAATTCCTTCTACCCCTCGTAGGACAAATGGCATTTACAACACCTGTGTGCCATCTTGGAGTTCTGCAACGCGTTTTAGTTCTCTCCAACTCATTCCAAGTGACTCACGACTCCTCACGATTGCTTAGGGCAGCCCGCTCTTCTGTCAGTCTGGCGGATTCCATTGCATAGAACACTTCGTAATGAAGCTGTCTACCCTCCGCAAAGCGATCCATCCACTGCACTGCCACTTTCTTCATTGCATGGTCATGCCTATTGACTCCTGGACTGTTCTCATGTGGGGCTATTCGTTTGAGATACGATTTCGCCAAAAACCTTTTAGTATGATGCGAGGACACCTATTCACGAAATTGAAATTTTTGTTCGACTTGTCTTGCAATGTTCAGGTAAACGAGCTTAAAAAGCTGAGGGCTTTTGTTTTGTTTGCATTGATCTTCAGCGCTGCCCTGTCTGACTCGTTTTTTGAATTGAGAACAATTTCAGATCTGCATATCGGCACGTAACGCTATGGAAAACTAAATCAGCATCATCAGCGTAATCAGGATGTTTAACGTACAATGTCATTGTGGATTGAATTCCGCTTCTTCTTTCCAAAAAGCTGAACAGATACCATCACTAATTATTACCAGGAATAGCAGCAGTGGTAAAATGCAGCCCTGTGGTGTTTCAGGTATCAAAAGCATCTGGCAGCTTACCATAGTGTAGTACGCGACAGTTTGCATCCTCATGCGTAGCCTTTATAATACCGGAATTTTTTCCGGAATGCTTCTCTTACGCAAAGCTAACCAGATAAACTCTTGATCGACGCTATTGGAAGCCTTTTCAAAGTCAACAAAAAGTAGGTAAATCGAAGACCTATGTATACTTGACTGAGTGCTCCTTAATGATCCGTAAGATGTTAAGCAGATCGATGTCAATTTATTTGACTCAAGACTTTAATAAATGGGTTTTTTGATACTTTCCAGGATTATCTTCGCTATTATTTTGGCCACCGCCACAAGAGCACATATACCCCGCTAGTTTGCTAGTTTCCGGAGTCCATCAGATTGCCCTTCTTCGGCAACTTGGCGATCATCCCTTCATTTTGCTCCTCTGAAAAGACTGAGTTTCAAAAAACACTAAGAGTGCTCAATGGCTCTGCCGAATTACTTGGCACTGCTTATAAAAGTTCGACATGTATTCCATCAATGCCACCACTTTGTTATCCTTGAAGGTTTCAATTCCTGCAATTTTTGAATTGTTCCGCAATGAACTCGTTGGTATTAGCATAAATGGTCCTAATGTCACACAAATTTGTTGCTTCTTGGGCCAGTCCAGTTGAAGGGATTATGTAGTTTCGCTTGCTGTATTTTCTTTCTTTCACATTGTATTGGGCTTCAAGCTCACGCCTCTCTTCTGCAGAGGCTGCTGCAATCCGAGGTTTGAATGAAATACTCTCTTCGATACGTCTCCAAGTGTCTGGCATTAGTCATCTGCTTCCTATCTTAACCTTCATATCTAAAGTCACTATTGTGACTGTACTTTCCAGCTTTCCACCATCTTATTTCACTCAGCCCTAAGGTGGCCATCTTGCACCTCACGAATTCTCCCTCAAGTTGAACCAAACCATATTCGAGAACGAAATTCGTAAACAAATTATCCTGTTTTGTGGTACAAGATACTCGTCATTCGTTCGCAGAAGAACCTATAAGAAGAGTAAGATCGTAAGTGGCATAGAGTGGCACCATTATAAGTAAATGATAATTTATCCAATGTGACAACCCAGGACAAGAAGATCTTGGTTGCTCAGAATAAGGAGAGCCGATCCCATCTAATTGGGACTTAAGACCAGAATGGAAAATAAAAAGGAGACTTACATGAACTTCCAAGTACTTGGCTCAACAGACCGTACGTGGTCCAGGGCCTAACTTCTCGTTTTCGTGTTGTATTTTTTTCACATAAATGGAAGGGACCTACTGTTTAGAGCCATATCCGAAAGGTTTTTTTAGAAGCTTTCTCATGGCAGTTATTACTTTCAGATGTTTATCAGATATTCGCGAGAGGGTTGACCGTGAAAACAATTTTTGGACTCGAACATCGAGCCTCCCGCTCAGTAATCCAATACACGAACTATTGAGCCAGGTCACCCACCTTCCAAAAACTTATCCAATTGAAATCTAAGCTGGAAAATACCTTCCTGTAAAAAAAGAGGGAACGGGTACACAAAATAAAACATCACGAATTGATTTACCTGCCTACTTCTGAAGCAAGCATGACTTTACTTTCAAAATTCATTTTCATAAATAACGGTTAAATAGCACTTTATACTCGTAAAAGACGTGCACAATCATATTTACAATCAGACTACGGAATTACTCGAAGTTTGCTTTTCTAGCCACGCACCTACTTTATCCTTATTCTCTTCCAACCACTTGATGTTGTTTTTCACAGTCTCTAAAGCCTGTACCCTAGCAGCTGTACCAGCACCGGCTTCTGGATATTTTGCAAAGAATTCTTGCATTTCTTCCAATTTCGTTTGAGTTGAAAAACGTGCAGTAATCGATGGAATCAATCGACCCAAATATCTTTCGTTCAAACCAAATCTATCAACAAGCCGTGGCCAATTTTCCCGCACATAGTCCCACACGATACTCTGTCCAACAGGATTGCCGGAAATGTACTGCAAACAGGTGAAATAATCCTGTCCACGAACGTAGTTCTCATTCCAGGCCAGTTGAATGTACCTAAGGTTATAAAAATCAGAAGAGGTTGTCTTTTTGTTTTTGAAAAACACCGACTAACCTGCTTAAAATCCATGGAATTTGAATACCAGCCAAGCCGTACATCAGCTTAGATTTCTCACTGGCATCTTGCTCAGTCACAAATAGATTCCACACTTGATCCCAAGTTCGTTCGTTGCCACTGGTAACCATGCCATAGTAGTAGATAGATTCTCGTAAATCTGGATGTGGCCGGGTGCTGGGATCTTCCAGCCATTTACTGAAACGGGTTGCCACTTCAGTGTTGCATGCTTCAAGACCCAGTGAACAGGCTGCAGCGATTGCTGTTATACGAAGTCGGCTGAACGGGAAGATAAGTTATTGAAAGCTTGCGCATGGAACTATGAGGCACAATTTACTTTTTCAAATGATCCACTCCGACAGTCCAACCAGCTTCTTCGTAGGCTCTGGTGATGAGTTCTCGAGCATACTCGATGTATTCCTTAAAAATGTCTGTGAACATGAGAGTATTTTTCAATGAAGTCAATTTTGAGGAAGCTACACTCCATGGCACATAATCGATCTCCTTGGATAGATATGTGGTGATGTCAAGGGCTGTATCATATGGTAGCTGAGTAGAGTCAGCCAGAGAGAATGCATCGTTGAGAAGACTAGCCCGGTCTCCAATAGAAAAGGCCTGAAATTTCAAAAAAAAAAAAAAAAAGATTTCTTCTTTTCTAACTGAAATGGAATATTCTGACAAAACTTACGCTTGGATCATCGACTAACTGAGCTGCCAACGCCTCCCACATTGCAGCTGGGTAGTTAACACGGTAGTAACCAACTTGGTTCCTGTTGAATTTGATCCATTTAATGGCGGCTGGTACAGTAATTGTCACTGCAAATAGAAGGTTTGGTTAGGTTAGGTTAGGTTGTTTCATCAAAGGGTGTTCAAAAGATTAAGGAAAACTAATTTCAAAGAATGAAGGAGAAAACAGGGCTGAACGTATTGACAAAATAAGCAACATTAGGACGGGTGTTTACTACATCTTTTCGGAACTTTGCTTTCTGATCCCGTTAAACTGGAGTTAATCTATATTTTTAGGATGAAGGCTAGTTTATCCCAAGATAAGAATGTGGATCGAGTGTACTCCTACATAAGAGGCATTCCATGTTGAACAATTACCCACCAGAACTTTAGTCAAAACGAATGACTTTTTATTTAGAATTTGCCTACCCCAGTGAGCACCTCGTCTAACTTACGTTTACAAGCAGTAACCATACATCAACACCTACTCGCTGGAGACATATCTGATAGCGAAATAACGATAAACCTATGCTGAGTCCGGCTGAATATGTGTAGCTGAAAACTTGGACCCACACAAGCACATCGTGAAAGCTTGCGGAATGTCAAAGGACTACGACCAACAAGTAAGTACGTTGAATGTACGCGCACTGTACATTCCGCGTACTACTCAAAAACTTAGAGCTCGCTATACAGGGCAGATATTACTACGGTTCAGAATATAAACCGTAAAGATTGTGATATCTATTTCAGCTGCCACAAAAGTTCGCACATTTAAGCTGCGAATTCGCCGTGGGAAACCGGGTCAGGTCAAGTGTCTGACGGTTAGTATTCGCCTGGCTTAAAAGCCAATTTCTATAACATCTGCCTGATTTGTTGACAAGCTCCTATTAACGAAGCTAAAGATCCTGTCAAAGAAAAATTTTACAACCTCCTAGATGGTGCCTGGTGAGCGTACCCGTATTAGAATGTCAAAATGTCGGGGACTTCAATTAATAAAAAAAAAACTTTTTCACAGCCTCCACGACATGGCAATAGACAACGGAATCCGACTAATAGTCCTTACAGCAGCTCGTAATACGATGATAAGTAGCACTATCCTCCCAAGACTACGACTCCACACAGACAGGTTTCTGGCTCTAACCCGTCGAACAGGCAAACTGAATTTGCCATGTGATGACCGAGGCGAAACACACTTCAAGTATTCTGAAGGTGCACTCATTCTGAGGGGCAAATGTCGACTCTGTCCATTATCTCCTACCAGCTATGTAGATGTTCAAAAAGACGCTGCTCGGAATGACTCAAAAAAAGAAGACTAAACCTAAGCATGCCTGGAATTTATAAGGAGCCTCTGAATGAGAACTTTTTGCTGTGTATTCACCTACTACTTACGTCTGTCAGGGACTGTCATAGGGCAGGTATGCATTGCCCCTGTGATACCATGGCAGACTAGTCTTTGGAACCTTTTCAGCTTTTTTATGGTTGTATCTTCCTTGTCTTTCGTCCACCAGGCAATGATTGCATAAGTCAAGCTGGGTCTATCCACCGTTATATAAAGAGTAAGTGACCCTTAGGGATATACCCCAAGTTTTAAAATAAACTCAACAACAGCCCCGCATGCCATTGGTTGCCTTTGTAGTTTTGTTTTTACTGTGGGAATTCCAGTTAAGTTTCTTAGCGAGGAGTTCTTTCACTTTTCGGAAAAACCGATAGAACCATTGAACCAAAATTAAGTCTCATTGTCCTCCATGGTACATACGTACAACAACCTTTCTAGAGTTTATCAATAAACCTTCTCTGGAGCACCAGTCAAAAACATCAACGAAAGCTGCTTGCTTGAGTTGACACACATTGTCTTCATGTTTGCCCCTGATTATGATCACTTCATCGTCGGCATAGCCTACAACAGTAGGCCATAGAAGAGGCAAAAGCATGCCATCTTGGGGCAACGAGGACCCAAAAACCCAAAAACTCCTCTGAAATAGATGTTATTCCTGCATCGTCCCAACCTATCTGGTTATTGGATAATCGATTCGTCTGTGTTTCGTGGCACTAGTGATAAAAACATAACCGGTTCCCGATCCTTAGAACTAACACCTAATGACTCGTCTAAATTTCAATTTTGTATCGAATCCGACACTAATTTTGGGTTCCTTTCAACCTTCCCTTCTATTAGGTATCTCTAAAAAAAAATTCCGTAAAATTCGCAAACCAAAAATTTCGAACACATTCGCTTCCCGATACTTTCAAAACACTATAAACTGCGACTTGTTCATACTCACGTTCAGTTTGATCGTAATAGAACCATCTTCTCTCTAGATTAGCGCTTTGACTGGTATAAAATGTGATTGGTATGGACCACCGGTATCTTTAAGAATAAAAAACGATTTTCTAACCTTCTTTCTCGCATTTACCGAAACTCTTACCTGAACACGGGCGAATCATTGTATTCTCCATCATAATCCTCTGGATTCGAGAAGAATCGTTTCTGTGTCAACTTGTACTCCGTGTCAGAAACCTTTTCAACAATAACAACTGGCAGACCCATCTGTTCAGTCCACGTTTGCATTATTTCACTGGAAAATAATTACTTCAATACCACCGCCATAAATTATCACGTGGGGAAACCTACCCAACATTAATGTCCAATCCAAGCTTATCGATTTCTGCTAGGAAATTACCTGTAACAGCATTCGAATACTTGTACTCATTTAAGTAGTTCGTCACTGCCTGCTCGAACACAGGGGGTGTCAAGAAGTCCTCCAACATTCGAATAATCGACGACCCCTTGGAATAGGTGATGGTATCAAAAATTTCGGTGATCTGATCAGGATTCTCAACAGTCTGCACGATTGGATGAGAGCCCAAAGTCGCATCCAAGCTAAATACTCCATGCACTGTGCCAATGATGAACTGATCGTCCTACAATTCAAAAAAGAAAAGGCTATGAAATGTGACGTTTACAAAAAACGATCTGTTTACCATAGTCCATTCCGGGAAAATAGAATGCACACCCTTATTCTCAATGTAGCTGGCAAAACCTTCATTTAGCCACAAGTCGTTCCACCACATCATTGTCACTGAAAATTAAAGTTATAGCCTCAATTTGAAAGTCTGAATCTGCGACTCACCTAGGTTTCCAAACCACATGTGAGCCAATTCATGCGCAATGACGCTGGCAACCCTCTGCCTGTTGACTGTCGAACTCGTAGCAGCATCGTAAAGCAGTGAAGTTTCACGGAACGTTACCAAGCCCCAGTGTTCCATAGCACCCGATACAAAGTCCGGAATAGCGGCCATATCTGAATAAACGAAAGTTACTACAACTCCATACGATCTGTAAAGCCGTCTAACTTACCCAGCTTGGGAAGAGGGTATTCGATTTGGAAGTACTGGATATAATATTCAGTAATTTTTGAGCCGCAATCCAATGCGAAGTCAACCTTGTTTATCTGATCAGGGGTGGCAAAGACTCGCATTGTGAACTCTTCACCTATGCCTCCGGTGCTGATTTGTTTGTGCTTCTCAGTAAAATCTGAAACAATGAAGCACGACAAGTAGGTGCTCATCGGAACACTTCTTTTGAATTGAACCTCTTCGAACTCTCCAAGGTATTGGGTGGACTATAGAAAAAAAAAGAAGAAACCTAGCAGATTCCCAAAGCCAACCTTTACCCAAGAACTCACCTCAATATCCATATTCGAAAGAGAATGGTAACCTCTATCTGATGGATGCACCAACGTTATAGAAAAAGTGGCCTTCAAGTTAGGCTCATCAAAGCAGGGATACGCTTGACGAGCGTACGTAGGCTCGAATTTCGATGTCGCTATCGTTCTAGGAATTGAAATTTACATATGTAAGTTAATTAAGGGCATATGGCCTTAGGAGACTCAAATACTTACTTCAAGTTTCCATCTTCTTTTGTGTAGGAGCTACTATAGAGCCCAACAATCTTACCCTCCATCCTGCCAGCAAAGAGTATACCGATTCTGAAGCTGTTATTTCCTTCGGTGATCTCTTCAGCCAAATCAATGATCAAGAATTCTCGAACAGGATCCAGTGAATAAGATGACACATAGTTTGTGCTACCGGCACCCAAGAGATAAACGTTAGTTATGTCCAGATAGTTGGAGTGAAGGATAATCTGTTTGGTGGTTCTGATGACTTTGAGGGAGATTATCACTTGTCCAGTAAAAAGACCCGTATCCACATTAGGATGGAGAAAGAGTTCGTAGTGGGTAGGGACAACATTTCCGGGGAGACGATAGTCAATCTGTAAAAGAGAGAAAGAGCGAGTTGTTGTAGATAAGCATTAAACACGTTGTTGCACTATTATATCTTCTGTTGTATCCTTCTCACACCCCCTGCCGTCAGAACTAGTAAAATGCGAAGGACAAGCAATAAATTAAGCGCAGATACTTATAAGCCCGATAGCATAGCACAAAAGAGAGCTGCAGCACACAGAAATGGAAAAACGATCCCAGTCCCATAAAAAATCGATGGAGCCCATTATCTTGCCAAATGAAAGGAGCAAGCTGAGATGTATCCTTCACAAAGAAATGCTGTATTCCCTCAAGATGCAGCTTTTACGAACACAAGACTTATTTCAGACAGAAAACATTTGACATTTACTTGGCTGAGTAAAAAGTTGAGAGAAACTAAGTTTTAAGCACTTCCCTAGATCAAAAATAGGGCTACTGACTAGGCATCTTCTAGACCTGCATACTAGCCAAAGTAATCTGGTCTAGCTTACATCCGGAAAATGTGTATCTATGAGTACAACAGATTGTCGTACATGCAAACAAGAAAGCTGTTTCTATTCTAGTAGTAGTTATGCAGGCAGGCTTATGTAAAATACTACAAGGTCCATCCAATCGGTTAATTCGGGCGATCTTGCTGGCCATGCCAAATCGCCAAAACGGGAGATTACGCGACCAAGAAACGCTTCCTTCACAATATCCATTGTGGCTCGTGCTGTGTGTGCGGTTGCACCGTCTTGTTGAAACCACATGTTCACCAAGCCCCGCTCATCCAATTCCGGCAGTAAGAAGTCGTTTATCATGGCCCTGTAGCGTTCGCCAGTAACAGTGACCGTATTGCCGATGGCGTCCTCAAAAAAATACGGCCCAATCGCTCCTCCCGCGTGAACGCCGCACCACACAGTGGCTTTGAGTGGATATAATGGCTCTTCGTGCATCGCACGCGGATTTTCAGTTACGCAGAAACGAAGATTTTGCTTATTGACATAACCGCTTAAGTGGAAATGCGCCTCGTCGCTCATGATGATTTTCGACACAAAATCGTCCTCTTCGTTGTTGAGATTGAGGATGGCTTGACAGTAATTCACACGCGACTGACGGACAGGAGGCATTAACTGATGCACTGTTTGCACTTGGTATGGGAACATGTGTAAGTCTTTCACTAAAAGTCGCTGTAGGGTCCGTCTGGTGGCCCATCGTCTGGTTGATGTTTCTTCGTTCTCAGCGACATCGGCAGTCATAACCGCGATATACTCGGCCGAACGAACAGTCTCCTGTGGTTCCAGTCTGTTCGAGTGAGTCGAGTAGCTAAGCGCCGGAATGTTTGCCCAGTTGGCGCGACATGATTAGGAAATCGACGTCGAAATTCACGCTGCGCTAACACCACCGACCGATTGTTGGTCAAAAAAATCGACACAATTATTCCACGCTCTTGCGAAGTATAGCGCTCCATTGCTTGCCTGTCTGTATACTGCAGCTGTCTAGTTCACAAATGTCAAATATGATTGACGTACGACGCCATTTGCAAAAATTATAACATCTTCCGATAGGATGATTAATTCTGCGCCACCTTGTAGATACCGTAAAGCCCCTAACTATCCCTGAAGAACGAATACCAAAAAGTCAGAACGAATACCAAAAAGTCAGAAGAAGGGTGAACCTGGGCGTCAAACAACAAGCCTCACCAATTAGCCCGGTCCTTAGTTAAACGGCTTCCAGTTGCAAATTGTGTCTAGCAGAACATTACCTCTGCCACTGCCCTGCAATACTTACTTGCTTGAGTCGCGAAATCAGAATGGCAGTCGGTTAATAGGACTTATTTTTTCGGAAGAGATGTCCAATGGGACAAAATGAGTCTCATACCCCCACTTTCTCCTCAGTAAGCCTTATTGTTAACAAATGTTAAAGAAAAAAATCATAATTTAAAAATATTTGGATAAACGTGTTTTACTTACGTTAGAATACTCTTTTTGAAGTCAAGAGTTAAGGATCTTTAAACGGAGAGTTTTTGAACTGAAACATGGCTTAAATGCTCTCATAACCAAAATATTGTTTTTTAATTCAATACAACCACCTTTACCTAAGTTATATTTATCGGAAGAAATGTTGTGTGCCTTATAATTAATGCTTAAAGGCATCCGATAACACTTATCACTTTTACGACATCGCACTAGACGAAAATTCTAAATATTTTTTGATAAGATTCAATGTATTGATAATTTTGATGTTGCATAATCGGAATTTAAATTTAGATTTAAAATTTATAGTTCTATACCCAGTAAAACATTGAGTCTGGGCCCACATAAAAAAAAGATCCTACATTTTCCGAACCACACAATAAAATTTTTGGTGTTTTGAAAGTACTCGTATTCGTCTTACAGATATGATGCTAATGAGTTGAGATATTTAGAGATTGCTCATATGAATGCTAAATTAAATTACCACTAGATGTCATCGAAAAATTAGCACCAATCGAACAGGGCAAAATCCACAAATGAATAATAGTAGAAACACATTGACACAGCAACAGCAACAGCAACTTTGACAGGTAGAGCGAAAATTTTAGAACCAATGCTTTTCCATGGAACAGAACACATTAGCACAGCAACAGCAACTTCAACTTTAGACCTAAGTTCTAAGTTCGCTGTTGCTGTTCAAATGCAACCAACCTTGCGACGCCATTTTTCAGACCTCCCAACATGAAAATATTTTATGTCTGCCACCCCAAATGTAAGCAAAAGAATTTGTTTCATGGAAGTGCAATGAAATGGAGGAATCACTAATGGAAAGTGTTTTTACCAGTAATACTTATGTAAACTACTTGAGTAGTACGGCACAACAATCATTTTAATTTTTTTATTTCACTTTTCGCTTTTCAAATACACAAGTAAGTTTTAAGATGTCAATTTTCGCTGTGTGCTGTTGTGCTGTGCTAATGTGTTTAACATCACGTTGGCTGTTTTTGCCCGGCTATTGTCAAAGTTGCTGTGTCAATGTGTTTCTACTATAAGACTAAGACATTAAAATGCATCGGATAAACTACTTCCGCACACTGCTGAATAAAGAATTTCCACGGAAAGCTTTCACGGAACTCGCAATCTACGTTCAGATTATTGAACTAAAAGAGGATCTGACGAAAATAAAAACCGGAAAGTCAACTGGACCAAATGAGATTCCCATCGAAGCGTGAAAAATAAGCGGTGTGGGGGGATTGAAATGGTTAACATCATTTCTTAATAAGATCCCGACAATAAAGCCAATGCCGAGTGCGTGGAGGAATAGCTTTTGGACTTCAATTTGAAAAAAGAATAATAAGTCTGACACATACATAAGTATGTATATACATCTGTAGCTTATTGGCTGAATATGCTGAATTCGTGAATTAAAACGTCCCTGTTGATGGTGTTCACAACACACACAATGGTATCCTTGAGAGCTCGGATGGTATTGTGGAGGTGTTTACTAATTTAAGGTTCATATCTCTGCCCTCACAAAGTAATCCAACAATTAAAGTCTACGGAGCTATGTGGCCATAAGTTTGGTGTTATTGGATCATCCATTTCCGAGTCGTCGCGGTTTTATACTCTGACGCAGAATCCTGCTGGTATACATATAGTCTTTCTTCAATCACACAGTTTATCCTAACACCTACACCATATAGACAGCCAAGCAGCCGTTAAGGCTCTGAACTCCGCGGTAATCAGGTCGAGGCTTGTGAGAATCTGCAAGTCACTCCTAAACGAGATATCCAGAGCCAATGCGGTAACCCTCTGCTGGGTACCAGGGCACATGGATATCAAGGGAAATGAAAAAGCTGATGAGCTTGCTAGGAAAGGATCGGCGCTGCACTTATCGCGGGCCCTCCCTTTTGTAGTAACCCCAATCAGTTCCTTACGGAAAAAGATAGAAGATGAAGCCATCGGTCGAGCAAACAGACGCTGGGTTCATCTGGAAACATGCTTAACGGCCAGGGCGCTATGGCCGGCCTTCAGCAAAAAGAGATCAACCTCTCTGGTAAAACTTAGTTGTTATAACGCACGGGTTGTTTCTGGCATAATTACTGGACACTGTGCTATCGGCGTTCACGCAGAACGAATCGGTGTGCTACATAACGACTTTTGCAGAAGTTGTAGGGACGAAGAAGAAATCGAATCTGTTCGTCATCTGCTGTGTGATTGTCCTGCCCTATCCGTCATAAGAATGAGGACTCTTGGAAGTAACTTCTTTTCGAACCTGGAGGACTTAGGAAATGTAGAGCTGACGGACCTCCTGAGATTCATATCATTATCTGGGTGGTTCTAACAGCGGTTTCACATGTTTCCAGGGTTAAAAAATATTGGGCACAATGGACCGACCTGGTCTAAGTGAGCAGTGACTCTATGTCACAAGGCACCCATCTACCTACCTACCTAACACCTACACCATGTATTTGACAGAATTCACTCAAAGAAACTGTGGGAAAAATAGGGATGCATAGCACCACACTGGCAGGAAATTTGGGGCGCGTTATACGAATGACATCTGGAGGCCATCTGACTTTCCTTACATTGACCTTCTCGTCCTTTTTTCATCAGCAATATAACCAAAGAAGGCTTAATCCCCAAGCTTGTTCAGGAGCCGCCTTCCTCTGAACATACACTCCTATTGCCTTTCTTGTAATACAACCTCTTTAGAAAAGTCATTTTCGAGGTTCTCATGAGCCGCACTCGGCCAGAGACTTAAATGTTCCTGGCAAATTACCTCATCGACGTTCCAGACATTTCTTGCTATCGAATGATATTTTTTTATATTTCGAAATTAGGGAACTTCGCCACCAGAAACCTCCAACTCGACGCGAATTTTGTCAACGAATGATCCGGCGATTCTCAAAAAACGCGATATTTTGAGATCACTTTGATATGTGCGTCTTTTTCTTTCTTGTGTTAAGTGCTATTCTTTCTGTCTTTTCGGCAAATGCCTTTTCCATCTACTTGGGCAGAACCAGGTGGCCCACTTTTTCCACGAATATAGCTCACGCCTGATCTGGCTTTTTAATGTACGGAAGTACATATGTAGGTGTGTTGAAGTTATTTTTTTTTTAATTAAGACCACAAAAGAAGGTTTTTAAAAAGTCTGGTTGCATGTAGCGTTTGGCTGTATCCGCATTTTTAAGATTAATTCTGTGGGTTAACGTTTATTTTTCTAAAGTTTTCATTTTATTTATTGCTACATAAAGTACCCTTTGCAATAAAACTATAAATATCTTTTCGGCAAATTTATTAACCTTCAAAGTGTAGCTGATAAGCCGATAAGAGAAGCTTATTATTAACCTCTTCGATGTGTCCAATAAATTTTATGTCCTATAATTAACAACACGGCTTACATAACAGATAAATTTTGCAAATTTTGTTCTCAAAATTGCTGTTGCTGTTTAAATTAAATTGTGTGACTTTAAATATTCAAATTCAACATGACTCTTGAAGCAATGGTCATTCCTTTTGAGCTCACAGTGACGGCTAATTTATGAGATCATGTAAGCTTCTAAAACCTCTTCTTCTACTCTCCTTGCCTTTATCTTTATACGATGACAGCTCGCCTTGTTCCTAGGTCTCCAGGATGCGTTGTCGTATTTTCTTGAAGGATAATTTTCAAGTTCCTGTTTTTGGTGCCAACCATCAGAATTGCGGTATCCCTTTATGGATCTAAACGCTTTCAAAATTGCCCAAGAATATTAAATGTTATAGTAAGCTTCTCAATTCAAAAAAAAAAAATAAACCTTTCGGACATGGCTCTACGATGTGGTTTCTTTTCATTTGTGTGAAAAAAAATAACACGCACAACCCGAATGGTCGTGAGAAGCTAGGGTCATATAGGGTCTATTGCTCCAAATGTGCAAGCAGAAACAAGAAAATGTGCTCTAAGGATGCCAATGTCCCCAGACATGACCGATGAGTGATGCCCTAAGAGTGGGCTTTCAGTCAATTCTATTAAAACTAAGGTTGCTCTCTTTTCGCGAAGGACGGAACTAATTCAGCCACTGCTCCAAGGCATCACTAATCACATTTTCGATGGGTTTCTCGTGAACACAATAGTCGGTGGCATGACTCTGCTGGATGCAATCTATCCGGCTGGATATCTGTAAAAAAAATCTATCGATTTTCTTCTGTCCCACAGGCAGATGGCTTTTAAGCGTCCTAATAGGCCACATCGATTTTGTCGAGCACCTCAACGTGTTGGGCTTAACCGACACGACTGTCTATGCTGCTTGTGACGAAGACGATGGTGCAGCGAAACATTTTCTCGGTTTTAATGATTTTTGAATCCGACGTGGTAAGTCGTGATCACCTTAGACCTTCATCGCTGAAGCTCCTTCTCGTCTTTCTTCGGAAGCCAGAGAAGCAAACATTAGAAAAGCTGTCCACATGGTTAGTACAATGGACTAGTAATACAGTCTGAACGTACCAGCAGATAGTAGCAAGGTCCAACAAACACTCTGCTTACATAAACCTGACGAATTGGAAACCATAGTTTTACCGGGGCCAGAAGTTCCATATATTGTTTGCATTTCCTTTTATTTTCCACGCGGTTTCCTTGATTTTTGAGGAATTTAACTGAATATTTGACATTTTTAAAACTAGCATAGACTTGAACTTATTCTTTCGAATAAACTTCACTTTTATACCGACAAAGGATAACCTGGCAACACCTACCTCTACCTTGTCTCCTATTCAGCGAACCTAAAAAACTCCCTTCATAGTAAATCAGAGATTGATGAAAGTCACTAAACCAATGCCTAGGCTGAATCCTAGTCTCTAACAATCAGGACTTAAAATAAAAATGGATTTTAAAATTTTTGCAAATATTTACAGTCTGTGGTGGCGGCGGCGTTGGTGCAACATCAGTGGTAGTGCTTTCACCGGAAGGATCTGTTGGCGTCGTGATAATTGGTGCTGCGGTAGTTGTTGTTGCTGTTGTTGTGGTTGTTGTTGTGGTTGACTGTTTTATTGCATCCTCGAGTAAATCCAATTGATCCTGTAGCTCTGCCAATTTATCTTTCAAATCGGATTTTTGTACAGCCAACACTATGGTGGCCACAGTAAAAGCTGTTAATGCCAAACCCAGGCAGATCGCTACAAGTTTCGATGTTAAAATCATTTTTATTCTTTAATTTACTTTTTCTGTTCGTTTTATATTAGAGACCAAATCTTATATAATTTTTATAAAATTAATTTACACTACGCGAACATTTTTACACGAATCTTATTACCGCCACGAGCAATGGTTCCGCACAAACTGAAAGATCATCCAACCTAGAACGAATAACTCCGGCCAGGTAATCTCTTAACTATAAAAAAAAAAAATAATAATCATAATAAAAATTGTTATCTCAATTGCCATGCTGTAAAGGTGGTATCACAGTAAAAGAAAACCCGATACTTTGCGATTAAATCAATCTAGATGTCCAGTCAATGATTGAAGGAGGCTAGGCGTGCACAAATCCGCTCGAGGAAACAATTTGCTACGCAATGTAAACAAGTGTGGCCGACAAATGAATGACAAGTCTATCGCAATATCGACGTTCTGTAGCTGCAAGTATTTGTGGCTTGAACTGATTCACCCAAAGTGATAAGCGAATATTTTGATTATTGATACTAGTACACCTGAGATTATCTTAAACACACTCTCGTGGGTAGATGCAATGCAGTTCAAGGCTACATATGTATCTCTTTAAGACATGAATGACGATTTTATAAATGTTCGAGTACATACGGTACATACGGTAATTGTTGCAATCCAAGACTACTTGGACGAGAGTACAAATATTAGCTGTCAAGGTAAGAGAAACTCGCAAATAACTAATAAAGTTGCGATGGGTCATAAAACAGAAACGTGCAAAATTACGAAGAATGTTAGATTAAAATAAAAAATGTATTTATAGCGCAATAAATACAGGTATAGGAGGCGGAAAATATCACGTCAAGAGGCAATCGATACTCTTGCAAACGTGTCGATTTTGTTGTAATTTGACACCAGATTAACAAGCCTAAACGCTGAATGAGTGCATTTATTAATTCGATTGATTAAGTACTCGTAAATCTATTTCTCTATGCATTGTACACTGCCGGCCATAAGTTTAGAATCACCATATAATTTTTGGCATTTTTCGTATTTTTTTTATATTTGGGCTCGTCAGTCCAGAGCACCTTACTCCAGTCCTCCATCGTCCAATTTTTACGGTCTTTACTCCACAGCAATATTTTAGGTCGATTTTGAGACCAGAGCAAAGGTTTTCGAACTGCTATCCGGCCTTTTATTTTATTGACTGCCCTTTATTCAAGTGGTAGTTAGTCACATGGTGATGGAAACCAAAAAGTGATTCCAAACTTATGGCCGGCAGTGTAAGCTGTTCGATATTTAAAACTGGTGGCATGCAGAGTTCTACAGTTTAGGCCGACCTACTTTGTTAGCAGTTTATAAGGGCTATTTTGACATATTCGGATTATATGTAGGTGACAGACAGACAGCGAATATGTTCGGCTTATGCAAGTAATTGCACAGAATTTTGAAAGATTATGCCGCCGGTGTTAGCTTAGACAATCAAGGACAAGGACAATGTTGAAGAAGTCACATGGCAGTGCGTAGCGTTTGCATAAATCCTTTTTTTACGTCAAAGGTCTTAGTGAGATCATTACCGACCTTGATGGAGCAGCGAGTGTTCTCCATCGTCATCCTGTTAAAGCAGACGAGTTTGACTCAATTAATACTGTCATAGGCGATTTTGAAATGATTGAAGAGATGGTTGGTATCGACTTGGACATCCTGGGTCTTCTCCAGAATCTACCAGAATGGTTGATGATGGGCTTTTCTGGTCTAAAACAGCACTGATATGTCCCGCTCAGGTTGTTAACGAAAGTTTCCAGGCGTTTACACATTATCGCATATGAAAATCTAATGCGATGTTGAAGAGTCTGATGCCTCTTAAATTAGCGCAGCTTAGGGAGTTTCCTTTCTTATGAATCAAGCAGACGACTCCTGAGATTGCATTCATCAGACATACCCTCATCTAAATAGATTGTTGTAACGAATTGGGGTATGATCCCTTCCAGGTATACTTATAGATCGACATTTTACCAGAAGCAGCAGTCTTGTTTCTGTTAAAATAAAATATTACTGTCTTCACTTAAGTTTGGTCAGCTGGACAGAAGTTCTAAATGTTTGAGTCTGTCTGACAACGGCATGCTGGTCTTCGTCGCCGTCAAAAGTTTTTTTCATAGATCAACACCGACACTGACTCTACTACAAGGTTTCCTTCTTCATCTCTACGGATTTCTGTTTCGACATTGTTGGCGTAAAATATTCCTTTTACCTTTGGGTAAAACTTCTAAACATCATTCCTAGATTGGCACCTCCACATATCCTCGAATGAGCGCTTCTTATGCTCCTTTTTTTCTTTCAGAGAAGCCAATGTTCCTTCCTTGTCTTCCTTGTCCTCGTTGTTCTCTGCAACGCCGCTTTATACATACATATGTAAATCTCTTGCTTTAATGAATGTGCCTGCCAATATTCCTTGTCACGCTAGAGGTTTCATGATGGAGGTCTGGTGAAACCCAACACATCAGTCGCGACTTCCTTGATGGCTTCTTGGCAGCATCGCCACTGGTCAATAATATTGAACTACGTGACAGGTTACGGTGTTCGTGATTGGCAAAGATTGGCAAGTGGCCTGAGTATATGTTGACCGCTAGGAAGATTTGAGTATGCAGTATACTGGTGGCATGTCTTGACTCGATCATAACGTCGTCAATTTGGTTGACCTTTCGTCCCACGTCACGGGCTAGCCTTAGTCCGTTTCCCGACGTTGTGTGATGTAGGCTGTGCTTACTGATTGCACTACCAAAGACGTCCCCCATTCTCAATTTTGGTATTAAAATCACCTAGCACGACTGTAACATCAGATTTAGAATACTGCCCGTAGGCTTTGTCAAGGAGCTCGGTGGAAACATTCCTTGGTATTATTGTCTTTTTCCTCTTTGGGGCCGAGAGCGCATATTAGGCTTATGCTGACGAATTTAACCTTGATACCAATTGTTATAAGATCTTCACTTACAAGACGAAAACTCAAGACTTCTCGCCCAAGTTTGCCGCGTAGAACAAATCCGCAACCGAATAGGCGCCAATTCTCCTTAGGGGTCCAAACATTTCATGTACACATTCAAACTTTGTCGTAATTTTTCCATTTTGAGTGGACGTCGAAATAAGGTCATGGTTTTCTAGGGCTATAAGATGGTTTTGTAACATTATTTTTTCTATGGTGGGACAGTTACACTGGCGCAAACCCTGTAACCTGGATGACATTTCCTTGTTCTAAGGTGCTTACAAAGCACGCTTGTCTAACTGGAATTGTTGACGCCACAGTTGACTCCGCCTGAGGAATTCTTCCACTCTCGTTCGGTTGCGAAGGATGCCTTGGTGGGAACACCCTTCTGTTGTATTGTAGTTAAAACATGCTTCTCGACTTCGACCTGTCGGCCTTGGATGGCCCTTCTGCAAAAACAAATTCTGTGATCGCATAGCCGCACAAACCACCCCCTTCGACATGTATCTACCTACTAGGGATCCTACATGCGAGTACATATGTATACAAGCACTTTCATGATATTGCATGAAATCAAATGTATTCACTATCACCGCTTTCAATGCTTTGTAAAATCAAAGCTGGCACTACCACTTTGATATATTCGAGTGCCTCTGAAGTGTTGCTACCGTAAAACCCACTTTATCTTCTATCTTATTATTGTGTCCTTTGTTTATCATGCTTCTTTATCATCGGTAGATAGAGGGAAACACAATCGAAAGATATAAAACATTACCTGATATTGATTTTGATATTCAGTCATTTGACTCATGATACCTTTGCTTAAACCCCCCACGAAAGACTGTCACAGATTGAGCTGGGCGCCGTGGCACCTTGATAAGTGCGTTGGACTACTGCGTGGAAGGTTTGACGTTTGAATCTAAGAAAGCCCCAAAACGTTTTCTTTCGCTAATGTCTGACATACAAGCGAGAGTAATAACCATCATGACAAACTTCTCAACTACGCCTTTCGGACATGTTATTAAACGCAGGTCCTCTGAATCGTGCGGAAAATAAAACACGCACAACACGAATCGTTGGAAGAAGCTAAGCCCTAGCCCAAATAGGGGCTGTTTGTTCCAAATTTTTTGTTTCTATTTACAGTGGGGTAAGGGGAACTCTAGAGGCAAAGTGATTAAATCTAAACTTAACTTCGCAAGGCATTTCTTCAACAGCTATGTCAACAAGTAAAATTTTTAATTGATTTATGGCCTTTGATAAAATAATTAGACTCAACATTTTTTTTATTATCAGACAGATAAATCGTCTGACAATCGACTGCCTTAGTAGTAAATAACTCACAGTATCTAGATTCTATAGTTTGTTTAGTTGCTTATAAATAGGAAAGGCTCTTGAGACATGGTATCACCCACAGATTATTTTTAGAATTTTGGCTTGTTTTTTCTGTTCTAATTAAATTAACATAAATCACTCAAAGTATGTAAAGTTCCTTTTTTTAACGAAAGTCTCCGATGTAAAGTCTTTTCTGAAATATGTGCAAATTGTACAAAAGTAGAAAAGTCTACCATCGACTACATATTCACTCTAACCAGGCCTAGCAGACGACTCCAGCATTTTAAATTTTGTGTAATTAGAAATGAGCCTCGAGTTTTGTGAAGTAAAAAAATCCCTGCACGTCTCGTCTGTCTATCTGAGATGACGATGGAATGTATACACTTTTCCATCAAGATCAGTAAAAGCTTGGCTGATCTCATACGAAGTGACGGTCTGTGCCTCTTTTATATATTACTTGAGAACATTATAGGCAGTGATGTAAAATGTGGATACATTTGACTACTCGTACTCATTCGTTATTTTTTCATAAGTACTCGGATAAAAGTAACGAATACTTAAAACTCGCGAGTACCACCTATAAAACACATTCTGTCTCTTTTCTACGAATCGAATACAAAAGTAATCTCTTACCTTGTTTCCCTCTCTGCGACTGCTCGCATACGTCGACAACATTAACACTACTGAAAAATTCCATACATGACATTTGTTAATGTTGCAATTAGCAAATATTGTACAACGTGTAACCGAAGGTAGAGCGTGTTGTTAATCCTATAGGTTGTTAGGTTGGCTTGGCTGTCCGCACGGGAGTGCAGACACACTTAGACCAATAAAGGTCCTTTGTGATACCATGGATCAAAACCAATTCGCCACTCATGGACTAACAGAACCAACCGGAGCTTTTGATAAAGCGATAGATGCGCATGACGTCTAAGGACGCCATGTCACCAAGGACTTCAAGGAAGGGGGACCCTAAATGGACCATTCTTTTATGCGACAGGGCGAGGGATACTTTCCTCCTCCTCCACG
Organism: Blera fallax; assembly: GCA_946965025.1. Taxonomy (NCBI): domain Eukaryota; kingdom Metazoa; phylum Arthropoda; class Insecta; order Diptera; family Syrphidae; genus Blera; species Blera fallax. The sequence goes on from OX337244.1 coordinate 17,474,765, forward strand.
TCTCTGTAGCTTCTGCAGAAAACGTTTGAAAAGAGGCCAAGTCTTTTGGCATGTTGGCCTATAAGGCAGTGTCCAGTGAGAACACCAACAAAGCACCTGATTTGTGATCGCTTTAGTTTGACCAACTCGGTACTGCGTTTATGATCCAGCCTGGGCCAGATCTGTATCGAGATGAGACACGTTGACACGTTTTCCCATCTGAGGTTGGTCTTGCTAGTAGCATTCAGCTTTAGTAGATGCTTACATATAGCTGGGGGCATACCCAGGGACTGCCAATCAGACAGAATCCTTAGAGTAGTGCCTTGTCTGGCGAGTTCGTCTGCTCTGCAGTTTCTATGGCCTGGCACCCATCATAGGTGAATATTGAACTGCTCTGTCATCTCCATATGAGATAAACGGCAGTTGAGAGCGGCCTTTGAAGTAAACGAGCACGATTCCAGAGACTTGATTGCCGCTTGCCTGTCAGTGAAAATGGTAATATCCCTGACAGATAGTACATTACACTTCAGCCAGGACAGGGCTTCCTTAATCGCCATGATTTCCGCCTGAAAAACGCTACAATGATCAGGGAGGCGGAAAGTGAGTTAATCCTATAACTCATTATAAAAATGGGAAACATTTTGCCGAAACAGCTCGCAAACTTTTCGAAAGATCAACTTAAAAATATGAGGAAAATTATTCGGTTGTGGACATGTGTCCCCGTACGCAACGTTCACTCGAAAAGATAGCTGCAGTGAGAGAAATTGTTACTAAAACTTTAAGGACACCAATTTCTCCTCGCTTACCAGAACTAGACGTTTCAAGAAGCATGTACTCATGCATGCCAACAACCACAAGCAATTTTTGAGCTTAAGCCAGAAATTGTATTCCATGTTTAATTGCAAAATTTCAGTTATAACGATACGCACAACTTACCTATTTAATGCGATATCTGTCCGTCTGTGTGTGTATTACACGCTTGTAACTTTTGAACCATTTGATCTAGAGAGTTGACATGTGACTTAAGGAATAAAGACGGAAGGCTTCATTGAAATTTGTTTTTTGGGGCACCCCATAGAAAAATAGAAAAGCGTGTTTAGCCTTCTTCATGTGGGAAATAAATTTAAAGCTGGAAGCCTAAGGAATAAGAATGCGTAAAAAAATGTTTTCTTTATAAGGTTTGTTGTACAAAAAACATCGCTTAAGTAACTGACCATCTGGTACATATCCATGTCTCAAACTTAAATTCCAAATTTCATTAAGATAGGCTTAGGAGTTCTTGAGTAGGGCTTATGATTAAAGCTATTCCAGAATAATCTGAACCACCATGTCACATCTTGCCCCTGCTTTATCCGATTTGCGTGATTTGAGGATTGCAAATCTGGATTTTGTTCGTTTTTGTGTATGCTCGGGCGGCCAATATTATTATAGTTCTTCAACGGGGCTCCAATCTACAACAAACCTACTAGATCATAGCCAACCACACAGCCGAATTTCGGTCAAATCCTTATAAAAAATTTCAAAAGCATTTAACCTCGTGGCACTAGGTACTTATTTTGGATTTTCGAAACAAATTCTGAAAAAAGGCTAACCTTTTAAAATTGTGCATCTTGCAGAAACTACATGTACTCGATAAGTGTTTAAGGAAACTCTCTCTGTTCATTACACACTCGTACCCAAACGCTTTTTCCGCAGAACCAAATTCGGAAATGATACCTGGACAGGTTAAAACTGACTCTGTCAATTCATTGGCACATAAACCTTGCATATCTGCTGCTTTTGACTTTTCAACGTTAAATAAACCGGCTCACAAAGGTTTTTAGGAATAGCCTCTCTAGGTGAACTCTATTTTGGGGCAAGTTCCTCGTGAACAGCATACACTCAATGATCTTCCTGCCAGCTTAGTGATATCAGTCGCTCAAAAATGGAAACAAAGCATTCTTCAATCCCAACTTGATACGCATAGAGATCTTTAAAAGCAACAACAAAACAGAAATATTTGAGCACAAAACTTTATTTATTGAAAAATAGGTTACAAGAAGTAAGAAAAAAAAATTAATCACAATAGTGCTGCTTCTCGACACTGACACATACATCGCACTTCACTTCGCAGCACCACTTAAAGCTGCAATTACAACGCTTCTGTCCAACCACCGTCTGACCGCGAGTCCTCAATCCACACGATCTGCACAGATTCCTGCATGACTGCCTCTCCTGCTGGCTGATGTGTTTGCCTTTCTCTCGAGAGCACTGTCGTCCCCGCATTCCAGTCCATCCGGGAATCGCATCGATATTGCAATAATTCGGTGAATCCTGCACAAAGACCAGAACATCTTCTGGAATATGCTTCCAGTTGACCACTCCTGAGTTGTCTGCTCTTACGATCAACGCCTTATCGTACATTTGTCTTATTTCCTTAGCGATCTCGATGAATGGTTTCAGTGAATACCAACATTTACCTTCGCTGCATGTGATGTGCTCGTTTTCACAACGACAGTACCGTCTTAAGGACTTTCGAATAATTAACTTTGCAGCTCGATTATTATGTAGCATAGCATAAGCCTGTACATCTAGGCTCTCCGCATGGCGGGTATTGAGAACTGCTTCAATCACTTGTTCAGCATAGTCTGGATTGTCAGAGCATCCAGTGAATTGATTACTTTTATCCTCTTTGCAGCCACATCCTGAGATACCTCCGGACGAGCAATTCTTTGTTATCGTATAAATAAGAGCGGCGGTGGTTAGGGTTACAACGTAGGCACTTTCACGATCTAAATACTTTGAAGATCGCTTAGAGAGGAAGTCTGTACTGGGACAGTTCCATCGATCCCATTTAAAGCTATCCTGGCAGTTTGTTAGTGCTAATTCAAGACTTGGCCCCACTATGTCCTTCAGTGGAAATATTGATTGAAGTTGCTGTCAAAATACAAAGAAATTCAGTTTAATTCGAAGTCATATTTGGGTTTCATTTTAAAACTTACCATTTTATTTACGAGACCACTTTTCGATGCTATTATATCAACGGTATCAAGAAAACTAGCTGCAAGTTGCAGCATCGACACAAGGATCAGAGTTAGACTTGATGAGCTCATTTTTTGGAAATATTTGTACCCGTACTTGGCGAAGGAACAATGCAGGATGTGAATTCGTTCTGCGATTTTGCTCCCTTTTATACCAAAACAGAAGGAAGTTGACCTAAAATATGTGTGATCGATCCTTTGTATCCTTTTATGACATCATCAACGCCACATGTTTTTTTAAGAACGATCAGGTAAAAAACAGTCCTCAACTTAATGAATGAATTTTCCCAAAATTTCATTAATAACTTTGAACGGAGTTTTTTATCTCGCTGTTTCGCACTTTATTTGCAAATATTTATGAAAGTCATAAAACCATAAAGTTGACACTCGAATATTATAACCCATTTCCGTTATTCAGTTTTGTCAATCGGTTAGAAGGGTCATAAAGCATGGACTTGTGAGGCGTAATGAGGATAGATGCACGTATCCGAGAGGATGAATGAAACAGCCATTCAGGTATATAATTGCATTTTCGGGTTTTCCACAATGAAGTGGCAGTGGTACATTGTACAAATGCAGATATTTTTTAATGAATGTACATATGCGGAAGCAGTCATTCATGTTTTGCGTTTATGAATCATTAAGACAAAGGGCATTACGGGAGCGTATATACAAAGCTACACATGCATTAGAAACCACTCTACTTACTTACTTATTTTTTTTTAGATACATACATATGCCATGTATCCCGTTGTGGGTCTCTAGTAGAGCCTCTACTACGCCTTCGCACCATCATGTAAGGTTTATGGCAATATGTCTCAGCTCTGTATAACCGTTCCTCAATTACCAGCCTCCTTCTGGACTATTTCCTGCAAAGTACTCACAAAACGCCACGTATTCTTCCAGCGCGAGTTAGCAGATTCCATTGCATCGGGACGTTAGCTATAGAACTGCTTCTTTTTCGGAACTTGTGACCAATCCATTGCCACTTCCGTAGTTCAATGGGCGTGTCTGTCGTTTCTGACCAGTTATCTGAAAAAGGTATTCCTAAGAAATTTAGCCAGAAAATCCTTAAGTGGTTGTGAAGGCACCTTTTTACAAACGTTAGCAGCTTTCTGGTGGTATTAGCAGTTGCTCTTCAGGTCCTGTATCCATATAACAGCACAGACTCAGTATTGGGGTTTATTACGTTACTTCACCACATTTTAGACAACATTCCAAGCGCAGACTTTGCTTTGCCGATTTAGCCGGCTATATCCAGTTCGGTTCTAACTGAAAATTTAATGAATTAACATCAACAAGAAGCAGTGCTTTGCCATGCTTAAATATTACAAACACGGCTGAATTTGGCCATTTTTCGGAGACACCAACACCAAATTCTTACCCCACATATGCATATTAGTAAAACGCGTGTAAAGCGCATTTGCAGCCAGCTCTACGTTCCCAAAATGGACTTTGACTCCCCCTTTTCTTGAGAGCGCCCAATACACTGTCGGACAGATTCACTTTCGCCCTCGTTCTTAACATTCACAAATCTATTAGCCCAGGTGGTATCTCACCCTTAGCTCTTCCAGGTTGGCAAAAACACTGGGTAAACCTTTTCGTCGGTCCTATTTTTCATTAGAGATACGGTAGACGTGGCATTTGTCCCATCTGTCCCTTAACAGTTGCATTTCACCTCCTCACCAGTTCTCTGTGTTTTTACAGGGCAGTCATAAACGCTTCTGCACGTGTAAATTATAAAAAAAATCGTTCGTGAAGTCAGACGAAGTCTAAGACGCAATATTAACTGTATCAATAGAAAAGGCTAATTCACAGAAATGTAGGCAAAACAATACTCCGACGCAACGGGCTCACTGTACTATCCAGAAGCAAAACCCTATTCTATCCATATATTAACTTTAAGCCGAGTATCTGCCACGTACAGAATACGAGTGGAGGCATGGCAATCGAGGTATCGTCGCCCTTTCCACAAGCGTCCACTACAGTCTAGCCTCACTTAAACTCAGCACATGAAAGTGCTTAAGAAATACAAAGTAACCCCTGCAGTTTTTTCTACTAAAATACAACAAGAATACAACGTAGGTTCAGGTCTTGAGTAATGATTTTCTGACCCATGTCCAGCAATCTCATCGGAGATCGTATTTCCACAGATCCCAGTGTGACTTGAGACCCAGACAAGAGTCAAAGAGTTCAGTCAAGTAATCGGTGTTATAGGGTTGTCTTTGACCAGACTTTCGGACTGAAATCACTGACCTCTGTTTTTACTTTTACCGTCAATACATACACGTACATAGATATGTGCCTAAATTTACTAGCTCCATTGCGAGTTCAAACCGATGGGCCTTCTAAAATCTATAGACAACAGGATCTTTAGTCTTGCCAATGTGAACACTCAAATTCGCAAAATATCTTGCTGAAGCTGCAAGCTCATGAATGCAATTAATAAAATTTTGTTAAACTAAAAGCTTTACTAAGTCGCCTTCTATTTCCAGAAATTATCAAAACCAAGGAGGCTATGAATTTGTTTTGCATCACTTTCCACTTTTCGGTTGTATATGTACATACGACGTCGTAGAATCAACATCAAAAACGCTGAATTCCATTTTTAGATCAAAGAGATATTCCACGTCGCGCGTAGCCCTAGCCAAGTAAAAGTCAAACTTAGGCTTTGAGTATTATTTCCATTTTTGAAGCAATGCTCCAAAACAATTAACCGTTCACTTAATAGAAGATTCCGTACTAATTTCGACTCTAAAGGCGTTACGGGGTATTCACGCAGAGCGCCTTGGGGTTATAGTTCAGTTCCGACCGCCTAACTTTTTGTGATGCACTCCGTAGCGAATTCAAATCTACAGCTTTTAACTTAGTGAATAAACCTATAAAAGAGATTAATGATGTCATTCAATCGTTGCGATCTGATCTCGAAATTCATTTCCAAAATGTCTCTAAACCGTCTGTGCCCTCCCATCGACAACCCGACCCACTACTCTTAGGCTTAATGATACCTGCAACGAACTCGTGGCAACACGGCTCGCAGTGTCTGATATTGCTGATGATATCAGAGCGGTCGTCTGTAAAACTGGTGAGTTACCCTCTCATCCGCCTAACTCCCCTGCTTACAACGTGCCTATTCATGCGGAGATACTCGAATCTGCTACCATCTGCCCAACTAGCGCCCGGCTACTTCCTCCGCTTCCTGCTTTACCAACGCCTTATTCTGGAGATTCATCACCAACCATTTCACCTGCCGCAGCTGCCTTTAATAAAACATTTCGGAACATCGTGGACCCTTTCCGAATGGAATCAAAGGCTTGATAAGCTAAATAGAAACAACAAACTGAACGACGTCGATTACACTACATTTGTGATTTGGGATGTTCCTCGACGTGCTGGCTCCTCTTAGGTGCGAACCTTTTTTATCCGGAACTACTCTATACCAATAGCTAAGTGCCAGAAGATTTCCTCGAGAAGATCAAATCGTTTCAAATTCAATACTCCTGCCAAATATGGATGGCTTTTTCTCAATTCCTCTGATGATGCCATCATCCTCGGCGATATGAGACTGCGCGTTTGGACTAACAGAGAACATTTAAGGCAAGTTAAGCATAATAATAAACGCAATAATAATAATTCTAAGCCTAGCTCTAAGCCAAATTGTTCTGTTAACAATACTAGCTCTAAGACTAATTCAACATACACCCGACGGACTCTGCTGCCTTCCACTCATCCCTCTTCCACCAACAATACTAACCCCAACAATGGTACCGGTAATTGGTCTCTAAAAACGAAAATCTTTCCTAACTTTAATCGCCTACCGGAAGCCGCGTGTCATTTGATCTCACGCCTGTCTCCACTCCCCCTTCTCGTCGCCCATTTCCCAAAGTAACTCATCCTCCTACTAACTATCCCAACTTCACTCACTCCCATACTGTCAATCCTGCCCCAGCTAACTCCTCTTCCTCTCTTACCAAAAGCCCTGATATTACTGACAACGTGTCAAATAACACCTGCGTTTCCACAGTCGCTTCGCCCACTTTCTTGGATCCGCTCCTACCTCCTACTGTTAAACTTACCAAACAATTTTCCGACTCAGATACTGATGGTCGTTATATACTGTCTTGATCGATCGCACTATTTACGCTAATGTTCGACTTTACCTTGCCTACTTGCATGATAAACTTGATTCTGTCTGTGTTGATAGTAAAACCAACACCAACATTAAGGTCTTGATATCCCAAGAGGGTCTTCCAACTGCACAACAAACACTAATGCACATCTTCGTCAAATTTCATGAGGCCTTCGCTGTCTCGGCTACTCAAGTGGCTAATGACTTATCATCGTACGCATCTTATATCAAGTCCAAACGCCTTTCTCATCTCCAACGATCTCGCAACGATTATAATAATTATTTTCGTCCCTAATCTGTCCTCCAACTTATTCACCCACACTCCCAAGTATCTTAGTTGCTACTACCAAAACGTAAGGCGACTGCGTACCAAAACCTCTTATGTATTTTTGAACACCCAAAAATTACCTGACGACATTTTTGACTTAACTGAAACCAACCTAACTCCGAGCATTCTTAATACTGAGCTTTTTTGCTCAGATTTTAACATCTTCCGTAAGGACGGGGCTGAGACCGCAGACATTCTCTCGGGTCGTGGTGTTCTTCTTGCAATTCATAACCGCTACGATGTTACTCCTCTTGATATCCCCATCTCCGCAGACTTCGAATTTGTATGTGTAAGATCCCAACCAATTGGGGCCTACCAACTTGCCGTTGATGCGTTTTCCAAGCTGAGGTCCTGGCAGTGACAACAGCTGCTAATCTGGTTGCAATGAAGGTAAGTCGTTGTCGCGAAGAGCTACGGGTTCTTGGTGCACAGCACAACGTAAGACTCTGCTGGGTTCGCTGACACCAAGGGGTACCGGGTAACGAGAAAGCTGATGAGCTGGCAAGAAAAGGATCATCACTTGGACTAAATCAGGCAGACACTACTGTAAAAATCCCGCCCTGTCACATTAAACAAATGATAGGGAACAAAACATTAGTAGCTGCAAATCTAAGATGGAGAGTGCTTGACTCTTGTGTTACAACCAAGAAATGTGGCCACTCTACGAAAAGCAAAAAACCGAGAGAATTTTACAAATGAACAAAAAATCTTTGTCATCTCTGCGTCTAAAAGGATAGCTAGCAGAGCTCATGACATTTACGAACACCAGCATAAATTGCAACTACTTCTGCCACGGCAACTCTTTCTAATCCTACGATCTTACCTCGTCGAGAGACTCTTTCGTGTTAAGCACGGAAATGATTATTCTGATTTCAAGGAGATTGCGGCTGGAGTCCCACAAGAAAGTGTCCTTGGCCCACTTCTATATGTACTCTACACCCGGGATATCACCCGCAGGAAAGCAACTGCGTCGTCGCCACGTTTGTGGACGATACTGCGATATTAACATCGCGCGATACAATTGAAGCAGCAACTGAAAACCTGCAACATGCTATTAATAAAGTCCACGCTTGGACGAATTCTTGGCGTATTGTGCTGAATAAAAGCAAATCTACTCACATCAACTTTACCTACAAAAAAGTTTATAGATTGCCTTTATATTTAAACTCGGCTCAAATACCGTATGCAAGCGAAGCAAAATACCTAGGAATGACTCTAGATGTTAAGCTTAAATGGAAATCACACGTAAAAAAGAAACGCGACGAGCTCGAAAACAAATACCGAAAAATGTACTGGCTACTTGGAAAACATTCGAAGTTAAGCCTGCATAACAAACTGCTTATCTATAAGCAAGTGCTAGAACCAGTTTGGACGTATGGTTTAATACTGTGGGGTTCTTCCAGGAAAAGCAATAGAAATATTCTACAAACTTTTGAAAATAAAGTTCTTAGAACGATCGTTAGCGCACCGTGGTATGTGCGTAACGAAGATATTCATCGGGATCTGGCAATTCCCAGCGTCGCTGAAGAGATAACAAAATTTGCTCGTAAACACAAAGATCGTGTTCACGGCCAACCGTACCGTCATTCAACTACTTGACGCGAACAATTCAATTCGTCGTCTGCAAAGGACAAAACCTTTTGACTTCGCGTCATAGTATATGCCGGTCGTGAAAAACGCAGGAACTTTCATTGGAATTTAACCTGCCTTAAATGCTACATTCTTTTTAATTACATACGAACATCTCTTTCCAAAATCACGAGTCTCGCACGCGCGGTCGGGCCTTTTGAAGATTTTCACCTGCTTTCGGCAAGAAAAAAAAAAAAAAAAATTACGAACACCTGGCCACAAGGTAGACGTCATTCTACCTGAATTATTTTTTGCAAAGCACAGGAAACGATTTTTAAAGCTTTGCGTCTACAGGTAGTCAAGAGGGGAACTCACAGCCAACTGCAATCGCTAAAGATACGCTTGTTCTGAGAGAAAATTAAAAAAAAAATTTTTGCCATTTATATTCGCCACAATTGACGATTTAGCAATTGATCTTCACTTCATAAAACATGTTTGAAAGCCTAATTATTATTATAATTTGCAATATCCACCGTTGATTGTATAGAACAGTTTTTATAAGCAAGCCAGGGACCACAAGCTCTTGAATATCTCACTCAGTTTAAAAAGTACCAAAAGCAAAACAACGTAAGACACCTCATCAATCGGTAAATTATATTTATTGGTCTCCTTGCTCTCACATATTACACCATATTGCACTCGCTGTACTTCTGTACCGGAATCTAGTTAATCCAAGTAGTCGGTCTTCCCTCAACTCTGTAACCATTGTACGTAGCCGCCTCCGATCGTCTACTCGGCTCTCCGGCCCAGTACGATGGCGCCACCTCATATGTCGGCGTACTCTTCGTATTGTTCTTCAGTGCCGATATCACCAACAGGAATATCGCCAACTTTCCAATTAATATGGACTTCACCAACAGCAGCTTCAACTTGGTCACCAAAAACGGAATAATCGCGGATTGTATAAGAAATGGCAGAATGAAAAGCGGAAGAATCTTCGAAACCATTTCATATTTCTTCCCACGACCTAGAAGAGATCACAATAAGGCCACCAAACAACACACTTTCATAAAATTCACTCTCTCACCTTCTACCTCTGGATCGTTCCATCGCGCAAGAAAAATATCTTTCAGGCAATCCTCGTCCAAATTAACACTCACGATATCGTTTCTCATATCCAAACTCATGTTAACTCCCGGCCCGACCTTATATCGTATCTCTTCATCGCGACTGTAGATCAGAGGATCTTCCACTGCAATTGCTCCCGTACGCTTCTTCTTGTTCCTTCGCCTTTTCTTTTTCTTCTTTCGTTGTTTTTGACTGCTCTCGGAGGTGGGTGACTCTTCAGTGGTTGTGCTTGTGGTTGCAACCAAATGACGATCTCTTAGCAATTTCCGGTACTGCGATGAAGTTCGATTACCCAGATACGTACTCTTGTAGTTTTTATAGATACCAAGGAATATATTCCTTAGAGGCTTGTCATTTTTCTCAAAAATCTCCTGCTTATCCTGATGATGTTCGAATATCGCTTGGTCAATACTCCGTCCATTTTCATCAGAGTCCGCTTCCTCTTCCTCGGAGGACGATTCATCCACCGTCTCCGATAGGCTTACATCAATTTCTCCATTATTTGTACTTTGGTCGATAACGAGGTCCTCGGACTCATGACTGTGTTCCTCTAATTCTATGGAACGCACCGAACTTAAAACTAAACACACACTCAACAGAATCAACTTCATTTTAAGTCATTTCACACTGAGGCACGTTGCAAACAGAGCGATAAATTGCACACGCGGTTGGATTAGAAATGCGATGCTACGTGACTTGGTACTCGAATGGACTTCAACGAAATGCTGAAAATCCTCAGCCAATTGGGATTTTATTAACTCTCTTGTGGTGAGTGCGACGTCCAATATAGCGGCGCGGTATGAAATGATAGAATCTTACAATTCCAGAAATTCCAGCCAAAGAAGGAAAGGGGACGTACGGATAAAAAGAAAACTTTGCAGTTGTCTCCATTCATTCATTCGGTAGTTGGAGCTAATGTATCTCCGATGATAGTGGTCTAACTGTTATGGTCTTTGGCGAAATCGTATCCCACATTTGCGGATCTTTGTTTTCGCGGGAATAATTGGAAGGAGAGCGAAACCTGCTGCTGTCCCACATGTTCAACCTCACAAACATGATCCCACAAAAAAAAAAAAAAAAAAAACAGAACAGGCCCGCAAGTTCAGAGAGACTGGGTACTGGGTAACGACGAATGAGTGCGCTATGCACCAAAGAAGGAACCTCACCTGGAAAAATCTGGACTAGTGATGGAAAATCTGTTTCGAGATACAATCGAGTGCAAATGTTTGATCTTTTTTCGTTTTACATCGATTCTGGGATCTAGATCAGTTTGTAATTGAATTTTTTTTTTTTTTCATTCCACATCGTCTGGGTGAAAGGGAAGGGGTGGGTTAACATTAATGGATCGCATCAGATGTGGTGATTGGAGTTGTAGACCATAAATAATATAGACATCGGGTTGCAAGGTTGATGGAGTGCAGAACGCACTTAGAATAAAGTAATTAATGAGCGCGTAACTAATGATTCCATGAAGATAGATACAAATTATTCTTCTACGAATATGCCTGTGTACATGGGTTGGACGAGTTTTATTTGCCGATTACAGTAGTTCGACAGTACTGTAAAGTGGAGTGATTTGTAGTCCACTTTTGGAACATGTGATTCTTTAACTGGAAATTAAGATATAGCAACATAGAACCATAAACCTTATAAGGATCGAAAACGGAGAGTACGTAGTAAGCTGACAGATACATTCGTTCAATGCCATCATCTAAATGCTGGCTGTTAAGGAGAATACTACGTGCAACGATTTCCATAAAGCCACTGCATGTACGTACTATAGATGTGATTACTCATCTTGTGTAAGTCTGAACAAAAACAGGTTCAAGGATAAGCAAATGAAGGGAGAATCGATTTTCCGATTCCATTACAATGGGTCAAAGGAGTAAATTTGTTTGTTTGGCTTTACGCGAACCGGCTTGATTGAAATGGTCTAGTACAGATATGGGTATGTACATAAGCCCTAAGCCAAGAGTGTGTCTTGAAGTTTAATGTGCGATTAAAAAATACTACGCAGGATTGAAGAAGGTAGCAATCTTTGAATAATTGTTTCTCTTTGTGTATTGTTTACTTTCCACATGTAACCTAATCGTTCATTTGTAGTAGTAGTAGTTAAATGTGATTTATTGTATGTAGGGTGGACCAAGCGGATGAAATAAAAGACTGATGTTGCCCGTTCCACGGTTGACTTAGAACTTGCTCTCTTTTCTTTTTAATGAGAAGTTTATACATAAAAATGAACAGTTGTTGCGGCTATATCATGAATTTTCTTTGTTACAAAGTTCACAAAACATAGCATGTCATTTACCGTCAGCTAAGAAAGAGAGATTTACAATTTCTTCTATATGTAGTTATTGAAATATTGAAATTATGAAACTAAATAATACACTCCAGTTTTGCCCATTTAATATACATATCTACGACTTCGTTTAGCGGTAGCGTGATCTTTCCCCAATGCACTCTTCTAATTTCTTTTAATATCGTACATACTCCTATAAAGTGGTGGACGTCTTCAATATCTCGCAGATTGCATAAATTATATTCCGCATCCACATCGCGGTCAGTTATATGTGGCCTGTAGTTCAAATGCAGAAGCTCGCCTCCAGCTTTAAAAATCATAGACATTGTATCCAAACTGACCTCTCCCCGAGGTCATATTTAAGTATTCGATAGGTGTACCGAGATTGGCCTTGTAGGGCTCTCGTTCTAAAAGTCTCACGAGTGGTTAACTCGACCCTTATCAACAGTTCCCGTAGAATTCCTTTCCATGTTATTGTATTGTGCTCCACTAGAGGGATACCATGTTCGCTACATAACCTAATCCAGTCATCGAAAAATTGCAACTTAAAGCGTATTTGGTGCATAGCAACTAAATGCGGAAGGCGTTGACTAGGGAACGACATTACTTTCAAAATGTATAGAAAGTGCAATCTTAGTGTAAAAACGTACAACGGTGGTAGTCCGGTTTCCAAGTATAGCATGTAGTTTGGGGTATTTTCTGGCAGCCTGAAGATTTTTTTTAATAAAATATCTAAGGAGTTTTTCTGTTTCTTCATATTGACATATACCCCATACTTGAGCCGCATAGCACATTATCGACTTCACTACCGCATCAAAGAGCTTATATTTTACACTTGATGCTACGTTCTTTTTACACAGTATGCCTTTCCAGTTACAGTTTATTGCTTTCTTTGCCTCTCTTAGCTTTTCTTGGTGTTATAATCACTCCGAGGTACTTATATTCTTTCACCTTCTCTAGGTCTTTATCTAGCCAAGTCCATTTTATATATCTCACATAGCGACCAAACCCATTCCGGAAGACCATAATTTTTGGACTTGTTGGTGTTCACTTGCAGATTCCACAGATTGCAATGATGTTGGAATCTGTTTATCATATTTTGCATCATCATTGGTGTTTCAGACAAAATTACAATGTCATCAGCGTACATAAGAACCTTTATTTTAACTCCAGCGAATTCGATTCCTCCTGGCAAATAGGTTGGAAGGTCATCCAGGAATATCGAAAAGAGTAGGGGACTCATGAGACAACCCTGCTTGACACCCATCCGTGTCTCAAACCATCTCGAAACGTCTTTTCCATCCCATACCGCTGTCGTGTACTCCTCGTAAGGGCTTTGAATGATTTTAAGAACTTTTGTTGAAACCCCAAAGTTACTTAACTTTTATAGAAAAGGGACTTTTTGTCAATGCAGTCAAACGCCGCCTTAAAGTCCACAAAATACGCATAAAGTTTCTTACCCTTGTCCCGTTAAGACCTGGCAATACTTGACAGTGTAAAAATATTGTCCACCGTAGAGCAGTTCTTCCTGAACCCAGCTTGGAATTCGCTGAGTAGGTCGTTTGCCTGTACCCAAGCTGTCAGCCGTTCTAAGATGATGCCCGTGAATATTTTCAACGCTGAGTTCATGAATGATATGCCTCTGTAGTTACTTGGATCACTACAATCTCCTTTTTTAAATATGGGAGAAATTAGATTCCGTCTGAAACTGTCAGGTACTTTACCCGCATCGAAGATGAAGTTGTACACTACTCTTAGTTTTTCTAGGAACTCATTTGTTGCGTGTTTGTAAAACTCGTACGGAATGCGGTCGTCTCCCGGCGCTTTATTTAACTTGCATCTATGAATGACTCAGCAGACGTCCTGACTTTCTGGAGGGGCAGTGCATAATGCAGTTGGACTGCACTGCACGGTGGGTTTAGCAACTGCTCAAAATGTTCAGCTAGAATCGATGCTTTAACTTGAGTACCCCGTGCAAAGGTGGTGCCGTTTAGAGTTCTAGCAAGTTTCCAGAATCTACCACTGACTCTTACCCCTGCAAGCGCCCTAGCTAGATGTTGAGTGTACCTTTTTTGTTTCTCCTTGCATACGGTTTTGTATGTCTTGTTTGCCTGGATTTCGCAAGATTGCTGCCTACTTCTCGTATTAATCGCAAACAGGCGAGTGCCCTTTACCTAGCTGCTGCACATTCCCTGTCGTACGTTCATTTGTACATCCATGCTCTCTGCTACTACATTTTCATAGCCATAAAGTTATGCGTTGTTGTAGACTTATTTATTAAATAAAGAAAGAAAAATGGTCGTAGCTTCAAGTTCCAACTTTGATTGATTAAAGCCGCACTCAAAAGGAAAAGGCCAACAAAGGCCTCGTAGAAGCAGCATCTCTCGAGAGGTGTTGGTTCATTAAATAACTGCCACTGCAGACGAAGATCTTGCAGCACTGTAAGTAAGACCTAATCCCACCTCCACATGGTACCGTATGGAAATATCTTCGGAAAATTGAGAGAAGGAGAAAACTAGTGGCGAGCATCATGCGCCACAAAACAGGGTAAGTGTCGGTTGGTCTATACCGCATCGAGTTGCAATCGTAGAAAATGCAATTACTCCGAAGCCAAGGATGGCTGGTTGGTTAATTGATGTGGCCCTAGACAAGGTACACTTAGACCAAGATAGGGGTAGGTGGGTCACATTTTCGGCTCCCGGAATCAATTACTTTTTCTTACGAAGCTGTTACCGTCTTAGCTAGCAGGTGCAGGACACGTGCATAGAAACTGAAGAACTTCGGAGAAAGTTTCGGCACCGACTCTGTCCTGGGTTATGAACTAATCCGTAAAGATAAACACTGGTACAGAACATCGCGCTGCATCCACTGTGATCTGTCCAGTATCGAGTGTTTGAAGCCTAAGCTGAAGTCAGCTTCAGTAGACAATCGATCGGGTAACCTTACGGAGATAACGATACATTATAAGTACGCTGGCGTGACCAGTGTCTGCTCTTGGCGAAGGTTTCTCAGTCGAAGATCAGACCTGGTAGTACTTTGCTTGCTGACGATGTCTGTCGGGAGAGGGTGAAGCATGGTTTAAAGCGCCACAGTTGGAGAGGTATGCAGCACACCCGTGATGCTGAAACATGTCACTCGTTGAGGTTTTTTCATTTGCTTCAAATTGGAACTCCTCTCGAAGGTGGTCTACCACACCATTGCCACACCATTATTACCGACGTGTACAGCCAATACATTATGTTAGGTTATAAGCACCATGTGGGGCCCACCGTTCTTTTACATGAGCATAGGGCAACCGTTTGAGTTGGTTGACGTTTTCTCTCCAGCGAAGCTTCTGGTCTAACCTTAATCCCAAATAGCCAGCGCTGTTTGAGAGACTAAGAGTAGAACCTTCCAGTGTGGGAGGGAACTAATTGGCCTGAGATCCTTGGGGAGTGTGTGTGAAGATTTGCCTGCCTTTGGTATGAAAACCAACTTCACCTCGGACAAGGCATTGGTTCTGGTCGCATAATTCCGAACGTTTAGTGGAGTTGAACCGCAAAGATGCCATCTGGTCCCGGGGATTTCAATAGTTCGAAGCTGTTGACCACCCACTTCAGCTTCTCATCGCTGATTAGGTCAGGAGAGAGCTGTGGCCGTGCAGATCACCGTAGCAGGTTTCGAATCGGTGATAGGCACACAGCCGGGGAAGTGTGTGTCCATTCATATATTGAGCGACTCCTTTTCGGAATCGGCCCAAGATCCATCGGGATTCTTGACAACACTTGGTACAGTAGGTGATTTGAGAGGACTTTAAGCACTTTTGACGTGTTATCAATATTCTGGCAGAAGCTACACTAGAATCTATACCGGGCTTTCCTAACAGCTGCTTTAAACAGCTTTAATATTTTCTTTTAGATTTCCTAGTCCAAAGGTAGCCTCGTAGATTTGACTCTATTGAAGTTCTTTCTGCTCTCGCGGTGAACAACTACATATGTGATCCTATGTCTTGCCCTAACTGTCAAGGAATATCCCAGCTTAATGTCACATGTAAGATCCTATCCAATGTACCGTGTGAACGTCTAAAGCCTTTCTGTAACACACTGATTGGGAAATACCAGTGTGGATTCCGCCACGAAAGATGGATAATCTTCACATTTTTTTACACTAAAACAAATTCTGAGAAGACCAACAGATTTCAAGTCAAGACATAGCATCTTTTCATCGACTTTAAAGCCACATATGATGGCACTCATCGTCTGGAGCTCTCCAGGGCGTTGACCAAATTCGGGATACTGCCGAACTGAATTCAGCTGTGTCGGGTAATGCTGGAGACTACAGCATTCAGTGTGCTGTTTAGAAGTAGCTCCTCTGAATAATTCCAAACGTGTACAGAATTTCCTCAAAGTGATGCACTATCACGTTCAAAGATCCGAGGAAACCTTCACATCAAAGAAACCATCTCGAAAAAATTGGAGCACTTCCGCCTTGGACCAAACGTCACTTTCGATAGTCGTAACTTAGAGACTTACATATTCTATTATAGGATGAGAAGGCAATTGAGTAGTAAAGCCCTAGTCTCCTATCTAAGGAGACTCTAAACCAGACCTGAATTATACCACAGTCCTGCGTTATGGCGCTGAAGCATGGACACTCCCGAAAGCGGATGAAGATATCCTCCGTCATTTTGAGAGAAAAATTCTTCATAAAATATTTGGTTTTGTTTGCGTTGACGGGCTATTAAAGAGAATATTCAACGACAAAGTCAACAAGCTGTACAGCGACATTGACCTAGTCAAAAAACTGCGCATCAGTCGTAGAACAAATAAACAATAATGATCCGGTCCGCAGAGTCTTCAAATCTAACCCTGGGGGACAACACAGTAGAGGACGACCTCGCCTAAGGTGATGCGCTCAAGTAGAAAAAGGACCGCAACCAACTTGCAGTGCGCAACTGGAGACAGTTAGCTAAGTACCAGGCTAGCTGGAGAGCCGTGTTGGTTGAGGCTCAGGTTCACCTCAAATTGTAGCACCACCTATGTAAGGAAGTATTTAAGTAATTTAGAGATAATTAAGGAGTGCGACGACCTCGGAGTCAAAATAAACTGCACAAATGACACCTTAGTATAGGAAGTCGGTGCTACTTCGATTTGGCCAAGCAAACGGAGTCAAAACTCCTTACTCATAGGACAAAATGTATGCCTTCTAGAACGCAAATCCTGCAGGTTCTGCTGTACAGCGCCAAGTGCTGGATGATAAACAGCATAACAGAGGAGATATTGGACAATTTCGATGGAAAAATTCTTTGGCGAATTTTTGGTCCTATGCGTGAGGATGTCGAATGGAGTAGTAGATATGAAAATATATAAAAGATTTGATGACTACATTGGCTCGGCCACATCGAGCACGTAGACAACGCACAACGCCCCAGCCAAAAGTATGTTCCACACATTCAAGTTGACTAGGAAGACAGAACCTCCGCTTTAAAAACCAAGCTATCGCGGATGCCAGGGCCCTCGGTCTAAAACACATAAACCTGTCACAGGCAGAGACTTTCCACGGGTCGGGAGCCCGTTAAGTAAGTAAGTAAAAGAGGAGAGCGGAAAAAACTTCCAACCGAGAATGATGACATTTAGCAAACTTACCTTAGCTCAGTCTGAAACAGACATAACCGCCGCAATGGATCTGCAATCTACTGAAGAGAAAAGTCATGTTTCCACATGTTCAAATCATTATAGGCAATCAGTAATAAATTCAAATTTTGTCCCCACGTACACCTCCGCTACTAATTAACGCTTTTCAGCAACTCAGCGCATGCCACTCTTACCTTTGTTCCAAATAGTTCTGTTCCTAGATAAGTTCATTAGCCATATGCGTCCATAGTATCAATAAAACGAAAGTGAAGTGGCCGCATTTCTATCACAAAAAGGTCCCGATCATTAAAAAAAAATGCCTCTGCGTGCTGCATGATCACTATAACTCCGATCACGTGCCAACAAAAACGTCAAAAATTATAAAAAAAAAATAATTTTTCATTTTTAATTCATGAATGAATTATAATTTCTTGCAAACTTTTACCATTCCTCCAGCACTGTAGTTGGACTCATGGAATCCGCTATCGGCGAACATATAAATGTGTCTACAGCGTGCAAATCCTTTTATGGCCAAGTGAACTTCATGCGTTATTACGTTTTTAGCATTTCCTCTTCTAAAACTGCAATGGTCGTCCATTGTCGTCGGTCTTCCACTTAGCTATTCAGCTGAGGTTGTCTGCAATTTCTTTTACCAAAAAGCATTCGGAAAACCTTCAACTTCGTCTTGTCGGCCAAAATTGTTCACAATCGAAATTTTGTGACACTGATTTGCGACTGAGACTGCTGGGCTGTCGTCTGATCGTCATTGTCGTCGTGATGTCGTTTTCATTTGGTGGTCAATACTTTCGGGTGTGGATGATTAAAAACCACCAACGCATGGAATTTTTCATTCAATTGTTGTTCATCGGTCATCGATTAATCACTAGTAGAGTGCCTTTTGGAGAACTCATCATTCGACTCCTTATCGACTGTCAGTTTGGATTATAACGCTGCCGTTACATTCGAAGGACTACTTAAGGACTATTTATCCGAAAAAAAAAAACAAAAAATAATAATAAATCGAAATGGCTTTCAATCAGAGATTCCTTGTTGCCTTGGTTATGGTGTGTTTCATGATCAATGATGTGCTTTGTCAGCAGGCTGCCGAAAGTGCATCAAACAACAGTGATTCCGATGTAGCCGGTTAGAGAGGATACAGCCATACAAGTGGATAAAAGTGTTAATTTAGAATCGTTTTGATATTTCAGAAGGACGCACATTCGGACATCACTTCCTGAAAAGGATTAGCTTTGCGATTGTTCCTGGTGCATTCGTAGTTGGTGTGATTACCACTTTGCTGGCTGCCTTGACTGTTGTCTCCATAAAGGGATTGGGTGTTGGTGTAAGTAGATAGACTTTAACTAAATTTGATCGATGACTTTATAAATATTTTCGCCCATAGCTCATCTTGCTGATCCTTGCTATTGGACAGATTATGTCTCGTGCGCTACCACAGGTGCAGGCTGCCCCTCTGACTGCTCCAATTCCAATTGTCTACTCTCATGCACACACTCAGCAGCCAGTGTGGCTCGAAAAGGAATGGTAATCTTCTGAATCCTGCCATTTTGGACTGAACTAGAACTTAAAACAGATGGAAGGCGTGTGCAGCGAAACCAAAAATCATTAGAAGCTAGCTAGGTGTATTATTTAGCTTAAGATAATTAAATTATTTATTTATTTATTTATTAACGAAATTTATTTACTCGCTTGGATTTTCTTTTGGCCAAAAGTAGTTCTTTGTATAAATAAAGTTAGGCGATCTTGTCAGAAATTGTTTTTTTTTCTTTTATTACAAAATTTTCTAGGATTGGAAGCTTCTATATCAGCTGAGCTTAAACATCTTAGATGTCATCTCATTTTAAATCGAAGTGGGCACACAGCCAAGTTTTTATAGACGATCAGAGGAGTACCGTTTAGTACCCGTAAATGGACACCTATGTAGCTGGAATCTTTCCACTCGTTAACCCACAATGAATGTAAGGATCTCACAGTCCATGTACATGGCTAGCTTTAGTCAGAAATCACAGCCATAGCTGATGGTGCACCATGAGATTTGAGTATCTGCTGGACAGCATTACTTTTTTTATATTTAAATGGGTGACTGGCTTGTTGTCAATAATTTTGATGGTTCGATCAGAAAAAGTGAAATTTTTAGGTCAACATGTCATTAAATTTTCACGTCTCAATTAATTATTCAGAATACGTGTGGCTAAGTTTATTGTCACCGGTATGGTAATCAAAAGAATTGTTTTTTTGGTGATTGTAATGGGTCACGATTTGGGACATGTTTTCTGTACACGAGCGCACGGAAAAAGGAAGTGCGACGTGCAGATTATAAGAATGGAACCGCCCTGCATTCGTCAATTCTTTCGATCATGACAAGAAGTTTTTTCTGAACTTTCTAGTTCCATATTTGGAAAGAAATGCGAGACAATCTCAATGAAGGCGTTTTTAAAAATGCGCGAAGGAGATTAGTTGCTAACCAGATCTGGGGGACATGGTCGACGAGGAGCCTGAATTTTTAAGGCATTCAAAGAAAATAATTATGCCGGTGCTGAAGATAATTCCAAAGATATGGAGAGAAGTTAAAGTTGTATTGATACCCAAAGCGGGTAAATGCTCTCATACAGATCCAAAAAATTTCAGACCTATTCCTCTTTAAAACATTGGAACGACTGATTGATAACCATTTACGCAACAGTATTGATAAGAAGCTACTGTCAGCGGCCCAACATGCGTATTGCAAAGGCAAATCAGTGGAGACAGCTTTGCACTCACTGGTACGCAAAATTGAATATTCCCTGTTCCACAAGGAGTACACAATGGTTGCCTTTCTGGATATAAAAGGCGCTTCTAACAACGTCAATACATCAGCGATAGCAGATGCACTATCAGATCTGAAAGTTGACAGCTTGGTCGGATTATCAACTCCAAGCTGGGTGGGACGCCTATCAGAAGGTCTGTTAGTAGAGGCACTCCGCAAGGAGGTGTTCTATCTCCGCTTCTGTGGAATTTGGTGGTCAATGAGCTATTGATAATCATGGAAGGCGAGGGATGCACGGCGATCGCTTATGCAGATGATGTTGCTTTGGCCATCTCGAGAAAGCACCTAAATACTCTGAAGGAACTCCTACAAAACGCTCTAAACAAGCTCACTAGATGGGCAGTTCGGTGTGGTCTGGGTGTAAACCCCCACAAAACTGAACTAGTACTCTTTTCAAGAAAATATAAAATTCCGCTAGTCGACCCTGCCTCTCTTAATGGAACCAGCTTAACTTTCTCTGATAAAGCAAAATATTTGGGTCTTATCCTGGATAGGAAGCTAAGTTGGAAACCTAATATTCAAGAAAGGGTAAAGGAAGCTACAGTAGCACTTTTCTCGTGCAAGAAAGCCATTGGGAATAAATGGGGCTTACAACCTCGAATTACTCACTGGCTCTACACCTCGATCATTAGACCTATACTCACATACGGGGTGATTGTCTGGTGGACAGCCTTAGATAAAGCTATAAATCGCGACCAGTAAGGTCTAACACACAGCTTGTCTGTGCATAAGCGGAGCATTACGTACAACTCCCTCCGCGGCACTGGACATTCTGCTCCACCTGATACTTGAAGCTACCCAACAGTGGTCAAGAAAACACTTCGGCCACGCCGCTATTCGGAATAAACTCAAAATCCCTCCGGAAAGAACGGACTACACCATCCCTCGTCTAAATTTTGCGAAGAACTTTACAGTCACCATCCCTTCCAGATCACTCTGGGAGAACGATGATTCAATTCACTTCTACACAGACGGGTCAAAGACCAAAGACGGAGTTAGTGCAGGTATTTTCTCTGATAGGCTTAACCTTAAGCTCCCTTTCCGTCTTCAAAATCATTGTAGCGTGTTCCAGGCGGAATCAATGGCGATCAAAGAAGCCCTGTCTTGGTCTAAGAAAAACGTGATATCTGCTAGAGATATCCGCATCTTTTCTGATAGCCAGGCAGCAATCAAATCCCTAGAATCGACCTCTATAAACGCTTTAGTAGCCCTAGACTGCCGCTCGTCTCTTGTGGAGATGGCTGAACAGTTCAATATTCACCTGTGTTGGGTGTCGGGGCATAGAGACATTCCAGAGAATTGTAAGGCCGATGAACTCGCCAAAGAAGGAACAACTATACCCATCTTGCCGGACAATGGCACCTCAGGTATTCCAATCGCTACTCGCAAACTTAAACTTAAGCTGGATGCTATCGAGAGTGCAAATCTTAGGTGGACAAGTGGTTCAACATGTCTAGCAACAAAACAGATTTGGCCAAAGCTGGATCTAAAACGCTCTAGGAATTTGATTTCTCTCAACAGATTGCATATCGGCACCACAATAGGTGTCATCACTGGACACTGTCTAATAGGCAAGCACGCTACAAGGCTGGGCCTCTTCGCGAACGATTTCTGTAGAAGCTGAATGGATGAAGAAGAGGACGAAACTATTCCCCACCTTCTTTGTTTCTGCCCAGCTCTCTTCCGTAGAAGGAAACTCCACTATTATAATGATATAGGCGACCTGATGAATATGGACATCAAGAGCCTCCTACGCTTCATAAGAAGCTCTAATTGGTTTTAAAACGGGTATCACAACGGACCTCATTGGTCTAAGTGTGCTGGCGGCTCCTAGCTGGCAGCCACTTCAACCTAACCTAACCTAAAGAAAATAAGCGCCTCTTCTACTGGCTAGTGCCGATCCTTTAGCCAACATTTGTTCACAATACAACTCTTGGTGAAAGCAGTTCATATAGCCTACCACACAGATAGAATTCTCCCTTACATGTTAAAACACATGTGTTTCTTGTCGAACCACTGTCGTCTAAACTGGATATTCTACATCACTCATTCAAAACGGGCTCCCTTTTCGAACTGCCCAGATGAGAAGTGCAAATTTCTATCCGTTGCCTCAAATTCAAGTTCCATCACTCAGCCAGCTTCAAGTCTTTCTTTTTGATGGAAGGTTCTTTGTTACATCTTCAGACCTTTGCTTTCGTGCTCAGCAATAGTTCTAGGTTGATGTTCAATGGAACTATAGTATTCACCATCACGGTGAAGGGCGAGTAGTTGCCCTGGATATCTCTAAAGATTTCGATAGAGTGTGGCACAGTGCCCTCTTAATCAAAATCTAAGCTTATCGATCAATACGAGTTGTATTGTACGGACACACTTCTACATCACTTTCAGCCAATGCTGGCGTTTCTCAGACCCAGTTTCTAATATTCAATAACGACCTACTCTCTCTCACTCGTAATCCAATCCATTCCTTTGCGGGTGAAAGCACTCTTAACTTCGCTTATTCTTTAACGACTCCACGGCTGAGACCCCAAGCTGTGGAGTCTCACCGACAACGAATGTCTATCGAGCTCAACTCCGATATTGATGCAATCATCAGTTTACCCCAGACCTTCGCTGGAAGGATCAGATTTCTGAGGCTGCGAAAAGTGACGTTAGGTGCCTCGGATTCCTCAAGACGTGTAAACGTTTTTTCAGTCCTGCAGGCTTCACTCTCCGTAAAGTCAATATGTGGCTGATGCCAAGAGGAGATCTACAGAATCCATTGTGAAGAACCAATGGATAGGAAGGAGCATATTGCAGCGATAGCCAAGCTGCTCACAAGACACTGCTCTTACGACTTCCAAAATACTATTTAGCGTCATGACTCTAATGGATTGAGACATACCAAGTGTATAATACCGGATATCTGCAAGAAATAAGCAGAAACGAAACAAGCTAAAAAAAATCAATTTCAGAGCCTTAGTTAGGATACGACCACGTCTTTTTAGCATTAGTAGATGTAAGTCATCAGGACCGGATGATTTATAATTTACTTGTCAGTTATATTTTCGACAATCTGAAGGACTTACCTCACAATGTAGATTATACGTGTCCAACCGTCATGTGGGTGCCGTAGCTCAGTGGTTAGTGCATTGGATTACTGGGCAAGAAATTCGAGGTTTGAATCCCAGAAAACACCAAAAAGTTTTTTTTCACGGTCCCACCTTTCGCGAATGTCTGACAAACGTCCAGAGTCATGAGAGAGCTTCTCAATTTGCCTGCCGGATATGGCTTCCATTTGTGTAAAAAAATATAACACGCACAATACGAATGGTTGCGAGAGGCTAGGCCATGGACCATATCCTAACTGAGATGTTTCTTCACATATTCCTAAAATAATTTAACAAAGCTAACCACCTACCGCCTACATGAGCAGAACGCCTTTAAGCACCCATTTACCTAATCTAATCTAATGGCAAACGCCTACTGACAGTACTGGATCAGAAATAGTGCACCTTTTGTTTCCTCTAGCAATTTAACAAATTCTTAAGTCATTATTACAAGGAAAGTTGTAACTCACTTTGGGATCCACCCAAGAAGTCTATTTAACTGAACTTCAATCTTATTTCAGCGGATCGTTGTTTATCAACTTTCATGTCCGTTGGCGATAGATAATAAGATAAACGTTAAATGAGAACATCATCGGATCGGTTTTGCTCGATATGGTCTCATAATTTATTTAATTTTATAGACCAGCAGATTCTGAAAAGATTAAAGTATCTTCGATAAATTCCGGTACGACTCGTCTTAGATCTTCTACTTGTGTTACCAGCTTCAATGGCCACAAAATGAAGTTAATTTTCAATTTGAAATTTTTCTCTCTTAACGGTTACACTCATTTGTTCCACTTTTACTTATCGGGGACAGTCAATCCTCCGCAATTCATGTTAATGTCATGGCCACGATCCACATAATTCAATTCCATTTCAGAATCAACTTCACCAGGTTTTTTATATACCAACAGTGTCACGAGTTCCAATTGTCACCGGCAACAAGGAACCTACCTACAAACAGACATAAACGCCAACAAGGTAAATAAAGATTATGCCTTGATTTACGAGTATTGCGGTACTCTATTGGGCCTAATTGAATTCCAATTCGAGTGCAATTTGGCTCTCATTTATCGGACTTATCGATTTCCTAAAATGCTATCAGAGTGATAATCTACTCGAGTTCAAAGGTTTTCGACGCAAGTAAGCCCACTCTTATGTAACAAATTATGCCACACAATTATCATATCACGGCCACGGCCAATAAAATCTGACCCCGCATAGAATTATCTAATGAATCAATTCAATTATGTCTCGCACTCTCTGGAAATGGGTAAATGCAATCGAATCCGTTTCCATTTCCCCACTTCCAATGGCCAACTGAGTCAGATTCATTTTCCATTATCTAATGGCAATCTCTGTGTGCAACTTTCCATAAATGCAACCTAAATTTACTCACTATCCCCGATGGGAAAACAAGAAAATCCACCAGAACCGCAAACGTTTGTGGATCTTCGTTCCGCGATGCCAGTGATCTTGAAAACCTCATCCTTGAATCTAACAGCAGCTAGAAGTGTGTACGCTCCGCAGTCGGTCTTTCGGCATTAGACGAACAAGTTCATCAGTTCTCCTCTATTCTTAAGAAAATACACTTTTAATTCGTCGATTATTGAAATGCAATCACTTACGATATTGATTATTTTTTACGTGATTTATCTCATCGCACCTACAAACCAGCGGATAATTGAGAATAAATTTAGTGGTTCCGGAAATTCGGCAGTAGATGGCGATGCAAGCAACACCAAGAAATATAACGATGAAGTGACAAAAACTGTGACATACGTTCGGGCGTCAACACCAGGGCGAATTTTAGAGTGCGTTCGTAAATTCAGCGTACTTCGTTGCACGAAACTTTTTGTGCTGCAAAAGATGGAAGGACGACAGATTTATCCACGTAGTGGAAACCTTACAAAGGATTTTCTTGATCAATTTTTCGGCGACGATAATGTCGATATGGGAAGTTTGGTAAATGGAAAACTTTCACAAATCACCGATACCGAGTTGACTCAACGTGTGATTTGGAATTTTAAGAGATTCTTTGAAAATCGAAACATTCAGTTGCATTTTCTGCCAGGGATCATGGTGAAAATTGTTCCAAGTAAGGAGAATAAAATTAAGTTATCCATGAAGAAGAGCACAAGAAGTGAGTGAGCACAATAATTTCCTTTTTTTCTTTTAAATTAAGTTCCAATATGCAGTGTTATATGAAGTGTATTTCCAGGACACATTCAAGACATTGTTACTGGGCGTCAAAAGGGTCACCACGAGGATCGCAAGAAAAAAAACAAAAAGAAGAAGGAAAATTCATATAAGGATTTAATGATTCAGATGGCGGTTCCGGTTATGGTGATGCCGGCAGTTTTATTAGGAACATTCTTGCCATTTGTTTTGCCAGCTTTGAAAATGGCAACCATTATGTCGACTATTATGAATAATAGTGCATTTCTTGCCGCATTGCTTTACGCAGCTAGGACTCATGTTATGAGCAACGATAATGAAGCACAACAGGTGACGTATTCTCATGGAGCATATCATTAGATGAATTTTGTTTGGATCTTGTGGATTTATTTATGTTGTAAGAAAACCTTTGAAAATACAATTAAAAACAGTATGACGTCTTGTGTTTCTTTTTTTTTTTTGTCGGGCCTAAATAGTTCCTCCATAGATAGTACTACAGTACTAGGAACTATTATTGTCATCAAATATACTTGTTCAACTGGAGTTAGTCGAAGCTATTGACCAATTCCAAATGCGATTGACTTGAATCTTAGCTCAAAAAGTTTTTATGGAAACTTGTCGAAAGTGACAAGACGTTGGTATACAAAAAATGAACACCACAGGCTGTGATAAAGTGAACTTCTTAACCAGAGTTGGATGGGACACATCAAACGATGAAATCTATTAGTTGTAGTCCTTCTGAACGCACCAAGTTAAACCATATTTTGGTGTATATGCCCATACCGTCTTAAACAGGTTTATTGAAGTTTTTTGGTCATCGGTGAAACCCCAACAGCTTCCTCGTACACATTTATTCTGCACATGAAACACCGGACACTGTACGCCAACTTTGTCAACCTTAATGAAGCCTATGTGACACTTCTCGCTTAATAGTCCCTTCGCTGTTAATATAGGACTCGAGGTATTTAACCAATCAATTTCCTCTGCCGGCTCATTTCCAATTTCTATTTCGGCTTGAGTTACATCCGTTGAGAAGTTAAACTTCATGATTTCGGTCTTGAATCAATTTATACGCAGGCCGTTAGATTCGAGAGCCTCTTTCCAAAGATTCAATTATTCCTGCAGGTCCTTCGGGTCGGTAGATAGATAGAAGGCCTAGATCGTCGGCATAAAAAAGTGTCCAAGGAATATCGCTTTGTATGTTGTGGGTAAGGAAATCGATTACCAAGTTAAAAAGCAGCGGGCTCAAAGCGGACCCTTAATGAACTCCAACTTTCAACTCAAACCTGTTGTTTGTGCGAAGAGTATGAACCGCGTCAGTCGTTAACTTACCAATCACGAAACCGAACTGATTTTCAGTTACATTGGTAATTTTTGTGAGTCTGTTGTCCAATATTCTTTCCCAAATTTTAAGGCAATGCGACATTAACTTTATTCCTCCGTAGGCTTCGCAGCACTTCACGTCTCCCTTATTCTTGTAAAACTGCACTAAAAAGTTATTCCGCCACGCTTTAGGGACGACATCCTCTACAACATTTCATTTACTTTAAATATTTTTTATTTTTATTTGAATTTAGCGATTCATCACAAACATTAAACCCAGTCACCCACAATAGGGGGCGACATAAATTCTACATTTACGGATATGTACTCACATTACAATTTCAAGTTCATAATATGTCAGACACCATATTGTACTCAATACACTTGTATATACAAAAATGCTTAAAATTTAACAACAAAAAGTACTACAACTCTAATTATAAGTAAGTCCTTAATTATCCTTCTTAATAATAAACGCACTTGTGCGGTCATCTTCTCGCATATCCGTATCGTCCCAGCCCCACACTAGGTTCTCCTCATTATCATGGTTGAGCTGCAGAAGCATATCTTCTGTCGTTGAATTATTATTGATGTCGTTCGACGCGTATACATGAGATCCATCGCCTGTACGAAGCACCCTCTTGCGGATCATGTCATCTGAGACAGTCTTGAGGTCATATGCAAGGCCTAAGGAAATTTTAAAAGGATTATAAAACATGATTTTTTTTTTTTTGGTTTCGAACTTACCAAACTTGGCAAACAAGTTAATTAGTGCAGTTGACCAGTTGTAGGTGTAGGTTCCCAATTCAGCTGCTTTGTAATCCCAGGGGAAAACGTGGTGATAATTATGCCATCCCTCGCCGTAGGCTAAGATCGATACTATCTTGTTGTTGGTGGATGTGATGAATTTATCGTATGGCTTCATGCCATAAAAATGTGCAGCACTATTCACCAACCAAGTGTAATGCAGTGACTGAACGTACCGGAACATGGAGCAAGTAAAGAAGCTGATTTCAAAGGAGTAGCCCATGAAAAAGTATGGAATCAACGTGGGCAGGATAAAGCAACAAATTGGCATTATGTAGAAGTAGTATCTAGGAGGAGAAACCGCTATAATTAGAAGAGAATTCTTGGGGTTGTTGCTTTGTTACTTACTTCTTTTGGAAGGCGACAATTGGATCGGCATCCAGATCACTCATATCAACTAGTTTTCCCTTGTCTCTAACATCGGGGTGTTTCTTACACATCAACCAGCCCATGTGGGAGAAGAAGAATCCACGTCGGGAATTATGTGGATCGGCATTGGAATCGGTAAATTTATGATGAACTCTGTGATCGCGTACCCATTCATAAATACTATTCTGGAATGCAATCGACTGACAGATCATAAGGAAGAACCTCATTGGCCATTTGGCTTTGTATGCTCGATGCGACCATAGTCTATGGGCACCAGCAGTGATACCAAAACCTCCAAAGGTACCAACAACATAGCCTGGAAGGAAAAAAGAAATAAATTCATTACCCTAGTGTAACTGTAACTGAATGCGTTCTTTTTAAGACACAATTTCAAACGTTGGCATCAACGTCTATAAAAAGAAAAAACAAGTGCGCCTCAAAAAACATGGTTTGACGTCTTTTGGCTATTTTCTGAAATATGGTTCTGGCAGAGAAGATCCCAAAAATTTTCTCCAACTGGTAAATAAATTCATTCCGCATAAGCATGACATTTTGGTACAAAGTTGAAAAAAGATGGTTGGAGACTGAGGAATTCCAGTCTTCCAGAGCAACACTTAAGAGACAAGCCACAATTTAAGGCAGTTCATGGGCTTATGGCAGTTCATGACGAATTCCAGCGATTTGATCGCGGCTGGCTGTCAGTAAAGATTATGAAATTCCACTTAGATAGCACATTGCACTTTATCCACGACAAGACTTCCCTTATCGCCATGATCTCCTCCTGGAAGACGCTACAGTAATTAGGAAGCCGGAAGGGAACTCATTTTAAACATAATACGTGTCACTACAGGGCGCTGCATTATCAGTAGGCATGGCACCAGACTGAGCCTTTTCTCAAATGACTTCTGCGGAAGCTGCATGAATGAAGAAGAAAAAATTAATCTACATCTTCTTTGCACATGCAAAGCTCTCTTCGTTCGTAGGAAACTGCAATAAGAAGCCTACTTCTTCTACAACCTTGGCGAAATAGCTAATGCAAGCATTAGCAGCTTCCAGCGCTTCAACACCAGCTCCTTCTGGTACAACAGGTAGCTCTTTGGAGATGTTGATCCTGGTAACACAAGGGACCTCACTTGTCTAAGTGAGGTTGCATCTACTGCAGTCTGCCACGAAAGCCTAGCCTATCCTAACCTAACCTAAAGAGCACTGGAAATCCAAAACATGCTGAGCTTAAAAGTCGCGTATATTTCCGGACCAATCTTATGTACATACATATGTATGAATTGCTTAAATTGAACTCGGGCCTTCGTTGTACAAATGATACAATTTTTTTTTTTACCTCCGGCGCTGGATGTTCGGAGCCCAATAGACTCAAATACTGAAGCCCAAGTAGAAATACTTGACCAGAATCAAACCTTTATTCCAATTCCGGTTTATGACCAAAAAATAAACAGCAGAAGACTAAGCCCGGGGGGGTTTGAAATAAAAATATTTCTAATCTAAAAACACAAAAAGACAGCGAGGTCATGTATAATTCTTGGGATACTCTTGCTTTTGAAAACTGGTTTGAAAGGTCGTTCTACTGGGAAACAAGAAAAACTAGAGGTCCCATAGCTAAGATTGTATCTACTCACTTTTATTCTTGCTTTTCAGTAATGAATTTCTACAACAATGTTCACCAAGGAAAGTCGTACAATTCATAAACATACTCTGCCTTTACTAGGTAGGTTCACTACCCTTTCTGAATGTAAATTGATCAGATTATAAACCGAGCTAAAAATAGAAACAAAACAGTGCACCATCGCCACTAAATTTTATGAATGAATAGATACATTACAGCGGGCCATCGCCTTGCGTATCTCTGTGCCATAAAATGTTAATATGCCACTCAAAATGATGATAGTCATTGAACCAAGTTCAAGTTTAATCCAATGTATCTCTACACATTTCTCTATAGTCAAAATTCATTTACATAGAAATTTAGGTAACATCCGAATCGATGAACCAAAAATCAACACGTGATGGCTAAAAATATTCCGAAAACCATGATCGAAACTGGATTTTCAAAAAAATAAAACAAATAAAATTAATTGATGCAACTCATTCGAGATCACTTTCGTTTTCGTTAAACAATTTGTAATTTAAGGGAATTAGCATATTTAACGAAAAACATTGTTATTCATTCGATTTGCATAGCTTCCTGAATAGTCCGGATTCTTGTGCTGAGACTTATGAAATCTGGTTTTTTTTAGGGTCAGTTCTTAACTGCAACTTAGTAGACAAAGTATCTAGAGCTAGGCAAACTTAGAGTATTCAGAATTCATATGTACATATATTTAAGCATATTGCTTGGGCTCGTCCACGTGTTGCTTGTTATGCTATAAAAAGAATAACTAAGTCTATGTTAATAACGGGTGCGAATTTGAGAACGTGGTAGTTCTGTAATTACCTTTATGTATAATGCATGATTTTTCGTCAATGCCGGCCACTTCTGGTGGAATAATAGATACATATAGGCGCGGTAAACTATGACATGTTTGAGAGAACCCCTCTTTTAGGCCTCGTGTCAATCAATTTAATTTTTTATTCTAATTCTGCAGCCTGGTTTATTGTTTTACTGATTTATTATAGACCTTCATAAGCTTCTGTTGTGAAGGCAGAATGAAGGTAGCCACAGTACAAGGAAAGATTTCACTTTTCTAGTAATCAAGTGGCTCAGAGACATCAGAATTACTTCTAGACTTGATTTTATGTGACCTTCAATTTATGATGCTTCTTGAAAACAAATGAAAAAAGAACAGATTCAAGTTTTGAAGAAGGTTACACCAGAAGAGCTGGGATCTGAACTAATGTAGTCACTACAGGGCGTGGAGGCTATTTGGGGAAACATTTGAAGAAAAATGAAATGCAAGACACGTTTATTTGAACATAAGTGCATATGTACACACGTATGTATATCTTCAACAAAACCACCTCCAGCATTGATAATAACCTCAATTCGTGACCGGAAACGCGACCATACCCGTATTAAATGGTTCCTCCTGATGTTGGCAATGGAATCCATTAATGCTCGGGAGGTATTGTGAGAATGTTAGTTAGACTTTTGGAGGTTCCTTGCAAATGTCGTCATTGACGTTCTAGCGGTCAGGTGAATACCATGTTGCACTTCTAGGCACCATGGAATTGGGAGACTGGTAGTCGCATTCTCTCAGGAAAGAGAAAGTTGTTAGAACTGTGATAAGGCTGTTGATTCCGGTTATCAATTGCAAAAGGTCGAAGTCTCTATCCTGGGAGTGAATTCCAATTGCACGTGGAAATGGGCAGTCTATCTGGATGAGCCACCACTAATTACTGAGCCACCACTAATTACACGGCGCCCAGAGTCTATCTGGTAGAATATCGTATTTCGATGGATCTTGCTTTGGAGTTTTTCGAACAGAAACACCAAAGCACATTGCCATCCGCAGAGCCCTGAAAACAGATCGAAGAGCGTATTTCACTACAGGCTCAAATCGCAGGGGTCTCTGCAGTAGGAAAAGCTGAGCTAAAACCCCAGTACCGCATGAAGAGGACGGAAGTACAGCACAGTGTGAGACTTCAAAAGCTGGGGAAACAGCAAATAGATTGCTGGACCGTTTTTAGGATCACGAAGGAATTGTTCGGTGGGCAGAGTTCCAAAATACCATGTCAGGAGTCTGGACCGTTCTTTGCTCAACTCGGATGAGGATCAGTTCAAAAGGTAGAAGGAGCATTTTGCAGCGGTCTTAAACCATTTATACCATAGCGTCAGCAACAAGTACCCGAATATGCACCAGTCCTCCTAGTAACTCGCAGATCATAGTCGCGAGTGCGGACACTGGGTAGGTATTTACGTTCTTCCGGTGGTTTCCAAGATTGTAGCTAAAGTTATACTAGATCGATTCGAACAACATCTTGATTCCACCCTCGATATCGAGATGTCGAACAAGCAGGTTTCCGCTTTGGATGCTCCTGCATTGACCATACAAGCACCTTGTCGATCATTACCGAGCAGTGCGTCGAGTACAGGTCTCTACTAAATCTGGTATTTATCGACTTACAGAAAGTCTTCAACAGCGTAAATCGGAAATTTATCTGGTGTGCCCTGTGCAGGAGACGTATCCCTGAGAAACTCGTAGCTATTATTAAGGCAATGTATGACGGTGCTATTTGTCACGTCTTGCATAATGGTAAGATGACTGACGACTTTGAAGTCCAAAGGCTGCATACTTTCACCACTGTTACTTTTCGTCGTAATCAGTGATGACTTTACAGTGAAAAACAGCGGCATACAGTGGACAATGACATCTTACATTAAACATCTGTATTACGCTGACGACATTTGCTTGCTTTCGCATAGAATTATGGATCTGTACCAAAGAGTCTGGAAGTCAGGGCAAAGACAGCAGGGTTGAGGATTAATACGGCAAGACAAACACTCAGTCTTACAACTTCCACCGCTCAAATAAACATTGCTAGACAGCAGGTCGGGGATTGCTATTTCTCCAGCATAAAGAGCATGTCAAAACTATTTATTTAGAGAAAAGCTGTAAAACCTCCTGAGATTCATATCTATGTTTAAGAAGCAAATTCTCACAATCAGATCAAAGCATTGCTGACTTTCAAACTTTATATTCAAACAATGTCACCATTCTTAGCAAACTTCATTTTTATCAAGGAGCCTCAATCACATCTCAAGCAACGTGCTTCAATACTACAATTCCACCCGTGTAGCGTAGCGTATCATAAAATTTGGAATGGGAAATTCCCCACAACTCCCTACAACTTACGTTACTGTTGTTGCCAACCATATTCTGCATGTGGGTCAAACAGTTTATTAATTAGAACTCCATTAAAACTTCTACCGTCTGTCTGCTGATATTCTACTTCCAAACCCTACGTGCGTATATTTAGTGTCATGCGTTTGGAAGTCTTAAGCCGTAACCACACTGTGTTGTAGGAAATACTTCTCATTTGAACACAAACGTAGAAAGTTGAACGTTCGTTGACATTTTACAAATTCAAACCTCATATCTATGGCTGTCGGTTTAATGTGAAATATCAACTACGTCAAACATTGGTATTCGCACAGCAACCCAAGAGATGCAAATTGAAAAAAAAGTAAATAAATAATAAAATCACCATCTTTTAGAATGAACATAAATTTTGCTCTTTTTATAGATAAGTTTTCTTTTTTATTATGTGCTTGGAATACGTTTTAGTAGAAAGACAAATTATTTGGGGTTACTTAATCATCAGAATCCATTCAAAGTTGAATGAATTGTATGCGTCAGGTGACATTGAAGAACAATTTCGACTCACAGTTTGTTAGTATTTAAGAGGGATGTAATGAGCTCCAGCTAAAGTTTCGACATTTTAAGGAAACTATGAAATTGCCTCAGAATATTTGAAAGATTTCTTGCATTTATTGTACATATCAGAGGGTAGGTAAATCTATGTCAATATTGCAGGGAACTTGAACAGACAAAATCTCATCGCGATCCCAAAAATTCTAACTCCGCTATATTCCTCATCTAGAGTGAAGGGCCCTCACACCGAGTCAAAAATTAAATATTTAGATTTTTCGTACAACTTTTCAAAGACACTACACTTTAATTGAAACCAATTGAAGCATGGCTGCCAATGAGCCGCCAAAAGCAAGATGGCTGCATAATATCGTAAAAACCCAAATGGTCCGTGGCTTAACTACTCGGGACCATTTTTGTTGTGCGTATTACAGTTTTTCGCGCAACTGGCGTTTGTCAGACATTTGCAAGAGATGGGACTGTGAAAAATCTGTCTGGTGTCTTCTAGGATTCGAATTTCGAACCTCCTGCTCAGTAGTTTAACGCACTACTAAGTCACGACTGAACCATCCCGCTTACGGTAATGCAATACCATAAAAAGTACAGACTAGGTGTTATATAAAAGAAGTTAAAAAACAGAAATAAAAAAAGGCTGCACCAATTATATAGGCCGACTTACGCAGCGACTAACTTACGCATCTAACCTACTTATGCTCCGGCGGTCTAAGACCCTGCAGAGGAGTAAGGATTACACTATCCCGTGACTCGTACAGATATTCTGAAGATCCCTTAACTGGAACCTACATACCACTCCTATATAGAGAAGTCAAAGTGGTCTTCATACCCAAAGCTGCGAAGCCCACTTCAAAGAATTCAGGCGAAAACCTAACATTTGTCTTCTTTAAAAAATCGGCTGGAAAAAAAGTCCAAAAAACATCTCACCAGCCTGACATGGCTTATTTAAGTGGCCAATGAGTGATGAATGCAAAAGTAGGCAACGACAATGAAGAGCTCAGACATGTGATCGGGAAGCATGGCCTCGCTAACCGATATGACTATGGTGAAAAATGTATTGTTTTCTGCAACACCAATCGCCTAGTCATAGGAGGCACCATGCTTGAGCATAAGACCTGCCACAAAGTCACCTGGGTATCAACTGAGAGACAATCATCGTCTAACCAAATCGATCATTTGGCGATCAGTCGACGTTTAAGGAATAAGGAACATTTAAGGAATCCCTTTTCGCTAGGAGTAGAAGCAATCAGCAGCCCACTGTCGTCAATCCTCTAAGAACATTGGAAAGCTGCTGTGTAAAAGGTTTTCACATCTGGAGCGGAAAGTATTATTGGTAGATGGCAGACAAGATACCACACGTGGCACTGGAGGCGGGTTGAAGAACGTAAGCAACTTAAAGCTAAAATGGTAGATACACCAACAGTAGGAAGGAACGAGCTAAAATTCCTGTATCGAAGGAAAACGAGAGAAGTGCAGAGTAGCAGCGTATGACGTGACAAGCATAACTATATCAACGGTCTGGTTAGAGAAACAGAAGAAGCAGCTATCAGGTGCAATAGCCGAACCGTTTTCAGAATCACCACAGACCCTACATGTGGTCATCGTTTTAGCCAACATCCGGCGTGAAGGCATAGATGGTTCCGTACTCTTTTCG
This sequence comes from Blera fallax, assembly GCA_946965025.1. Classification (NCBI taxonomy): domain Eukaryota; kingdom Metazoa; phylum Arthropoda; class Insecta; order Diptera; family Syrphidae; genus Blera; species Blera fallax. Next base: position 17,510,412 of record OX337244.1, read on the forward strand.
GATGACGGTCAGCTCAAGCGACGAAAGGGGCATTTGGCTACGGTCCTTAACCGTGTATTCGCCAAGGATATGCACCCAACTCAAAATGAGCTAGAAGCTCTCTGTTGAAAATGATCCTCGAAATTGTACTGATACCGCTCACAGCTAATATTTAAAGAGATATAAGCAGCAGAAGATTTGTAGCCTACTTCCTATCAGTTCCTGAATAATTATTTCCTTAAGTATTCCGTCCGTTTTTCATCAAAAAATTAAAAAAAAAAATTGAAAACACTACTCATAGATACTTACCAAACAAATATGCAGTAAGGGCACGCTCTGCGATTACCAAATAGCATCCATAGAGTCCTAACAGGTGAAGGATGGCAAATATGACAACATTCCGCCAGACAATCTCTAGGCGATACTCTTTCTTTGGTTTCTCAATTGTAGAGGTGTTGCTGGTGGAGGCAATGGCGGCAATGGCGGCCTCGGTTCCGCAATCTTTTGTAACAATCAGATCGCCCACACCAGGGACACGATCATTTGTGGCTGAAGTTGTGTTGCTGGTGGCGCATACTGAGGAGCTGCGCTTTCTGTTACTATTCGCTGTGTCATCAGAATTCAATGCGGTCTCCGCCAAGATGAACGAGCTCCCTATTATGTTGGGAGCCATCTATAAAATGAGAAAACAGTAAATGATTAGTAGTCAATCGTATCCGTTTTTTTTTTTTTTTTTGAAAACTCCCGCTCTGTTGTGGTGGAGTGTCTGTTTGTTATGTTAATTACGAGATTTAACAAAAATTAGTAATGCGACTACACATGTGTGTAGTTTACTTCAAATGCAAATATTGTAAAAGAACGCCGCCAGAGTGTAGCGTAGAACGTGCTCGGAATAAGATAGTCCGTTTGGAGAAAAGACAGATTAAGATGACAGCGTACCAGTATTGTTCACACTTTTCAAATGATGAATTGTTTTTCTAGCTAAAACGAATGTCTTGAGTGACTAATTAGAGGGAATTGAACGTATATTATGAAAAACACAAAGATTCTCCATTATGGGGGTTGTTTATGAAATCGAAAAGTATTTCAAGGGGACGTTATGGAAATTCGCGAATACATGAATTTTATTTTAAAAAAATTTCCAATTATGTTAGAACACATGATTGGCAATCAGGTTTCCGTGTGACTAGATGGCCATGGATGCCTTGAACGATTTGTTAGCTGAAGTAAAGAATAGAAATTGAAAATTCCAAGGCCTTCTTTTGCTATGTTAATCAAAGCGAAAGAAAACAAATATACGCCAAAGGCCCATCAACATAAAATTAATTCATCAAAATTAAATAATTTTGCTTAATGACCAATCTAGCCAGCTTTAATGAGGGTCACAACTTGTTCTATTAGAATACAACTTTTGAAGACTTAAAATGACAGTTTATGTTGGGAAGACACAAATGAAAGAGCGAATTGTCGGTCGAAAGAATGTATCACAACACAAGTAGATAGAGCTATTCTTAGGAACCTTGGTGACCTAAAGAAAGGCCAAAAGATGATTGGTTTTAAATTTGTACGCCGGCTGTTGTTTAAGTCAAGGCCGTCAAAGGTTAGTAAAAAGGCAAAATACCTAGCAATGACTAATACTAGAGTCACAGATGCTTTCATTAAGTGTATTGTGAGGTAGACTGCGTGCAACGCTAACTGACTTTAAGGCGATAAGTGATCCTCTTACTGTTGGCAAAGCAGAAATTTCAGGACGATCTCCAACACTACATTTCCAAAAGTAGGAAGAAAAATAAAAAACCAGCTCCCATCAAACGAAAAAAAAAAAATACCTTTATCTCGCCATATGGTGGCAAATGTCAGAAGATTTCTGAACAATCAAATCCACACAGCGGTTCTCTAGATGTTAGACTCCTCCCATCAACTCAAAGAAAATCTTGCGAAATGAGGCTTTCTTTCAATAGCAATACGTTACGCAGAACTGGAACAGAAGCGAAAGAATTTAATTGGACCAGCCCATGCTAGCCAACCAAAATTAGGAGAGCGCTATCCCGGCCATCAAACTAAGCAGAAAAGCTTGGGAGATATCAGCGATCAACACAGTGTCCACAGAACCACTTTTTAATCGTCTTCACTGGAGGCAACTTTTTTTTCCAATTACTAGAATTAAAGCAGGACGTAAGGCTGATAACAAGGTTAATGAACTTAGCCGGCAAAAGTTCTATCCTTTGACGTTGCCCAATCCTGTCAAAAGCGTCCAATTGCTGCCGCAAAAACATTATCATCATGCCTCTCCCACCAAGCAGTATGAGGATATAGTGGGTTCTCTACGACTACGTGTGGATTTTCGGAACACCAAATCCTCAAGATTTACTTACATAATCACCGAAATGAAAATGAGCCTGAGAGGGCTTTATTTTGACCAAAAATTTAAATTGCGCTCAGTGTTTTAAGACAGCGCTCGTAAATCTAAGAATGGTAATGGTGCTTGCAGGAAGTCGGGATATCTTTTCCCCAGAAAAGTCGTCTTTTCATACATATGTACAATCATAAACGGAGAGTCAAATACCTACCAATAAATCTAGCCATAAACACAGAGTTTTTCCTAAGGCTAACTGCGCACATGCGGTTTCAATCACACGAGTACTTAGTCGCAAAAAATTAAAGAATATGAATGCCCGCAGAGAACATCTAAAAATCGATGCGATTAGTATGCCGCGATTTGTTGCAGTTTTTGAACGACACGATAGTTGCCAAAATAAATTAATCATATGACCTTAAAAGATTAAGCACGCAATGGCAATGCCGCGATTAAAAAATCGTATTAACAATAATATAAAAGAGTGCGCGCACTGGCGATATTCTATCGCGCTACTACGAGTATTTAGCCGCGGCTTGTACTAGGAATGCACACATTTACGACTAAATAATCGCAGAAATTAGAAAAATAGAATAAGTCCCATATTTGTTTTCGATTTTTCAGTCGAGAGTTTTAGTGCTTCCGTACAGTAGACAGATGGTCATTTGACAAAATTGATTCGTTGTCATACAATATTACGTCCACACACTTTTAAGAACCGCGACTGAATAATCGCCAGTGCGCGGAGTATTATGCTTCTCTCTGTGTTCTAGTTTTAGATTCAAATTTGCGACTTAACAATCTCCTGAAAATTGGAACTTAATTCAATCGCGATGACTGTTTAGTTGCAAATGTGCGCACTTGTACTAGAAGACATCCGTCTATTTTTTTGCGATTAAAAATCGCAACGTTTATTGTCGTTTGTGCGCATATGGCCATTTCCTACAGCGACTACGATTTTTTAATCGCCGCGACAGAATATCGCATGTGCGCCCGTAGCCTAATAAGTAGCTGGCACTACATTAAGTATAATAGGAATTATACCATCGTAGGATCAGTAGGGATGCAGTAAAGTAGGAGGATTATGATCCCTATAATCCTGATCATAACCTCGCCGAACAAAAGGAAGAAGAAGATACCATTCTGGACGTGAGGAACACCCTTTTGGTATGGCTAGCTCAACAGCATAGAAATGCAATTTTTGAAAAACTTTTCGAGTTTCGATGCGATAAATTGAACGGTACAAGTACAAAAATCTTCAGATCATTCAACAAACTTTCTTCCACCAGTAGGTATACATGTAAGCTAGGCTTGGACCCATCATGGCCACTAAGCGCGTTGCTATTCTGATGGCTTCCAGCACATCCATTTAGCATACAGCGTACTCTCTTATCTTTCCACAATCATTTGAATTGGCATCATTTCCGCGCAGGCCTTTGGTACCATAAATCATGAATATTCATACAAATTCAACGCACAGTAAAACGCATCTTGCTTTTCTCTCATGTGTATGAGACTTTTCATCGATTATTCACCCCCAATCACGGATATACCACAATATGCCACCTGAATATGAATGACCAGATGCTAGTTGAAAATATGTTTACGTTCCTAATTACTTTTGATCTCAATCGCAACACTCGTTCACAAATAAACTTGTCATCGATTTAAAATGCAATTGATTAATGCACACTGCCCAGGAATTATGATTTATAAAATCCACCAGAAAGCTTGCAATTAAATAATAAATTCAAAAGCACCTGATCAACATGTAACCATTTTGCTTTCACTCTCGCAATACACAGCAAAAAATAATTGTTAATGTATCTTCTCTCCAAAAGAATGTATCTATTGCCTCAACAGCTAACTAATTACGAAAAAAACTAATCGCGATTACAACAAATCCCAACATCATCGAGGTGTAATTGTTTACTTACTCTGGCAACAACGATGGCAGTAACAATTTTATCTCAAAGAATTGGGACATGGCCTTAGTTTAAACGATGGCTACGACATGGGCACTTGCCTCTCTATGCGAAATGAAAAACTTGATGGCCTCAAATTTAAGGAGGCAGCCAAGTCAAGCCATTTGGATGCGGTTTTTTTTTTTGTTCAACTGCATATTCTTTAGCAGCAGATGTGACTATGGTTGACCTAGAATTGGTTTTAGCATTTCAGTCAACCCCAATAGGCTGCATGGTGAGGCTAAAGAACAGGTTTAGCTGTGCGCATTAGAGAGTGTTGTTCGATAGCGATGCAGAAACACTTTGGTTATTGTATCTGAATAGATTTGAGGTCTCAAGCATCGCGCATGAATGGGGAGTGATTCTATTTTAAATTAAAGATCGGAGTAGGAGTGTTATGCAAAATACATCTTATGGTCGGAAGAATTTGGAATTCTACTCTTGGAAGCCTGCATGCATTCATTGAGGCAAGTAATCGATTTTATTTATGAACGTTTGTTGTATTCCGGTCAAGAATTGTTACCATCGGTGATTTAGGCAAATTTGAGATTTAGAAAAACCAAAATTGAACTGAAACTTTGTCTCGAGTTAGGTTTTTGCACTGCCATTCTTCAATAATTAACATTTTTACAGCATCACAAAACCATAACAAAAGACGTCTTACCCAAGACGTAATTTCAAGCTTGCATCACAGTTTGACATTCGTGGAATTGCTAGAAACATAAGTAAATATTTATAGAAGACGACATCCTACAAGTCAGCGGATCGTAACAATTTTGGTGACACTATGCAAAATTTACGACCTTTTCACTGGAGTATGAATGCACTCACACTCATTGTTTCATTAAGTGAATTAGAGCTTGTGGGGCAATGTCAGTGGAGCAAGTCAGTTTTACGTTTTCTGCAAGCAAGCAGAACGATGATTTCAAGGTTTCCTCAAAATCGACGACTTGTGAAATTTTTGTTTGAAAACCGAGACAAAGTTAAAATTATTTTTAACTCAAAAGTACGTAGAAATAAAGACACCAAACCAATGGGTTTTAGGTCCTTAACTAGCTTGGCTTGACTTTCTAAAACACTGCCTTAGTGGATGGAAAGGAAGTGGATGTCATTACCACCGACTACAGTAAGGCGTTTGATAAAATCTGTCATCTAAATATTTACCTTAAACTCAAAGCCCTCGGTTTTCCACCTTCTTTCATTACCTGGCTCTGATCGTACCTAGAAAAACGCCAATACAGGGTTCTCTTTAGATTTTCAGTCTCTGATCCCATTACGCGCCACCTCAGGTGTTCCTCAAGGCAGCCATCTTGGTCCATTGATATTTGTCTTAACAATAAACGATGTTGGTTACATCATAAAACACTCTGAACTGTCTATTTACGCGGACGACATGAAAATCATTAAGGTAATATCTACCCCTACAGATCCTCTCTTACTTCAAAACGACTTAAATTCATTCTACACATGGTACGACAAAAACTTGTTACAACTTAACGTCGGTAAATGTCAATCCATAACCTTCTCTCGTAAACGCCTCCCACCTCCACTCAGAACCTATTACTTTCGTAACGAGCCAGTTCCCTCAGTCTCCACCATACGTGATCTGGGTATTACTTATTTGTAACAGGGAGCCAAACTTCCGTTCCCACATCGATCATATTATACTCAAGGCCAATTCCTCCCTCGGTTTCATATAACACTGGTCTAAAGAATTCTCGAACCCTTACGTTACAAAATCCCTTTATATTACCTTCGTCAGACCCCTCCTTGAATACGCCAGCCAAGTTTGGTCACCTTTTCACGACACCCACTCACTTCGAATAGAAGCCGTGCAGCGCATTTTTTTCCGTTTTGCCTTACGCGGTCTTCCTTGGTCCGACGACTATATCTTACCCCCATACAATGATCGGCTGAAATTGATAAACCTGCAGACCCTTGTGAAACGTCGCGAAGTCGCTGACATTCTCTTTGTGCACCAATTATTAACTGGTACCATTGATTCCCCCGCATTACTGGAAATGATCTACCTCCACACTAACCCACGTAACCTTAGGTCTGTCCCGCTCTTTCGTCTCCCACACCACCGCACCAACTATGGCCATTTCGAACCAATGTCCAGAATGTTGCGTTTGGCCAACAATGCACAGAGCACGCTTGACTTTCACTCCAGTTTATCCTCCCTTAGAAACCTACATCTCCCCAAAATGATTATTTTTAAGTTTTAAGTTTAAGTTAATATAATATAGCCTTAAGCTAGGTTAAGTTTTGTTTTAAATTAGCTTTCAGTTACAGCTTGTACTAAGCTTCAAATATATAAATAATTAACTAACTCTACGTATCTTTTAGGCACCTTTCGAGGATGGAGATGGTGGTGGTGTACTGGAAGTGTGTTTCCATGCGACGCGACCGATGATGATTCGAGCACACCGCCAGGAAACAAAATCCAGACACCGAACATAAAAAAAAAGAAATAAATAAAACCCTTACTTCTCCAATTAATACATCAAGGAAGGAGCTGCTGACTGGTTGCGCAGTGGATCTGAATTAGAAAAACAAAAGCTTTCAAAGGCAGAGGTGTTAAAGCCGTACCGTTTATACAAACTAGCAGATGATCATAGCTCGAAATGACATCCGGTGAAGGGACCCGACTCTTTTTCTACTCTTCTTATTTTAGATAAGGACCACCATAAACACTGGAAGGAACATTTCCCCAGCGATATGCACGTAAACCATATGGAACTGCGCAAAATAGTTTATTGTCTGCTCACTAAGCTATCGAAATAAATAAGACTCAGCTAGGACATGCGTAGGCTCACATCCTTTTAGTGATGTCAAATTAGCAGTTGCCACAGTGTGGATTTAAAAATGAGAACATTGACTTCGCTTATCCCATTAGGCAAACATTCCTTTAAAAGGAGTACAAGAAGATAAGGCACTGTCGCCGAAATACCACAAACTACCGAGATATGGTACCACTTCTACCTGGAGAAGACGAAAACGATTTGCTTGCTTTGAGTTTATATATAAAAAAGTAGCCAAACACCATCGACTTATTCCAAACATTTACGATAAGACATCATAGCCGGTCATGTCCCACGCCTTTTCCTCATCAAAGTTCCAAGAAGAGCTCTGATCAAGACGAGGAATAATAGAGATACAGCTATGTTTTAAGATTTGTCGAGGCTAGGACGCACATCGTTAAGCCATTCCTCAATAGCGTATCGTATAACACGAATACCGTAGATATTTTTAGCCTTGCGCTATCCTCATTCGATAATGAAGTCAATGATCAATGGCATGTCCAATTGCGATACGCATATTAATGATTGGTTCGATGAGATAGGACAGCAATTTTCGACTCTGTCACTTCATTTCCCAGATTTATTACTTCGATGGTTTGAAGGCAATGGGTAAGCAGCCAGTTTTTGGGACAATACAAAAAAAAAGATCATGCCATTGCCTAGTGTTCACACCACAGTTCTTAGTAAACTTAGGGTAATATTCGTCAACGCTACAGTGAAGAAAATCTTCTCTTAACATCTGCATTGATCTGGAAAGGTAAAATTATCATTCCGAGCAGTCGTTAAATTTATCCCAGAAGGACTACGTAGAAAAGTCGAGATAGATTTCGAACTAGTGATGTGAAATGTGAATACATTTGACTACTCGTACTCATTCGTTATTTTTTTATGAGTACTCGGACAAAAGTAACGAGTACTTAATACTCGCGAGTACCACCTATAAAATACATTGGAAACTATGCAAATCCAATTCTGTCTCTTTTCTACGAACCGCATACAAAAGTAATCTCTTGCCTTGTTTCCTTCAATATTGTATCCTGCTCAAACAAATATAATTCATTAGAAACAGTTCTCTTTTCACTTTTGCCAAGCCGTGTGTTTGCTTGAAAGTAAACAAAACATATTGCGTGTCCGTGTGTATAATTTGTCTGCCTCCTTGTGAGGTGATATTGTTTTGTTGACATATTTTACAGAGGACAATTTTATACGATTATAGTATTGGTGTAGGGCGAGTAAGAAAATCTCTTAAAATAATTCTTGTTGGTAGTGCAAGAGAGAACGGGTATTCGAATACATATCTGTGGCGAATAAGAATCCCATTAAATGTATTGAGTAGTGCAAACAGAATGAGTAAGCAAATACGTATCTGAGTACTTTGCAGGTAACGAGTACGAGTACGAGTAAGCAAACAGAATGAGTAAGCAAATACGTATCTGAGTACTTTGCAGGTAACGAGTACGAGTGAGTACATGGTAGTAACGAATACGAATGAGTACATGGTAGTAACGAATACATTGTACCGAATGAATACTTTTTTACACCACTATTTCGAGCCCAACTGCAGGCGATGCATGATTATAAAAGGATCGACTCAAGTACTCTCTTGTTATTAAAGATTGAAAAATGTCCTTAGGTGTAGGACTACATCCAAAAAAAATTTATTTAACACATTTCAGCACTATTTTAAAAAACTGTGAACTGTGGCATTTGAACACAACATTTATCATTTATCATTCCAATGATTAATTAAATATTTAAATATTTTAAATCTAAAGTATGGACGGATATTTAAGTTCGGATACATGCATACCATACCATCAATCACACTTAAGTTTAGTTTATGATGCATTCATAATCCCCATTCCTAGTTTTGGAACTAGTATGTTCCAAAAATATCTCGTGAACACGTACTTAAAATACAAATTGTTCTGGCCATCGCCAAAGCTGTTGTCAAGTGTCAAAAACTTTAAAACGTAGTGGGCTGACTTATTGCCAGTATAGTGTCACCGTAAATTGACATCTTCTTCGATCATGCTACGCATTTTAAACGATCCACAGGTTGTATGTATGTCTACTATCTTGCATACAATAAATAATAAATATGTTAATACCCCGACACAAACAGTAATCAAAAGAACATCATTATATAACCGGCGAATAAAATTATTAATCCAAACAAGGCCAACCTTAATCGATTGAAAAAATTGATTACAGTCTCTTCACCTCATACACGTGTGACACAAGATACCGGTAGGAAACTGGTAGGAAACCGGTAGTAAATCCAAAACTTCCGAAATAGTAAACCCAAATCACTTGTCAATCCTACTAAGGGGTGGGAATCCAGGAAGACAGCTAGTTGTATACGTGATATCTGGCAGAAACCAAACTTAATTGGGGAAAAGCAAGGACACCAATCAACGTGCGAAAAATAAATAAATATTCAAATCACTATTTATTATTAAAATATTTATATAAACTTAGTTTTTATTGACATCTTCGCTTTTAGCTTTTTGTTGCTTTCATATTAATTAAGCCTTAAGCAAGATGAATGCAATTGAAAACCACAGAATTTGTGAAGGTCTTCATTTTGAATAGGTTAATCGATTCAACAAATAGAACACCGTTTATATCCTGTTGGTATTTAAAGCTAGAGCTAGATAAATAAGAATTTAGGAAACTAGTTTTCAACACACTTTTTTTTCGGTTGAATGCGAAAATATCTTATATAAGACTTTGTTGATTTAATTACCATTATAAGTAAATAAATAAAATAGTACAAAAACATTTGTTTAATGCACGAAAGTACGCTTAAGTGTTTGTTATTGTTTCCTTGAAAGTAATAGTCTGTTTCGGGAAGTATCCATATTTACATGAAATGACTACTCGTTAACTAGCAAATTAAGATCATTATGGTGACAAATGTTTAGTAATAAAAATGAAAAAGTATAGTTCTCGACAGGTGCCTATAGCAGATAAACTTTTTAATTATTGTGTAGTGTCTGAAATGCGTCAAAAAACCCTATATAAGCACGACGTAGAATAAGTTGATGAGTCGGACAATAGGGAACCTCCTATTCAAGATACCAATTAACTAATTTTTGTCATGTGGGACTCTAGGTAAACACACAAGGTGACCTCCACGGTTGGCTTCCCTGTTTTTTCAAGATTTTATATTTTTAGTAATGATTTATTATAAAGTATATTTTAAGACACAATGCATGCGTTAAACGACGAAACTTTGACATTATCGGTCAAAAGTTCACTGGTTTGCTTAGAAATGGTTTTAAAGTGCATCAAAACATCATGGTTCCCCACATGATCCGTTTCTGACCCAAATAAATTGTGACTGTAAGCCAATGTAAGGAGTGACACATTCTAAGTTGAAGTGTTCGCCGTAGAGCTAGCTATCTGCTTGAGCACACACAGTCTGAAGGAGTCTTAGAAAAGGGGAACAGATACGCTTGGATTGAACATAGAATGAGAAGAATGTTTAGTTATGAGACGGATAAGAGTCTCGAATAACCATAGTCCCCCTCAAATGGCAACAAAAAAATACACATACTTGGCGCAACAGAATGCACACGTTGTCCAAAGCCTAGCTTCTCGCGACTATTCGTGTTGTTCGTGTTATTTATGTTCACACAAATGGAAAGGACCCACAGTTTAGAGTTGTATCCGAAAGGCCTTGGTCAGACATTCGCGCGAGGTGCGACCGTAAAAACCTTTTTTTTGTGATTTCTGGGATTCGAACGCCGAACCTTTCACTCAGTTATACAACGCACCAACCACTGAGCCAATTTAATTTACCTTAAATGTGCGCACACTTTACATTCCAGATGATTCTTATGAACCTACCCGAAGTACGATGTTAAAATCGTACTAAGGGACTTCAATGCTGAAATCGGTAAGGAAAACATCTTCGCCGGGTTAATTGGAAAGCACAACGTTCATCACACACAGAGATCGACTAATGGACTTTACAGCACTTCATAATACGGTGTTAAGTAGCACTAGATTGACTACGAATCCACACATCAACCTGTCTGCCTAACTCCTAGAAGCCAGATGCAGACCTCAAATGTCCAACGAGAGAACACTTCGAATAGTCCGAAAAAAGGAAACTTAACGTTGGACGTCTGAGCTTGCCTGGAATTGCCAAGGACTACAAAGAACACCTGAGTGAGCGGCTCTCCTTTGTTCATTCAACTTCCACTAAAGTGGACCCAATATGTCAACATTAACAATGAAATTGAGTAAACCTTCAAAAAGGCAAAGAGCCAGGAGAAGGAAGGGCAAGGATATGTGCTATCATGTACCTTCAAACTTAGGTTGGAGCAGATAGTGTGCAGAGCAGGTGTGAAAACAGAAGGCAATGTCTTCCACAAATCCGTCCAGCTACTAAAATACACAGACGACATCAACATCATTGGTCGCTTTCAGAGTGCCATAGTGGAGGGTTTCACGGCAATAGAAAATAAAACACCATCTGTGTACCAAGTCGGACATATAGCCCGGAGAGAACGTAAATTTAAATGACACCGTAGTGGAGATTCAACGAAGACTGACCCTTCGAAACCGGTGCTACTTCGGTTTGACCAAACAAATGAGGTCATTTACTCGAAGGACAAAATGTATGCTAAGTAGAACGTAAGTCCTACCAGTTCTACTACATATATGGAACCGAGTGCCGTAGCAGTTTGGAGGGAGAAACTTTTCTTCGAAATATTTGGTTGTACTACATATACGCGAGGAGCTTGAATAAAGGAGCAGATCCAACCGCGCACTCTAAGAGCTGTATCAAGATGTGGATGTAGTCTAAAAGGCCAAGATACGTCTAGTGCATTGACTTGGCACTGTCGAGCGCATGCACAACAATGCTACAGCCAAGGGGATCTGCGAATCCCAGCCCCTAGTTTCAAGACGATCTTCCGCTTTAAAAACAAAGCTATCGCGCTTAGTTTTGACAGCTAGAAACAGCGTGGCGAGAATGAAAGTCTACCCGACGATTTATTGCCTAAGAAAATTCATCCAATTTTGGAGTAGACTAATACGGAATCTGCTCATTTATTTGCAACGTGATCAAAAATTACAATCACAAATTGAACTTTAAAGGGTGTAGCAGTTAATTGAGGCAATAGGCCTCTGGGTTGTATGCATAAATTTGTCATCATTTACTCAAAGTACGAATCGTAAATTAAGCATCACTCAAATAGGCTATTGTTCAAAAATTGATATTCCAATTACATGCAATTTCGTTCGATTAATACACAATTATGAACTTGAATATTTAACTGTTTCATGCAAATAAATGTCAGCCGACTATAGTTCCCTATACGGCTCAATTAGTATGGGACTTACAAATGAGCAGACAAAACTGTATACATATACATATGTACATATTTACAGTGTAACTAAACACCTGGATATCATATTTGTGTTTAGAATGCTTACATTTGTTCGATATACCGTTGCGCTAAACATTTATATACATAAGCAAATAAAGGAACAATACGTCTTATTATACATATATACTGTATTAAGCGCAGTATAACAAAAGGAATTATAAATTTGAATAATTTTTGACGTTGAAGAACCTTTTGGTTGAATTTTTTTTACTTACTTTTGACCTTACGATTAGAAATTCTCTAATAAAGACGGTTTCAATAGCTTAGCATACTCAGATAACTGAAATTTCATTTTTACTAGTTTAGAATTAAAACATAAAATTCGATCGAAGAATCGAGCGGGCTCAATCTAACAAACAAGACCAATCCGGTTTTTCACATCGAATTTTCAAACACCGCAGACTTGTTTACCGATTTCATAGATAATAAATACAATTCCGTTTTATGGAAAACCTTTGAATAGGTATATTGTTTAATTTATAGTATACAAATATTCCTTAAATTATTCATGAAATATATTTAAAGATTAATTTATTCAAAATGGCGCAGAATATGTTTTTTTAATTTCTTTTTAATAAGTTTCAAAATCTATAACAGGTTTCGGGCATGTTGTAAGCAACATATTTTTACTTTTAGGAAAACGCATCCGAAGACGTTTAAGTCTTTTTCTTACACCAAAAGGCAAAAACTTATAAATTAATGATTTTGATCAAGTTTGGTATCACTATAAAATACGTCAAAAAGTTGGGGCCCAACTCTGTATGTCTACATGTACGATCAACTACAGCCTAAATGACTTAACCGAGATTCTTTGAACTTTGTATTTTCAAGGCGAAATCGAAATTTTTACTCTAACCTTGATTAATTTATGGCAATTTTTAAACGCACTCATGTGTCACAATACGATCGAATTTTTCCAGATACGACGTCATTATGAGGGCGTTGTGGCGCAGTGGCTAGTTCAAAACCAAAAAAATGCCAAGAAAAGCTCCCACGTCTCGCGAATGCCTGATAAATATTTGACAGTAATTACTGTCATGAGAAGCTCCTAAATTACGCCTTTCGGATATATCTTTAAATTGTAGGTTCTCCCCATTTGCGCGAAAAATATGACACGCACAACGCGAATGATTGGGCGAAGTTAGGCCCAAGATCCTGCAAGGGCTCTTTTTGTTAAATATTTAAAAATGCATACTAAACGCGTTTTCTTACAAAATTTTACCACTAAATTGGAGTATAAATGTCTATAAAAAAAAATATTTATCGCACAAAATATGCCCTTCAAAACAAGGCTCTTATAAATTTCCTACAATTTTTTTTGTAGGACATCTATTGGCTTCTCCAAGCAGTTGAATATCATTTCAATAAAATTGTACGAAATGCGTTGGCAGCACTGTAGAAATTTTCCTGACCGCTAAATTCATCCCACAGCCAAAACGCAAAAAAATTATCGCCAATGATTTGTGTGCACAGTAAAGCTCTGAATTCAAAAACTGAATCACAAAATTTTGTATAAAATTTAAAAATAATTTTGAAATAAATATAAGTACACCAACTCAAAAAAATTAATTAAAATGTAAATGATTTAAACTCTTGCAAACTCACCATTAGGACTTTATTTCAGTTAACTTTTATTCCAAACAAGGACTCTTCCTTTCTTTACCTCCAACGGTAATGGTTGCCTCCAAGAGTTCACTTTTATTTTTTTTCTACTTTCGCTTAGATACTCTTTCGAATAATTTCCAGTCACAGTTCACAGAAAGTAAAACTATAGTCACTTTCACTTTTCTTTAATAAAACACAGAAAAAAAAAAAATTATCCTTAATCAATCCTTATATTCCACAAACTGCACTACACTGTACACTACTCGGATCGAGAGTGAAATTCGTTCTTCTATCCACAGCGCGCTCCGACTTAAGCTAGAGTTACGTTAACAAACGACTGCGATAATGCTGTCGCCGCTTAATTGCTGACTGCCCGAAGTCAGTTCGCAAACAGTTCTACCAAAAGTGGCTACACCGAAATTTATAACCTTACCAGCTTATAGCAGTAGCAACAACAGCAGACACAGCGTACAGGTTGACAATACTATGTATCGATGGTAAGGGTAGCACGTAGTCTTACCCTATATTAGTGTATCTTTGTGTCTATTGTTAGTCTCTTCGGTCGGATGACGATTGATAGGTCTAGTAGTTTGATAGATTCAAGCATACAGGGAACGAAATTAATGTTGACAGAGCTATGGGCATGCGTTTATGGTAATGCACCTAGAAATGTCTTAATGAATATGAAATCGGAAGCAATTTAAAAGCAATTTGAATTCGGATTTAATTACGAATAAATGGGGATTTGTATGTTCAGCTAGACAATTTTTAACGAAACTGCTGTTTGAAAGCAAAAAAAAAAACATCTTCAGATCTTTTGGATATGTACATATGTGTATACATATATCTCTCTGAATTATGTTCTAGAACTGCGTTTCAAATTATCTTGACTTTGGTAATTCGCTCGTGTGAATTGTCACGTCGACGAGGGATTACAATATTAATGCAGAACAGACATACTACTCGTGAAATCGGCACTAATGACGCTGAATTTGAAGGCAAAACGGTGCTGTGAATTGATGCGAATCGGGTGGTCGTTAACTATTCAACCCTTGGTGATTAATTTACTCATTTACTTTTCGTAGTATCACGGTTAAGTTCCGCAAGAAAATCAAATAATTGGAGATAGACCTGCGGGTTGTAACAAAATTAGAATTTTGACGACAATTAAGGCACCAATTACATACAAATGTGTAAATTTTGGTTTTACAAATACTTGGCGCAGCAGACCGTATGTGGTCCAGGGCCTAAATTTTGGTTTTATGAAAACTAAAAAAAAAAAGAAATCTGGTTTTAGTACCAAATGTGCTTTGAATGACACACTCAATCGGTTTACCTTATTTTATATTTTAAATTTGGAATATGGATTTCATAGCACATTGATAATACATTTTTGGCATTAAGCATTCAAAACTAAATTCCTTTGATTTTTCGACTGACTTACTCGAATGGAAGATCTCAAATGATCAGATTTTTGGCCTCTGCATATAAAACGCTAAATTCATGTTTTCTTTGACCTTTCATAGGAGCCCCGGCCTGGTAGATTGCTCTAAGCATTCTAAATCGCTCTCATTAATTTCGTCTATCATCCACTACTTATACTAGCACAAGCAAAAAGTACATATTTTTTGTTCGCTTATCACTCCCAAACCACTTAACCGATTATGATGCGGTTTTCATCAATGTGCAGACAATTACTAAAGGAAGGCATACGAATAAGCAAAGCATCATGAGAACCCTCCATAGAGCAGCTGAGCAAAGAGGGTGCATTACTCATTTCATATATGTATGTCCATACATCTGCATGGAAGATGACATCCAAAAGATTCTCCTAGTTTGAGGTTTATATTCACGGAAAAACCACCTGTGTTATTTAGCTCTATCCAATGAAGTTTTAACACATGTCGAGACTCGCTAATTGATCATAGCCAGTGTAAACCGCAGCCGCTAACACTTGGCTTGTTTGAATTTCAATTGCATTCAAAAATCATTCGATTCGAAGATTGACACTGCCTGAGGCTGACTCATTGACAATCGTAACAGCAAGCACTACAGCGAGTTGCGTTAAAGCATCCTTTCTTTAACAATCCGCACCTAAGCTGTGGTCAAGGTACCTCTCGATAAAGGATGATAACACAGTTACCAAACTTAGTGTTTGTTTTGATTGTTTGGCTGCTGACGTGGAACATTTCTATTCTCCGAAATGAAAACAAGCTCGGTCCGAAAATATAATTTTTAGATCAAAATCGGCCAACTTAGAGAAACAATAACGAGCTCTTAAATGAGTTCGACCATATAAGCAAATAAACCAGTCTTTTGCAATATTCTTAAAGGGGAAGTAAAACTGATTTTCACCCGATGTGCTCTGCGATGATTTGAGGATTTCACGCACACTTTGGGCAACAGCAGCAATGCTTACGTCTGTGCACAACAGGTAAGCACGCCGATAGCTTTTGTTTTTTTTTTTTTTTTTCTATAAATTTCAATAGACCAACCGGTGAAGGAGCCTCATTTCGACCAACAATGATTTTCAATTTTTTTCAAAACAGCACTCACAGGAAATAATACTTTAACATTTCACTGCATTGTTCAAACGTCAGATAATCCATTTCTAACAGCGGAAGCCTGACACTGCAAATCTGTCAAAATTTCATGCGCGTTAGCGTTGGCAGCGTGGAAATAATATGCACTTGCAAAAAAAAAAGCCAACAGAAGTCCCAAACTTTATGACCAACTGCTTAACGAAACCGTTCGATTAAACACATTGTTTATGCCATTGCCATTGGAACTTTAATAGTAGTCAACAAGAAGAAGGGTGGTACTTTTAGTGAGTACGTATCTCAAGCGAGATGTTTTGTGCTGTAATTCACCCTCATATTTTGATGATCCTGCGCGATACCCCCCACTACAATGCTTTTTGGCATAAATAAGTCTTGAACAAAACGCCAAGAGGGATTAGAAAACTGAATTCAAGAAAATTATAGAACTTTTGGGTATTTTAGTTTACGATGCATTTCGTTCAGTCATGTGATTATCCAAAACCAACCAGCTTTGATAACTGTTTAAAAACGTAAATTCCAAGCAAAGAAAGAACATTATTCTCAAAAAACCAATTAATGCGCTCACATATCCGATACAATAAACCTGTCGTGTGTTTTTCCTGTTCTAATTTGTATCCGGAGATAAAAAACGAATTCGATTTTACCATCCAATAATAGTTCTAATATGCAATTCAACAGTACTCCACTCCCTCAACCTTGTGCTTCGTGGAAAACAGCTGGGACAACTAATCATTAGTCGACAATTTTACATTACACCTCTTTTGGCAATCAAAGTTCAATACCCAATGGCGAAAAACATGTTACCGACACGGTATTTTCTTGCAAAGTCGATTGGAATGTGCATTTTGATTGATTTTAAAACTTTCATAAGTGAATTCACCTAATCAACCAATCAAATCCATGTGTTTTTTTTTTTTTTTTTTTTCTTAAATCCTAAATACATATTATGCATTCTATTTGTACCTAAGTTTATTAGCTGTGCAATTTCGTTATTATTTATTGCTGATTTTAATTGTGAATTATTCGAAGACCCAAAGCAATGAATAACGGTAGCAGTATTCTTATATTCAAGTGCTCAGAAGTTGTATGCTTAGCTTAGGATCTGACGGTTTATGGTTCGAATCAAGTATCTCTAATTCTGATTCAACATTTAATAAAAAAAATAATTACCATTTTCCTGAGGATGGTGTATCGGTAAGCGGTCCAATATATATTTTCATTTATAGTTAAACACGACTAAGTTAAACATAATTACCTAAGAACTTTAAATGTCATTTTAAAAAAAATTACAGCAAAAACATTTTTGAAGGTTGTGCCATCTGTTGATTTCTTTTTGAAGTGAGTATTATGTCGACGCTGGCAACACTAACGTGCTCAAAACAGTGACCGGCGTTTAGTGACAGTAAATATGTATATCGTCCTGCGCTTGAACAATTCTGGCAATTATTGAAAAAAGATTTCCAAAATTAGTACTGCGTTGCAGAAAATATGCAAAACCTTAGAAAAATTTTGGGCGAAAAGAAATTATAAATAGCAGACTTATGGGTAAAAAAGTTATTCTCGTGCTCGAACGGTGCACACAGGCAAAAGAACTGCTGCTGTTATCCAAAGTGTGTGTAAAAATCCAAGTCTAAGAGTTCAACGACAGAACATCAGTCTATTTTCTCTGGAGAGCATATTGTTGTTGAATTTATTTAAGTGCAAGTGAAGATCTGCTTCGTTACCTTTTCTCTGTGTAGTTAAAAAAAATACGTCGATTTTCGTCGCAAAATCATATTTTCGGTAAAAGCTAGTTTTCATCTTGAAGACTATGTCAACATGCAATTTTAGAGAAAAGGCAATGCGACATTGATCCCTACTTCATTGCAAATCAAGCTGCCAGCAACGTTATGGCAAAGAAAGTGCGCTGCATAAACAGGATTACTAATTTATTGTGGTAGCAATAAGTCGATTTCGACTTGGAAGCTATATTCCCTTCGACAAAGTAACAATCATTGGAAAATATGAAACGGTGTAGTTTAAATAGCAATTTTAAAAAGAAACCATCAGATGGCGCATCCTTTATGTACCTAACATGAAATGTCCTCGAAGTAGAAATACAAATAGAGTGTACTCCCTTATAAGCGGACACCGACGGTTTCGAAGAATTTGTCCACTTTTGAGGGGTGTCCGTAAAGAGAGAGTACACTGTACTTGACTCAGCAGACCGTATGTGGTCCAGTGCATAGTTTCTAGTGACCATTCGTTATGTGTGTGTTATATTTTTTCAAACAAATGGAAGGGAGTTATAGAGCACACAGGTTTTTTTTTAGAAGCATTCTTATGACAGTTCTTATTCTCAGACGTTTGTCAGACATTTGCGAGAGTATTTCGGGGTTCGAACCTCGAACCTACTGCTCAGTTATCCAACACACTAACCACTCAACCCCGGCGCCCAATATTATCCAATGCATTTGCCTGAATTTCAATTTGAAATTGGTCGCATTTCCTTTTCCTGCTGCTTCCACTTCCAGGGTCTTGTTTTATTATTTAAAAGTTGGCAGGTATGGAGAATGCATTTGATACATTTCATGGTTTTGCAGAGGGATTAAGTTGAACTTTTTTCAGCAGTCGTGCTTTCGACATACATACATATGTAGAAATCTTCCGATTTTTGGAATCACAGATATCATTTTAAGTTTTATTACCCAACCGATTTCAATGAGGTATGCTAAGAAGCGTAGGACTATTGCTATCTTTAGCGTGCTCTTCTTATTTATGATTTCAGTTCTTTAATTGCCGATGGATATTTAGCTTCGCTATTTACGATTTCTCTTCTCTCATAGTTAGTGTTGTTCCACGCTGTGCACTGCAAAACTCCAGACTAAGTCTTTCGCTTCTATCATGCATCGCGGAGGGCAATATCTTCATATGGGCACGATGCTATAGTATTTTCCTTATTTGGATTGTATCGAACATTCGTAGCGTGCTCAGAAAGTCATTGTTATATTATTGTTATATTCAAATCTAAGTTGTTTTTTTCGTTTATTTATATACATACATATGTATATAATACAGTTTTCAAACAAACAATAAAAAAGAGACCTACAGTAATTAATATGAGTTAAACTAACATAGAACTCAATAGTTATAATATTAAGGCTTAAAGGGCTGGTGTAGCGATGCGCACTAAGCACTGAGCTGCGGTACAATTAAAATCTATTCAATCAAGTCTACCTGACTATGGAACGTAGGAAAGAGTAATAGTTAAATTGTTTATCTCAAATATTTCTTCCAATGAGTAAGCTCTGTTCCTGATGTAGGAAATTATACGTTTCTTTAAGTAATAAAAAAAAAATGTTTGTTGAAAAAGCCCTAATAGGGTCAAAATAACATCTCATCACGACTTGTTTTCTTTATTTTTTTATTTGATTTTTACTTTATTCCATTTTCGTGACTGATTTGCTAAAACTTTGTTTAGCAAATTTTATGAAAAATTCATAAAAATAAAATTTACGTTATATAAACAATCACATCGTACTGAACAGAGCTAGGCGTCAACATCCTTATAGGGCTCCTCAAATTGTCGTATTCCTCTATTTTACTTCAACAGGTGTTATGGGTATTTGTTACTTTTATAAGGCACCCTAAGCTACTTGCAAGTTATCTGTAAACACCTTTATAAGAACCCGCTAATCTGCCGGCGAATAGTTCTGTTTGCTTTCACCGTCATGTGTAAGGTGAATTTTTAACTCCTACCACAAAATTAGCATGAAAAATATTGTAGGACGAACCGGCTTAACGGCACTTGTCAAAACTTATTCTTCACCATGAATATTAAACATTTTCAAACCCAAACAAAGGGGAAAAACCTCTAAAGAAAACGAGTAATTGAAATTTGTTAAAACAAATTAATTCACTTTACGAAGATTATCAACCACCATAACATACGCATTTAGAATACTTTATGTTCATCTTTCAAACACGTACTCCATACTTCAGCATCATAGCAATTAATTGTTATGACAGAAGTCAAAAAAATCCCAACCGGTCTGATTTCATTTGACATCACGTCTACCAGATGTCAAATGTCAAATTGCTTTCTTTTCCTTTTCAATGGAAACCAATCTTCACCTAAGATCTCAATAAACCAGCCAAAATTATCGTTTTCTTCTTTGATGAAATCTTAACTTATTTTGGCAAAAATGTCAAATTCAGATCGAAAAAAAAGCCTCAGACCGCTTAGATAAATGGATTCAACCAGTGTCTGCAGTAGTAACCTCTCCATTAACTTATTTAATTAGCCACAACGCACTGCGGTATGGTGTAATAGGTTAATAATTTCATTGTTTACATTATGTAGCTCTTCTTTAATTAGTAATGATTTACCAGCAAACAAAGTGTCCCACATGACGGTAATTTTCCGCAAAAGTGCGACTAGAAACAACCGAAATGAAAATTGAAACAGAAACACACTTTTTGATCATAGGTCAATGGCAAAATCTAGTGTAACTGGTTGGGTTTAGTGGCGAAGCCTAAGTCATATAATTGACAAGGTTTTCACTTTGGTTATGGCTTTGAAAGTGTACAAAATTAATAATTACATTTTGACGAGCTAAAGAATTTTATAACAGTTGTTTCCACATAGTTGGGGAGTAAATGGTCATTAGCAGGGTATAGCTAGCACCTAGACTAATTAGTGTTTTTTTTTTTTAAGAATTCGGCGAAGAATGGAACTAGTTTCTTTATCATTTGGTTTTCAAATGATTTTTCATTTCCAGGCATTAAACTACATATGTATGTATGTGTATATGCGGAAAAACAAGTTTAAGAGCATGCAAGTGCGCACATGTGAGGGTGAGATTAAAATTATTCATGATTTATAAAAAATGGAAAACATACAGCTAAAGTGATAGAAGTTCGCGTTTAGGAATGCCTTTTTTTAAAACTAGGTTTTGTCGTTAAGATGAAATCAAAGCCATTTGACATTTTAATACTGCTCGCACAGAGATCCTTAATCCTTGCGTTGCTAATAACTTCATTGTAAAGAATCTGCTTAAGCATTACTTAAACAGATCCGCAATTTTGATAAAAATTACACTTAATTTCAAAAGTTTATATAGCAAGCCATGTACCCACATGAAGGATGCGCCATCTGTTTATTAATTTTAAAATTGCTATTAAAGTTACACCGTGCACTATTTTTCAATGACTAAAAAGAACGAGCCTTTCGATTATTTATAAAAAAAAAATAATAATTTAATTCTAATGGACGCCGTGGCTGGTTTGGCAGCAGCCTATCCTGTTGACCCAATTTAACACTACATTGTCAATTGTTTGTGTCTCCATTTCGCTAGTAGCTGATTATTCTACTTAAGTTCATGAATTGTTTTTGGATCGTTGAAGTAACAACGATCATAAACAGTTCCCCATAAAAAGAAGTGCAATGGCCGCAGCTCCACAGTGGTCGATACACGTCCCCTAACGTCCCCTAACCTGCTTATTGTTCTTCCAATTATTTGACGGCTGATAAGGCACATTTTGCCTTCCTGCTGGAATAAAAGCTAATCCAAGTCCAAGCCATTTAATTGCCACAGCAAAAAAGTCGCTCTTTAAGGGTGTATTAGCCTCACTACAATTGTTTCTTAAATTTTTGAATGAGTTGAACCGAGTTTGTAAATAATCTGAGACATTTATGCTCAGAGAAGTTTTTTCTTTTTTTTTTTTATAATTTACCCGCACTCAAGGGTTAATGTTTATACACAGTGCGGGCGTTGAAAGGAAGATAGAGACAGAGAGAAAGAGATTGGTGTAGTGGTTTGAAACTCAGGTGTATTAGGTTTCACACATTAGCTCCAGGGGTGGTGTCCAGATAACTGGGGAAATTGATTGTTGTCATTTATTTGTTTTGCCCTCGCTTCTGATTCACAGTATTTTTTTCTCGATCCACCTGATGTCATGAGCATATCAATTACCAACAGAGCGATCAATTTCTCCAGCCATATGACAAACCTACTGCCAGTGTTATGCCTTCGCAGTAGTGTTGTCACAAACTTTCGCAATTGACCGGACTGCCTCTTTATCATATAATGCTTGCTGACATCAGGGATTGAACTGTGAACCATCAGCTTGACAAACGATGGCGCTACCACTACACCATTGCCACCCTTAGTGTGACTGATGTTGAGTTATTGAGCTCTACGACTAGTTGAGGTTCTTGAGTTTTCACACACACCCCTTGCAAGGGGAGCAAATCAGTCATCGGAGTACACCGGACGGACACTTGGATCCTTAAGAATACCAAAAAAGCAGATACAAATACTTGGCGTAGCAGACCGTACCCAGGGTCCAGGGTCTAGCTTTTGGCGACCATTCGTATTGAGCGTGTTATATATTATCACACAAATGGAAGGGGCCTACAGTTTAGAGCCATGTCTGTAAAGTTTTTTTTTAGAAGCTGTGTGATGACAGTTTGTCAGACATTCGCGAGAGGTGGAGCCGTGAAAAAACTTTTTTTAGTATTTTCTGGGACTCGAACCATGAACGTCCCGCTTAGTAATCCAATGGAACAACCACTCTACAATTGCAGTTCATTGGAACTTTGACCAATTATCCGGCTCTAAGCATGGAATGTTCCAGTTGAACTCTTTCAAATATGATTTGATCTTATAGTTTAATGCATTATTCGATTGGATTTTGCTTTTCTGCAAATAAAAAAAAATATTTTCTAATAAATTACTAGAATCAGGTTTGTTCCATTAAAATATGGCATTCTCTACAAACAAGGTTCAATGAACACAGGTGCCGATACGTTGTCACGAGCCAAACTAGATTCCCCATTATTCAAAGATAAATACGTATCCATACCCACACCTATCATAAAACATGCAGTCAACAAGAGCATCTTTGAGTTTCTTCTGCTTCGAGAAAACAATGAAAAGAACAAAAAGTAACACAATGATACCTGAAATAGATTCTGATATCTGGAACAAGAAACACGAGGAAATAATAGTTAAATATGCATATTCCGATGTACATACATACGTACATGAGTTAGAAAGAATGTTATATTTGTCACGGAGTAGTAGGTAGAGTGTTTGCTTGTGACCTGGCCGGTGTAAGTTCAAGACCCCCAGGGCAACAGCAGTCGCAGCCAGCACATCAGAGAATCTAAAAAAATCTGAGTTTCTTCAAAAAGGAGTTGCTGCCTGGAAGTTCAGTGGACCGAATTTGGTTGCTCTTTAATTAGAAAAAAAAATAAAAATAAAAATTAGAGTGCACTTCCAATTTCACCTCAAATTGTGATCTTACAGATCCCATTCATGGATTTTGAACAGATTGACGGGCAGACATACAGTGAGGCAGAATCTCTGAGAGAATCTCTTTCGAGTTCATCTACTCGTGTAATTGGAATACCAAAGGCCAACGCAAGGTATTTTCTTCAAATTTACCATCCAGAGGTAAGCTCCTATGACAATTAACACCGCCCTTTCATACTTCTTACGGAAAGACCACTTTTAAATACATACGAGTACAGGGTGCCTTAGGTCAAGATGTCAACAAGACAATTTCACAGTCTTTACGATTGGAAGCTAGCACTTTTTATGTTTTCTGTTTGTTTTTGTAACTTCTCGTATAGGTTAAGAGTCATAGCATAAAAAGTGATGACACCTCTTAGCCCGATATTTGTGGAACTACAAATATCAATTTCTTTGTCTGAGAGGTGATATCATTTGTTATTTAGATTAGGTTAGGTAGACGGGTGCCCTACTTGACAGGAAGCTGTCAATGAATCACTTAGACTAACGATGTGCCCATTGTGCCCATTAGTAGACCCTTGACAACCGAAATTTCATTATCGACGGCTGAATTAAACCACCCAGATACATATATGTACGAATTTCAGAAGTTTGTTCAGCTCAATGTTTCGAAGATCATCGTGCTCCGCAGGGAAATTGCGCCGAAGAGTGTTTTTCATTTTGGTGGCTAGTGCTGGACAATCGCATAGCAAGTGACGAATGGACGACTCTATTTCCTCTTCGTCCTTGCAGTTCCTACAGAAATCGTTGTGGGGTAGTCCTAGCCGTGCTGCAGGGTTGCCTATCACACGGTTTCCTGTCACGGCGCCGACATCTATCCGAATTTCGCTGCAACTGAGTTTCCTGGGATCTGCGGATCTCTATTTGTGATAGACTTGCCATAACGATTTGGTAATATTCCACCATATTTCCAAAGTCTTAGTGCAGTTTAGCTCCCAAGTTGTCGCAGTAAAGAACAAGTGGAAGAAGATTCAGTATTGTTTCCAAGGCTGCAGATGGTGTTGGACATTTTTTATTTGCTAAGAACAATTCACCGACATTAAAGTTAAGAATTTAGATACAAAGGGTGGCTTCTGGTTTAACTGGGGCCTTAATTTTAATTTAATTTTTATTGAAGCTCCAACTGACTAACCCTTGTCATTACTTCGCCGGATATGCTGGGAGACCGAAAGAGGAAAGTCCACAGCTCATAATCTATATGCTCGTATCATGCAACGTTTTCATTATTTGGCCCCAGTCAGCACATACAAGTTCAGTTGATCCTGCAGTTTAACCAATACAGTCACGAACAATCAATAAAATGCTCATTGCTACCTCACATTCAGTGATTTACTCTGAAAATCACCACAGTCAGAAGCTGATTGTATAAAGTAGGCCAAGTGCAATCCCCGTAACGAATGTAGAAATGTTCGATGCAGTGTCTTGATTTAATGTAAAAATTTTAAATATAACCCACCCGTGTAATGGAACTGACTCATTTAAAAACCAAGTTATCATCACCTCGCAAAATCACATGCAAATACGAGGAATCGTAACGTTTGTCTTCAAAACAGCTCTGATTTTCATCTGAAATAACGTCAGACCTTTTCTACAAACAGTCTTACTACTAAACGAAACGAATCAACCATAAAACTCTACTGACGTCAAACAATTGAGTGGTAAAATTCTAATGAGCTATGAAACCCATGGGTTAGCAGCCTTAAATTGTTCCTGATTCCACACTGATCACGTATGATTAAGAATTTGTATGTTTCTTTTTGGAAAAATGATCAAAAATGCCATAAAATTAATTTCAACCGACATGTGTTTTTCAGAATCCAAAATGTAACCAGTACACACTGTCCACTTCCATAAGAATATTCTACGAGGATATGTATATGTCTCACTTATAGCCGGCTACAGCGACATCTTCCTGTTTGGCATACGAAATGTAAATTAAAATTAGTAAACCTCAATACCTGGAGTGGCTTTGAACTTCGAATTTCATTTCTCACCATCACGATCAAAACGTCGTGCATTAATCACCCACCGGTAATCAGCTGAAAACTTTTTTTTTTCTGTGTCAAAGTCAATGACGTTTGGACTGCACCGTCCAAAAGCACCGACAAACTATTCAATGAATCTACGGTTCAACGACAGCCTGATATAAAATTCAAATCATGCAGATTGACAGGCAAACAACCAATGTTCGAATTTAACCAAATTTAACACGGTAAAGCAGCAAGTGACACGCAAGTGGTACACATACTCATACGTAGAAAAATATTTGCAAAACAAACAAACCCAAACGCAATTAGTGTTGCCCGAAACTGCAATTTGTCGGTCAAAGTGTTCTAATGTATTTAATATTTGCATATGTAATATTTTCTCACCTGAGGAGCCGTAAGCGTGGCTCTGTATGTTAAATATCTTAAAATCACACAGGTGAATCGGTGTTGGGTTGGTGCGCCGACTCCAGTGCCTCACAAGGCGGAGGCAATGGACGAGTGACCTAAAACCTTGGCGATTTGGTAAATTGCCGTAGTAGGTCCCGCAGCAGCATCTACGAAGTGGATCTGAATAAATCCACATGTTTGGCTGGGGACTGTTTTGTTGTGTTTGTGTTTGGATGTGACCCATGAATGTGCAACATCGATGGAAGTGGTGTTGAATCTGTGAGAAAAGTGTTTGTTCATGGAGTGAAGAACTCACTAATACGACTCACTAACCTCGGCATTTAAAAGCACGAGTTTCTTTCATTAAGATGCTGTAGCGGTTAGACTTCGACACTTTATTCAAAAAGTTGCATCAAATTCATTCTTGTAAATTTTGATGTAACAATAATTTGAGTACAGATTGATGAATATCTTAAACGATTTGGAGTGTGTACCTTTACATTAATTAGTACCTTTACATCCTCGGGTTTCGTAAGCCGATAGAAGCACAAAATTTCAACTATTTATCGTACCCTAATCAGAAAAAATTTTAAGTAAACCCTTAGTGGCTTAGTGGATCCGGAGTTAGTCATTATATTTGAAGATTCTTTAAACTTCCTTTGTCATATCTTACCACATGAATGGAGCTGATATTGAGCAATGTAATAGCTTGTCAAGTTACCCCAAACCTTCGATGGAATCATCAGATTTCTGAAGCAGCGAAAAGTGTACACGTTTTTTCAGTCCTGCAGGCATAGCTACTATGTATCTATGAGGCAATATATTCTTCCGAAACTCAAATATAACTCACATGTTTGGGCAGGGACTCCCGCAACTTGTTTGAGTTTATTAGATCGTTTCCATCGTCAGACATGTAGATTGATCAGGGACCTGTCAAGTTGCGAGCAAATCCTTTCGCTAGAGCATCTTCGGAATGTTAAATCCTTGGGGTGATCATTTTAATTGAAACTTATTAATCTTAAGGTCGGAAGAGTGTGACAAAAAAGGAGCATTGTAGCAGTCCCAGTTCATCCAGTTCGGATATTGAAAAATCATTCATAATGGCAATGTAGCACTCATCTTAACTATTCCACCACTGTTGTCTTTCAAATAATATGGGCCGAGTACTTATTTCGATGTTATGCTGCACCAAACGGATATAAACAAGTCTGGTGGATAAGCCAGGCGATTTGTTGTTCCGCAGTAAGGATTTTCCTTGTTGACATGTTGTAAATCATCAATTTTATTTATTTGGCTTTCATTTCAAAATTTTACAAATCCTGGATTAGTTCAAAGACCAAATTGATAAACCCAATCGTGCCGCACTTCATAGTTTCTTAAGTTCAGGACAACTCGAGCATTGTCCGACGAATTGTTAGGGCATTTTGTGGCTTAGTTCCGTTTTACCATGTTCACGTAATTCATGTAACTATAGCAGCTTCCAAGTTTTATTAACATCCAAATCGACAAAATCTAAAAGTCCATTGATGAGTTTTAGCCCAGAATCCGCTTTCTTGCTAACGATAATACAGGTCATCTGCTTACATACAGCTCCAACAGATGTCGTAGGCTTGAACTCCAAGTTACTCGATGTGCTGCCTTGGGCAATGGTTAGACTGTACTAATTAGGCTCTATCCTACAACGATTCATTTCTTACTGCAGAGGCTTGACACTTCATAACCATCAATATTTCCAGCATGTTATTGTTGCTAGCGTCGAAGCAGTACCTACTTTGAAGAACCACAGATGGTCTGCCCTTTACTTATGAGAAACAAGAACTGTATAAAGTTACTGCTTTATTTGCGAACGGACAGCGAGTTTCTCGCCGACTTAAATGTTTGTCGCGTTCAGACAAACTCAGTTGAATTTCTCTTATTTATTAGTGGCTTAATCTCCGGAATTCTGTGATTCTTTCACCGGGCTTGCATTAAATCCGTAACTGTCAGCCCACTTGACCAACTGTGATAGAGCTGCTTCCATCAGGCCCTGTAGAGTCGCACGATGTTTAACACTAACTGTTACAACCATTTCGTGTGCGTGAGCTATTACCTTTTATCAGTCCTTTTCTAAGTTGAGACACATTGCAGTCACCGTAAAAAGCAACAATTGTAGTAATAACCTTGTGGGGTACCCCTTGTGTTCTGAAACCTGATTTACTTTACCAATTTTTCTCTCGTTTCGGCTCTTCCTTCCAAAATAATGAAAATAATTTCATATCATACAAATAAGGAAAATCAGAAGACAAAAACGTCAAAAGGACACAGAGAATATTTATAACTTCCTCCTCTTGCACACTACACGGTTTCTTACCAACAATTGCAATGAAACGAAGCTACAGCAAAAATTCCGATTTAACGGCCGATTTGAGTAAACCCTTTAAGTCCTCTAGTGACCAATAGACCTACTAATAACAACTACCAAATGTTTCCTCCAGATGTCTCACACTTTGCCTTGTACTTGTTTACATTTTTTTCTAATCAGCTGTTTGTCAAACCCTTGCCAGTTTTTATCAGACAATTTTTCGTCCCCTTTGTTATAAATTTGCCAGCGTAAAAAGTTTCACAATTAAAATTTATCTAGAAGAGTTTCAAAATTAATACATTTGCTTTGGAATGCAAATCATTCACGAGTGAAATTACGAAATTATCAGTATAATAGTAGTAAATTATGGCTACTCCGGGGATTGAAGCCTTTAAACTTTTTTCAGAGCCTAAAATCGATCCGAAAATGAACTCAATGGATAGATATAGGTTGAGGACATCTTCTAGTTGAAGTTTTTCATCTCACTAAGATGCTATATTTTCAGAAATGAATGGAGTAATCTCATAGAATCGCTTGAATACTTTGATGGCATACGTGACCTTGCATTCAATGGAGATCTTAAGGTTTCCAAGTTTCGCAGCATATATTGGGCGCTCTTGTTGCGTGTATTGAATGCAGATCATAAAAGGTGGATTGAGCAACGGGAACTACAGAGGGATAGGTAAATACAATAGGGTAACACGGAAGTGTAGCTCCAATTGAGTTGAGTTTCTTTGTAGATATGAGAAATTGAGACGTGAATTTGTTAAGAATCCCCATAATGCAAGAGTTCCAAATGATGATCCATTATCACAGTCGAAGCAGGTGAGCTACTATAAATATTCTAAACTTTGTGTGCCTTTTGACTTGAAAACTCCCTAAGAGTGTTTGGAACCAGTATTTTAGCGATCAGGAGCTCTTTGCTGTCATTAAACAAGATGTGGTGCGGACATTTCCTGGTGTGGATTTTTTTAGGAAACCCCTCATTCAAACTTCAATGGTAGAGAAATATGATCTCTCATAACAAAATGTGGCTAATGAGTTCCTTTTTCAGACAAATATTCTCTTCTACTATGCAAGGGAACATCCCTATATGTGCTATCGCCAAGGAATGCATGAGATTTTAGCTCCAATTCTTTTCGTGATGTATGGAGATCATCAAGCTCTGCTGCATTTCATGGAACTAACTGAGGATATTGAGTAATACGATACATTTCAATCTATTTTTAGATATTTATTGACTTCAATTTGTTTTTCAGTGAATTGCTGATCGACGTCCTGAATCCAGAGTTTTTGGAAGCTGATTCATAGTAAGTTCCACCAAATAGTCTTGTGGTGATATACTGTAGCTCTATTTTAGCTCAATATTCTCGCGACTGATGGCATCTATAGAATCCTATTATAGAGTCACAAACTTAGCCCAAGCCGATAGTGGTTACTTTTCTGCTCGCAACGATCAGGTAAGCAAATCTACAGTCATGTGTGGCTCTACTAATGACAATCATTAATTTTAGATAATAGATCCAGTAACAACTGAAGTAGAAGTCATTGGCCAGTTGAATTCAATTCGAGACAAAATTCTTGCCAAAGAAGACCTGCATTTACATAATTATCTCCTAAAGTTGGATATTCCTTTGCACATTTTTGGAATGTAAGGCTACGTTCGGTTCAACGCATAGCGTCTTAATGTGTCTTAACTTATTTCAGACGATGGCTTCGGCTGCTTTTCGGTAGAGAGTTTCCCCTTCTCGATTTACTTATGCTGTGGGATGCGATATTTGCCGACAGTGATCGTTTTGATCTACCAAATTATATCCTTGTTGCCATGTTGATACGAATACGGGACAAATGTAAGAAATTTATGTCAGTTAGTATATCCCTTCTACACGGGTAATGCGTTAGGTTAAAACTTTGGAAAGATAACAGAGCGCCAGAATACAAATCTAGTGAAACTTCTACGATGCATTACAATCTTTGGCCAGACATTAAAGAGTATAACTTGGTTAGGTTCCTGGTCACCAGGGATTTGCTAGCAACGAATTTGCAGATAAACTTGCTAGGGCTGGCGCAGATTCTACATTCATAGAACTGGAACCTGGCAGTCAAATGGGCTGCCGCCACTGCGCTGATTAATTAATGGGAACACAAAGTGCTCAGCGACGAAATGTCGATTCTGTTTGGAAGAGGATGAATTATTCGAACACATTCCAAAAAAAAAACTACTACTTTCGACGTGCCGGCCTTCATAAGGGAGGTGGTACGTCTTTTATATGAATTCCATCCTTACGATACCATAGGTCTTTTACATCGCAAAGTCAGCCTTTGAGCAAGGGCTTAATTAAAAAAAACCTTAGTCCTATATTCTCTTGTTTTCTTATATGTATACAGTGTACTGCCTTATAAGCGGACACCAACGGTTCCGAAAAATTTGTGCGCTTATGAGAATGCAAACAAAAGGGCCTTTAAAAGAAAGGTTCTTTGAAATCTGTCCGGTTATGAGGGGTGTTCGTAATGAGAGAGTACACTGTACTTAGTTAAAGTTTTTATACATCAGGTGCTTAATGTATTATTTGTGTTCTTTTAAGCCTGGAATATCTCTTCCTAGTCTTTTCGAAGTAGTATCGTAGCACAAATACTTAATCCTTCAACCATCAACAAAAAAATTATTCACCGTTAGGTTTTGCAATCTTGGAATCTTCTCAAAACGAAATCAAAGCCACTTTTTAAATTGCTTCATTATATGTAATATCCTTTACCTCATGAAGGTAGGTTTGCAATCGGATCATAGCGATCCGTTAAAGTCAAACACTGTGAGGCACCAACCTCGGTCATAATAACTGGGTTATGTTTTGTTCTTCTCTTCTTTATCTTCAGTACTTATTGATGTAGAAGCTCACTGGGTTTCAGCTTTCTGTTGTTGTATGAAGCACATTGTCATCACGAAGTTGTATTAAGTGATTTCGTTTACCTCAGGTTCCCAATCTCTGTCTTTTTCTTATCCATCTGGTGCATTTAAAGATCCTGTGATTTGCGTTGTCTTGTATCGAGTCGCCATAGTGACATACTGGCCTTCCTAGTTTTCTATCTTCGGAGTTATTTTTTAATTCATACTTTCTGTCAATCCGCAATGTTTCTGATCAGTTTTGCAGTCCATGTACCCCAAGTTCCCCTGATCCAGCGACTCGTTGTGATCTCCTTGCCTTCTGCTGTAACCATTTCCTTTTCTCTCGTATACCTGTATATTCCTTTTCTGATGCTAAGAGATCGATGTGGATTACCGTATGATATCTTTAAACACTGAAGTGATTTTTGTAGCCCTTTTGGTCCCATGCTTCATCTGCTGCCAATACGTTCGCTTTACATCCAGTCACACTTCTGAGTATTTTACTGCATTTTCGGTAGTTATTGTCTCCATTCAGATGTTGTGATATGCAGAAGTCTTCTGCCAGATATTCCAGCTTACTTTTGATAGCCTCTGTCACTTCTGCGTTCTTAGGTCATCCTTATCCCTAAACTTCAGGGCTGAATTGGACGAACAGTTGTCCTCAGTTGTCTGGTGCTATGCCAATTCTATAAAGGTACTTCTGCCTTAGGTAATCACTGATGACGCCGGTTAGCATCCTTAAGTAATTCCCGTTCAGACACGCAAGGATCCAAACTTGGATTTGTTATGGGAAGAAAGCGTTAACACAAGGAACTTGTTACACATATAGGATAGAACATTCAACCAGACAAATTTAATTTATACAGATTCTGTTCCTTAGTATAATTTTTATGAAGGTTCTTTCTTACGCCACAAAATGGTTTGCGAGCAGTTAATAAGAATAGCGAGTATACTTTAGCCAACGAGTCAGACATTTCATTACCCATAAAACCTTCGTGTACATACAAGTATCCCATGCAGTATGATTAGGTTTTCCTTTGTATAAAGGTGGTTTTGTAACGCGCGCTAGATTGCAAGTTTATACTTACGCACTGGTTGATGGGAAAAATTTCTGTCTAGGCTATGGTTAAGTATACGCATAGGGTGTCCGAAAGGTTAGCACTCGACACTGTACCGCTCATTTATAACCAATTGGTATACCACAGTAGAACAGCTATATTCGCTACTTTGTGGAACGCAATCCAATTTTTTAACTGTAGTGACTTCATTAATCTTTGTCTACCGGACCAATGCTGTATAGGCTAGAGTAGGTCTGACTACCAAGGTAAACGTTTGAAACGTAATCCTTGAATCTGGTTAGTTTGGTTTAGCTCTGTATGTGTATGCAGATAGGCAAATCCAAACGGATCCTCATAATTTTTCCTTTTTTATCCAATCCTTAAATTACCCCTTTCATTTCATCACGCAAAATCAAAATATTTATCTTAAGCATATCAACTTCCACAGTGCTTCTAAATGACTACACCACTTGCCTAACGTATCTAATGCGGTACCCCTCAAATGTCGACATCAACTTAATTCTTCGACATGCCCTACACATGCAAAAGCCTAAGGTATGCTAATAATAATAATAAAGAAAAAAAAACACAAGCCTCATATCCACATGTAATCTTTTCGAAGAAATTCGATCGACCAGCTAATGCTTTCGTTTACTTCACAATGTCCGGTGAATCTATTTTGGCTGCACCGTCATCATCGTCACAAAAGCTCATAGTTACCTCTACAACTCCTATAACGAGTAAAACTTTGCCAAAATTGAATGCCAACAAAGTAAAGTTTGAAGAACCCATTGAGAAACGCCATCGCTCTACATCGCTAGGCAATGAAAACACGTTCCACAAACAAATAGCTGATATACAGTACAAAAATGCTTTGGATTCAGCAGCCATAGCTAGATTACAGGTCCACCCCGAATCGGATAGAGTAATAATCGATGGATACTCAGAAAACGTAAGTCGTAATTTTTCTCCTTATTACCAATTCATTACCACCTATTCTTTAGAGCCCAGAGCTACTCCGTTTAGAGTTGAAAAACGCACAAACTATTATTAACATATCGAAGGGTAAACTAGAAAAATACCTAGACACAATCAGAAAACATGTCACAAAGAATACTTCTGAGGAGTTGGGTCAAGCGCTGGATGGCATTGAGGAACTTTGCAGCTTTCTCGATGTTAAGTTTATATTTCCTTACAACTCACGTTCTCATCCTATTGATCAGGCACTCGAAGCCGATGAGAGTCGTCAATTCAAGGCATCGTCATCAGAAACCAAAAAACTAAATGAAAGTGCGGTAAATAAAAAAACTGAGAGCCCTCAACTTGAGCAACTCAATGAAGTAGGAGAGGAAGAAGAAGAAGAAGAGGAAGAAGAAGAAGAAGAGGAAGAAGAGGTTCAAATATCAATTACATTAAATGGGGCAACTGCTTATGAGAAGCCTGACACTGGATACATGGCCAATTCTTCTCGATTTCTTGGCAATCGTAAGGAAGTTGAACTGATACCAATCATAACTAATGAAAGAATAACCTTTGATCAGCGACCAACGCTACGGGGTGTACCCACAATTGATCCTCTCGGTTACAGAGATGACTGATGTACGAATAAATCCTTCGACTGATTTTTTTTTTGGTTACAACTTGTATTTTTAAGTCTTTTTCACATTCTCTTGAAACTTGAATCTAAAACTTTTGCAATTGTTTAGAATTAGATGAAATTAAATGTAAAAATTTTGGATCTTTTAAAATATAAGTGCATAACTACCATTAACTTGTGATTTTATAACTGGAACAAGAAAAGACGAGCTTCTCTGTCTGTAGATGTACCTTTGTACATATATACGGGATAGTAACTGTATTTCAATTGTGATATATGCAAAAAAAAGTTATTGTCAGAAGTGGGATTCGAACCCACGCCTACAGATGTAGACTGCGACCTGAACGCAGCGCCTTAGACCACTCGGCCATCCTGACTTAAAAGACCCACAAGTCTGTTTGACAAAACATCAGGGCAGCGGATAGCTTTTATGTATAAAACTAGGCTGGCTCTCACAAATTCCTTAAAATAGCGCTTGGAACAGTATAACAACAAGTATTCAATGCATTTTTATTAGTAAATTCAGATTTTCTTACAAACTAAACAAGCACTTAAAACTGTGCTACACTAACTTACTGGCCCAAGCGGCCATCTAAGCATCTAATACTTACAGAATGTCTTTTGATAGAGCCTCACTAAACTTATTTATTTTCTATAGACTTAATTAACCAAAAAAATAAGAAAAAACAATGATTTCTTAAAACTTAAAAACTATATTCAAAAGCCGCTTCTTTGTGCTAAGAAGGCAATTGAATAACAAAGTCCTCTCTCGAACAAGTAAAGTGACCCTGTACAAGAACTTACTCATCCCAGTCCTGCCTTATGGGGAGAGGCATAGACTTTATCGAAAACTGGATGAGATATTGGCTGTTTTGAGAGGAAAATGTTGGGTTCCGTCTTTGTACACGATGAGTGAATGATGATATGCAACGACAAACTATACGGGCTGTACAGCGACATCGAAGCAGTCAGAAGAATGAAAGTCCAATGGCTGAGATGGCTGGGTCAAGCAAATGCAAGTCGTAATTCTCTGACGAGAATATTACATAAAGACCTCGGATTATTTTGCTTTTAATATCGAACGCACTCTAGAGTTTAAGCAAAATTACCATCCACTTCGTTGTAGCTTCTCTATGTGAGCTTAAAATTAACTGGAAAATGAAAACTGCGAACAAAGAACGGCTTCGACAGGATTCTAATAAATACTGGATGAATTAAGAAACATGCTAAATAGCTATGTAGGTACAAGAGCTTAATAACAACATCGCTAAACGAATCCTGTCATCAAGCTAAACACACGTTTAAACCAGACTGACGGAAAAAAACAACTACGCCAACTGGAAGGTGGAGCAGGAATGAACATTGTACCAATGGGCTGAATGGAGGCCTAGGTGAAAAGCGAAAGCTACCAATCAATCAACCAACCGTTTCATCAGCTGTTTGAATTGTTACAGACCTGTGTTTCTGTTTCTCCAATGATTCACAAACAATTGATGCACTATGGTTAAAGAGCCTTCGCGAATAGAGCGACAAATAAACGACAATACACTACTAAATTGGGTTAAGGGGTTGGGCTACTGCTAAGCCATAAATTAATCCTTTAAAAATCAAAACAAGAATAATAAAAAAATATGAAAGGTGCATTTTTAATAGCAATTTAAAAGAAAAACCGGCAAATAGCCCATTCTTTACTAAGGTAAAACAGGTTACCATGAAATCGTATGCCGTTCTGTCCTAAGAGTGATTGTTTCCTTTTTTATGCTGCTAACAATCTGCAAAACAATCTACAATCTGCTCTGTTTCATGTCCACGGATTCATGCCAAAATAAAAAACTACAGATTCCGGATCACATGAATTGGTTCAAATTAAGTCAATTCAATAAATTGTACAACTGAATTGAGTGAGAATCAAAAAGTACGAACATCTCTATGCATTACTTACAATTTTTAAGAATCAGAAAGCATGAGAAAAACTCGTTTCATGTTGCATATACCGGGTATTTTATAGTAGAAACACATTGACACAGCAACAGCAACTTTGACAGCCACAATGAAAATTTTAGAACCAATGCTTTTCAATGGAACAGAACACATTAGCAAAGCAACAGCAACTTCAACTTTAGACCTAAGTTCTCTGTTGCTGTTCAAATGCAACCAACCTTGCGACGCCATTTTTCAGACCTCCCAACATGAAAATATTTTATGTCTGCCACCTCAAATGTAAACAAAAGAATTTGTTTTGTTATTTGTTTCAAGGAAGTGCAATGAAATGGAGGAAACACATCATTTTAATTTTTTTGTTTCACTTTTTGTTTTGAGATGTCAATTTTCGCTGTGTGCTGTTGTGCTGTGCTAATGTGTTTCACATCACGTTGGCTGTTTTTGCCCGGCGGTTGTCAAAGTTGCTGTGTGCTGTTGCTGTGTCAATGTGTTTCTACTATTACACTTTACACCATCTACCACCAAGCATTATGTAGTTGTATGGTGGTAACAAGTCTACTTAATTCATTAAATTTTTTGATGGATTCTTTGAAATGTCATTTACAACTGCAAATGTCTGCAAAACAAAATCTTAATTGTCTGTGTACATACATAATTAGTTGTGTTAAACTAGTGCGATTTTTGGAAAACAAAATCATGACTGTTATTTGTAAAAACCCTGTGATGTTTCAACATGAATAATTATACAGACACTTAAGATGGAAAAGTATGTAGAAATGCATAGACTTAAATAAAAAAAGAACCGATTGGGGCCAAAATCAAAATTTGCTATGCCAAATGCTTTCATTTTGACGAAATAGAATAGTAGAAACACATAAACACTGTGACGAAGACTGGCACTCGGAAAGACAGACGTACACACGCACAACCGTCATGGGGAAAACAATTTTGCTGATAACGTTATAATACTGTTAAATTTTATTTAAACATGAAATCAAATCGCCTCGCAAATCCAACAACACATTTGCATGTGGAGGGTAATCCATATACATACATATGTATACATATGTATATCGACGAAGCGATTCAACCCCTAGAGAAACTCCCGCAAATCGGAATAAGTATGAAAAGGTGACCCAGCATGCCCACTCTCCATTTGAAACGACGAGCCAATGGCGAACGTGTAAATCTTTTATTTTGAATATAATGCAGTTTAGCTGTGTAAACCGAAGTGTGTGGGATTTTGGCTGTAGTAAGTAATTCTAAGAGACGACCCTTAACATATTTGTTTACAAATTTATATTAATTATAGTGTTATTCATGGTTTTAAGCAAATTCACCTCAATCTTTTAATATAAAATTTTCACCTGTTCTGATATGACTCCGTGGCGCAACGGTAGCGCGTCTGACTCCAGATCAGAAGGTTGCGTGTTCAAATCACGTCGGGGTCAAATAAGGAAAGGCACGTACAAAAAATATCCTTAACTTTTTTTTGGTTTGGAAGGATTCTTTTTTTTATATCAATGTAGCAACTCCTATACATTTACATATTTCATACCTTCGCAACGAGTATAGAAATCCATTTAATTTTACTTTTGCTGCCTTTCTTGAAGCAGTGAAAAGAAGTGTTCACATTGTAATGACGAAAACAACAGGAGGGCACGAGGAAAAACCTGGGCTATCGAAGAAGTATCTGGGTGGGTTGAAGGGGCTGCCAGCTAGGAGTCGCCAGCACACTTAGACCAATGATAGGTCCGTTGTGAAGTATTTGGGTAAGTTTGAAGATGAAGTGATAAACAGTATTGTTCTGGACGTCCAAAACGCGATTGATCAATTCTGTGAAGTGCTTCGAAATATGAGGGTATCAGCATACATCATGAAGAGAGTGATGGATTATTTTAGGCAAAGAATTCTAATGCACATTACAGACAAAGGAGTGAAAAGTAAAGCCACAGTAAGCGTGCAACAGAGTACGGTAATAGTTTTTTGAGGCACCCAGTTGAAGCTCAGATCGAAGAATTTGCAGACAGTGAGGCTGAACTACATATTGCAAGTATAGGGTCATCCAACAAGATGTGTCATTTTAAATCAATAGAAAAGGCAACATTTTTATGAAAAGATACTTTTATGTTCATCTAAAGTAAAAACTCTCAGGTTAGTATTGATATACAATATGTGCCAAATGTCCGCCTTGGCTTTGCCTTTAAATAGTCATTCTTGTGACTAAATTTTTCATTACCTTGTCACATAATTGCAGCTATATTTCGCAAATAACAGCTCTGATATTTTCTTTTAGTACATGAATCGTTAGTGGAGCATTGGCGTAGACTTTATCTTTAACATAGCCCCAAAGGAAAAAGTCTAATCGTGTTAAATCGCACGATCTCGGCGGCCAATTGAAGTCTCCGTTTCGAGAAATCACACGTCCAGGAAATTTGTCACGCAATAGAGCCATTGTTTCACCAGCTGTTTGGCATGTGGCGGCTATCTTTGTCCAACAAAAGAACATAAAACCACAAAAACCATGCACATAGCTTTTGTTTCTCCTTCTTTAACTCTTGAATTGTTGCTGGCTTATTGGCATACTCCTTACTTTGGAGATAACCCCAAAGAATTAAGTCCAAGGATATCAAATCGCATGATCTCGGTGGCCAATTGGCATCGCTGCTTAGCGAGACAATGCATCCTGGGAACTTCTCGTGCAATAAAGTTATTGTTGCATTGGCTGTGTGGCATGTGGCATCGTCTTGTTGGAACCACATATCGTCCACATCGATATCCATACCACAGCATAGGTTTCTCAACAATTTCTCTTGGGTGTATTAATGTATCCGCTGAGATAAAAATGGACATCGTCACTGAAGATGATTTTCTTTAAAAAATCGTCATCAAGTTATGTATGCTTGTGCATCCAATCGGTGAACGTACGGCGCTCGAAATGGTCTGGAAGCTTCAACCCCTACGTTCTAGATTTTGTAATCGTGCTGCATACTCAAATCTTTTGTTAAAATTCGGCGTAATGTGGTTCTTCAGAGGTTTAATTCCTGATGAGTTGATGTGCTTCGGCTCTCGTCCACACTTTGACGTACGCCAGCAATGTTTTCAGCTGAACGGTATTTATATTCTAACCACAAAGTTAATGGTTATTTATCAAAGGCCACTTTTGAAAAGGTCGAGTTTCTCGAAAATTGTTTTACCGATTTCATATTTGAGTTTGGTTGAAGAAATGCTATCAAATGACGTAGGCACCAGGTATACTCATACATCGAATAACGGTACTTGCGGTTTTTGACATCTCACTTTTTCGGCCATGGCTCATCTGATTTACTATTAAACTAGCATCTGAGCTGACAGGAATGGTTTATAAGTTTTGGAAAATTACCCAAATAAGAGTGTCTGAGCGTATGATCAAGTACTTGTGACTCGGTCATGCACATTTTTGATTACACATCGAAGTTTATATTTTTTTTATCTTATTTCGAATAGAAACTCTTGCAGGATAGCGACGTGAGTCAGGATGGCCGAGTGGTCTAAGGCGCTGCGTTCAGGTCGCAGTCCACTCTGTGGGCGTGGGTTCGAATCCCACTTCTGACATTGAACTTTTTAGTTCTGACTATTATGTATATGTAATAACACACATATTTTCAATTCTCACTTAAATTTGGTTCTTATGAGCCTGGAGAGCTTACAAACAACTAATAATGCAATCTTGTACCTTCAAAAAACTTTCGGCCTCCACGATTTGGCATAAAACGTTTGAGAAACGTTTTGGTTTTCGAAGTGACTTTTTACCCTTCTACCAAAGTGTGGTTATTTCTGTGGTTATTTTTCGGCTACTAATTAGCACCGCTGCTTTTTTATGTTCTGCTGTTTTAGCCCAACGGAATTAAGCCAACTTTGAACAACGTGAGTATCGCTGCTAATTTGTACCAATTCTTGCAATAACTTTGCCACAACAACTTCATTGATTCTGACGGCGCTTATGGCTGCAGATGTTTTGATGAAGATATCTAGCGGAAGCAGGTTGAGAATAGCCACACGTCCAGCGGTTGGAGTTGTCCTCATCGCACTGGTGGTCCCGATACACTCTAGTCTTTGAATCTTCGTGACGGCCATTAGGTTAGTGACCTTGTTCACCGCCGACCACCATACAAGACTGTCGTATGTCAGTATGGGTCTTATTATAGCCTTATATCTAGAGAATTATTTTAGGAGAGGGACCCCAAGTTTTCCCAAAGATTCTGCTGCATGAGTAGAAGGCTATAGTTGCTTTTTTAATCATTTCATTAATATTCATTCTCCAGTTTAGTTTCTTGTCTAATACAAGCCCTAGGTACTTTACGCTGTAGGAGATCTTAAGCGGAGTGCGTCCGACAGATGGCGTACTAAACTATGGTAACTTTCTTTTATTTGCGAATAATACGAGCTCGGTTTTCTGGGGGTTTTAATGGCCCCTTCGACTTGTTCGCTGAGTGTTGGGAGGAATTTGCCTGTTGCCAGTATCACAACGTCGTCTGCA
This sequence comes from Blera fallax, assembly GCA_946965025.1. Lineage (NCBI taxonomy): Eukaryota > Metazoa > Arthropoda > Insecta > Diptera > Syrphidae > Blera > Blera fallax. The sequence continues at coordinate 17,551,099 of OX337244.1, forward strand.
TAAGCAGTGATTCTGACCCCCCTGTTTCTGAGCAGCTAGGCCTTCGTTAAGAACAATGACCCACAACAATGGGGAAAGTACCCCGCCCTGAGGAGTTCCCCTGGAAGCGAATGCTTCCAGCCTTGTTCCCCCAATTTGGGTTATTATATGTCTATCTTCAAGTATACTGACAATCCATCCGATTAGGCTGTTGTGAATGTTTAATCCAAGACCTAAGACCGAGCACTGTGGTACCTCTCTTTTCACAGTGCACCCCTTCGAACCATCATCTGTTTCGTATATCAGGTTCCTTTTTTTTTAAATCATCATTTTCTTTCTGATGATTGGTCCTTTAAGTTCGGTGAAAATGTTCCATCCTCTGAAGCGTTGATATAGTCGTCTTACACGGTGACATCGGAGCGCAACTGAGAAATTTCCTCACTCCACCGGTCGGTAAACCGATGTACATATAACGATCGGTAGCTTTTCTTCATGGTATGGATGCGTCACATGCCATTGCAATGTGGGTAATCATCGGTTTCCACTTATCCGGTAGTTGGTATGTAACGGATTACCCTATCCTTCAGGTTGAGAACAAAAAAAAAACCCTTGAGATCAAGTAAAAAAACAGCTCATACTCATGTCGTTCAAGAATAAAATTGAAAATCTTTCTTGAAAGATTCTGAAAATTATGGAAGAAACAAAAGTGCCGAAAATTGAAAGTAATTCTACGACTTACAACAAACTCTGCCGTTTTGGGGGTAGAAGTGGAGCAACAGCAAGCCTTTCGACAGTTCAAAAATGAAGAAAAACCCAGCTCCAAAGACAGTACATTAGTTTGGATTTCGCTAGAGAACACGCAACTTGGCGTAATAAGCTTGTTATTTTTTTTGTATGAAAAGAAATTTAATACAACTACTACTACCACTCTTTACGTAAAGAAGTGGTTTTATGAAGGCATTACAACCGGGCAACAGGTCTCATGACGTTGGGAGCTATCACGTACTAGGAACAATCGAATTCGAGTTCCTCGATACTACAATGTACTACAATGAAAAGGTAAAAGTCATTTCCAAAGCTTAGAAATATCCCTAACCCTTTGTCTTGGATATTTTAATAAGACAATGCTCGTTTTAAGAAGTTGGATACAATCATCTCTGGGTCTCAACATCATCACAAATGGTTAAACCTGGTTGTCTTAAAAATTTTATGAAGGCCGAAGGCCATTTCAAGGCAAAAACTTCCCTTGATTATTTAAAAATATTCATGACTTGAATTTAATTGAATTTAAACTAAAAAACTTTAAATTTGTTGTCATTTATTATTTTACGAAAGATTTTGCAACCGACCTCTATCAAGTAAAGCACTGAAATTTTAGAGATTAGACCAAAATCACAACCATTTCAAATTTGTTGTTGCTCAAGTCACTTTTTTATTAAACAGGTTCTTAGATTTGTTACAAATCTATGCAAGAGAACGCCAAACTTTAGTCGACCTCAATCAGGTGAATCGAAGACGTACGTACGTAGATGCTAGTAAAGGTTGGCGTACATATGAATATACATATGTACATTTAGAAATATCAAAAAGGAATTGCATCGGCCGGGAATCGAACCCGGGCCGCCCGCGTGGCAGGCGAGCATTCTACCACTGAACCACCGATGCTTGTGACTGTCTTAGAATTACTTTGGTACTAGTACCCAGTATTAAAAGCTGATACTCCTAGTTTTGACTACGGAGTGGCTGACTAAAATTATCCAATTAACGTCACGTAATGATTAGATCTCTTCACATCGCTTTTACATGCGAGACATACTCAGGTGGTTGTTAGTTTTTCTGTTATAGTTTTAGTAGGGTACTACACCTCAAAGACTTAAACGTATGGAACCCGGCCAGGCTATAAAAAACGTGAACTTTGTCCCTTGGGAGAGTCGTTTATGTGTACTCTCCCATGGTACATGTAATTGGGGTAGTAAGCCCCGGAGATCAGGAAAATGTCCATTCATTCTGATTAGGTTCGTCCTGTTACACAAAATTTTGGAATACAATTCTTTGTACTGAGGCTCTGATATTCTGCTTAAACAATGACCAGCCCTAAGGATTCGAATCCTAGAAAAACACCAAAAAGTTTTTTTACGATCCCACCTTTTGCAAAAATCTGACAAACGTCCGCAAGTAATAACTGTCAGAAGCAGGCTTCTAAAAAAAAACCTCTCGGACATGGCTCTAACCTGTGAAAAATATAATTCTCACAACACGAATGGTCGCATGAAACTAGACCCTGGACCACATATGACCTGTTGCGCCAAGTATTTGTATTTTTAGCCCTAAGACAAGCGATCTTAAATATCCGAAACCTCTCCATCAAGTTTACTCGCACGTGGAACCACAAACGAAATCCATATGCGAACTGGATGAGGACCATGTAGTAGATTATCTTCACCCTTCCATCGAGTTGGCCGCTGTAAAACATAATCTTCCGCTTATTAATCATTATTGCCAGTAATCCACAGAAAACTACAGTAACGTTACACTCTGCTTCTAGACGATATCGAAATCCAAATGACCTATTTATGCACTCGAATCGAGTTCCCTGTCGAGTGAAAGATTGATATTTACCAGCCAATTGAGAGCAATCTCATTCAAACACCATTATAACTTAGTTACCATCAAATTGTTACCAACCAATTGTACTTATCATTGTAAACATGCACAAAGGTGTCTCTAAAAATATGTTTTTTTACCCTCTGTAGGAATACCCGAAATTGCAGGAACCGTATTTTTTTTAATTTTTGGCTAGCCCAAGACCAGAGTAAATTTGAGAAATTCTTCTCCGGCAAACAGCACCCAAAGTATTTATCTTAGTACTGAAGGAAAAGGTACTGACTTTTTGGGACTGAAATTGGATATCGCTATTTTTTAGATCACTTTGGTCGGATGGACGAAGGTGCTGGTTGCCACGGTCTAGGTTCAATATAGTAATCTGCCCGACAGGGTAATATTAGTCTTTATTGCCATTTAATAGTCTTTACATATTTCAGCACCGATTAGATACTTCTGCTGATTTCAATCGGACTTTATGCAGCAGTAACTCCACGAACTACTGTTACTTCCTGCAGGAGGTTTCGTTGTCTTTTCTGCCACCATACTACAATTTATAGAGATTATTTGAAAAAGCACAATATCGAGAGAGAGACCTCGCCGAAATGATGTATGTATCCTCTTCAACTCAATGTATATCTTAAGTCGATTATTGCTCAGTTTACTGTGAATATAAAATATGTATATGTATATATATTCTTTGGGATTAAAAACAGAACAGTTTTGTTTACATTATTTACTTTCACTAACTTACGGTTACTTTATAATCATAGTTCATAAAATGTGTATATGAAATTGCTTGCAGAAAAATTATCCAATATTTTTCACTCGTAGCCTTGACAGCTCTTAGCATGCAAGTTACGCCCGTCGAATGATTGTTTACCTCGTAGTCTATTTGTCTATAAATTGAAATTATTTTTTAGATGAAATCAAAAGCCACGAGTTGCCAATTTTTGACAATGTAGTACGGATAGAATGTTCACAACATATAAAACATAAAAAAAAATATAATATTGCAACTGTGTACCAACTTGCTATAAGGTACCTTTTTAGATCGTTGGCCATAGACGCAAAACTCACAATTTACCGAAAACAAATGCTAAGGCTACCGAAAAACGAAACAAACTCAATCCGCGCCCTCATACGATGGATCCTCGGTCTGGCTGGATCCCACTTGGTTGCTTCCATTCTGAGGCGTCTGGTGGTTAATAATGTACGCATTGCCGAGGGGCGCAGCAAGCAAGACTGTGGACGATGAGGAGGCAGCTGCATGCGATTCATTTTCTGTTATAGCTCGCAACTCCAGCTCACAGATCAACTGTGAAACACGCATTTTACTTTCAGCAATAAGTTTTGGAGTCAACGCCTTAACACTCGAACTGACGCTTTCGAAGAATAGGTCCACATGATTCTTCTCCCTCTTTTCGACAGTGGTTGTTGAGAACAGCTCATTGAATGATGCCATAAGTTCGTTTTTGTCCTTTTGAATTTGCAACAGGAGCTTTTTGCGATCTTTTTTTTCAGTGTTTTTGGGGGTTTGCACTTTCTCGTTTCGTTTCATAGCAGGCGACACAGACTTTATATCGTAAAGGTGAGGCGTAACTTCGCGAGTTTGTTGATCTTCGACCTCATTCTCAGTATGAACGAATTGAAAGTCGTGAAGATCCTCTTGAGTGCCGGAGTCGTCCAATCGTTCTTTTCTGAAAGAAATGAATTAAATAATGACACTTAGATACAGCAACTAACTTACTTTCCTCCGACATAAGCTATGTCCATAAAAACACTTTCAAATTTGGATTCATCGCCCTCTGAGTCTGGTGAGGCTTTTAGCTGTTTTATCTGCGGCTTTTTCCGTTCCTTACGTTGCCCAATGTTCTGCTTTGATGACACAAATCCATTTGCATTTAAATACGACTGCAAATTGGAATGATGCTTGGTTGTTCGTTCATGCCGCTGTAGATGACACTTATTACAATTAAGGCGACATCTGCATGCCTTGCAGTATGGTTTCTCTGGGTCCTGGGCATCTCTAGCCAACCATGGCTTGAAGCGGTCCAACCAACGTTCAACAAATTTCTGTTGGTAGTACTTCTTATCACCTTTTATGATTTTTTCCGTCTTGATTCTAGTTGCTTTCCTGCAATTCGATGGTATTGCGAAAGGGGGGCTTGGTATTGTTAGTAAATTTTATTGATAACATGGAATTGTGCTCATTTACCATTGCGAGTCGGAAGAATCACCAGAGAAGCTCATTTTTTGAAGGGTTTGTAAATAATTTTTTCTTTATTTTGCTAAAGTACTTCACTTTTTATGTGAACACTCCACTGTGCGTCTTTTTGATGTCGGGCAGTTGTCAAAAATCTGTTGACGTTTTCCTTCAGGTTACTATGCCTTTTGGTATTCTTACGAGAGAGTCGTTGGAGTGCATAGATTTTATAGTGTGTTCAGCTGACAATTTGTGATTTCTATATAAAATGTTAAGTTATTTCGAAACGAATTATATTAAATTTTTTTTTTTTGTAGAATAAACGTCAGCTGAGTATCACATAGTAAAGAAGTTCAAAAATAAACACAATGCAAAAAATTATGTCCATGAAATAATGAGCACGTACGAGTCCGGTAAAAACAGAAAATAGAAAAATTTCACAGATAAAATGGAAAAATAATTCTTCTGATTTAATATTCACACTTGCGAATGGATTTAAACATGCATTAATCTTTCCTCCTGCCCAAACCACGTACATTGCAGTAATTAGATCTATTGCAGTCAACTCAGTAAAATCTAGGGCAAGAAAGGTCGGTCACCCATCACATTCAGCAAGACACTTCTGCTCATCCACTAAAGAAATAACATTTTCAGTCGGACACTGTTTTTGGAGAATTCTTCTTCAATGATGTATTACCAAAATCAATTGCTTTTCAAGAGATGTGTATAGGTGGTGAATAGGTGTAAATGTGGCGAATACGAAATTGGCGAGAATAGTACAAATTTGACGATAATGTTAGTGAAATTCGAATACTTCTTTAGCGCTTGCTTCGATATCCTGGCCTCAATTTCCAAAAAAGAAAGCTTTCCATTGCTTCTTAAAAGTTTTTGGATTTTAACACATAGAAAAGATATACCATATTTCACACCAAGGTGGGTATTTTTAGTTTTCCTGCCGCTGCCATCACAAAAGGTAATCATAATAGATTACCGTTGGACATACATATACTCTTGTCGTATCAATAACATAAAGAGCATAAAATGACCCTCGTAAATTTGTATTATTACTGAACATAATAATAGTCTAAATTATTTTTTTTTATTCGAAACTAAAATATTTATTCTATAAAAGAGAAAAAGAAACAGAGATCCACTAATACTTTTGCATGTGGACAGTAAAGGCAGAACTATAATAGAATTGAGCCTCTGAACGCTGCCGTACGTAATGATGCAAATACTCATTTGTATATTGCACCACTAATGTCTTTTCGCTCCATTCGAGCTTTGCCAGATGCTCAAAATATTTCACAGACAAATCTTATTTTAACAAAAAAAAAAACACCAATGGCTTTACTGCGAGGTGAATTAATTTAAAGCCCTCTAATAATTGAAACTCAAATGTGTTATCCATTTTCGGGTTCAGTGTCAATTATGGCACTAGCTATGAGACGTTAAATGCAATTATGGTTGGTGTCAACCGAAACAGAGTAAAGCCAATGGTCATAATTGAAAGAAAAGTTAACTTTAGTTCTGTAACAGCCGGGAAACCGGAAGTGGATTCATTATTGCAGGCAGAGTTCGGCATCAATGCTAAATTTGCTAACATTAGTCTAGTATTCGTTCACGCTTTTCACGACGATATAAATTATGCAGTTAAAGACAACTTCCAGGAGATACTGGACAAAACTTATGGGCAATGTCCTAGTCCTATCTTATCGTATTAATAATCACCCCTATCGTGGAATCCGTCGGAATTGAGTTTCACTTCACCTATTCGATTCCCTTTCACTTTCTACTGCTATCGTGGAATTCGCCGGGAACGTCTCCTTATCGACATGCCTTTAGAAAAGGTAGTTTCACTGTTAAACAGCTGTCTTTCATTTGTCAATAAATATTTTTTTGGAAAATAAAACGATTATTTAAATCAAGTTTTAATTATAACTAATTTAATTATTTAGAAACGGCACATATTTATTCAGCTCGAGCCGAAAATCGTCACAAAACCTTTTTACCTGCTCTGGTGGCCTTTTGGTCATATTTTTAGCAATGTCTGGTGATTCCTTCATAGAGTTTACAATTGCTCTAAACTGCAGTCTGTTAGCAGTTTTTTTCCTGATATGTAAACAACTATAAAATTGTTTTTATTTCACTTACATTTTTGTAAACAAGAAGACGACGTGCGGCAGCCAAGCCAATCATATGAAATCCGCAATGATTTTGATGCGGATGAGAAATGTCATTTTCTTCGGGAAAAATTTGATTCGAACGTTTTCTACGATACAGTGAAACTCATTCACATTACCGACACGAGGAACTGTTCACTTTGCGGATTTGACGATGCCGAAATATTTTTTTCGATGAATAGTCCCGCCCCGGCGGATTCCAATATTTTTCTGGGATTCTGCGATGATCATTGCGATGATCTTCTGATCTTCTTTTGACCAAATTTCTCTTTCGATGTATGTAGTTGATTTAGGATGGTGGTGCAACCAGAATGGTAGCTAAATCTATTCTAGCAGCTATCTATTACCAGAATATATTTATTGACTTAGTGTGAAACATTACCTCTAATGCTGCGGTGTAAGTGGTTCTTGCTGGGCTGCTTTCACAACCACACACATTTTTTAACTTCCCCAGATGGTCTATGGCTTTTTATTGGCCAACCGTCAGACAATACGAATAGTCAGAGGAGAGTAATGTCTTCTAATAGACATTTCGCATTTCATATGTGTTCTGGTATATTGGCTTTCCAATTTAGTTTCTTTTTCTAAATAAAATCCAAGAATATCGCATCTGTAAAGGTATGTATGCTTGTATCTCCCATTTCGTGTCTGTCCAAATTGAGTCCCAGTGCACTTGTTGTTCATTCAACAAGAAGCGAATTGAAAAAAGTTTTTCCGGTGATCTTTCAATTATACGCAGGAACGGGTGTTGGGTCGTCATAATTATCATTGCTGTGTTAATTCTGCAATTCACCAACAGGTAGCTGGGTATTGAAAGTTTTCTGAAATAATTTTACGCAGTCTATAAACTTCTGCTTCTTCTCTATGATACCACAGAGTAGTCTACAGGATAGGCACTGATCTTTTCTCGAAGTCTTAAAAATTATTAAGTCATTTATACAAATGTGTCCAAGTCTCAAAGGTAAAATTATAGTTTTTTCGACCTTGCCAAGAAATAAACTATGTGTGGCAGGGTAGTACAACCAACAGAGAAAAAGTTCCTTCACTTTTCAACATAAATATATTTTTATTAACTTTCTCAGTTAAACAATTTTGAAGCAAACACATTTCAACATCTTCGTTAATCTATAACATACGTGTTTGATGGTTCTTATTTAATTTATTTCATTACATGAATATGTATTCTTATCAACAGTTAACTAAGAGGACACTAAAAATATTCTTATCTTTTTGTTTTTATTTGTGTTAAGATTAATTTTCATAAATAAAATTTTAAATAAAATGTAAGCCAATGAAAGTGTCTTTGAGATCCCTATCAAAGGGATCCTCATATGTGAGGGACATCAAGATGAAGGTACACACTTTTGAATTTATCCTTAATACGTGCCAATAGATTAGTTTAAAATAATAAATGTTTGTATCCGTACAGATAGGAGTGTGCGCTAGGCTTTTTGTGCGCACTATTTACGAGGTAGTCGTGGTTTTTATTCGACAGTTCTGAAAAGAAATATTAAATGTTCATAGAAATAAATTGCTAGAAGGAAGTTATATTAATCTATCCAAACATTCTTTCATTCACTCAGTAAATCATTTATTCATTCATTCATTCAGAAGCTCTTTTCGAAACTTTTTTTTTTCTCAATATACATTCAATCTCATCTATGGAATCGGTTTCTTCAAAATATGCATACACAATGCGCATGGTGTTTGTGAATCCAGATCCTTGCTTCCAGCCGGTCACAACAACAACTGCGTCTCCGGTTTTGATAAATCCATTCTTCCTGCCAACTTGAACCCCAAATTGAACACGATTGTCGACATCCTTTAGCCAATCACTGTTGGCAGGTTCTATAAAAAAAAAAAAGAGGATACACGTTTTAGAAAATCTAAATTGATGTAGGTATTCTTTTTCAATGCTAACCTGTGTAGACCAATGGAATAATGCCACGGTACAAGTGAGCTTGTCTGGCAATCTGTGAATACCTGGTCACGGCAATAATTGGGCATCTTGGCTTGTACTTGCTAATGTAATGAGCAGATCGGCCACTTGTGGTGATCACAATGATGGCTGCAGCGGTACTTTTTGAGGCCGCCTCAACAGCTGCAATGGCAACAGCATGAGCAGCATCGGTGGTGTATGGATTCCTTGATACCAGATCAGAGAATAAATTCTTATGCCACAAGGCAGCTTCGGCCTCCTTGCAGGTCTTGGCCATGGTCAACACGCACTCAAGAGGGTATTCACCCTTAGCGGTCTCACCGGACAACATAACACAGTCAGCACCGTCTAAAATAGCGTTGGCGACATCTGAGATTTCAGCACGAGTTGGTCGTGGTTTCTTAATCATAGATTCCAACATCTGAGTGGCACAGATGACTGGTTTTCCAGCTTTGTTGCAACGGGCAATCATTGCCTTTTGAGCGATGAACACCTTCTCTGGTGGGATTTCAATACCCAAATCACCACGGGCAACCATAATACCATCGGATGCGTCAATAATCAAATCCAAATTGTGCATACCCTGTTGGTTCTCAATCTTTGAGATTATTTTAATATTTTTGCCCTTCTCTCCAAGCACACCACGAATTTCAGTTAAAGCTTCAGCGTTACGAATGAACGAAGCGAAAATCATATCGACCTCCTGTTCCACACCGAATTTCAAATCAGACTTGTCTTTTTCAGAGACGGCAGGCAGATCAACAGGTACACCGGGTAAATTGACACCCTTGCGGGAACCCAAAGCTCCACCGTTCTCAATTTTGCATGTGATAGTATCCCCACTAATTTCTGTCACAATCAAGGAAATCAGACCGTCATCAACAAAAACTCGGTTTCCTGGTATGACCACATTCACAATATTTGCATAATCGACATAGATGGTATCCTTATTGCCCTTCTCAAAGAAGTCCTTATTGGTGGACAACTTGATAGTTTCGTTTTTCTTCAATTCGATTTCAGCGGTGCCACTGCCCTCAATCAAACCGGTACGGATTTCAGGTCCCTTGGTGTCCAACGCGATGGCAATTGGGTAGATATAGCCCAATTTCGCAGATAAATTTTTGCCAGCCTGACGGACGTTGGCAATTGTCTCAGCATGGTATTCATGGGATCCATGCGAGAAGTTCATACGGGCAACATTCATGCCGGTGGCCATCATCTTCTCGAGCATTTCAACACTGCGCGAGGCAGGTCCAATGGTACAAATGATGCCAGACAGGCGAACATGTGGTGCAGGAGAGTCAAAGTCGAGTTTGCAAACATGCTCGAGTTGGGTTTCAGCTTCAGCGGCCATCATTTGTGGGACTTTGCTCATCTGCAAAAAGAAAGTCATAAAAGGTTGATAGAATCTTTTTAATGCAAACAAATGAGATGTTCCCCAACATGAATAGATATCCCAAGCAAACATGCAGAGAGAGCCCTTGAATATTTAGAAGTATAGAAAACAAACACCTTAGTCATTCCCATTTTAAGGCTACATAACATTTAAAAACAGTTCACATTCAAAGATACTCTAGAGGTGATAAGGAATTTAGAAAAACATTGCAATCAGTTGCAGGTTGCTTTATCGAGGCCATTCAAGTAATTGTTAATCTCTGTCGCTGAAGTTAACTCTGCGTATCCTGGTTGAGTAAAATCCCAAACAAACAACTTTATGATAGAAGGGATCAGGTTCAGACTCTGTGAATGAAAAGTGTAAAGAACTACTGAGCATATCGGATTTGGTTTTTGATTAGAAAGAGTACGGTAATTAATTTGAAGTCTGTATTGTATGGGTCAGAGGAGAATTTCTCCACCCTGAACTATTGAGAACTATTGACAATTTCAAAACATAACATATTTGTGTTCTCAGTAACAAGTCGTTCAGGTAGGGTATCTAGTAAAATTTATAAAATTAAGATTTTCTTCTTTCTTTTCCCGAAACGGAGATCGCAGAAGATCCTAGGAGATGTCAATTCAACCTATTTTTCTACAAAGGAAACGATAAAATACGCTTATTCTAAGCCAAGAGTACCTTTGACACAATTCGATGATATATTCGTTTCTTTTCAACAATTTGAACTTCTGGATGTGTCTTACAAGAAATGAGAAGTTTATTTCCATAAGGATAAGATTGAATGGTTCGCAAATATACAAACCTCTGAAGCTCAAATTTTGCTTCAAATCATCGGAAATATAAACGTTGATTCGTTTCAATCCAGGACTATATTTTCCCATGTTTTTAGACCGGCCACATTCAAAACAGGGCACATTGTATCCTTTAAAAGTCTTGTATAGTCCAGCTTTACTCTACGATTATCAATATTGTAAGCGTAGATGGGTGGTTTAAACCATCGATGTAAGCCTCTAGTTTGAAATCGAGGAATGACTTGAACAATTTAGCCGCCAACAGATTTCAAGAAACTGAGCTTTGACCTCCCTAAAGATTAAAGGAGTTCAGTGATGAAGCGTGAAATTAATCTTTCTTTCCTTGACCTTAACCTGTACAAGACCCATAGCGACCAAATTTCTTCAATTCATTTATCAGTTAAATTAATTGTACAAACATGACCTATCGTAAGAAAAATTCATTTAATACTCAGCCGCAGAGAGATACTTCGCTATAGATATCATGCAAACAACAAATGCTTGCGAATATGATTGAAAATATTTTCTTGTTATTGTTGAATTGTACAAATTTAACAGAAGTTAAAATGAGTAATGTTTTTGGAAGATTTTGCTTTTTTTTAGAGGATGTCATGCGTATGAAATTCAAGTTTTATGGATTATTGTCCATTACTGACTTTGCATATGAGATGGCGTATAAAATCTGAATGAAGTAATTCTGAAATTGTTTTAAAAGTTTAGTCAATAGTCTAATGTTGTGTGCTATCAAAGTATTCAAAGGTTAAGGTACAAATGGAGTACTACAAGGTTGCAAAATGTCGCCCATACTATTCTTGGAGTTATCTTATTCTGTTAGAATGCCACAACTTAACAGATTCATGTAACGTCCTACATTTTGATTTAAACTTCAGATGCTTTAGAAATGTTGCACACTGGGCGCCGTGGCTCAGTTGTTATGAGAAAGCTTCTCAATTCGTCTTTCTGTTATTGCTTTAAACTGTAGGTCATTTCCAATTGTAATAGGCGTGTTTCATTGCAGTACTGCAATCAAAATTTTTGTTTTCAAGCCCAGTCAAGGGTAGATTTGCCTTATATTTTATCCAGAACTCGATTAAGCGGCAATAAATTCTTATTCAGTTCTTGGAACATAAGTATGTATATGTATCGGTATGTTCTCGTTCAGAGATGTAGAGTAGGATATTTTGACAGTCCGCTACCACGGTAAGGATTTAGAAAAAGCAGTTTAAATTGCAGATATCGCATATGGACGGTTTTGAACGTCATCATTTATCATGTTTTCATTGTTTTTGAAAGTTTGTGCTTGTTTGCAGGCCCACGATGTTATCAACATCGGCTCTATATTCCTATTGTAACGCACTTTACAAATTCTATTAATACGTCTCCAATCAGAGCAGCATATTGTATCGGGTGACGTAAAACATTTCCGTACGAATATATGAGTTGTATAAGCCGAAGCAGTGTAGTTCACTGCCAAGACCGCAAAAAAAGTTCCCTTGCACTTCTCCACTTAGTCGTGCCATTGAATTTCATTGGAAATGCAACGGACAACAACGAAACTTGTATGTGTGGATTAGGAGTACAAACGTATGAATTTTTGCATTAAGAATCGAATGAGCAACAGATTATTTCACACATACACGTAGGAAACAATATCTACATTTACAGAAGTATGTATAGATGTATGAACGTACGCGTACTATATTCACTACATCGTAACCTTGAAGTGCAATTTTTAGAACTTTCCCGCGAGGAGAAGACTGAGGGGAGTGGTTCATACAAATAAAGCTGTGAGTGCATTTTTCAGCGTAACGCTTTGTGAGAGTGTTTGCATAATTCATTGCAAACAGATGCAGTAATCAATTTTATGTTAACGGAAGCAGTTTTGTTGCATTTTCTTTCATTATGAAAGGCTTCTTTCTTAAATTAATTGCAAGTGGATTTATGAAAATCAGGAGGAAAACCTTAAAGAAGCCAAACAAATTCTGATCGTATTGCATATCAAGTAACCTACGAGCTCTAAAAAGGCACCCGGAGTCTTTGATCTCAAAATAAGGTGGAGCGCTAAAACTGTGGCTCAGATTCTCGTTTCTGTCTGATGCATTTCTGGGACGATTACCGTGACGATACGATTGTATTTAGCCTGGTATTAAGTTGATGTGTAGATATACATACATACATACTTATGCACGTATAACATATCAATTTAGTTTAGGAGGGCTTGAAATTAAGAGTCTGTCTTGAAATTATTGATTTAATGGATTGAGACTACTAGTATATAGACAGAGGTCGAATGGAGAGATAAATAGAGCGTCAACCTAATATTAATATTAACTAATGCAGTTGAATATAACAAACCACTTTTTGATAATCTTAAGTCCTTTTTAACCGGATATGAGCCTTTATCCGTCCTTCACTTTGTTTGTTTCAAAATGATTTTGGAGAGAAGCAAAAATAAGCGAATTGATAGTAAAATGAGCCGAGACGAATCTGGGTGCTAGGGGATTTGATTTCCATTTCCTATAAAAAAAAAGAATTGATTGTATATGCAGGGGAAGGACAAAAAATGTATGAGGTAAAAAACCAGAAATTTAGGCATCAACGAAAAAAACTGCAAGTTTTATGCCAAATTCAAATCAATCAATGCAAAGAAATTAAAGTAAAGCAAAGTTCGAATTAAGGCATTCGAATATTTCTGGGTTTTTAAACAAATTATACAATTCTAAAATGAAATCACATCAATACCAATTTTCTTTTGAATATACAATGAAAACATCAGCACTTCTAGAAGTCAGTGCAATAAAACTGATACGATAAATAAAGTTTAGTTACTTTATCTTTTTTATTCTAACCTCAAATAATGTCTCAGCTATAAAATAATACTTGGGAGTTATCATATAATGTGAACATAGTGTATGTACATATTGGTACAATGTATATACTCCAAACTACTACTAGATAAGTTTTAAAAACAATGTCACTACACGATAAACCGCCGGATTTATATTTAAGGTTATGGACTAAATTTCTACGACAGTTACGACTGTCGATTAGTGAAATATGTAAGTGTTTTCAAATTGAAAAGAAACGTGTGTTTTACAAAAATATATTTCAGTATTTTTAAGAAATCATAGTCAATTACGAATCGAAATCTACTAACATAAACTTTTAAAATTGGCTGGCGGTTTATCATTGATAAACATCTGATATCGATAACAAGCGTCTGCGGACGTTGAATTTGGGATCTATTTATGTACATACTCTTTCTAAGGCACTTCCAAGTTCCAGCACACATGCACACAAGGGCAAAAAAAGAGGCACAATCACCTTTCTAGGCTTCGATATGCCCGAAAACTCTAGCAACAGCTAGGGCCAAAATGAGCCTTAATGTAAAGAATCAATATTTTTGGAAAAATGAAACATTTTACTGAAACAAAGGGTAGGTACTATCCCGTAATACGAAAAAAAAACTAAAATTTTTTAGTTAATGCAGTTATAATGGTCAGGTTAATTAATTTAAGATAGAAACTGTCGGCAAACTATTTAAAATTAATTTTTGGTACGTACACACGTCAGCCCAGTGGAACTACATTCAGTCGACACTTTTCTAAGTCGAACAATTTTTTTAGAAAATGATACCGGTGTTGAGGCTCACGAGCGAAAGCAATAGGATTTCATAGTCTGTAGACGGATTCTTGGAAAGTGAATTGGATCCTCCTCATCACCTTATAACCTTTACAGAGGTCATCCGATTTTTTTTTATTCTAGTGGTAAGTGGGGATTCCATGTCGGTTCTGCCTTTATTGAACAGCGGCCATAATTTCTTATGTGGCTCATTTAAAAAAGTAATACTGTATACACTTAAAAAGAAAACCATTACCATCCTAGTGCTTCTTTGCAATTTGTGAAATTTTTATTTAAAAGCTTACGTACGCATTTTGGCTTTCATTTGTTTCCAAAATTCAAACAGTTTGCATCTTTTACACACGAATGGATGTTATGTATACAGCACATACGCCGCAGTTAAAACTTTTCAACGTCAAGTAGCTACCTTCGATCATTTTCAAGTTCACGGGATCAACAATTGAAGGTGTTACATACATAGAAAGTACATAAACTGCACCATTTACATCATGAAATCATGTTTACTTGTTTTGTTTACAACACAGAGTGATAAAAAAATGACGTAGTTCCTGAGATTGAGCACTAAAAGAGCAGACTTCGGAAGCGTGATACTACCCAAACAGTCATATATCACTGTTAATTTGCTTATTAAATTATCAGTCTCACACTACATATGTATGTATGTAGTATAAACACATGTATGTATGAATAGACATTTCTCAGACTATATCTATCTCTATAGCTGTTGGGAAGCATTTGCAAGAAAAGTTCTCGCTTGCTTGCTATCATCTGTCTTGTGACGTCTATTCATTGTCTGGGTTTGCTAATCCTTCCATTTGTCTATGTTGAAATAAACTTTAAGCTTTGTACGTACACTGAAAGCGTACATACATATATGACATATGTATGTACCAAGGTCCTACATCTCACTCTCCGATGCATTTGGGTGCATTGCCAAGTTTTCTTTTTCTTTTTAAAGAGTAAAATTAAGAACAAAACACTTTCGCATTGCATAATTGCAGTTTTTTTTCTCATGGAAATTTTTTAAACAAAACTATGACTCCATTGTATAAACCCTTGTCACCATTAGCACACAAAAAACCCTATCACACGTCGCCCTTGACGAAGGGCACTCGATGCATTACAACGTTGTGTAATCGATTCCCCCACACTTAATTTACTGTAAATTTCTATGTTACCTGCAATTTTGGCTCTTCATCGTATGGTGTGGTGAAAACCATTTTGATAATGTTTTTCGAAAATACTCTCCGCGAAAACTGTCCAAAACTCTTTAATTTAAACAAAAAATTTAGTCTACCACTAAGTTGATATGAAACCTGAAGCAAAATTGTCACTAGTGTCAGAAAAAAACGATTTTTATTCGAAATCGAAGAAAAGTCACCCGCCGCCGCCGACTGACTGAGTTAATTCAATCGACTGATATAATAATAATAATACTTTATTTAATTAGTTTTCCTTTTGGAAAAGAGAGCCCGATGTGGATTTGGATTTGCTACCCCCGGCCGTTGTTGAGCAAGTGAGACGTATTTCTTGCTTGCTGCCTTAGCGGTTCTCGTGCTTAATGAGTGTTTCGTTGGGTGGCATAAGGCTATGAGTTGTTCAAGTAAGTTTTCTTCTAATTCTTCATTTTCTGATTATTTATCTTTTTCTTTGGTTATTTTTCGTTGAGAAAATACTCAGCGTATCAACTGTTGTTTTTCACTATATTCGTTGCCGGCTCTTTGCTTGACCAAGGTAAGGGTTGTGTGTGGGAACAAGAAAAGCTTTTTCGTTGAGCGATAATACCTGCGCAATTGTGTTTCGCTAAGTTTATTGACATTTCTTTTTTACATACATATTTGCCTGTGCAATGACAGTTGATGCATAATTTGCATGGAATGGGAAATATGCCGTTATATTTGAATAATAAAACAAACATTTTATTACACTGAATGACGTTTTCGATAAAACTTTGTTAGTTTTAAAAATAATAACGTATAAAAATGGTTTCGTAGCAAAAATGTAGTAATAAATTTTGAGCAACAAATTAATAAATCGTTCCTCATTACCAAATCTAATAAAGCCTTATCTACCTACTAAAATAGGCCAACATTTTAAGTCTGTAGTGTAGAGCTAGGCTGCGAACACCGGATCTCCTAAACAAAAAAGTACTAGTGTACCCTGTCTTTTGATAAATAAACCTTGACATTATAACGAGGTTTAACGTCAAAATGAATTGAAGTATTACGGTTGATGTCGTGGGGACCGTTGCATAGTAATTGATATTTGAGGTGAAAACCTACGAGTCTTGTTTTAGAGGTTGGGTTGGACTGATGGACTTAGTGCATTAAGGACTGATTCGAATATTTTGAAAAACAATCAAATTAAATGTTATTTTGAAGTTTTCTTTGTCACCCACCCAGATTTTCTACAATGAATTGAAGACATACATATTAGACAGGTATGGAATGGTTTTAGGCCCTCGACTTGACGAGTGCCTCCTGACAAGTAATAATCCATTGAAAACACGATTGTGAGAATTTACAGATATGCAATTTGAGCTGCGCAATGCTCCGGTGACTTTTGAACGATAAATGGAACGAGTTATGGTTGAAAATACCTGGAATGTATTCTTATGTACGTTGTACGTTGACACCGTCGTTTGAAATTTAAGGAGCTGCAGAACACTAAGAAAGCTTCGAAGATCAAGCAGAAAAATTTTATCCCAGAAGCAGAAAGTTAAGTATTTGAGGCACATATGTACATATGTATAAATTTATAATATAATGATATTAGAATAATCGAGAGTTACTGCAGATAAAGTCGTAACAGTTAAGGACTGCCAAAAGAGAAAAAGCGCTTAAAAAGGCTCTTCGAAGCTATAACGCATAACAACGACGGGACTCATAATTCTCATATTATACATATATCTATTTACATATGTATGTAGGTGAAAGTTTGTTTTGAGCGTAAGTCTAGAAATTAATAAAGTTAGGGCATAATTTCAATTGAACCTCTTTAGATGTACATATGTATACGTAGGTCCTACCAATAGCAAGACTAGGAAGGAAGTATTACTCTCTTTTGATGGCCTATTACATCATCTTTCATAGGGATCATTATGAACAAATAACTCACTCAGTTAAAAATTCTTGAGGCACTCAATTCTTGGACACTGAGTAGCTTGATAATGGGCAGGTAATGTCTTTTGAAAAACCTTCTTTCGAAAACAGTCCATGTGTGGAAGAGTATCCAGGAAAATCGATTAAGGTTCTCGTTTTTGTGGTCTAAACATGAGCTAAGTTCTAAAACATATAAAATATACAAATGCTAAAAATTTGGTACATATGCTCGAGCTCTAGTGTTTTTTGTCGATTCTCTTAAATTCATTACTTCTCTCCGAAATTAATTTAACATAGCACTCACGTCTAATCGTCGAACCAATTTCATCAAATGAATCACTCACCTTTGGTTAAAGTTCTCTGAAACACTGAAGTAATAAAATGTATGTATATAATAAACATCCCTTTTCTGGTTCATACCCACAGAGAGACTTAGGGCACGAAACTTTGCGAAGTCCTTATCCTTTTTGCACATAGTAAGGCAGCGATTCAGGGCATGTGTATGCAACTGCCAAACCACGACAAAATTATTTACCCAACATTTTTGGGGGAATTACACAAATATATTTTAACATGCATATGTACATATACAAAGAAAGATAATCATTTTTGCGACTCAGCAAATAATTAATACTAGATTCACCAAATCACTAACAACTTAAACAACCATGCATTTATTATAAACGTATTACACATTCTATTGTTGTTCAACAACCCTTACGTCAGAGAATTATTTTTACAAAACAGATTAATTTATCACACAATACAGTAATGACCAAATTCATTTTGGATTTCCAATACTTGGAAAAATATCGAATTAAGAGTGATTTAAGCATTTTCCAAGCAAAGTGAATTACTAAAAACCGTTAGTTATTTTAACAACTCATACTTTAGCTAATATATGCTGTCGTAAGATCGCCATTATATTTTCAAATTCAAGTTAATCGATTTTAAATAGTTTCCCGATAAACATTGACACCACACTACTAAACAATACTAACCACAAAGTCCCAAGTTGACATAGATTAGAGGTCATTGCAAATTAATTCTTGATGTAAGACTGAAACTGTTTTGTCAGTTTACTTTGAAGGGTTGTTCTTATTTAGATAGGCATAAAAATCAATAGCAATTGCATGCATGCATATACATAAGTAATGCTAAATTGAAATAAAATTTAAAAAAAAAAAAGCAAGCACCAGATAACAATAGACAAGTCTTATTAGTATGTTTTTAAAAAAATCGTAAAACTCTTGCCTATTTTTAGCAAAACGGTTGAAATTTTTTGTTATTCCTTCTAAGGAATGCTGACTGTAAGCAGGGGAAGATGGGATGTTATCCAAATATAGCTGAAATATTTTTCAAAATAATTATTTTTACAAAATAAAATCAAAATTTATAAAAATGTGTTTAATAATAATTAGAAAATGTAAATATATATATAAATTAAACATAAAAACAAAATCAGTAAATTAAAAAACAAAATCAACATGAATAAACGTAAAGTACTGTAAATAAAAGAAGCAACATTATTATAACAAAATCTAGTAAAAATAATAAACACAGGATTAAAATAACGTAAACCAAAAGCAATTAAAAAAATTAATTAAAAAATAAAATCGTTTTAAAATAAATTAGATACATATATTTTAAAATCAATTGTTTCATTAATCATATACATACATATGTACCTACATATATCACCAGGTCAAACCATTTCTTTTAAATATTTAAAATACCACTGGATCATACCTACAAGAACAACTAAAAGTATGAGAAGACTGAGCCTAATGTAAACATCTGGCCTTTTAAAGAGGTCGTTAAATGAGTTTACATCAGGGTTTTTCGGTATTTATACATCTTGAATATTTTCGTCAATTCTGCCAGTAAGTTCGTCATCACAGTCTGCGCATCGGGCGGTATCATCACCTTCAAGCTCCATAGCAGACGAACTCCTCGATAAACTTGCAAAGTATAGAGTTAAATGTGTAACATCAGTAAATAGCCTGGGATGCAAGTTCAATGTCATGAACATATGTATGTACGTCCAACCGAAATTATCGGTATTCAATTTTCTATCGCTTCTGTTCCATTTAAGACTAAAAAGACTGACACAAGTTGACAAGTACCTGAGAATCATTCCGAACATCAAACTGCCATGGAATAAGCACGCACAAAAGGGCTTAACAGCTTCACAACTTTCGGTAGCGGTTACTATCATCAGATGTCAGTTAACGCGCTATTTAACATTTGTATTCAGCGTAAATTAATCAGGAAATTAACATAAAATATTTACGAATAGTGTAATTTCTTTTTAAAAATCAGTGTTTCCTTCGTGAGACTTGTAGACCAATAGAAGCCGCGAGGCCGGCACCGGTTTTTGTCGAATTGCTATTTTATTCAATTTTTCAACTAAACGAAATAAATATGCGATCGCTTAGAATCTCCGAAAAGAAATGTCAAGGCAAATGTTATTGCACGCTCTAATAGAACTCTGCTCAAAAACTAATAGTCAGTGTAGACCGTTATATCGTTTGGTAGATATCTACTAGAAATTTTTCTACAAACACAACGTGGATAAATTTTATAGTTTTATAGCTTTGGCAGGAAGCCTCGATATCGTATCGGTCTTTTCCGGTATCCGAGTGCTCGGAAGTGGACACTTAACTCTCGCGATAAAAATAACGGGTAATACTGGTTTATTTATAAGAATTAACCTTAGAATACTTAAACGTAAGCCACAAAGGCTGTAAAAATCCGGAATTTACTTCTGGCACTTTGAAGGAGTTTATACAATAATTTTCTATAGCATCCACGTAAGGGACATTCAGTCTTAGCAATCGATCACGCTTTCTTCTTGAATTCGGTATCAGTATCGATATAGCTTACCAGCAGAGCTTACCTTACAATGACTGATACTAAAACTTTTCCTAGGGAAACCGTTTAATCAGTCAAAAATTCGAGTCCTTTCTTTTTAGAGTTGAGTAGAAGTTTCATTTTAAGAAGTGATTTATCAAGCTCAAGAAGCTTATCAGAGTTGCTTTAGAGGTTTTCAAATGTGTAAAAGTCGCCCGGTGGTATGAGTTACCCGTTTCTGACTAAGATATTTAGGGTCATAATTCGAGGTGAAACGTAATTTTTATTCCGAAACAGAAATTAATGGTAGACTTATGACTTTGTGTTTTTAATTTAATTTGTCGAAAACTGCTTCGGATTTAGGTCAAATTCCATATTTCAATGCATTAGCGTGCCGAGTTTTTGACAACCAATTCTGTAAAATGTTGATTGACTGATTTTTGTTCAGTCTTCAACGAAGTATTAAAAATTAAAACATTTTTCAAGATTTAAATCTGAATGATTTTCAAATGAGCCATGTTTGCCACGAATGTGTGCGACCCAGACGTCCACTTAATTTATCAAAACACCCAAAATATAAATAAAGCTAGCTGGGTGACGTAATAAGTCTAAAAAATAAATACCAACTGAAGTCATTAGTCATGGATGCTAACGCTATAAATTATTTAATAACTCTTGACTAAGCAAAACTGTACTAAAAGTACATGAATCGAAGCATCTTACCGAGTTTATGAGTAGGTGGGGTCTAAAAGTACATACTTATCTATACATGTGTGCTAAAAATTACGTAATTTGTTTACTTAACATGCCAACATGCCGGCCGGCATCTGTGGAAGATATTCTGTATGCTACGAGTAGATGAGACAAGCGCAACTAAAATACGCAATTATTATACAGAGTCGTTATTGAATATTAAACGCTAATATTTTGTCAATTTTTTGAAGATTATGAGTTATGTCGTTAAATTTGATTATATTTTAAACAAAACTTTAAACTATAGGATCATAGGATATTAAAACCCAGAACCAAGCCCAACTTCAAAGCTCAAACAAAAAAGAATACATAAATATTCTTTACAATATTTTCCTTAGTTTACATCCATTGAAAATAACAATTTTAAATTAAGTTTTAAAATTTCAATTATTAGAAAAATATTTAAATTTTGCACATTCTTGTACAAAAGAAAAATTGTCGAGACAAATCTGTTGACACCCTGTCAAAAAGGCAATGCCAATCAACGTTCCTATACATACAAGCGCGGAAGAGAGGCAGACCAAAAATATTCCTGGATAACACAAATGAAAAAACAGCAGCATTGAATTGGCCTCAGTGACAAAGTGATCCGAGACTGGGAGGCCTGCAGACACTTTTTGAGGTCAAATCGGCGAACCCCACTGGCGGGCCAGTAGGGGTGCAGTAAGTGGGAGTGTTATGATCCCTATAATCCTGATCATAACCTCGCCGAACGAAAGGAAAGAAGAAGATGTATGACATCAAATTTGAAAGCTTAAAGACATAATCGCAATGTCAATTGTATGGTGGTATATTTTGTAGAAGAACGTGATGAAAGAACATGAAGGATAACGAAATGTAAATATCGCGACTTCAAAATGTTCGAGTCTACTTTTTACTAGATACAGTGGACTCTAGTGGATTCTGTCGAAAGATTTTTGTTATCTCCAAGCATGTGAATGAACTGGATCAGTAGTTAACGCTTCGCATTACTTTTTGGGATGTTCAAGGTTCGAATGCAAGAAAACATGAAAAAAATTTTAATAAATGTTTGAGAGTAATAACTGTGTGTCAAAAGAAATTCAATTACGTCTCCTAGATAAGACATTGAACTGTGAAGCGCTTTCATTAGTGCCAAACAAATAACACGTACAACACGCTGCGAGAAGCTATGCACTAAACTCCTAAGTATACGAACTGTTGACAAGGTGTATAAAGAATATTACAAAATGACAATTTTTAGACACTATCCCTCACTTCACATGAAGATTTTTCCCCTGTTACCTTAATGTAAGAAAGAGTGTTTGAAATGAAATAATACTATTCTGTTTGGCTCAGGAACTTTGAATCGCAAACAAATTACGAGTATGTACTGGTACTGCTTGGATGAAACTCAATCTAACTTAAACTTTGCCCTCCGGTCTGGCAAGTATTGGCAAAAATTGGGTGTTAGCTCATGGAAGGCATATGGGTAATGAAATCGCAACATTATTACATTATTGACACAAGCAATCCCTTCACTGGTCATAAAGCACTTTGTGGAATGAAGAGAAATGAACTGGCCCTGACATTTTCCAATGTTATCTGGCTACACTCATGCAGATCCGAATTGATTTCCCTGTACTGCCGATCTCTTGTGGATATGAACAGATACAAGCTATAAAACGATCTCTAACTAATGTTAAAACTGAACTAAAAGCCCGGTATAGCATTGTCAAAATGTAGTCCTTAAACATTTGCCAACAAACACGTATCCTTTTGCTCGGAAAGATATGTAGTCTATTATTTTCAGAATGTGATCCAAAACAATGTAAACTGTAGCTTGAAATTAAAAATACAATTCGCACAATTACGCCCAAAGGTGGTGCTACTATACTCATATGATGGAGTGTCAGTTAGTGTTTATACACGTTCAATTTTTACTAAACGAAAAGCACACTAAAGCACGTTACTGTACACACAAATGTAATGCTTCTAGCAATATATGCATTTATCAATTAAAAAAAAATCTTTCTATTTAGATTCATAATTTTAATGACTCCGGCAAAGCCAGATAGTAGCAACTTATTTGCATAGTTGCTTAAGCCAGCTTGCAGAAATGATTATTATTCTGACATCAGAAGAGGTCTTTAAGATTCAATTATTAAGTATTTTTGTTTAATAAGCTTTGTCGTATTTGACTTTCACTAATTCACTACGGAACATTAAATAGGCCATGGAAAATATAGGGACAAAGGACAAAGTAGGTGGGTCTCTCCTGAAGCTACTGTACTCTTCAATCCAATGTAGATGTTACTCCGTGGTAGCATGTCCGATTCATTTTGATCTAGACCTAAGTATGTATGTATGCACATAGATTTTAAATACCAGCCGGATGTACATTGCTCAAATCCTCATTTTCAAGGCTACTGAATTCCGATCCCTAGCGCTCAGCTCAAAACTACATGTCTATTGTATTTGTTTACAATATGCTCAAACAAAATGTAAACATGAAATTTTATATTTAAAACAAAGTTCCTATCCCCATAAAAGTCGACAGAGGAGCAGACATATTGGCAAACTGCCCGTGACTAATTAAGATCATTTCCGATCATGATTGCTCGGCTGTTGTGACAGATTCTAATGAAGTGCTTGTCAACAGGTTCGATATTATTTAACAATAAACGGTTAAATGATTTTATTGATACAATTTCTATCACGTTCCCATTAATCTATTGAACCACAAATAAATTTATTGGTTGGCGTGTTGCTGTGACGCGTTTTTTTCCATACATTATTCAATTACATATGATCAACTTAATTTGACAACAGTGTCAGATCTATTTGTACAAGTTCATGTTTAGTAGGATACATATTTCATATGTAGGTACATAGATACTTTTGATCTCAGTTTCTTTTGTTACCCATCAGATGACGACAGTAATTTTTAAAAGGAAACATATCCGTCATCAGATGAGCGATTGCTGACGTTTTTAGTTACCAAAAAGAAACGGAAACCTTCAGTTCATCATAATTTTGAAATCAATGCAAAATGGATGACTCCAATGGGCTTTTGCTAAACTTTTTTTTTAATTGAAGATAATTGGTGATAAAAGTCTAAAGGTGACAGACAAACACGCAATATCAACGACAAATAGTTCAATAACCGCATGACCACATATCAATTGACAATCAGTTAATAAAAACAAATGATTTTTGAAACTTTTTTGTAAAAGAATTGAAACGGTTCCGTTAATGGTATGTGCTTACGTATTCGATTTCCACTGAAGAGCTTTTCGGGAATTTTGACAAAAACAAATGACGTATGGCATATAAAAGAAAACTTTCCAAGTTTTAAACCAAAAAGTGAAAGTAAAACGTCACACATTGCAGTGGCAAGAAGCAAACAACCACCACCACCAACACACCAAACACAGACAATTCCGTCCTTGAACTTGACACTCCAAGGGCATTTACCCTTAGCACTTAAACTTATATGCGGAAGAACTGTGCATTTGCTATAAACAAATTTATGTACAAGAAAAAAAAACTCCACAATACAATTTGATTGAATTCAATTTAACCAAAAGCGCAAAGTCTCTAAACGTGACTAAGTGTCAGCAAGTTGACCTTTTTATAAGAATATCGCGCG
Source organism: Blera fallax (assembly GCA_946965025.1). Taxonomy (NCBI): domain Eukaryota; kingdom Metazoa; phylum Arthropoda; class Insecta; order Diptera; family Syrphidae; genus Blera; species Blera fallax. The sequence continues at coordinate 17,576,153 of OX337244.1, forward strand.
GAATTCCATGATTAAATAGTCGTCTGATACTTCAAGCGAGCAGTGCAACTGATACAGATACTATTGCTCTCATTAATTACTGATAAGAATGTTATTCGCTAAATTGCGAAAATTACTATCAAATTCAACCTGGTGAACTGGAGTGATTGCGGGGTTAATCAGATTCATCTAGATAACTGGTTAATGATTACGTGCAGGAAGGAAGTTATCCTACAAAAAAAAAAAAAAAACTTAGAACAACAACGTAAATTCCAGAACATATGGCATAAACAACAAAAATATTTCAACAAAACAACAATAATTGCCGACAAACCCCCCGTCATCCAATGTGTGACACTCCTCCGTGACTTTTATTTCACCTCTATACCGGAATATCTTTCGCAGATATATAGAAATACATACATATAAACGCTTAGGCCAGTGTACATAGAATATTTCGAATAAATAAAAGAAAAACTGAATACTACGAGAATTACATACGAAAATACGTAAAATAATACTAAATACACAAATTAAAATTTAATAGATTTACCTTGGTGCTTAATAATTTAAACAATTAATCACTAAAATAATATTCTGGTCAAATAAACTGCTCCAGGAAGAACACTGTAACAACTGGAAGTGACCGCGTATACGAACCGTTCGCCGTTTCGAATGCGCGCTATTTTAAAACTGATAAATTTGGAACGGAGAACGGGGACATGGGATGAGATTGAGAACTTTTCTTACGGCGCTAGTATATGCGGACAGCTGGTTGAAAGCTTTTTTGCTTCTATTTACTTCAAGTAATTTCCTTCGGCATAGAGAACTTTTTTTGTATGTATTTCATGGAATGACACCTTTATGAGAGATGCCGTGGTATGTTTATGGTTTGGTAGCGTAATCAGAAATTTCAATATCAATACTTTCTTTATTATCTTTCAAATTTTATAATTTTCTTTTAAAATTTCTTCATTAACATGACTCATAAACTATCATCATTTGATTAAAAAAAAAAAAAAAACGAACGTCGAACATTCCCCTCAGCCAACGCACTAACCACTTGAGCCACGGCGTGCACAATTTGATTTCGCACACTATTTTTTGATTATTCAACAGAAATCCAAAATACAGGCCCTCGGATGAGCTAGCTTTTGGTATTTATAACCATTGGTACATTGTACCGACAGTGTAAAATACCACATCATCTACATTTTTTATGGAATAGTAGACATTAATTACATATTCTTCTGCTTCAAAAAAATAACACATGGCTTAACGTAGTTTTTGTTTTATTTACGATGTTGCTAAAAGAAGCACTGAAAAGTAGATTCTTTATAAGCTTCTGCAATTGTTAAATGGATTACTACTGTGACATTGATACCACATACGATACCCTTTAACAAACTTATACTCAAAATCAAATTTCTTTAAGTTTCTAAAATCAAATCAAAACAATCTTAATGTGTTATTTTTATCTTCCTATTAAAGCTGTAGTATCTAAATATGTCCCTTTCAATTCTCCATCTGCGCATGTTAGGAATTCTTATTTAGAACTTTTTTAAAGCAATTTTAAGACATTAATAAAAAATAAGACTAAATTTCATCAGCAACACTTGTTGAGTGGAAATGCTTTTATTTTAATATTTAATCTACCTCCAACGCAATGCTCTCGTAAACAATAAATACACTTGCTTAATAAGTATGATTAATTTTTGAATAGGTAAATAAAGATAGATACAATTTTCTTTAGTAACCTGAGTTTTAAAAGCTCGCTCGCCTCCTCTTGAAAAGATAAGTGTGCTATTTGGCAACCGGCATTTTTTGATATCAAAATAATACCGCCTGGCACATTTTCAATTGCAATGGAATGAGGTGAATGCGATACTGATTGTGAATTGGTTACATACTCCAAAAATGCCAGATTGGCAATCGAAGTAATGATATAAGATTTCATTTGAAAGAAGTGAAATTTAATCATCTAGCATCGATTTGAATGCATTGTTTTTTTTAAACACGCAAACAAAAAGGGAACAATAAGCAACAAGAAATTCGCAAAGCTTATGTAAGCTGAGTCGGCAACCGGTTTATCCGTATCTACAAATGTACATATTGTGCATATGTACATGAATGAATCATTTATATGAGCACGATCAATGTGAATCAAGTGGGTAAGATAGGTTGAATTCCCATCATGAGTAAACTTAGAGGTCATTGCTGTCAGTGTTGCTGGTGTAATTTTAAAGTCTTAAGCAGACAAGGTACACAGCACTATTTCGAGTTTTTAAATTTGTTTTACAGATATTTAATATCGTGGATAAAAAATGCTCCTTTTACAATGGGAAATATTGAACAATTATTTCCAAGCTGAGTGTTGTCTTGCAGAAACCTCGCGAAATTTGAAAATAATTTTTGGTCGAAATGAAGCCCCTTTCACAGCTGTCTTAGGGAAGTAAATAAAGTTCGTGAAATAGTCCACAAATGGATAACAGAAGCTATCCACATGCTCGTCCGGTGCACTCAAAGGAAGAAATTGCGGCTGTTGCCGAAAGTTTGCGTGACTTAGAACATTAAATCGTTGAAAAGATTAACAAAGAACAGCAGTCGAACTTTTTTTGAGCAGATCTTGGGTTTATAGCTAACAAGGCTTAGCTCACTTAATAGTTGAAGCAAAATGACCCCACGCTTCGTTAGCGCTTATTTGCGGACGTGTTTTGATTATCACAAAACTGCGATTTGACGCTGCGCCGATTCTATCTAATGGAGAACTGTTATTGCCCTAACGATACACAAGCAATTGTAATACTTGGAGAAAATATCCACTGGACTATTCGGAAAATAGAACCACAAACAATCAACAATTTCTGTAAAACTGAGTTGGCTCGACGACTACAGTTGACCTAGTCATAATTAATCGAAAGGAGCACTCTATTCAATAAAGCAAAAATCTTTGAAAAATATCGAATGATGTAGTTGTAATAGCAATATTTAAAAGAAACCATCAGACAGTCCACTCCTTATAAACACTTAAGAAAATCGAATACTTATTTTTTTGTATAAAGATGGAATTTAAGGTTTAGCTTCTCCTTTAGCCCTTCTATCGAATTTCATACTCTTGGTGTCATACGTCCTTTTTTTTATCTTACGAAATCTAACACGGCCAGGGGCCTTTGGTTAGAGTTCCTCCTGATGTGTACTCTACGGCTATCCATCTTGTCTTCTGAATGCCGATATATGTGTGTACATCTTCGACTGCCCTATTTCCAGTATTTATAGCTGACTTACAGTTTTTCGCCTGGCGACAGCAAATTTTATTGTGTGACCTGATTGGAGTGTCACTGCATTTTGTCAAAATGTAAACAATCTTTAATAATTCAGACCTGATGAAGATGCTTAGACTAGGTCAGTGGGTTTTTCATGTTTTGAAAATATATATGCTGATGGTAACTTCACTATTCCAGTCGTACATCTACAATTAACTATAAATCACACTAAAGTGTGACACATCTGCGCCTAACTAAGTATTCCACTTGAGTCAAAGTCCTAAGTTAAATTTGCCAACGTATAAAACATGAGCTCATATGCATGTCGAAGGAATTTAGCATTTTGGAGACTTTCTTTGCCAAAATCTTTGTAAGTGCTTGCATTCTTGCTTACATCAGTGATTATACCTTGTCTTAGGCAGGGACTCTTCACAGGTCGGGAGCTGTTTTTGTTTAGTATGATGTACTAAAGACGTCGAGATCCGTTTATTTTAATTGTGATAGCTGGCGTTGCATGAATAAAATCACCATTTGTTATTATGCTTCTAACTTATTACATATTCTGAAAAACTGGTGGTTTTTCCACTAAATTCCACCCACTTTCGATCCAGAAATCGCTTGTGCTCAATTTTTAAGTGTAACTAACTTCCTTAAAAAAATACAACTGTGCAATGATAACGAAATTTATGTTAATAAAGTAAAATAAAAAACCACTGGCAACTCTATACCACGTTCAAAGTTTATAAAAGGCTTCGTAGAAACCGGCAGCAGAGTGCAGTGTGTGAAAGAAAGTATTGCAAAATCGTTTAATTTAATTGTGAGCAGCAACATTTGGAATTTATTACTAAGGTAGGACGTCCTAATTGAGTTTATATACATCTGTAGAATGCATGACAATTCAGCTTTCGACTCCAAAAAATTTATTATTTACATAAATTCACTTTTCATAGATACAACTTTGACATTTCTTTCCAATTGGAAGCTTTCGCAGTAACAATAAATCTTTTGCAATGCCATCTAGTATTTCTTAGTCACAAATTATTAGTTTTCTTAAAGCTTTTAGGTAAGACATGAACCAACTGGCACATTTGTTAAAATGCGTTCAATTTGCCGCAAACAAACATAAGAATCAACGTCGAAGAGATCCAAATCAGACACCTTACATAAATCACCCTATAAATGTTGCAACAATATTAGCCATCGAAGGCCATGTCGATGATAAAGAAGTATTGCAAGCCGCTCTTCTTCATGATACAGTAGAGGATACTGAAACTACCTTTGAAGAGATTGAAGAAGTATTTGGGAAAATTGTTACTGATATCGTTCGCGAAGTCACAGATGATAAGAGTCTTGCGAAGGAAGAGCGTAAAAGATTGCAAATAGTCCATGCTAAGACTACGAGTCATAAAGCCAAATTAGTTAAGCTCGCTGATAAATTGGACAATCTTAGAGACTTACAGAGAGTTCTCCCCGTTGGATGGACCGAGGTAAGAGCAGTTTACATAGCTTTTCTTAGTCGTGTCACCCATTTCGACTCGAAACTGAGTTTTTGGTGTTACTTTAAGTTAAATTAAAAGGCTCGACTTACAGACACCGAACTGAGCTCAAATCCATTGTGTCGTATCGATTTGGGTGACACGATTTAGAGAAGAGGGGTGTTAGCATAATTTTAATCTGTGGACTTGAAATATTTCAGCAACGTCGTGAAGAATACTTTGTGTGGGCCAAAAGTGTAGTCGACAATCTCCGTGGAACTAATGAGTACCTGGAAGCCCTACTCGATGAAATTTTTAAACTAAAGGATCTGCTATAAATGATTAATTTAAGAGTGAATTCGAATAAAGTCGAAATTAATTGCGTTCTCTTGTTTTATTCTATTATTTTTTTATTGTTACTCTCATAGAAGGTGGTCATCAAATCAACCAGTACTTGTGTCTCAGCAACGGTCATAGCATTGTAAAGAGATGCTCTTATACCTCCGACTAATCGGTGTCCTTTCAGTTGAATTAAGTTCTTACTTTCGCACAGCTTAAGGAATTCCTTTTCCAAATCATCATCACCTATGGGGCTGCCTATTCTGAAAGGCACATTCATACGAGATCTGAACACTTTGTCAACCGGACATACATAGAAACCTTCAGATTTATCAATAATATTGTAAATGAGTTCCGATTTTAAAAAAGAGTTCTCGAACATTCCCTGCAAGCCACCATTGCGTTTGATCCATTTGAAAACGAGACTCATTACGTGGACACTGAAATTGAAAAGTTACGATAAAGTTTTTATTAATTAATGAGTTTGTTTGTATTCAAAAAAAAAAAGAAAGATTTGTTGAAAATACAGATAAAAAACTGCGTCGTTATGACCCAAAGACACAATAAATGGGAACTTTGAAGCAGGAGTACAGATGTTTTGAGGTACTGTTGACATTTTTATTTAAAATTTTTATTTGTTTTATAATCTGCGGAACAATGATTAAATTATTCTTTAAGTGCGATATTAATTAGTTGATTACAAAGAAGTATAAAGCTTTTTAAAGTCTGGTCTATAAATACGTTTTATGATAAAACAAATGGAAAGGTTAACCAAGTCGCAAAAATAGATAGGCACTCAGGTGCAGAATGCACATAAGAAACAGACAATTCCATTTTTTAGATAATGTTTCTTATAATAGTGTTGTGTTTGTAGAAGCTTTTATTAGTGGTACTCAGTCTTTATTAGTAGACACTGTTAGCAAAAACAGAAATACCTACATATATTCACTGTTGTACAGTGAAAGTGAAGAACACGAGAATAAATTTAGTATACTCCTAAGCTAAAGAGAGGGCTCTACATACGTGCAGTGGAACCATCGTACAATCATTAAGAGGATATAGGCTCTAGCTCCTCGCATTCATGTGTGTTTTTTTGTGTTATATTTAAGACTCTGAAAAAGGTTTTCAGGGCTTGTTCAATTCATGGGAATGTGCCATAACTTTAATAGTTTTAGAACTGTCAGTCTGTCATGATTTTTGCTAAAAAGTGTTAGCCCTTCAGATTGGTAGACCTGCAAGATTAAGGGCGAGCTGGAAAAGTGGGGCTGTATTCTAGGTCTGTTTGCTGGCGCAATGAGTGCTTTAGAAAGATTTCTTTGTTTCTGTGTGTAATTCTTCCAGAAGGCATGGAGTAGATGAAGCCATAGTTAGATGGATATACATTTGCTGTGCACATACGTACATTTTTGACAGACACATTGCACATCTAAAGGTAAAATATCTTTTCTAAAAGCTCTAGATTGTTAGAAAAAAGTTATAGTTCTCTAAACTCGCAAAAAAATAGTCACCTTTCAGTGGACTGTAGACTTCAGTGGATTTCTTGGAAAAGAAAGAATGGATTCTGTGAAAAAAGATAGTATATCTGCTCTGCTTATTGGAACTCTCGTTTTGTGGTGATAAAGCACTTCAAGATTTTTCTTCAAATTCTATGAGGCCTAGTAAAATACTTCAAGGGAAGTCTGCCTCATCGTTTTGTTTAATAAATTTTCATAGACAAAAATGTAGCTCGATGAATTTTGAAAGGAGGACGTAGTAAAACAAGAGGCTTATAAAGCGATGATGCAGAGAGACTTGCAACCTCATTACAAGACCTACAAGCAGAGTTAAAGCGAAGAACGAAAAGTTTTATTAGAGTGCAAAGATGACGATCAAAGTCCAAACTGAAGTCTGCAAGGATGAGGAACGAAATGTGGTAGTAGAGTCCCAGTTGATGCTGAGTATTCGAAAGAACACTTTTGTAGACTGTTATACGGCGATGAAGTTTATTGAGAAAGATTTTGAATTAGGTTTTCATCATCCGAGTCTTGCGGCATGGCACAGATGCCATGATACGGGGCTTGACAGAAGCGGTTGAAAGAAATTTTTTGGAGTTAGAATGGTTCAGTGTCTGAATATTTGTATCATCTATTCGATATGCTTTTTAGGCTACATATTGGTACTTAAATAGATTCTTCGTCGCGACCTATGTACATACATATGTATGTATGTATGATAGGCTAGTGTCTGAAAATTACAAACGAGTTTAACCTCGGGAGTATTGAGTGACTTGAGTCCGGAATTTATATCACAAATATTTTCACATTCAGGACATCTTAAGTCTTAGCGAATTTATTGTTGGACTAAGTATTAGATCATAAGATTGTCGGTTTCTCTTTAGAGCTAATGATCAGGTGCTAAGGGTACCACATGTAGTCAATGCCTATAACATCCAATTTGGGCAAAAAAGTTGTTCCGATTCCTTTCGCTATTGCCCTTCTTGCCTTTCTTATTTCGTAAGACGTACATATGGCCCGATAATGCCGTTCCTGGAATTGTGGATTGGCATCGTCACAGATCACCAGAGAATTTTCGATTTGCAATCTATTTTCGAAGTCAATGACTTATCAAAAAACCTTGTATGTAGACGTTGATTTCGAGTATACTACGTCCAGTAGGCTTAAATTTTGGGGTCTTTTTTTTTTTTAGCAAACATCATTTTACGAAAACGGTTGAGCTTGCATTTTTAAATATCAAAATCCGAGCTGAAAATGGTTTTGGCCACATCGACTTTTGCTTTACAAAATGCTCTAAATGCTCTAAATTCCGACGATGGAAACTCTAATGCGCCTGAAGATCGACAGATACATATAAAAAGGGTTATCCAACAAGAGGTGCGACTGTGGAGCTGTCAACATGAGAAAAATGTTCAATGAGAAAAAAGGCAAGGCAGAGCAGCACGAATTTGTGAAAAATGTCAGATCAAAAGTAGAACAGAAAAATACAGCCATATGTTGTTAGTTGTCAAAAATGACAACTTCATTTTCGATTGTTGGATAATTATAGCTTTGTTCAATGAGGCTGTCCAGCTCAGTCCAAAGCATGTAAATTACAGGTTTTCGTGTTCAATGAGAAAAATTTCTGTCCAGCTCATGTTTGCTTTTGGTCAATGACTCTGCCTGGACTCTGCCCTGAGCAGAATTTCTGCACTTACTTTTAAGGTAGAACAGATTTGTGAGAAACGTCAAAATCAGCTGTGATTGCATTTCTCATTGAACACGAAAACCTGTAATTTACATGCTTTGGACTGAGCTGGACAGCCTCATTGAACAAAGCTTATTAATAGCAATTTCGAAAAGAAATTAACGGATGACCTACCCTTTATTATGCTTTCGAGATAGATTGCAGCTTTTCTGTATGTCTTACTTACACATTACATCTCTAAGGGCCCTGGAAGGCATGTGGGGATGTAACTACAAGGAACCGGAAATCTCCTTGCCTCCTTACGTCACATCCGAACGGCGGGAGAAACGATAATATTTTAAATAAACTAATGCTTTACGTTTAGCTTTCCATCTAGTTACATGATGGTATTTCTAGTAATGAGAACAGATGCACTGGCTTGTGTTTAACAACTCGATCGGCCTCATTGCTAGGACTGGTATCTAGGCGTATTGATCCTTGCCAAAAACGCTTTCCAACCTCCTTAACGATAGGATACTGCTCAAGAAGAATGCTAATTGAAAGAAGTAACTGGTAAGTGACTACGTAAAAGGAAACGAAGACTAATACATTCTGATGGCAGACACCACAAATTCTAAATTTACCCCAAACCGGCGTTTGAAAGTATTTATATTCATTGCGCTGGAAGCAGGAATTAATCAAACCGATTCATTTATTTATTTTAATTTCTTTCAAACCGGATACGTCAACGAACTATTACTTCTGGTCCTATTAAAAACAAAGCTGACATACATTTTTTTTTCCACTGGATTAATCCGGTTTCTATTTTGGGAATCCACCCAGAGCGCCTAGTCTCTATCAAAGTCTATTGACAACGCCTGATAAATTTCTTCTTCTCACTGGAAAACAAACGCCGAAGTAACGCCTCAATAACAAAACGTGCTGTCTTATCTCAATCCAAGGCACATAGTGACTAAATAAATCATATTTTCACTTCTTAATCGAATAAATGGAAAAATATTATTTTGTCCAGGCCCAAGCTCATGCCCGACCCCAAGACGATGCACGTAAATGCATCTGATAGCAGCCAACGTCATAAGAGTGCACCAAACAACATTAATTATAACAAAAAAGAATTGCTCCCTTTGTTATCAAATTTAAGGAATTACATACAACGTACATACATGCTCGTACTTACATAAAAGTCGGTGGGGTATTGTAGATGGAATTGTTTTTGTCTGTGATGGAGAAATCCAAAATTGACGGTGTCACCTTCATCTGATGTCCCAACAGGTCCTCTCGTATGATAACTACCGTAATCCCTGCTGTGCCAATGTTCTTTTGTGCTCCGGCAAAAATCAGTCCAAATTTGCTGACATCGATTGGACGCGATAGGAAATTCGATGACATATCACAGACCAATGGGACGTTCTTTGTGTCGGGGACGAAATTGAATTCCACTCCATCGACAGTTTCATTATCGCAATAGTACACAAAGGATGCATTGGGATCCAGTTTCCAAGTTTCCTGCGGTGGCACTGTAGTGTATTTTTGCATTTTCGGTAAAACCAAATTCACTGCACCATACTGGGCGGCTTCCTTTGCTGCTTTTGCTGACCATGAACCTGTTACAACGTAGTCAGCAGTTCCAGTTCGACCCATCAAATTGAGGCAAACAGCAGCAAACATTCCGGTACCACCACCTTGCATGAAGAGGATTCTATAATTATCTGGTACTCCAACTAGTTCCCTTAGATTCTTTAGGGCATCTTCGTTGATCTTGAAATACCCTGCCGATCGGTGAGACATTTCCATGACACTCAACCCGGAGCCCTCATGGTCGATGAGGTTCTTTTGGACCTCCTTCAGCACCTGCAATAAAATAAAGAATGTCTTAGTGAAAGTTGTTCCTAAGTTGGAGGAATTTTTTAGGCAAAAAAAAACGATCCAGTTCAAGGTCAATGATCGTGCGCCGAAAGCGTACTCACCTCTTCAGGTAGTTTAGCCGGCCCAGCGCCGAAATTAATGATTTTATTTTCCATTTTTATATCTTTTACTGAGAAATGCGAAACACGAATAAAAAACGCCCTAAGACCTCTCGCCACGACGGCTCTTTCTGACTGATTTAGAAAAGCCGAAGTGATCGTTGATTAAAGTCAATTTGTTGGGACGGTGGGAAGCCGGCGACGTAGGCTTGATGCAGAAATAAAGTTATTTTCTGGTCAGACGGGATTGTGTGGGTTGTCTGCCTGTATGGATTCGATGGCTGATAAGAGTGTCTGAGGGAGAGAACAGACTAGAGATAGTGTATAATGCAATTGTTCTTATGGCGGGGTAGATACTCATACTTTGGCAGAAGAGAATTCAGCAGAAACTATTACAATCAGGTGATTATCAAGCTGAACAATCGGAATTTGAAAACATTCACCGAGAGCGGTGCTGCGCTGATCTGCTCAGCTTTGGGGGATTAATGGGAGTCTATGTGTAAGTCTGTACTTGCTGACTAAACGAAAGACTGAGTGAAGACTATTGAAAGTAATTTGCTCCAAAGAGAGCACATCGGCGACATCTTACCTTACTTACCTCACAGTACAGACAGTACCATACTCGGTACGTGTCTAAATTTTTTATGGGTAAGTATGTGGCGTCAATTCTTGCATATAAAGGTTACACGTTGTATGAAGACCTCTATGTTAAGGAGATCACAGTTTACAACCGAAAGAATCCATAAGATTGCGTGTATATAGGCATATTTCCTGTATCCCTGGTGTACCTCAGAGCTCTATCCGACATTTTTATAATTTTCCCTTTTTCCCTTCTTTCTCGGATTACAGTACTCTTGAAGTCGAATATTTAAGTGGCAATCGGTGTTTTGAATGCATGTCCAAATCTCTCTGCTTTAACAAAGGGCTTACGATCGAGTTCTCAAGCCTCCGGGGTTTCACTTATATTTTCTCTCAATCCATCAATTTTTTCGAGTGAATGTCCGCTACGAGGACACATGAGTGGCTTGGTGTTCACAATAGAACAAGTTTTCTCCAATTTTTTAATTCGTCTTCGTACTGATGACTCATTTGGAGCATTAAAAGTTCCAAGGAGTTTGTGAAATGTTTCAGCAAAACTCCCATTTTGTTAGTGATCTTTCGTAAGATGTTGCACTAATCCAAATATTGACAGATGTCATATCTGAGCGTGACAAACCTTATTGGAAATAAAAACAAAAAGGTCCGGTGCTCTTGTAGGGTACCCTTACATAAAATTCAAATTTGGATCAGGTAATAATCACTGGGTAACAGTCCAGGATTATGAGGTGGATCCTATACTTCCTGGGAGTCACATGACTACATATTTGAGTCTTCTAAAGCGATGTGTTTTCATAAAATAAGAGCAAGCCTTTTAGTAATGTCGTGCCTTTCGGTTTATAAATTAACAGGATTCCTTGTGAGTCACAGAACACTGTTGACATGATCTTTCCAGCCGATAATAAGACCTCAAATTTCTCAGGGGCTAGATCACCCTTTCACGGTACTGCATGATGTTCCGCTTTTAATCAGGGTCATAATAATGAGCCCAAGTTTTATCTCCAATAACAATTCTTCTGATAACTTCTGTTGGATTATCGCCACACATTTGCTTACAACTTTCTACACGATATTTGCAATATGGGCATTAACCTAGGATTTTGGAACTGGGATATTTTGAACCTTTCTGCAATTTTTTATAGCTTGAATCGACTGTCTTCCAAGAGGGCATACTCGACTTCATGTGTCTGTGACGTGACTGGATTTTACACGACGGTTATTATCTTCCAATGACTCCCTAAATTGTTTAAATAAGCTCCACCACTTGTGAATCATGAATTTTTCAGGGCAAGAACTTCCGTAAACTATTTGCTTTTACCTAATACATTTCCCCTATGTTTTAGGGAGGTTTTACACCTCTAGCTGGCATGGTTTAAATTTAGCACGATGTACAAAAAAAAAAAATTGCAGTAAGCACAGAAAACCAGAAGTGAAGTTCCGTACTTTAGGCTTATATGAGGTACGTTATTTTTTATACATGGTTTGTAACACAGAGAAACAATAACGATCTTCCAGAAGCATACTTTAGCTTTTTAATTCTGATCAGCATTAAGATAATTTTGATCAGCATGTACATACTTGTATCCATCGTGCTCTTCGTATTTCTGGTCATATTAAACCAGCGTTAGTTTTCTGGATTGTTATTTAATGTTGTCATGTTCTGAAGATCATATTAATTGCTATAATTAAAAAAAGTGAAGGGTTTTTTCTTAAGTCTGTTAGAATTGTAAATTTAAAAAAAAAAACAACACAAAAAATTAACTTCTTATCAAAATCTTTTTCCATTCGAAAGATCTATTCATGGCATTAACACATAAAAATTATTTTGGACATAGGCTATCGCGGCTGCGTTAGACAAAGAGTGATCTGTCCGTACAATTTTGGGTCACTTTTCGAACAATGGTGATCGTATGCACGAATCACCTGCTGGATCTTATCCACATAGGTAGGTCTATACCAAGTTTTTGGCACGTAGTTAACGAATAGATCCTCAATTGCTGCGATCGCAAACGAATCGATAAATTTGAATCTTCTTGCGCTCTTTTATTTGCAACGGTGGTGTTATGGCATCATTTAGAAATTGATAGCGGATTATGGGCGTCATTTCTTTTTGAGGGGCTAGGAAATACTCCACTGGAGCACTCAGACGCAACTGGTTTATTTTACCATCAGGAAGCCAGACCCAATATTACCCATTTTACTGGAATTTCTACGACTCTCGGAGAAAGCCGAGAAGGCTCTTTACTGATGCATAGCTTACAGTATCAGCACTCACTACATCAGCACCAAATATCTGCCACCTGATTCAAGCAAAGGCAGGACAATAACAAAGGAAGAGATCAGAAGTATCAATGCCTTCTCCACAAACGTCGCAGACAGTGGTGTCTCTTAAGCCTAGCACGGTAAGATGCTTAGAAAAAGGAAAATGTCCCGTACGAACGCCTATAAGTTGTCTACAGTCTTTTTTGCTGACAGACATCAAAAATGCCGCTGATTTCTTACAGACGTTCGGGAGCAATCGTTTAGTACACCTATATCCTGGAGAGCCATGCCACACATAATTGTGAGAAATCTAATCGTCAACGGAGGCCCTTATCGAGGATGCGGGAAGACCCAATGCAGGTTCAGGCTCTGACAAAACTTCCTCTGAGCCTTGCTTAGCAATCTCATTGGAGATCTTATTTCTCCCAATTCCAGTGTGACCTGGGACCCAGACAAAAGTCAAAGATTTCTGTCTTGCGACCAAATTCAAACAGTTCTTGCATTCTCGTAATAATTTGGAATGGGTTAACGAGTTGAGCAAGGCGTTAAACGCAGCCTGACTGTCACTACGGAAGCAGATATTCCGACCCTCCACCTATTCTTTATAAGTCAATAGCCAATAGGATATCTATTGAAAAACAGTGGCATGCTTCCATAACGAGTAGTGAAGCCTAGTGGATATCAGAACAAAGTTGTCTACAAGTTTCGCGAATCGACGCCTAACCAGCTCCATGATGATTTGCAAGACTGTACTGAACATAAATGTCAAAAGAAGTGATCAGAACGACAGATAAGTTTGACAGTTATCTCTACCGTAAGTTCTATCTAAGCAAAAAAAAAAAAAAACACCTTTTAGATGCTCGTAGGGTGTCGTGCGATACATTAGAAACTAGATTGCAACTTGACAGTGTGCTTTTTTTTTGCCGTTGTTGGTTGTTGGCCATTTACTTGAATTAATTCGCGTTAAGACTTTTTATATAAAAAAAAAATTATAATTCTCGTGCGGCATAACAATTCTCTTGGTATAGATACTTATCAAAATGAGAGTCGAATACACGTGAATACATTTAAGTGATTCAGCAAATTGTTAAATGCTCTTCGGTTTGGAAAGAACGTGTGCTCTTTTATTTGACAAAAAAGAGTTGCCAATGTATTCTTTTGCATACGTGCCACTTTTAAATTTGAATTATTATTAAAAACATCCCTTCCATGCAGTGATACCATTGAATTTGTCATTACATTGCAGTACAATGCTTATACATGAATGTATCTACATACACTGTAGTACTCGTATCTACATTTTATTTCGCTCAATGCACCAGAAACGAGGTCGACAATCTTTTTAAAATCCTTCCCTTACGTGACATGAATCTTTAATGAAGTGAGGTGCAATATGCACTAGCTATGGGGTGTAAAATGGACATCAAATACAGGAGTAGTTATGTACATACATACAGGTACTGCAAACTGCTTGCCATAGTTGGATGTTGCCGCCGCCGGTGGTTGTCGTATGCGCAGCTTTTGGTGGATCGTTAAATAACATCTCAGAATGAATGGTTCCATGAGGTTTTTGTGAATTTGTAATCATTATGTGAAGTTGTTCGTGTTTTACTTGATTCTCTGTACTTTCAATTCTGTTGTTGACTGATTGGTGGATATACCACGAATGTATGTATGTATGTGTGTATGTTTTAAAATCTTTTGGCTTCACCATTACGCCAATTATAATGTTTTATTAATCCTTATTAATTTTTAACGAGATGTCATGCTATCAATGGTAATCATATTATTTTCGCATTCAAGACTTCTTTTGATGTGTAGAAAATATATTTGGCATTATATTCGAGCTCATTATAGTTGATGGAGGTTTTTTTGGTAAAAAGAAACGGTGATTTTGATGCAAGTACTATTTCTAGGGATGTACTGTAATGCCTCCTTAAATTGCCTATTTTTACTGTTCTCATCCATGCCTTTCCTTGGGTACCCGCTAGACTGACTAGAAAAAAGCTGTGTGCGATGTAAGGCCGTAAATTGTTTGCGGTATATAGTACATTGAATGTTCTACAACTAAGATAATCCAAATGGCCACTTCGGTTTATTTAGCAGGAGACGATCCAAAAGACCTTTCTACATACAACTGCGATAGGTGTACGTTAATGGGAAAATTAAATCATAACCTATATGATGGCTAAGGATCATGCTGCTTGGAGATGTTCGTTGCTTGAGGCTCAGATTTATCTCCAATTGTACCGCCAACGTAAGGCAAGATTTTTTTTTACATCTCAATCCATTTTGTACGACCCCAGTTCTACAATTTATATCGGTCTAGTCCACGTCGGCTACTTACTTTTACTTGCAAGACTAATAGATGAAGAGAAAAATGAATCTATGCCAGTTTGGAACTAATTTTAAGGGCCCTGTGCCTTTATAGTCGCTTGCGTTGAACGCATTTTCTGATTACATGACCGCCCACTTAAGAGACACGCGGAAAAGTTCCCAGATATTTCGAACACCCAGTTCTGGGAGTAGGTGTATACCTGTCTATGTGGATGTTTTAGATCTATTGTGTACCATTTACTAAAGCTGTGCTAAAATTAGTACTGAGCAGATTTGTAGCTTCAAATGCCTATTCCTGCCACAAAGAAAATCTAAAGAAATGTGTTCGCATTTGATCACTGGAAATTTTACTATTTTTCATAGTAACCTACATTCCCACGCTATTTCGTTTGAAATACTCGTCTGTGCGTGAATTTTAATTCAAAAAAATAAATAAATAAAGAAAACCGGCCGAAATAACTCACTCTCTGCACTGCAGTGCGTCATACCGACAGTCAATGAACTCCACTCGATCATACTCGTTTCGATTTTCTAATCGAACTTTTAAGGGGTGATTATGGCACACCACTTATAACAAACACAGCATCAATGTAAACAAAAACGCACAACGCTACCGGTATGGCAACTTGTAGAAATTAGGTGAACCTCTATCTGCAGCCCCATCTAGTATCCCCACCCTGGTGTAGCGTTTTAATCCAGTACCACTTAACTGGTCATTTCCCACTCCACGACATGTCGATTAACAGCGAAAGGCTTTAAAAACCCCAAACCTATCGGCGACTTAAAGAGATCTTTACTCTGTTCCACCGGACAGTAATCGTAGTTCACCGCGTGTCGTGTACTGTACAACAACTCATTCCGCACAGTGATAGATACAGATAGATCGCAATGAATTCCCCCAGTGCCATTGGATTAATATTTTTTGGTATGTTTGTGATCAACGGTGTTAGTGGTTTTCCTGACGGTGCCCCAGCCGATACCTGTGTCAAGAAACGTGCCAACCAACCCAATCATGGCCAGGCTAGGTCGCAATCTTTGGATACAAATCCTTTCGAAGTTGTTGCCAGTTCAGAGTCCTACAATCCAGGACAACAACTCACAGGTAGGTGGTACATACATGCCTCCCCTCGTGTTTCACTTGGACTAAGGACGTGAATCTTTTCAGTTGTAATCTACCCCTACGACAACCGTAATGTATTCCGAGGATTCTTCATTCAGGCGCGTGATGTTGTAACCAACGAATGGATCGGTCAATGGGAGCAGAGCGAAAATACTAAAACGATTCCAGAGTGCTCGGCCATAACTCACTCGGACAATAGGGATAAACTGGGAGCCAAGTTAATTTGGAGAGCGCCGCAGCACAAGAAAGGACGCGTATACTTCACGTAAGTGGAAAACAGTGTTCAATTGGTAAATGACCAAGGCAAGTGCGTTTCCTTTTCCTTTCGCCTTATCCGGGGAGGCAATCAATTAAAGTAATTATATCAACTGAGGTACGGTGAGGTGGTGGACTTTCAAAGAATTTCGTCATCGGTACGCACCATACTCGTATGTGGCGAAATTCAGGGCGTGTGAAAAGTTTTTTTTTTTTCTCCTTCGAATTAGTCTCCTGGGGATCAAAGGTTGTTGGTTGTTGGAATATTTTATAGCATACATGTGGAATGATGTTAGTTCTCATGCCACGTGCCTTAAATGGGTCACACGGGCTTACAACAGGGCTTGAATATTTAAACTTTCAATTTTTGCTCTTTTCTTCAAGCTTCAAAGTATTGACTGGAAATTTCATTTCCAGGACATTTGAGGTGACGCGTCCCGTTTTCCTTTTAAAGTCGAACTATGTGAGACGTTATAAAATATTCAGTTTAAACGATAAGGATGTAGTCTTACAAAGAGAAAGTTTTTGGTGTTAACTTCAAAGTTAGGATTTATCTACGGATATTTCGATTTTATGCAGCAAACTTAAATTGACGATAAAGTGCTGTCTTTAGGGCAAGTTTGGAATGTTAATCGTTTTGTTTTTATGATGGTCGACCGATTTGTGCTTGATTTTATTGTCTATTAAATGATTTATCTGAAAAGTTTAAAGGAGAAGTGAATTTTGCATGTTAAGTACGTAGTCGAATGTCATTTGAACGATTGAAGCTGACGTACTTAACTGTTATTCTATAATTTGTACCAAACGAAAGAAAGTCGTTGCGACTTTGATTTTTTTTTTTCGGTTAGCAAAAGTAATTAAATTTGTTTCGGTTTCGAAAGACGTTTCAAGCGCGTGTTCCAAAAGAGGATATGAGTCATAAAAGTTCAGAAAGGAACGAGGTTTAGACATTTCACTAGTTTGAGAAATGTGAGAAACACGACATCGGTTTAGAGACTTCCGAGGGCTGAATGTACCCATCCAGCGTTCATTAAATTTTTGATAACAATTTAGCGTAAATTTTTCTCAATTTCACCAATAATCTGATTGATGTTGTCCTTAAGGTCCCCAAATATTCTTAATTTATTGACTTAGCCTTATTAGTCGAAGTCTGAAGGCATTAAATTCCACGATTTCGTTCGACACTTGATGTGTCTTTATATACATAGAGACTGTGAAAATTCTCTGAATTTGCTTGCCAATTTTACACGTGCAGTTTGGCACGTAGCGCCCTCTTCTTAGAAGGACATTTTTCTATAGTCTATACCAAGCAAAGGGAACGAAAAAGCTTGAGTTTCATTGCTCGGTGACAGTTAGGTCTCTAAGTTGCTGACGCTCAAAAGAAAGATCCTTGATGGCGCTGACGAACGAAGGCTTACGCAATGGAAGGTCGTTAATTGTTTGGTTTTACCCAATACTAACTCCTTTTTTTTTTTTTTAAATCGAAATCGAAGTCAGTTCACAGCAGCAACAGGACTCGATTAGCGAAACGTTGACCGTTGCCCGATTTTTTTATGGATCGATCCTTAAATCTTTGTCTGAGACTTGAGGAATTTGGTATAGAAGCGATATACAAGGCTGTCGCTTGAAATTTTGAATTTGTGGCTAACTCAAGCCAATAATTTCGTTTTTATATTTAACGAAAAGAAAGCAAATTTCGGAGATGAACTGTAATCATTTCCAAGCATTCCTAGATTATGTGGTGACCCTTACCGAATGTATCTCTAAAATCATTGCCAAAGGTCTATCGTTTTAAAAAAATTATGCTTCGAGCTCTGCCATGAGTTGAGGTTATGTGGTTTTTACACAACTTTGGGCAAAATCAGCAATTCTTTCGTTGGTGTGTACCGGACAAACTTTTAAGAAATCCTGTTTCATTAAATTTTTTTCTGAACTCCCTCATAGCAGCTTCATTTCGACCAACAATTCCCTTCAAATTTTAAAGAGGATGTCTAAGAAATTTAAGCACATATCTGGGTGGATTAACGCTAGGTTGGTGAATGAGAGTAAATCGCTGCCAAGTATCCAAGTTATTAAGTGAATGGGATGGGAAGGTTATTATTTTTCATATCCACAAGAGAATGACATTTTGTACAGCTCTACCCTGAGTTGGCAACCCAAATAGTGTTGGACTTTGTCAGGCCCAGTTCTTTAACATTTGTTTTGAAAATACTTCTCTTCACCTCACAGAATGGATCAGTATGAGTGAAGATGCAGTGTGTCGCTTATTTCTTTCTGTGTGAGCTTTAATTTAGAATCACAGATACCATTTATTCTAAAAAAAGGGTGGGCCATTTGTTGGTCTCTTTTGAAATAGCTCTTGAAACTACATCATTCAATATTCTTCGATTTCGCTGGAGCATGGTAGCTAAGGGATGTCTCAAAAAAGGGCTGATCACACTGTTACCGACCTTAGTGCGTCGAACTCATTTAAAGCCTTATCAGAAAAAATCCAAACGAATCCAGTCGTCATCTAACTTCAACTTTTGAGTGTGTTGATCCTTGTAGGCAAATAATAAGTCTATTCTGGTCAAAGCAGTATGACTGATATTCAGCTGTTGAGCTCTGCAATGAGCTGAGGTTCATTGGTGTTAAGGCGCACAGCAATTCATCGGTCTGTATGTACCGGACGAGGACACTGATAGCTTCTGTTCATAGGCATGCCAGTTTTATGAACTTTCTTTATGAGTTTTCTAATATGAGCGGTTGAAGGGACTCCATTTCGATTGATAAATCTTTTCTGCAACACATCGCTCACTTTGGAACTAATTTTTCAATATTTTCGAGTATTGCTGAAAAGAGTCCCGCGATCTATTTCTTGCGGCAAGGCTAGATATTATAAATCCGTCAAGTTAAATGCGTTATTGTTACCAGCATTGAAATATCACACACTTCAAAAAGTAACTCACCCCTATATAAGGCAGTATTAGCACTATTTTTAGGCCCTTCACCAGTGACCATCTAAGGCATCAAAAATGACTTTTGATACCGATGCTTACACTGAAGTCTTAGATCTTATTTGGAGAATTCTTTTGAGGAAAATATGGTAAAACACTCTTATCCATATCTTTTCTCGACGCCAAGAAAAACCTACCAAATGATGTAGAAGCCTGGTCCACTTAATTGAGATTGATTTCTTGAACTAGTTCAATATACTGGGATACCTTTATGAACTCTTAGCTAATCGAATAGACTTGGCGATACAATGTACTCGTAAAGGAAAAACAAGGTTTTTTTTTTGGAAGCAAAAGGCTCTAATTCAGGCTGAACTTGTTGGGGACGTTTGATTTGAAATTAAAATTAAAATTCCGTCCAAAGAAGGAAGAATTCGGTTCCAAAATGAAGCAGTTATGGGAGTACTGAGCTATTAAGTAAGTCACAGCAAAATGCACAGTCGTTCCAAATTTAGGAGCACATATGCATATGTGCGTGTATTGAAATTCTTGTGACCTTGCTGCTTAAGTGATGAGATGATCGCAGATCTCGTGGTGTTCTTTAGATTTGGAGTGGATCTAGGACATAATAGGCGAGTTAAGCCCAAATACATGGATAGACAGATAGCTCCTTCCTTATGGTGCAATACAACTTTATATACAACTTTGACTTAACGCAAGGAATAGGTAATGTAGGCTACATCTTACTCTATGAAAGTCATTGAGATACTGTGCGAAAAGTATATCGAGACCTTGAAGTGCATCATGAAGTTACGTTGCCACGACTTCTGAATACGTCGTCGACTATCTCTTAGGAGAATTTTCCTCCAATTTCCACCCAAACTATTCAACAAATGCCTACGCATCTTAACTGCATTCCTTTCAATTATTTCATGCAACAACAATAATGTGTCTTTTCCAAAACATACTAAACTTAAACTTCTCAAAGTAAACAATTACAACGATTCTTGTTTCACACTTCAGCTGCCTTTATTTCATCTATCAGTTTACAATGCAATAACAGCACAGAAATTACGACTATCAACTATTTACACACACAAACATGGAGTAAAAAGTTGTTCAGATACATTTTTCACGAGTTGCAAACTTCTTTGTCCGGCACGACCTTGCTCCAATCCGTATCTCTTTTGTTGACTGCATGCTGCTTCACATCGGTGTGAAGGTCATGGTGTAGTTTGCATTTCAACAAACCTAAGACTAAAGGGGGATAATTCTATATCTAGACCATAAATCGAATTTAATTACATATACAAGTATCTAACACAAGCCATGAGGAAACTTCGAGAACCATTTTTTTATTTTCATTTTTTTTAAAGCCTCAAAACAACATTACATAACCAATAGTCTGCAATAATCCACACTCGACATAAGAAATTTCCTTTTTCTATTAACCCACACTTTGGATACGTTTTAAATTTCAGACAAAAATGGTTTTTCATCTATCTACGGTGCCCGCCATAGACTACACGACCAGAATTTGTGCCATTTTCTTCTATGAAACGTGTCCACATAGCACAGCACCCACTGCCGCTTTTGGTACTCGATTTCATTCATGAGGCGATCTAACGAGAGTATGCCACACATTCATCTGCGACTGCGAATAAATTGCGATCAAAACCAAAACAAGCACGAGCATACACTCAAGAAAAGAAAAAGTATCTTTTAGATCGTGCGATGGTATTGCGCAACCGGAGGAGATTCGAGAGCATTTTGCATTTTATGTCAAATAAATTTCATTCCATTCAGCTACGGATTTGAGAAATTGCGCGCCGGCGCAATTGCAATCAAAACCAAATCCATTTGTGCGTCAACTGATTTAGCCATTATGGCCAACACAGATACACGCACACACACTACTTGAATAGCAGTGGTAATTGCAAAATGGACACAAATGGAATTTGTTTCAGATTGGTTTGTTGCTTTGAAGTTGATCTTTTTTGTACATTTGCCCCATGCTACGGGTGTGATGAGATTGGTAACATGAATAACTTGGCTCTTGAGTAAATTGATTAATTGGTTGTAGATGATGGTACGCTTTGGTATCGGGGCAGAAGGGGGGATTTTAAGAGGATTTTAGGTTTTGCTTTCATGGGAAACTGAGGGGTTTAGCCATTAGTTCCTCTTTAATGACCTGAACACATGGTGGGTCTTAGAAATGCCTGCATGGCTGCACACATGGTAAATGGGAATTTCACAACCTAACGAGGTATTAAGTTCAGATTTTGCATTGCAGGAAATTAATCAATTAATTGAAAAAAAAAAGTAATCATGTCTTTGAGACAAATTGCACTCACAGTGAAAGAAGTTATTAAAAAATCTCTGGAAATTGGACGGACTTTTGGAGAAGTGGTTAAGTAATAGAAAGCTGGAGTAAAAAATTAATTTCTTAACTTTGATTGCTGGGTCAGACAGTTGTTTCTATTGCTCCATTGGAAGAGGGTAATTGATTGCAAGACCATTAGTCACGCTGGTACTGAATCGCGTCCTTCTATCGCATGCTTTCTTACTTAGGTGGCGCTATAGTTCGGGTGACTCTGGGTCTCAACCAACAAGTCCCCCGGCTTACCGGTCCCTCGTCCTAGGGGTTTCGTATAAGGATCTCGCCTTCCAGGTTGGGGGTTGTGCCGTCCGGGTAACTTCTCTACCACATACAAATAAGTAAGTTACGAAGCAACCTTCTATCGCATGCATTTCTTCAATGAAGGTAGACATTTTTGAGTGCTCAATATACTCGAATGTCTACACAGGTGGCACCCTAAAGTGTATCGTCTTTTTTAGTACAGATTTGGTACAGGGTGAGTTTACTGGGCATTGTAAAAGATTTTGTTCTATAACAAGAAAAACGGCGGCAATTTTAGCTGATGCACATTCAAGCCCCTTTTATAGAATTTGACACAACTTCTCACAACTTATAGTGTAATTTTTTGGAGGGTGTTCTCCTTCCGCTGTTCCAGAGCCTGCAATTTTTCTAATCCGTTTAGTGCCGTCAAATCGTGCGATCTTGTAGCAAGTACTACATCGTCCAAACATAAGTTCGGTTTCACAGTGTAAGTTAAACTTCCAGTTTACTAAACGCAGTTTTGGAAGCTATGTTTGAACTAAAGTTGGCGGCGCTATTGTTTTGAAATGTCAAATTATGGTATTGATGAATGAATGAATGAATGAATATTTTCTTTTGTTACTGTTTTTTGTTTATCAACTGATTAAATAGAAAATTAAAGAAACGGAAATAAACGTGGATAAAAATACTGTGGTAAAAAATAGAATTGAGAATTTTTCGACAGCGGACGTTGATTTGTTATTGGAGTTGGTTCAAAAATATAAAACAATAATTGAAAACAAAAGGACAATTATTTAATAATTTTCCCCCTTCACTTATATCGGTAATCGAAAACATTATCAAAAACGCTATTTATTTCGTTTCGCCCCTATTCGTTTGAGACATGTTAAACGAAAGTTTAAACGGCAGAATGCAGTCGTTTAACTTAAACGACGAGTTGAACTTAACTTAGAGTTTAAATGAGCACTGTAAAACTGAAAAATTGTTAAACGGAGGTTTAAACCAAAACCCGAGCTTAAACTCTCACTGTGAAACTGGGTATTACTTTGTGTTCTGTAGCTCCATCTTGTCGAGTCCATAATGTTTTCCAGACCTTGCTTTCCATTTCAATTTCCATAAAATCCTCCAGCATTCTTGTCCCTCTGCAGCACTGGCAAGTAGGAGTGACAGCAAGCTTTCCTGCTCCAAATTCCTTATCAAACCATCATTCTTCGGGGATATGCAGGCCTCTCGTGTGTTATGTTCGCACTTTCGAAAAGTAGGTGTTCTGCTTGTTGACAAATCCTGTTTCTGGCTTCGTTAAGGCTTCGAATAGCTAGATCATACTGGTGTCGCTATTGGTACATATCTGACCTGCAAAAATTTGTTGCAGGGACTGCAGAGGAATGATTCTTGTTTGGTGGCTGTTGACGATTTTGGTTATTACTGCACCCTATATCCCGTAGCGTTCATTGCATCTGGAGCCTCTCGACGAAGGAATTTTCTACGTAAGCTGAATAGACGAACTGTTCTCGTAAATGTTTACAATAGCCGAACATTTTTGACCTGCTTATCGTTCAATGATTCGTTTGCAGCTTCGTAGGTGCATATGTGTCAACAAAAATTCTGACAGATGGCGCCACTAAGAAAACTTAAGGTCAATTCACATTACAGACTATACTTAACCCAGCTCTTTACATACATATGTATGTGCTAGTAAATGTTCGTTTTAAAACTTCTGCGTCAAATCCATCTTCTGCACTTGGCGCGTCCGTAAAAATTGGCAGTTAATCATTACAAACGATACTCTGACCAGAGATGTCTTGACTTACTTACTTACTTAGGTCGTGCTGTCGTTCGGGGTGAACCGGTGCCTCAACCAAAAAGCCTCTCCCAGTTTAGCTAACTGCCTCCAGTTGCGCACTTTAAGTTGGTTGAGGTCCCTTTCTACTTGCGCGCTGCGTTTGCTCTCAGGTTAGAATCGAAGACTCAGCGGCACATTCAGAAATATTTTCATCTCTCTTTTTGCAAAGAATAATGTTCGGAAATAAAGTATTGGTCATGCAAGGGGTAAAACCATCAAACATAGGCGGTGTCACGTTTAGATTTTGTTCCCTTAGATTAGGGCTAGTTGTGCAAAAAGGTGATTAGTGTCTGCAGACAACATTAGGTACAAAAGCTACTTGAAGCGGAATGGACGTTATGGCTCAGGGCTTGATGTATATTAATATATTCCCGGGTCAGATATCTCAGAGGTTTTAATTTCCAGCAATTCCAGAGTACCTTGGCCTAGTGGTTGTGCGTCGGAGTATTTAGCTGGACAGTCTCATCGGTCCCATCTCTCACAAATATTCAAGAGAGAGAAAAGGACTATCATAAGAAGCGTCTTAAATCTGCCTTTCTTTCCTTAGCAAAAATATATAAAACACCCATGAAAGGAATGGCGGCGATAGTCTTGAGCAAAAGCCCCATATACCTAGGCTGTTTGGGCAGAGTATTTAAGGAGTGTACTTTTTTTCAGAAAGGACAGAACTTACAATAGCAATTGCTGTCAAACAGAACTGTCATTCTGCTCACATTTTTTGACATTTATATTCAATATAGTCTGGCAAAACACTATGGACAGACTTAAACCTGAACAATGCTGCCAAACTATCTAAAATTACTTTGAAAATTAGCCGTCCACTCGAGAAAATTCAACTTCATAATTTGTATATCACACATAAATAATTCAACATTTATCTTATTTATTTTTTTCAATCTTTTTCAGTGGCACTGTACTGCAAGAGTATGGAAGATTCTGGAGCGACATTGTTGGGAAAGTTCAGTCACAAGCTAAACATTAATTAAAAAAAAACACAAAAAACTTATATTTCTATTTTAAATTTAAGTTTTTGTATTATAAATAAATAAGCGAAACATTTATTTTCTCAGTGTATTTTTCGAAACTTAAAGCCATCATTAGACATTCTTATAAAATTGAAATATGAGAACTTAATTAGTGTCTACGCACGCATTATATCAAAGCAATGTGATTGGATGTACAGATATACATACATACGTAGATACGAGTATATCCGTAGATACCCACTTTGAACGGACTATGTACACATTCACTTAATTAGCATTCCGTACGTTTGCCCATCCATCAACGCCATTAATTATCCAACAAATCAAATTACTACATGTCTTCGGCAAATATTTACTCACACTCGTCAAATGTACAATTTATAATCCATCATTGTACGGATACATATTTCGCATAGCCATCCCTACAATTAAGGTATCGTCGGCACACAAGACACCTACGGATAGACGCAAGAAATTTAATCCGTTTGCGTGTATAATGACTGTTTGTCAAAACTATTTGATTGTAATCAATGAATTTCTAGTAAACGAATTAAATAGTTGAAAACTAAAACAATAAGGACACCGAGCTTACAGTTATAGAAGGACACCGTGTAGACGGGAGAAAATTATGATTTATTCCTTCGAACAGTTTTTCTTTGACAGCGAATGAATTCAAAATGGTTGCGATGTACAGGAGTAAGGAGCTGCATACATAGAATATTCTGCTTCATATTTTTATAAGACCTACATATGTATGTTGAAGTTCAACAAAAAACGTCAAAGACGAAGACACCCGTTGAGGATCATGAATATCTGATCAGAAGGTTGCTTAGTATTTAAAGAGGAACGAGAACAAGTATTTAAAGGGAAAAAGTAACAACACTCTTGAATGCACTTCACTTAACTTTAATTACGTACTTAATACGACCCCTACCTGTGAAGATTCTCAACCTGAGTTAGATTCTTTGCGCGTGCATTTTTCTTCTACGTGTCCAGTTGTCCCCAGCATTCATTATCTCTTGATCTTTATAATGGAGATTCAATCTTCTTGGACGTCTGGAGGCATGGAGCTAGGATCCGATGATCATTTTATGTGGAGCGTTCTTGTCAATTTCCCCCATTGGATAAGCTTTGTTTTGGCGGGTGGATTATGCGACTGCTACATAGAAACATAGATCCATGCGATGACGAAACTTGTTTTTGTAGAAGGGTCAACAATTACCAAATGGTGTTTCCACGAGCTCCTCGACAAAGCTTAAACCAGCTTAAAACTACCTTCGACCCATCAAGCCACACCAATGAAGACTTAGTGCGAGGAAATATGTCGTTCAAAAGCTGCAATCGCAACAGATTGCCCCAGCATTTGTCAATCGCGTATCCATTAACCTTTCGAGAAGTTCAATGCTACTAACACCCAGTGCCAAAGACCAGTAGCAATGCTGCCAGCAATCAAGAAAGTCGAAACTGATTTTTTTTACCAGGGAAGTGGAGGACTTCGATGGACTCTTACACCCGAACTGAAACACCTCGAGAACACTGAGGATGTGTGCTTGCTCTCTCATAGAATTATGAACCTCCACCAAATGACAGCAGGTGTCGAGATGGAGGCAGGTGTCGTCGGGCTGAAGATTAACACAAATTCTGGATTTGGGATGCTGTCCAAAATCTGGCAGTAATGCAACCAGCCTAAGTCCCAAGCTGAGACTATTCCGATTCAACGTTAAGCTTGTGTTGTTGTATGGATGCAGCACTTGGACAGTGACTGTTAGGAACAAACGAAAGCTGCAAGGCTTTGTTAGCAATGGAATTTTTTAATCCAGGAGGGAGCAAGACCACGAAAAACATGGCGAAAAACAGTGGGGACGGAGACATGGCAGTTGGAGAGAGCTGCGGCACATTGCCAGAAACCTAACACGATGTGGCGTGGGCCCCCACAAGGGGATATTGGATAAAAGTAAAGTAAAGTAAGTACTAGATCTTATCTGTCATATTGCGTGAATGCCTGATATATTTTGTGAACCAAGGGTTGGTAAGGAAGTTCTACAATCGATCAAATTTCAACATTTACCACCATCACCGTTTGTAAAGCCGCTTATGATATCATTTATAGAGCCGGGCTGTATACACAACAAACTCCGTCCATCTGTGAAGTATGACGATGAGAAACGTCCACGGTAAAAGCACATCACATAAAGACCCGGTTCATGTGGTCTCGAAGTCGATAAATAGTAGTAGAAGCGGAAATCTTTACGTACTCACAAGAAATAGCTAACAAGGTTAGAAAACCAAAAAAAAAAAAATGAATTCAAAATGCAAATTGCCAACAATTTTGAAGGTTTTGAATACAGTCTCACTATCCTTTCATCCATTTGAGTAGGTAATCTACATACATATATCCCCACAACGTCCGCCATGTTTGTCTTGCGTCCTTCGTATTCAGAGATTAGGAGGAGACTACGTGATCATGTCTGGAACTTCACAAATAAGACTTCCATCGTGAGAAAATAACAGCAACCTGTAACTTAATCCCAAAAGAAAATCCTGAAATGAACGTGAAGCTCCTGGATATCCTTCACCGACAGATTTGTGTATTAAAAATGTTTGTGTTTCCCTCTTTCTTCTCTGCATTCTCTGGTAATTTTAGTAAGTAAAACCAATCTGCTATTGCTCTATACCCAACTGACTTCGTCCTGGCCTTGCGAATACATATTTACATTACACACGCTCCACATATCAAAGAAAACAGGAAACACAGTCTGTACTTTTTTATTCAAACACAATCTCTTCCTTGGAGGATTACACAAGCGAATGGTGGGCAATGGAAATTCTGTAATTGAATCGATCCGATTGGCTACAGGAAAA
The DNA here is from genome assembly GCA_946965025.1 of Blera fallax. Lineage (NCBI taxonomy): Eukaryota > Metazoa > Arthropoda > Insecta > Diptera > Syrphidae > Blera > Blera fallax. Next base: position 17,604,168 of record OX337244.1, read on the forward strand.
TAACTCCCGGAAGACACCGTTGGTTTGAATAAACTGCGGATAGTTTCAGTTACGATTATGGCAGCTCGGAACTTTGATTTGATTGGTTGTTAATTAAGTGATGAATTCTGATATTATATCAAACGTGTAGCCTGAAAATCATTGGGAATTCATGAGATTCCTAGGAATACGAACCTGCACGTGGTTTGGCAAGAATTATGTAGATACGTACATCAGTTTCCAGCATTGGAAATCTTTTTATTTCCTTTGGAAAGTAGTGAATCATTGTTTTGTACCAGATGACCCTAATCATGATCCATGATAAGTGAACTAGGTTTTGGGCCAATCGTCTCAAAACTGAGATTGTTCTTTGTATACAGAGGAGGATTGCAACTGGCATGGCATTCCAATGAAGCACACTATTTAGGAATAATCCTTGAGAGGAAACTGTTTGATCAAAACATGTCTGGTCAAAAACATCCAAGGAGCTCTCAGTTTTCTGGCAGTGTAAGGGTGCTCTCGGAAAACGTGGGACTTGTCATTGAAAAGAGACATATGTAGCTTTCGCGTAAATGCCTAGTCTAGTCATAAATACCGGTACAAGGATAAATTAAAGCCAAATGAGAACAAGTTAAAATTTTTCAATTACCCTTGTTTTATTTATTAGGTCACTCTATAGCGAAAAATCGTAGAACACATTGATCGAAATGGCCGCCATTTGGCTTCCACCACGAACTAAGCTCTGGAATGCTAGTTGGTCAATCATCTACGGATTTGAAGACCGGAACGTTGTTTTTGAGTCACTGTAGACTGGTTTTCGCTTTGTGAGCTGGAGCAGAATCTTGTTGGAAACGGCTTGTAGGCGAGCATTGTTTGGTAGATATGTGAATGACTCTTGCATTGAGTTTTGAAGAACGGCCAGTCTTGGCTGCACAGGAGCTTTCTCGGGTAGGCCTGGCACTGTTCTACTTAACCTCTTCTAGATACTTTTATAATAGACACTATCAAAACAGTTCACCGTCTTAACCGAGGCGGCTTTTGGTACATTCCACACTGCAGTTCCGATGACTTTACGCGAACTTGGTTGGTTTTCCAGGTAAGGGTCTGGTGCTAGTAATGTTCGTGGAAGAAAACATGGAAACGAAATAAATCTTAGTTTCTCTAACTACTACAATAAAAAAGTGGTTTCTGTCTGGTAGTACATTGGAACTGATAGAGTCTGGCTATTTCTGGAACTATGGCTAGTCTTGCCATTTCTACCAAGTTTATCGGTGTGTGCAGGATGACGATGAAGGACTCCCAAATACACCCCAACCTTTGTATGTCAGAAAAGGCCTTAGTCAAGGTGACGTGCTATGATAAGATTTCTTCTGCTTGGAAGTACATAACTTTCAGCCCAGCACAAGTGGTAACGTTTCTTACAAGTCTGTAAAAATAGAGAGCGCAGCAATAGTATAGCTTTGAGACAGTCTGGAACTTTGCTTATTTATGTTCCATGACGAACAATGCAAACAACAGCAGCCACGAGATCAGACCAAGAATCACTTTAAAACAATCCTTTTTCTTTGGCCAAGAAGCCTATAAGTAATAAAGTCCTCTCTGAAATAACTAAGGTTACACTGTACAAATGCCTGATAAACCAGTCCTGCGCTGCAAATCATGGACAAGGGACTGCCCTTGGTTGCCTTAAAAAAACTTGGTGTCATTGTCGGTCCCGTCTATGTGGTTGCTGAGTGGAGCCGTATACAGCGGGACATAGACTTAGCTAGAAGAATCTAGGTACAACGACTAAGATTACTAGGATATTTAGAGCGAGCGGACATAAACCCTCCATCTCAAAAAATCTTCGAATAAACCCCCAGAGAGAGCAAGCAGTAAAGGAAGGCCACGCGCGCATGTGTGGAGAGGGCCCTTAACCAATATGGGCGCTATTGAACGCCGCTGGATAATCGCCAAGCTGGCCTAGAGAGGTAAATATGTAGGTTGAGGTCCACCCCGAACTGGAGCGCCCACTAAGTAAATATCCTTAGACTCCTATTTTGAAAGGCGATTAATTGCTGTTTACCAAATATCGGCACAACAATCCCATAGTTAACACAGTGCACCCGTTCCACGCGCCAAGGTCATGACAGACAGCCAATCCAAATTCATGGAGTCAGCACATTCAGGTGCGAGTGCGATCCCACGGTCCCAGTGCATTGGGATCCTGTTACATACAGATAGTCGCCACCGGATACGCGTGCAATGACCGGATTGGCTGTGTCAGCACAGTCCCGGTGCATTAGGATCCCGTTACGCACATGCCATTGCCAACGGATGCGCGTGCAATGGCATAACTGCCGAATCAGCGATTCGCATCTTGGAGCTGGAGGTTTCCTAACGGAAAACATTTATTTGAGCGGGAGTTCTTATTGGACCTTCGGAGCGCGGACACCGGTTATTATATTCCGCTATAATAAATAAATATATAAATTGTTAAGAATAAAGTCGAGCGTTTTTTATTACTGTAAGTCGAACAGTGGGTGCGCCTTCGGGCGCACGTTCGCGTTTTTTTTAACTCACCGTGACGTGGGAGTTTTAACTGGCGCCCGAGCAGGGACAGCTCTGTAGACGACATCCTTTTTTTTCCCGTGATTGCTTTTGTCCCTTAACCAGGACACGAGATCGATACGCTCTGTCAAGCGCAAACCACTGTCCCCATGAGAACACAGTGCTTATACATCGATCCTCGAAAGCTTCCATCGTCCCCATGAGAACACGACTGGAGATCACAAGGGAATCAAAAGGATTCGTGTGAAGTCAATCGTGCCTTAGTAGGGTGCTCACAATTATAAACGTTTGCGCCTAAAACGGATAACACGATCCTTCCGAAAGAACTGTACCCAGAAGTCAACCGTAACGAAATTGTCTTTTTTTTTTTTTTTAGTTTTTTTCTGAAAATACTACCCCGGAAAGATTCCCGAATTAACTGTAATAAAATAAAAAATGCGGATTTGCTGTATGTGAGTGCCGTGAATTGTTTTTATCCTATCGGGAGCAAAGAGGAAGTTGTTGAAATCTGAAATAAAGTTTAGCTGATGAAGGCACATATGTATATGTAAAAAAGAAAAAAAAGAAAAAAGTGTCTTGTGCAAATACATATAATACGCAAAATTAATGTAGATTAATTGAAAATTAATGTTCAAGGGAAGTTGAAGGAAAAAGTTTTTGTGCAAATGCAAAGTTAATTAAAATTAATTAATAGTTAACGCTCGAAAGAAATTGAAGCAAAAGAGATAAGAGTGAAGTCCTTTGTGCAAATGCATATTCGCATATAAAGCAAAATTTTTTTTTTCCCTTTCCTCTCCCATTTAAAAAAAAAAAAAAAAATTTTGGAATAGAAAGAAAAAAGATAAGATAAATATAATTATATATATAAAAGATAATATATGAATACATAAAAGAAAAAAAGAGAAATATATATAAAAAGAGAAGTAAATCTGAAAGTTGAGTGTCAAATATTAAAATTAAAAGTGTAAAGAAAAATATATATATATCAAAAAATCTGAAATAGAAAATTTTTTGGGCTTAAGCCGGTGCCAATAAATAAAAAAGAGAAAAATCCCGTAATTGTGCTGGTGTTTTGTGAATTCGTGTTGTGCATTGGTCTCCTAATTCTGCTGGTGATTCGCATATCTGTACCCGAACGAACAGGTAATTTATTAGATTCCCTTTAAATTCCTTTCTTAACCAATCCACGATGGAGGTCCTGCAAAAACAAGTGATGGAATTGACCGGTGCCGTTAATAGCGTCTTAAACCGACTCAAAGCGGTCGAAGGGCGCCTGCAATTCGTTGAAAACAACGATAGGCCCGGGGTTGCTTCGGTCGAGCAGTCAATTCCATTGTGCAGTCCGAGGACTGAAGCTGATCTCAAGGAGATCGGAAGACTTCCTGACTGCGTAAAGGAGGCCTCAAGGGCCCTTAATGGCACGTATGTGATTCAGCTGAACAACGAGACGGTCCAGCTGAAAAATAAAACCTTCTCGAGTTTCACGCACTCCAGCGTTCAGGTCCCACCCGTCCTAACAAACATCACCAATCGGACGCAAAAAATTGACCTGGAACACGTACATAGCATGAGCATCAGTAACATAGAACGGCTGAAAGATCTCACGGAGCAATTTAAGATCTCTTCCTTCATGGATGTCTCAATTGTCGCGTTGTTGCTGGTCATAGCCTGGATGCTATGGCGTAAGGCTAAGTTGGACTTCAAGTTCCCATCCGTAAACCTACCTGATAACGAAACCGATCCTGTGACTCACGAAGGACAGCCTGGGGTCCACGAATCCCCAATGGCACAAGCATGGTCATCGACCTCTGACGTTACGTTTGATCTACGGGACGTAGATCTTTGAGGGGGGAGGAGTTAACACAGTGCACCCGTTCCACGCGCCAAGGTCATGACAGACAGCCAATCCAAATTCATGGAGTCAGCACATTCAGGTGCGAGTGCGATCCCACGGTCCCAGTGCATTGGGATCCTGTTACATACAGATAGTCGCCACCGGATACGCGTGCAATGACCGGATTGGCTGTGTCGGCACAGTCCCGGTGCATTAGGATCCCGTTACGCACATGCCATTGCCAACGGATGCGCGTGCAATGGCATAACTGCCGAATCAGCGATTCGCATCTTGGAGCTGGAGGTTTCCTAACGGAAAACATTTATTTGAGCGGGAGTTCTTATTGGACCTTCGGAGCGCGGACACCGGTTATTATATTCCGCTATAATAAATAAATATATAAATTGTTAAGAATAAAGTCGAGCGTTTTTTATTACTGTAAGTCGAACAGTGGGTGCGCCTTCGGGCGCACGTTCGCGTTTTTTTTAACTCACCGTGACGTGGGAGTTTTAACTCATTTTAGAGCCAAAGTTACCAACAAACAATTCCCGCGCGCAAGGCCGATATTCCAAGTATGATTGGAGATATTATTTTTTTTTTTTTTATAATTCGCGCGCGGCAAAGGAGGTATGAATACCCTTATGCTGTTTAATCAGGGCACGGGCGTTTGGAAAAACGCGAAAGAGGAACAGAGGAGATACCGGTGCACGTTGGCTTTAAATCCAGAGCCTGGAAGATTATTCCACATACGTGTCGTTCGGCTTATGAACGAATCCCTGTATTTGATAGTACGTCCGAAGTTGGGCTTGAGAGTGAACTGATGTGCATTCGAAGCGTGACGCGTATTGCGGTTGAAATTTTGAAGGGAAGGAATGCAAGTGGCTAATTCGTTGGAACATTTTTTGTGGAATAAGCGATAAAATAGGGAAAGACACGAGACATTTCTGCGATGCTCTAGTGAGTCTATGGAGCTCACGATGTCTCTATCACCTATTAGTTTTATCGCGAGATTCTGAACCCTATCGAGAATGTGAAAGACGGTCTTGGGTGCACCAGACCAGATATGGGCGTTGTATTCCATTTTTGGGTGGATGAATGCCTTATATATTGAGGCCAGATCAGACGGAGTGAAACATTTCTTGCATCGCTTAAGGAATCCTAGACATTTTGCAGCATTTTTGGCGACCTCGAATATGTGATCGTTCCAACGAAGATGGTTGTTAATACACATACCGAGAATGTCAAGTCTTTCGGTTTCTGCGATGCAAGTACCATTCATGGATAATGGTTTGGGGGTCTTGGTTTCGCTTGAGAGACAGAAGACAGCACTGAGTTTTGGATGCATTAAATTCCACTCTGTTAGTTGAGCCTCATTTAATTATGCTGTCAAGGTCGGAATTTAATGAGTTTAACATACGTTGCCGTTCCTCTTCTACGGCCGAAGAGCAGGGACGTGAGTTGGGGAACGAATATGAAAAACTGAGGGTACTGTCATCAGCGAAGGAATGGATTGGATTAGAGGTTGCAGACAAGAGATCATTTATGAAAATGAGAAAGAGAGTCGGAGACAAAACTGAGCCCTGGGGGACACCAGCATTTATATAGTGAATATCAGACTTGAAGCCGTCCAAGACAACTTGTATTGAACACCCCGAAAGGTAATTTCTAATCCATTGAAGAAGAGACTCATCGATGCCATTTGCACGCATTTTCGACAAAAGAGCCTGATGCCAATTATGTCGCATTGCAGAATCATGCAAGACATTTCCGGGATTTTTTATTTCGACATTAATTGCGGCTTCTCTACTTTGATGTGAAATACAAGTACTGTCATCGTTTACCCAAGAAAAGATGCGTCTTATTTTAGAATTATGTTATGGGCTCTTAATGGCACACGTTCTAGACTTTTGCAGGCTCCCGAGAGAGAATAAAAATAGAAATAAGCAACTCGAAAGCTGAACGCATGTATTCATTTCCTTACCATATGCCTTTCCCTTTGGGTAATTCCTCTTCATTAACTTTTCTGAGTCACGTACCACTTGCCCCATCCAACCTTTTTCGAATTCTGTGCAAATACCAGCGTAGTTTCCCTGTAGATACGGATAGTTCCCAAAATGTGTGTTCGTTGAATGTTAATCAATACGACACATTATATGCTTGTACCTATTTCAACACCACACTGTCCGAATGCCTTTCATTCATAGACTATATTATTTACGAACTAACAGATACAAGTACCTACGAGTGTATACGTACAAGTTAAATGGAATTGCTAACGATTCACTCGGCATAAGCTGAAAATTAAATCTTAGAGGACTGACCATGATAATTTTTTCTATGCTAAGCAAATAAAATGCGTCAAAGCCCAACATCACGAAAAGGTTAAAAGCGAGGGAAAACTCTGTCAATGACAGCCTTTGACTATCTGACATCAACTAATGGTAGTGATTACGACAACAAAATGTGTTACATCCTACTGAAAGGTTATGAAAATATATTTGTCAACCCATTATGCCGAACTGCGAGAGAATATGTCGACAGATGCAGAGCCACGTAAAAGGTGGTGACCTTTAGGCGGCTTCCTTTTAAAATAGTGCGAGACAAAAAATTATCTGAATGCAGGAGGCTAAACCGAACAGGAGACTCGGTATGAAAGTTATGGGACTCAGCGAAAGCAGATAGAAGGGTACAGACTTAACACTAAAGGTGAAAATGTTATACACATATATACGTAGATGGAGATGGATTATCCCTTAGCAGCAGATCCTTTCTGAATTGGAAGCCTTAAATGCATAGCAAAAACGTCGGCGATAATGCCCTTGAAGAAAAATAAGGCAGTTGGCATAGACAGCATCCCGTCGATACTCTTCTGGTGGAGTGATAAAATAGCGGAACTCATTCGCATTTCAAGAGTAGGGTGGAACCTCGCTAAAGAGGGGGTCGTCGAGTGGTCCACCTGTCAAGAAAGGGTAAAGCTCCTCAAGAAAGAGCTTAGAGGAATTCTTGGAGGATCTTTTGTGCATCTATAGAATCTACTAATGAAGCGTCTCGCCTAAGGAAGGTTCTGGCCAAGACACCAATCCCGGCATCCAATATTAGGAAAAATGACGGTACTTGGGCGGAATCACATGAGGAAACGCTGGATATACTTTTGAGCACTCACTTCCCCGGATGTACATCAATCTCCGGAGATGACATATCCATTCCAGAGGCGACATCGGGACTAAGCGCGGAAGAAGTAGGAAACATAATAGACAATGATAAGATACCTAGCTTGGGCAATTAAATCTTTTGCTCCGTACAAGGCACCATAAATGGATAACATTCGACCTCTGATGTTGCAAGAGTCAGTGGATATTGCTACTCCATGGCTTAAGCGTATCTTCACAGGATGCCTTAAGCTAGGATATGTTCCTAAAGCATGGCGGGAGGTGCGCATTGTTTTTATCCCCAAAGCAGGGAAAGCGAGCCACACAAACGCAAAAGACCTGAGACCTATTAGTCTGTCGTCTTTTCTGCTGAAAACATTGGAACGATTAATAGATGTTTACATACGAAACGTGATCGGCGATGATTACCTATCTAAATCACAACATGCATACATCTGCGGCAGGTCAGGGTTGTATCAAGCATAGAAAGATCCCTCCACCTCAAGGAGTTCACTCTTAGAGCGTTCTTAGATATTGAAGGGCCGTTCAACAGCGTAAGCACTGATGCGATCTAGAGCAGTCTACACAGAGCTCACCTCAACACCGGCCTCAGCAATTGGATTGCACAGGTGCTTAAATCAAGAGTTGTATATTCAACGCAAGGAGACATAACCGTCCGGAGAAGGGTCTGCAGAGGAACCCCCCAAGGCGGAGTTCTGTCTCCCCTTATATGGCTCCTTGTAGTGGATGAGATCTTGGTAATATTGAAGGATAACGGCTTCAACGTGACGGCCTATGCCGATGATGTGGCCATCCTGCCCTCGGGAAAATTTTCTTCAGTCCTAAGTGAAAGACTCAATCTCGCACTACAACTAGTGGATAAGTGGGTGGGTAAAAAGGGACTGGGAGTGAACCCCTCAAAAACGGAGGTAGTCCTTTTCACTAAGAAAAGATCAATCCCTACCTTCAGACCCCCAAATATCGGTGGTACTGAACTAAGTCTCTCAGGTTCAGCTCGATACCTGGGCGTAATACTGGATTCCAAACTAAATTGGAAGGATAACATTACCGAACGCATCAAAAAAGCAAGCGTAGCTTTCTATGCTTGCAAGAAGGCCTTCAGTAATACGTGGGGTTTTAAACCAGCTGTGGTGTACTGGATATACACGGCGGTGGTAAGACCCATTCTCACATATGGCACTTGAGAAGCAATACCAGCTCTCAAACCTCACCAAAATCCAGAGGGCAGCGTGTATCGGAGTCACGGGATCAATGAGAACAACACCGACAGCGGCAATAGAAACCATGCTTGGTTTCATTCCGCTTGATCTATACTGTAGCAGTCTGGCTGCCAAAACCGCGGTAAGACTAAAAGAAGGTGGGCTATGGTCATCGAGCCTCTACGGTCATGCATCCATTTTGTCTCGATGGGAGACTACCAACATAAACCCGATATTAGCTTTTGAAAGGAGATTCGTTACAAGAATTCCTGACAGAATGTACTGGAAGAACCGTAGGAGCATGAAAAGGAGCTGGCATTCTACACCGATGGTTCTAAGATGGACATTGGCACGGGAGCCGGAGTTTATTGTAAAGCCCTAGAAATAAACCACTCCTTTAGAATTCACGACGACTGCAGCGTCTTTCAGGCCGAAGTCACAGCCATCATACAGGTTGCTGAAATTATTTGCGAGAGTAATATCGTTGGCAAAACGATCACTGTTTATATAGACAGCCAGGCAGCCGTTAAGGCTCTGGACTCCGCGGTCATCAGGTCGAGGCTTGTGAGAATCTGCAAGTCACTCCTAAACGAGATATCTAGAGCCAATGCGGTGACACTCTGCTGGGTACCAGGGCACATGGATATCAAAGGAAATGAAAAGGCTGATTAGGTGGCTAGGAAAGGATCCGCGCTGCACTTATCGCGGGCCCTCCCTTTTGTAGTAACCCCAATCAGTTCCTTACGGAAAAAGATAGAAGATGAAGCCAGTAGTCGAGCAAACAGACTCGGTGTGCTACATAACGACTTTTGCAGAAGTTGCAGGGACGAAGAAGAAATTGAATCTGTTCGTCATCTGCTGTGTGATTATCCTGCCCTATCCGTCATAAGAATGAGGCCAAGAGTCCTCAAGTTACTTCTTTTCGGAACTGGAGGACTTAGGAAATGTAGAGCTGACGGACCTCCTGAGATTCATATCATTATCTGGGTGGTTCTAACAGCGGTTTCACATATTTCCAGGGTTAAAAAGATTGGGCACAATGGACCGTCCTGGTCTAAGTGAGCAGTGACTCTGTCACAAGGCACCCATCTACCTAACCTAACCTAAGCCGTACCCAACATTTCGGCGGAAATCCTACAGTTTTTAATAAGGAAATCAGGGGAAACGGAGGCCTTTCCCAAAGACTGGAATGATTGTTAAGCTGCCCAATAGGGGTAAACTGGCAGAATGCGGAAACTGGAGAGGTATTTGCGTTCTTTCGCCTGTGGCTAAGCTAATAGCTTAACGTTGTCAACGCTCGACAATGAACAGGCAGGCTTTCGAGCAGGATCGTCCAGTATCGAGTGCATCGAGTACAGATCTCCGCTACATTTGCTGTTCATTGGTTTCAAGAAGGCCTACGACAGTTTGAATCGAGATTGTATACCAGAAAACTCGTCGCCATTATAAAGGCTACCTAAGATGGCGGCAAATGTCATGTCTTACACAACGGTAAGGTGTCAAAGGAATTTGATGTCCGGTGCGGAGTACGACAAGGATGAGTTCTTTTGCCGCTGTTATTCCTTATAGTATGTAAACAGTGATGCGGTCCGGGCAGCTCTGTCTGGAGGAAACATGGAGTAAGATGGACTATGACATCATGTCTCAAATATCTTGACCACGTTGATGACTTTTGCCTGCTCTCACACGCGATAATGGACCTGCATCAGATGGCCCATAATTTGGAGTCAGAGGGATCAAAGTAGGGCTTAAAATAAATTCGGCAAAACCAAAGGCCGCAAAGCCGCTCAACTCAACATTGCCAGTCAGCAAGTCGAAAAAGTAAGCAGCTTTCTATATTTAGGAAGTATGTTCTCGGCAAATGGTGGTACCGAACTGGATGTGGACAACAGAATATAAATATAAAGCAGCGGCTGCGTTCGGTATGCTGTATAAAACCTGGAAAGCAATGTTCTTGTCTTCCCCTCTAAAGACAAAAATTAACAAACGTGGAATATAATGGAGGATCGCTGCTTGACTTACTTATTTCACAAGCTTGCCACCTGTGTAGAGTCATCGCTTGAGATACAACAACTTTTCGCACTTTTCAGTCCCGTGCAAGTTGATTCCAGTTCTCCAGACTAAGCTGCCTAACAAACACGATTGCTTGGTATTTAAAAAGGAGGTTTGACTTCTTTAGGCGTTAAGAGCCTGGTTCTAAATGCCTGAGACTGAGCCGATCCAGTCGTCTGGGTTTGGCTTTTTTGACCTAATCCACATCTGGATATACAATGCTGGACAAAATAATAGGTGTGTGAGTTTTATATTTTGTTATTGCAAATTTTCGGTGTCCAAATATTTTTTCCACCAAATTCACCGTTATGCATAAGACGCGGTTGGCTTGGCTGTCCGCACGGGAGTGCAGACACACTTAGACCAATAAAGGTCCTTTGTGATACCAGAACAGAACCAACCGGAGCTTTTGATATAGCTATAGATGCGCATGACGTCTAAGGACGCTATGTCACCAAGGACTTCAAGGAAGGGGGACCCTAAATAGAGCATTCTTTTATGCGACAGAGCTGGGCAGTTACATAGGAGGTGAGGGATACTTTCCGCCTCCTCCTCGTCCCTGCAGCTTCTGCAGAAGTCGTTTGAAAAGAGGCCAAGTCTTTTGGCATGTTGGCCTATAGAGCAGTGTCCAGTGAGAACACCAACAACGCAGCTGATTTGTGATCGCTTTAGTTTGACCAACTCGGTACTGCGTTTATGATCCAGCCTGGGCCAGATCTGTATCGAGATGAGACACGTTGACACGTTTTCCCATCTGAGGTTGGTCTTGCTAGTAGCATTCAGCTTTAGTAGATGCTTACATATAGCTGGGGGCATACCCAGGGACTGCCAATCAGACAGAATCCTTAGAGTAGTGCCTTGTCTGGCGAGTTCGTCTGCTCTGCAGTTTCTATGGCCTGGCACCCATCATAGGTGAATATTGAACTGCTCTGTCATCTCCATATGAGATAAACGGCAGTTGAGAGCGGCCTTTGAAGTAAACGAGCACGATTCCAGAGACTTGATTGCCGCTTGCCTGTCAGTGAAAATGGTAATATCCCTGACAGATAGTACATTACACTTCAGCCAGGACAGGGCTTCCTTAATCGCCATGATTTCCGCCTGAAAAACGCTACAATGATCAGGGAGACGGATGGACAATATAATAGCTGTAAATTGTTTCATTTATGGCAAAACGTATTAGAGTGTTTTGTTTATTAAAAATTTGGAAAGGATTGTTAAAAACTGTGGATTTAAAAATGTGATGATAAGAGTAGACATTTTAGATAGATCGAAAAAGTCACTGTAGTCTTGAAGAAAGAGCGATTAGTGCAGCAGCTTGGAAATCAGAGAAAAACTTATAAATTTATAGTGCAATCTCAAGGGCAATCAGAAAACTTCGCCACAAATGCTTTGAAATACCACAAGGCTACTGAAATACGAGGAAGAACTAGATCGACGAGAAAAACAGACGATCGGAAGACTGTCAAACTGACCCCTTTAAGCCTTCAAGGCTTATTGCGGCAGAAGTGGGTATTAATATTACATCCCACATGATTCATCGTCGATTGGTAGATGCTAAGCTACCAGGCAGAGTAGACCGAAATTTAGATATGAGGAAAATCTTTGCTGAAACTCATCGTTCATGGTGTGGACCGAATGGTGGAAAAAATGGCTAAATATTTCATGGAGTGACGAAACAAAAGTGTGGGCTCAGTGGTTAGTGCGTTGGATCACTGAGCGGGAGGTTCGAGGTTCGAATCCCAGAAAACAACTAAAAGTTTTTTCACGGTCCCACCTCTCGCGAATGTCTGACAAACTTCCGAGAGTAACAACTGTCAAGAGAAAGCTTCTCAATTTGCCTTTCGGATATGGCTCTAAACTGTAGGTCCCTTCCATTTGTGTGAAAAAATATAACACGCACAACGCGAATGGTTGCGAGAAGCTAGGCCCTGGACCACATACGGTCTGTTGCGCCAAGTATTTGTATTTTTTGTATTTTTGACGAAACAAAAGTGAATTTGTTCTCCAGTGATTCTGGATGAATTGTTCGTCCACCAATGAGCAAAGAATGACATTTCACTACACGCGAAAAACGGTTAAGTATGGCGGGGTAAACATTATGGTATGGGAGTGTTCTCACTGGAATGGTGTTTGATCCATATTTCGAAGAGAGGACACAATAATAAAATTTGAGTACCAAAATGCTGTGGAAAATGTAATACTGTCTTATGCAGAAGATAATATGCGGTTGATTTAGCGATTCCAATAGGATAATGATCCAAAATGAATCATCGAACTTAGTGAGTGCTTGACTTAACGAACACAATGTCGCCAATCTATCATGGCCAAGTTAGTCCCCCGATCTGAATACCAGTGAGAACTTATGGGGGGAGCTGAAGAGATGACTGTCAATGCGCACATCAACCAGCAAAAACCAGTTATGGCAAAATGTCCAAGCTATCTGGCCCCAAATACCTATCGAGACGTGCCAGACCTTATACGATCTATACGTAGACGGATTCAGGCTCTAATAAAGAACAATGGTGGCTACACAGTCTACTGATATGTAGGATTATAAAGAATTGGTAAATAGTTTAATTTTAAGATAAAAATGTTGTTTTATTCCAAGCACTCCTGAACATACCTATTATTTTGTCCAGCAGTGTAGCTATTAGAACTTACGTTTGTGTCTTTTCTTTTATTGTCGTCCTTGCACACAAGAGAGACGAAAGTTTTTTTTTGAAAGAACCCAACATTTTCTCAACAGCCCTGGTTATGGTTATGGTTTTGGTTAGAGGGACGCGCACCTGAAGGTGCTTTCACGGGGGCCAGTTGGCCCATTGTGTTTCTCTTTTAAATAGTGGTACCATAACTGAATTCTATTGGTTGGTATGGTTACACCAGCCTGTACTCTTTACGAAACACATCATGTTCCAGAGTGGGACTTCCACCAGGTTC